>CM053587.1:128932888-128957623 GCA_028646515.1 Pseudochirops corinnae
TGCTGACTTTTCCCCCTGAACTAGGTAAATGATATGTTTGATTAAAGTGAGATTGTTAACCCATTTTGAGTTGCTTTCCTTTAGAAAAGCAGATCTAAGAACCTGTGCTAGTAGCCTCCCTAGGTATGCTAGGGTGCTTGCTGATACAAATGCATAGTCCTTTCTCATTCATCCTTACTTACATCTGTCCCCTCATCTACAGTAACAAGGCCCTCACCTTGGTTCAATTCCTTTCATGTGGACCATTATGATGATTCTGAACTGGGCTCCCTATCCCTATTTCTTCTATTTCTCCTTCAATTCCTTCAGGAGCATAAACTAACAGAGGTCAAAAAATTGAGTCCTGATGGTTATTCATGCTTTCAGAGGAAGTTAGAATAGATAACTTCAGAGGTCCCTTCCAAATCTAAGAATCAATGATTTTGTGATGATTTATCAGTATCCTTAAACCTGTTCTCCCAACTATAAAACATATTATTGCCTTGGAAGAAGGAATAAACACTTCAGTTTTTAGCCTTTTGTTTTCAGAAATGTCCATTTCCTACTCTAAGTGACATTTACCTTCCCCACAGGCCTTTTTTAGTCTCCAGTGGGTCATTTCAGTTCCAGTCTCATGGTTTTTCCATGGCACTGCATGGTCAACCACACACTTCCCTCCACAGAGAACCTAATTTTCCCCCACCACCACCAAATTCTCACCCATATTTCAAATCCCAGGATCATTACTGTCTTCCATGAAACTTTTCTGAATTCCCTGATAAGAGGTTACTTCCCTTCCCTCCCCATCCAACTATCAGAGTGCCTTTTTATACCTCTGTATTTCAGTACTTATCACATCCTACTTTTAAGTATTTCCATGTATTTTTTCCTTTTTTTTAATTTACTTTTAGTTTACAAAATTCAGTTCCACAATCCCTTGAGTTTCAGATTTTCTCCCCTCCTCCCCTCCCCCCATGGTGGCATGCAATCATGTATAGGATCTGCAAATACTTTCACATTGTACAATAGTCTGGTTGCATAGAAGGGTTGAAACCAATGAGTAATCACTGGGAAAAAAGAAGCAAAACCAAACATGAAAAATAGCATGTATTGCTTCAGTCTCCATTTAAACTCTAGTCTTTCTAGATTATTTCCATGTATTCATCTTATCTGTCTACAAGATAGTGTCATGAGAGTAGGATTTCCACATCTTTATATTCCTCATAATATCTATCAGAGAGCCTCTTATTCAACAAGTATCCAGTAAATATTTATTAAACTGAAATTATTCATCTTATTGCACAGAAAAAGAACTAGATTTCTGAGAATTTTTTTAGGATTTGCACAATACCTGATATAAAAGGGCTGCTTATATTTGCTTAGAAATATTATAGTTCACCTATTCATTTTCTTCAATCAAAGTGTGGTATTTTCTCAGACTACTTTATCACATGCTAAGTAGAAGAGTTATCTCTTTGTACCCTGTGAAATAGGCTTCTAACAATTAGTTGGGAAGATCGAAGTCTCAAATGAGAATTTCTTATGTTAATAGATCACATTGATTCATTCTTACCCATGTCAGTATCCATGACCTAATATAGAAAGATTATGAAATGCTTTAGCTTTCAAATCTGAGTGAATATTTATTAATGAGATTTTTTTTTTACTTTTTCTGAAATAATTTTCTACAAAATTTTCTGAATTAAATGCTAAAGATATGTTGATCAACAAAACAAATGGGGTGGAGGATATGCTTGTTTCTAAAAGCCTGATTGGTCTTTGCCATATCATTTCAATTTAGCTGTGACTTGGTATATATTTTATAGAGAAAACTATATTTCACCCTGAATTAATATATGAGTAATTCAGGGTTACTTACCAGAAATAGAATATGTACTGCAATAAATGTGAGAAGGAAGAACATGAAAGTGAAATAATTTCAAAGTGTACTGTGCTAACTTTGGGTAATAGTGATGCCTATACATAAAGCCATATGGACTTGCCACTCTCAGGAGGTGATAGAAAGGGTCAGGGAGGGAGAGGGAAGAGAGAGGTGAGGATGGAAGGAGAGAAAGACAGAGAGACAGAGAGACAGAGAGACAGAGAGACAGAGAGACAGAGAGAGAGAGAGAGAAGTGGAGAGAGATGGGGGAGGGAGGAAAGGAGAGGGAGAGAGAGAGTTCTAATCTCTCCTCTACTTGCAAATAAGAACCTTCTATCTACTTCTACCCATGAAAAGTCTTCAAGGAAAGATTAGATGACCTCTCATTGGGTAAACAGATTCTCTTTTACAGGATAAATTAGACTATATAAAGAAGTGTTGACACAGTCACCACATAGTGACACGATGCCAGGAGTGAGAGAGACCTGAGTTCAAATCCAGCCTCAGACACTTACAAGTTGTGGGACTCTGAGCCAGTCACTTAATCTATATCTACCTCATTTTCCTCAACTGTAATATGGGGTTAATGGTATCACCTTACCTCCTAGACTTGTGAGAATCAAATGAAATATTATTTGTAAAATGCTTAGCACACTGCCTGGCACATAGTAGGTGCTTAATAAATGCTTATTTCCTACCTTTCTAACTCTGAAATTCTGACTCCATGACCATCGCCACTGGACAGAAGTAACTGGGATACGCCATTCTACTTACTCCCATGCCAAAAGCTGAAAGCTGTCAACATTTACCAAGTATGGGAGGAGCTGAAGAATCTCCAAAACTCCCTCTATTTTTATTATACATTAAGGAATTCCTAAAGTACCTACCTACCTATAAATTCTACTGATAATGTTATTAAATATGAAAGTTTAAGTATAATTTTTGAAATGCTCTTGCATGGCTGAATTTTAATTTAATAAAAAAATAAAACCTTGCAAAATAGTGTGTCCTTTAGAACCTGTCCATGCAGCACTAAATGAACTATAGTTAAATCTATGACCCAATTAATCTGAACAGCATAGGCAACAAACCCAAATAAGCTAGCCCCTAAAGTCAATCAGTCAATCAATAAACATTTGTTTAAAACTCACTATGTATCAGGCATTGCAAGCAATCAGATATACAAAGACAAAATTGAAATAGTTACTGCCCTCAACAAGCTTATATTCTATCAGGAAAGATTACATGTTTCTACACACATATCAATATATAAATATATAAAACATAAATATATAAAATATGCACAAAGTACATAGGAGGTAATTTGAGAGGATTAATATTTGATTTATTTTTATGAAAATGGGCTATTTACTTTGATTAGAAAAATCATATAATACACAATCTCAACTTTAGGGCTGCATACATGACGCATTAGTTACTTCTAAGTATCACTTTATCTTTAGCAATTCTTCATTAGGTCATCTGT
The DNA here is from genome assembly GCA_028646515.1 of Pseudochirops corinnae. Lineage (NCBI taxonomy): Eukaryota > Metazoa > Chordata > Mammalia > Diprotodontia > Pseudocheiridae > Pseudochirops > Pseudochirops corinnae. Next base: position 128,936,236 of record CM053587.1, read on the forward strand.
AAATATGCATCCTAAAACTTTTAATGATTGTATCCTGTGAACAGACACTTTAAAATGAGAAAGGTTTTTTTTTTTAATATTAGTATTAGTAGAATTAGTATCAGTCATTATATTTTTATGGAGATACTGCTGTGTTCCTGGTGTGCTGATGCTTTTCTGGGCTTTCAGATACAGTATACACAAAGTTATTATATACTCAGCATCTTTTCTCATTCCCATTCTTCCAAGTTCACAGTATGCTGTTTAATATAAGTAAAGACAAACTGGAAGAAAAAAAAAAAAGCATGCAGCTTTCTCAAAAGGATAAAATACATTTTTATCTAATGTTTGGGTTTTTTTTTGTTGTGCAGCAGAACTACAGCAAAAATATAGCTGTAAATAGCTATTGCTGTAATAACTATTGCATTGCTGTACATTTCCAGTGTGTATATGCTATATCAATTAATCAACAAACATATATTAAGTGGCTGCTATTATGCTAGACCCTGAGCTAGGCTCTAAGAATACAAAGACAAAAGACATAACTGCAAAACAAAGTAGTTATGCATAGAGGATTTATATTTGGCTCATTCATCTGACACACAGATCAATTGCCATCATTACTATTAAGCCATTCCTGATTCTCCCAGCTGAGCGATCAGTTCTTCATCTAAATTCATGGAATTAAGTTTGTACTCTACTCAGGCATTTATGATTATTTGTATAAATATCCTTTCTACTATGCTGTATTCCTCCTTGAGCAAAGACCATTTGTCATTTGTCTTTTTTTCTCCCTTAAAGCCTATGACAGTGGGTTACTCACTGAGTCCTTCCTTGGTAAAGATTTGAAAGAATGAATGGATGAATGAGCGAATGGATGAATGAATGAATGCATGTTTTTACTTTGCCCCTAAAATGGAGAGCATTGGAAGTCAGATGTATGTTTTAAAGTGAGCTGGACACATTCTCTGAGGGTATTTTGTAAAGATAAGCATCACCAGTGAGAACACTAAAAATTGGTGGAGGGTAGAAGCAAACAGCCTGGTCGTGGATGATTTTTCTTAGTCTTCTATGTCAGGAGCCATTGTACTTATCGTTTTAAATCCAACTCCAAGCGTTATCTATGTTTTCTATCAGCCATTGGACCTTGGCAATGAGCAAACTGCTTCTGAACGACTGTCGGTTTGTAGTCAGTTCAGGCAAAGAATCTTCATCAGGAAAAGTAATACATGTCGACAAGTGCACATTAATTTTAGATCATTCGTTCTGACAAGGAGGTTGATTTGGAGTTTGCTGCAACTGTTGGTTAAGGAAAGTATGGAAGAAAGCTAGAGGCACAGGAAAATCCCTAGAGGATGGTTTTTGGGGAGGAGCGTCAATATCCTGATGAAAAGTCTTCTTAGATTTATCTGGAATTTAGCTTTGAGCTTGAAGGGGGAAAAAAACCCAACAAAGTAAAGTCAAGATGTATTTCCAGGTTCTGATGCACCAAAGAGGTAACCATGGTGATCGACTCTGTTCTAGCTGAGGCAGCAAAATCTGGGAAATTCTATTTCTTAAAAGAAAAAGAAAAGGAAGTAGGAAAAAGAAAATAGACACTGTAATAAGAAAAAATAAATGATAAAAGTTTTGCAAAAATTCAGTTTATAAAAAAAAAAAGGATTTTGTGTCAAGATTTATTTTTTTCCCCTTTACCCAAATAGAAGCTAAAATACTTTCATAGTGCCAACCAAGTTTCAAGATTTTTCATTTTCAGACTTAACAGGTCTCCAACTCAGAAATAATCAGTACAATAGAAATAGTGCCTGGTCACATAATGGTGCATATTTACTAAAAGTAAGATAAATGAGCTCTGATTGTGAAAAACAATTATTATACAAAAGGATCTGGCCATCCTTCCCTTTAGTGTGATGAACAATGTGTTTACTGTAAAAATGCTAATTAGCTTTAAAATTATTAATGTAATTATTATTCATCTCAGAACGTGTCTCACAATTCTGTGGACAGTGCCCCTGTTTAATTTAAGTGAAGCTGGTTTAAAGTGCCTTCTGTCTACTTCCTTGCTGGTTTAAGACAGAAATTGCTCTTTTAGGAAAGTAGGGGGATGGGGGGTGGGGGAAAGACCTGACAATTTGGTGATCATCGTAAAGGGACAAAGAAAGGTAGTTGTAGAAATTATGAAACATATAGTTATAGGGTGTCTATCTCTCATTGCTTCTATAATAGTGGCTCTTACACTACAGGCCATGTGGGAAAAGGTAGCACAGATCCTTGTAAAGTCATATACTACATGTGGTATGTTTATGTAGAAGGTGTCCCCGGAGCCTTAAACAGCAGTAAGACTATGGGGAACTGCTGTCTTTCATCTTTCTACAATGCTAGAATATCCTAGGACCCGAGGGCAATATTATGCTTCACCAGCATATGGAGACAGCCATAATCAGGCTTTTGACTGTTACATATTCCCTCCCTACCTCCTTCCACAGCAAGATAGTAAGCCATTTCATCATTCTGGTTATTACTGTCTACAGTAAATGAAACAACCTTGGCATACAAGGATCTGAAGAAAAAAACAAATGGGTGGGAAGTAACCCTCCCAATCGTATTATAGTCTACTTACTAGAATTATTGCCATGAATTTCCCCAAGGACATATCCCTCACTGTCCATAGTTCTCAATGATGACAAAGAATATCTACCTAAGATTTTTCTCTGTGGACTCATTGGATGCCATAATGATTCACAAGACTTATATAGCTGCTTACATACTAACTAACTTCTCAGTTATAGATATCTATAGATCAGATATTAAAAGCAATTCAATAAACATTTATCAGGAGCCTATGTAGAGAACTGTGTTAGATATTGGGCTGAGATATAAAAATTAAATTTAACACTGTTTCCAGCTGCAACAAGCTTACAATCTAGCAGAGGGATGGAATGGAACATGGGCATAGATAACTATAATACAAAATAAAACATTATGGTCGTATAGAAAAGTATAAACAAAATGTTTTTCAAAGTCTGAGGAAGGAAACAATTTTCTACTGGGAAAATTTGATACAACAAGTGGCATCTAAGTTTGACCTTGAAAGATGAATAGACTTTTTTGAGCTGGAGAAAGGTACATGGAAAAGTCATTCCAGGAAAAGAAAAAAGAAAATAAAAGAGAATTTGTGGTGGTTGGACTTGAAAGAAAAACCTGACAGAAAACATATTGAATGTTTTAATCTATCTTCAAATTGTAGCCAGTCAATTAAAGCATACTCTGAATGAAGTGTCTTTTATCTCATATCTTCCTTGCAATGTGCAAAACACTTTATGAAGTTCTATTTTCTTTTTCTGCTAGGGTAATCCTCAAATCTCTTTCACAATTCAGTGTTGGGATCTGATCAACAAAGAGAAAGATACTTGAAATTGAAAAGTTTCTCAAGAAATATTAGTAACTTAGTTGGTCAATAAGCATTTATCAAGTGCCTACTATATGTCTAGCATCACACTAAGTTCAGGGGTTACAAAGAAAGGCAAAAATATTTGCTGCACATAAGAAGCTCACATTCTAATCAGGGAGACATGTAAATAAATAAGAACATACAAGATAACGTTGAGATAGAAGGCAATATCAACACTTCACTTTTCAGCTGAGTTCTACCTGGCAATCTTAATTATTTGACATTCCCCTGAGAACCCAATAATTAAACAAAATGTGCCTCTGAACAACCAAATTGATATCACAGATGCTATGCTTTCAAGTTCATGTATTTTATTAAGAGGATAGTCCCTGAGCCCAGAACATATTTATACTTCCTTTTGATACAATTCTAAGAGCTTCATTATCTAGTTTTCTGACCCAAAACAGATTAGAAATAGAAAATTAAGAAGATAGTAGTTGAATCAATCAGTAGTCAGTCTGTCAGCATTTTATTTCATCCCTGCTACATGTCAAGTGCTGTGTCCAATGCTGAGAACACCCAAACAAAAGGTAAAACAGTCCCTATGTCTTCAAGGAGTATGCTTGGAGGAAATAGCATGGAAATATATAGATAAACAAAATATACACAATATAGATATGAGGATGAGCAGAAAAATAACTACCAAAGAGAGATCATAAAGGCCTCATATAGGAAGTAGTGCTAGATCCAAGACTTGAAGAAAGTTAAGCATGCAGAGGGATAAAAAGGGAAGGGATTGCCTTCCCGCCATGGAGAATAACCTGTACAAAAACACGGAGCTGTGAAATGAAGTGCTATGTATGCAGAATTGTAACAAGACTAGCTGGACAGGACCAGAGTATACATCTCTCACTTGTGGCTCCAAAAAGCTTTAGCCTATGCAGGAGCCTTACCATAGTCTTGGTAGGCTAAACCAGGTTGAGGGTAACCAACAGGCCTTAACCCATCAATGAGTTAGGGGTATGTCTAGCCAAAGCACGTGAAGACTTCCCCTGGTGGAATGGCTGCTTGAAAAACAATTTGGAGCTTGGTCAGACATCAAAGATCCAAAGTCATCCACTGCATCCTAGGTCATCCTCAATCATCTTGACTTTTGTCTTTGTCACTCAATTTTGAGGACTCTGGAAGAGACAGTGAGGATGACAACCTATTGCAACTCTGCCTCACTTAAATCCAATTCACATACAAGTCAAGAAATCACTCATACCCCAAAATCATCGCTTCCACAACAAAGGACCACCACCACCAAGTGTCCTTGCAATGGTATATTGTGCAATAAGGCTGGAAAGGTAAGTTAGGGTCAGCTGGTAAAAGGTTTCAAATAGCAAATAGAGTTTGTATTTGATCCTGAATGAGGCAGGGAACCAAGTAAGGGAGAACATGGTCAGATCTGTACTTGGAAAAAACCATTTTGGCAGCAGTATAGATGGTGTGTTAGAGGAGGGAGACACTGCTGGCAGGAGGAGGAGGGCGGGGTGGAGGGGGGCAGCTATTTAGGAGGCCACTTCAATAGTCTAGACCAGGGGTGGGGAACCTGCAGATTGAATCCAGACTTCACAGAACAAATCCCATTAATAAAAGGATTTGTTCTGTAAAACCTGGACTCAGTCAAAAGGCCACACACACCCAAGGGCCTAGAAGGCCACATGTGGCCTCCAAGCTTAGGGTTCCCCACCCCTGGTCTAGACGAAAGGGGAAGCCCCCCAAACTAGGACGATGGTCATGTGAACTGAGCAGGGGATAGCTGTGAAAGTGTAAATGACAAGATGTGACAACTGCCTAGATATCTGGGGTGGAGGATGGAGGGAGGAGGGAAGATTGGAGGAGGATATCAAGATTATGAACTTTCATGACTGGACAAGGAATGTAAAAGCTCTCCAAAAAAAGAACAAAGGCAAAATGGACATCAATCAAAATACTCTTCTAGGAAGTGTGAGAGGAGAAGAATGATAATCCCCCCCCTCCCCCCCTGCGATAAAGGAAGGCTTCCTGAGCAGCTGTTGCAAAAAGCGGAATCCAGTCGTGATCAGTAAGGCGGCCTCTGCGGCGTCTCCGCCCCCCCACCTCCCAGAGGCGTCTCCACTTTGCCTCCCCCGCCCGCGGATCCCAGACACGTCCCAGGTCCGGTTCCAGGGTCGCGGGGGCTTCCACCGGTGCGGGGGCGGCCTAAGCCGTGACTTCGGCTCACTGCCTCGGGGCCTGGGCCTGAGGCAGAGTCCAGGGCCGCCGGGGCCGGACCGTACCAGACCAGGACTGAGCCCTCAGTCCCGCCACCTCTGGCGCAAGGACTGGCCCAGCCACAGGCGTCATCACCAGGCCCGCCGGAGCCAGACCTCCCTCCGGGCTATTGCCCGGGACCCACGGTGGCACCGCAGCGCCAGCCTCCGTCTCCGCGCCGCCCGCGGGCTCAGGGGGGCCTCCGGGTCCAGGCTCGGCGGCCTCCCAGGCCTCATCTGGACCGTCGGCCCCTCCTGGGAGGCCTCAGCAGACTCTTCGATGCCGGCCTTGGTGTCTTCTGGCTGGAGCGGGGGTCGCCCCTCGCCCCGGGCGGCCAGGGGCCTAAGCTGGATGCGAGCCCAGGAGAGCCCAAAGGCAAGATGCCCGGCGGGCCGGGCCTCACTCCTCCTGGAGGACACGGGAGCCCCGAGGGGCCGGCAGCACCACCCTCCGGGTCACCTGCAGCAGCTGCCCCAGCCCGACGCCAGGGCCCCTTGGCCCACTGGCTGAAGGGAAGAGAAGACCTCTGACCGGAGGGCTTTAAAGCCAGTGTGTCTCTTGAGGGGGCCAGGAGAGAAAACTTATATACAGCAAGGTAGCTTATTTGTTGGAAATCTGTTGGCTGATATTACACATGAAGACTTTAAAAGATTATTTGCTAAATATGGAGAACCTGGTGAAGTCTTTAGCAACAAAGGCAAAGGATTTGATTTCAACAGACTGGAATCCCAGAGCCCTGTTCCCATGAATTATTGGAAGAAGCATTCAGCCAATTTGGGCTTAATTGAAAGGGCTGCCTTAAGTGTTGATGAATGAGGAAGATCTAAAGGAAAAGGCATTGTTTAATTTGCTTCTAAGCCAGCTGCAAGAAAAGTATTTGAACATGCAGTGAAGGAGTGTTTTTATTAACAACTCCTCATCCAGTCATTGTGGAGCCACTCGAGCAACTAGATGATATAGGTGGTCTTCCTGAAAAGTTTGCACAGAAGAATCCAATGTGTCAAAAGGAGAGAGAGAACTCTCCACGTTTTGCTCAGCACAGATCTAATGAGGTGTCAAGAAAAACTGGGACAGATGGAAGAACTTCACAATCAAGAAATGCAGAAACAAATACAGTTAAGACAAGAGGAAGAATGGCATAGAAGAGAAGAAATGATAATTTGCCAACGTGTGATGGAAGAGCAAATGAGACACCAAAGGGAAGAAAGTTATAATCAGATGGGATACATGGCTCCACCTGAGTGAGAGATAAGATCAGGTGCAGGAACAATGAAGTTGGGAAATCCCTATGGCTCAGGAAACCAGAAATTTCCATCCTTAGGTGGTGCTGGTGCCATAGATTATGAGGCCAGCCCTGGAGTTCCACCAACAGCCCATGATGGGAGGTAATATGCATACTGAGTGCTGTGGGCAGGGAGTAGCTGGACTTGTGGGTGGGCAAGGCCCTAGAGCAATGAGACATGGAACTCTTATCAGGATATGGTAGACGGAAAGAATATGAAGGACCAAACAAAAATCCCTGATTTTAGATGTGATATCTAGGCTTTCATTCCAGTTTGTTTTTTATCTTTTCTTGTTTAGACACTGATCTTTTTAATTCTTGCATTTTAGTGGAAAAAAAAAAAACTACATTTTTATGGATGTTAGAAATTTATTGACCTGATATTTTTGTAAGTAGTCTGTTTGGGCAAGTAAAATTATGTAATGTGGTGTTTCAAAAAGGGAGAAAATCTAGCTTTTTTTTTTTTTTGATGTATAACATCCCTAAAGTTATGACAGTATACCTTGTGCCACTGAATTCCCAGTACCATTTTTTTAACTGTGCTTCAAATAAATAGAAAAAAAAAATTTTAAAGAGAATCTCAAAAGTGAGGGTGAGGAGCAAGTGCATACTAGGCATTGGGGACAGTATATGTGAATGAGTAGAGCTGGGTGACAATATGTTGCATTAGGAGAATAGCTAATTGTTCAGTTGGCAGGGACACAAAGTTCATGAAGTAGATTTTTTTTTCAAGACTAGAAGAGTAAGTTGGTGACAGTTGTGGAAGTCATTAAATCCCAGATGAACAGTTTGTATTTTGTGATTATTGACAGAGAACCATTAAAAAAGTTTCTGAGCAAGAGTGACGTGGACCAACTTGTAGTTTAGGAAGGTTATTTTGGCAGCTTTGGGAATAATGTGTTGGAAACGGGAGAGATTGCAAGCAGGGAGACTAGTGAAAAGGCATTTATCCTTTTAAGTTCTGAAGATGGTATGCATAAGGTTAGTGATTGTAAGAGCAGGGAGAAGGGAGGAGACAAATTTGAGAGATGCCATGGAGGTTGTATCAGTAGACACTGGTAATTAATACAACACATAATCAAATATACATATCCAATTGCACATAATTATATAAAATCAGTTATATTTGAGAAGAGTCAAATATGATTCTAGGTGATTGGAAGAATGATTCCCTCCAAAGAGAAAGGGAAGTTCAGAATAAGGATAACTTAGTAGGGAGTAGGTAATGAGTTCATTTGGGGAACTACTGATTTTGAAGGTTTCTCTCCACTCAGACATGTGTGGAGATGTTCAACACACAGAAATGGGGCACTGAAATTCAGAGAAGAGAGTAAATTTTTATAGGGAGATCCAGGAGTCATCTGTGTAAAGATGATAAAGTAAAAGGAATAAACGAGAGTACTAAGGAAGAAGTTATAAAAAAGAAGAGACAAGAGTGCTAAGGTAGAGACTTAGAGGATGAGTCAGCAAAGGAGAATGAAAAGAATCAGTGGAATAAGTAGACTCTGAACCTAACAAAAGCTATGCCACAGAAGCCAAGTAAAGGTAAAGTATTCAGGAGAAGAATGTGGTCAGCAGTGTCAAAGGCTGAAGAAAATTCAAAAATTAAGAATGTAAATAAATAAGTAGATTTAATAGTAAAAAATACCATTGGTGACCTTTGCAAGAGTAATTTCAGTAGATAAATAAGGTAACAGCTATATTTGAGGATTAAAGTATGTGGGTGTGGAAGAAATAGAGCAAATGAGGGTAGACTCCTCTTTCTTGGAGTTTAACTGGGAAGAGGAGAGAAATCAGATAATGGTCTGAGGGGCTAGCAGGATGAAATGAAGGTTTTGGTTTTCTTTTTGTTTGGTTTGGTTTTTTTAAAATAAGAGAGACCTACACATGTTTGTAGGTATCAGAGAAGAAACCAGTAAATAAGGGCAAATAGAATATCAATGGACCACCCTAGTAAATGGGACAGGAGACTGGTCATTAATGAAAGCAATGGATTGGTCACTGAAGCAAGCTCAGAAGGGATATCAGAAAGGATGGGATATGGTCACCTCTAGAGTCATTGGCTTCATCAAGGAGAGTAACCATCTCATGATCTGAGACTAGAACAAAGAAGAAGATGGGGAAAGATGTAGAAAAGTGAGGGGGAACTTATGACAACTGACCTTAACTTTCTCAATATAGTAGGATGCAAGGTCATATTCTGAGAGAGAGATGAGTGGAGTAGTATTAGAGGTTTGAAGACAAAAGCAATTTTAAGTATTCTTGAAAGAGATAGAGTCAGAAATGAATAAAAAGAGTATAGCCCCGAAGGCCCATTAGAAGGTGATATGAATTTATATGGAACATTTTGGCACTATTTTCCAGCTTTTTCTAACACACTATAGCATTCATAGAATAAGATAGGAGAAAATGGATGGCAGGAATGACATGGGGTATGACCAATAAGGCATAAATGGTATATAAGGGTGAGGTTGAAACTACCCTATCAGAATCCCATTACAAGTAGAAGAATAAAATAATGTGAAACATTTTAATATTCAGAATGATGACACTAAGTCATCAAGAAAAGTTCAAATTATATTCAGTATATACTAAGAAGAAAGTGAAGTATTCAACATACTTTGTTGTACTGGTATATAATATATTTTAGAGGGATTTCTAATACAGTGGTTAAATTTTCAAAACTTTATTTTTACTTCTGTGAAAATCTTTAAGTAAAACATTTCTGTACTAATATTCAGAATTCTTGAATGAATGCTGCTATTTTCAGTTAAGAAAGAAGGCTACTTTAACAGGTATCCACTATAATGAAGTACAATGAAGTGTTTTGTAAGGAGTACTTGAATAATTACAGTGATTATTGCTCAAAGGCAACTTTTTTGTAATGGGAGAGATGTAGACATGATTCTAAAGTCTTTAAGTAAAAGGAAGTCCACAGACTTACCCAAATCAAGTCTGCTTGTAAAGGATTTAGCCCTTGGTTTAACAAAACCAGGTTTTGAGATAGCCAGTTGTTGGCACAACGTATCACTGCCTTGCAAAGGACAAAATCCATCACTGAGGCACTTCTTCTCTCTTCCTAGGAGGAGAAGCTTTAAAACACAATATTGCTTATTTTTCTTCCCTTGAACAAGTGATGACACAAGAGTACACTGCCTCTCTCATTTTTAACAAAGAAAGGTTAAAGAATTGCTTACTAAATCTTTGCAAGAGGATTAAAAAACCAATAGGTGCCCTGAACTAGAAAAGACTTTTCTATAAATGCACTAGTCTTTTTTAATGACACCAAAAAGATCTACATTCATTTCTTGAATTCAAATCAGACAAGAAATCATCTGTTGCAAATATTTATATACACATAATCATACAAATCTTTTTGCCTGTGTTTTTCTCAGGCCTGGCACAATGCCTGGTGCATAGTGGACATGCAATAAATGCCCAGCAAATGATTAGCATGAAGTGGAAAAGAGTCCTAACCAGAAGGCTTGCTTAAAATCACAGCTCTTCCCACTTTACACATCTGAGACTGTAGGCAAAGCACATGATCTCTGAGACCTCAGTTTCCTCATCTACAGAATGAGAGGGTTAGATTGGATTCCTTTGGAGGTCCCTTCTAGCTCCAAACTCAAAAGAGATAAATAAGCCATTCATATTATGCCTACTATGTGCCAGGTACTGCACAAAGCATTTTTTATAAATATCTACTTTGATCCTTACAATAAGCCTGGGAGGTGGGTGCTAGAGTTGTTCCCATTTTATAGTAAAGGAAACTGACGCAAATAGAAGGTGACTTACCAGTGGCTAGTAAGAGTCTAAGAAACAGTAAATTTCTGCCTTCACAGGAATAAGACAATAATTCTTACACAAATAGCCCAATTCCATCCTGAGCTAAATCAGTAAGCGTTCATTAAGCACTATGTGCCAGGTACTTTGATAAGTTTTGGAGATTTGATGATGAAACTGAAACCTTCCCTTTTCTCAAGAAAGAAGTAACATGTGCATATTAAATATATGGAGAATAAATGCAAAGTAGATGCAAGGTACTTTAAGCAATGAAGTCATTAACAGTTGTGGAGGTCAGCAAAGACTTTATGTAGAAGGTGGCGTTTAGGCTCAGTTTTGAAATAATCACAGAATATTGTAAAGCCAGTACTGTAAAGTACAGCCATACTATAAAGTAAGGAAAAAATGCATTCTAAGGATAGGAGGGGCCAGTATCAAGACAGGGATTCTAGAGATGGAGGATAATGTGTGAGAAGCAGCAAGAAGGCCAATTTGTCTCGACCAGAAGGTGAAGGAAGTGGACTTAAAAAGCAAAATTAAGTAGTTCTTTTTTTTTTTTCCCTTGGAAGCAATAGGGAGCCACTACAGTTTATTGAGTAGGGGAGTTACACAGGCAGAACTTTGCTTGAGGAAAATCACTTTGGCAGTTATGTGGAGGATAGATTAGAGTGGGGAAAGACTTAAGGGTGGAAAATCAAATAGGAGGTAGTTGCAATAATTCAAACAAGAAACGATATGGTTCTAACTTAAGGTTGTGTCTATGTGAATAGTAAGACAGGCATGACTATATTTGGAAAAAAAAATGGCAACTGATTAAATATGTGAGATGAGAGACCAGAAAGAGTGGAAGATAACAATGGAGTTGCAAACATAAGGAACTAGAAGGATAGTTGGGCCCTCAACAGAAATGGGGAAGTTCATAAGATGAGCAGGGTTAAGAAGAAAGATAATGAGTTATGTCTTAGAGATATTGAGTTTATGGGACATCTATTTTGAAATGTCTAATAGGGAGTTGGTGATTAATATATATATTAAATGTATATATACATAATATATATACACCTATTTATATATACGCACATACATATATATACATATGTATGTATTCACACATGTATTTTTGTATGGCGTATGTATATATGTATACATACACTATGTGTGAGAATCATCTCTTTAGAAATGATCGCTGAACCTATGACAGCTGATAAAGTCACCAAATGAGAGAGTATAGAGAATAGATGAGAGCCTAGAACAGAGACTTGGGCTATACCTATAGTTCAGCTACAGAAATGTGAATAATCATCCAGCAAAATCCCACCTTCTACTGGAAGCCTTTTCCAATTGCTCCTAGTTCTAGTTCTTTCCTCCTTGGTGTTCCCAGTGCTCACCACAATTTCTGGCACATAGTAGGAACTTAATAAATGTTTACTGACTGACAGGAGAAGCAGGAGAGAATATTGCCATGAAAACACAAAGAAAAGTGAGTGTGCAGGAGGAGAGGGTGGTCAACCATACTAAAATGCCTCATCACCATATTTTGCTCATTGCTGACAGATCTTCCAAAGAGATAGATGTAAAAAAGACGAAGAAAAATCATGCTCCCTAGACCTCAGAGAATGTGATTCACCTTCCATACTTTCTATTTAATGCATATTCCTATCCTACAATTTATCCATCTAGAAATTTTATTGCTTCCCATGACCTACAATTAAATTTCAGTGGTTTGGTCAGTATCACTGATCTCACTTAAGAAACATCTTTCAAACTAGTTGAAAAGCATGTGGATACTACCAGTGAGACAAGTTTGAACTAGGATTGGGGAGGTGGGGCAGCAAAATGCCCAAATGGGGTATATATCAGGAATATTATCTGCAGGAAAAGAGTGTCAGTCAAAAAGGTATCACGGGTTGCTCCTTCCCTACCTGTCACAAAAGCAATTGTTGTTTGCCCTTTGTTCTGGAAGAGGACCATGACATCATGAAGGTGATGACATGACTTGCAAGTGAATTGAAGTAAGGGAGGGCTGTGCAAAGTCACCAGCCTCATTTTCTTCTCTGGAGACATCTGGTCCAAGTGGCAACATAGAGATCAGAATGACTCGAGATGGCCCTGGATGTAGTGAGAGACCAAGGTGTTTTTAAGGCCTTTTTAAGCTAAGGTCTTTAACAGGTCTCAGTTTGACTGAAGCAATGCCCATTCAGTAATTAAGGCCAGGTGAGAAATGAGGCAAAGAATGACCTCTTCTGTCTACTCAAAAAAAATCATCCTGGAAGGGGAAGACCCTCAGGGTTTCTGGACAAAACAGAAACAGTTGCTATTTACCTTCTCTGTGAGCCATCAGGGCCCAAACAATAATCAGACAGGGCCTGGGCTGGGACTTATTGTTGGCCTATTAAGGAGAGCCAGAGTGACCTGGGCTTAAGGCATGGTCCTTAAGAAAGAAATCTAACCAGTAAGCCCCAAGATATCTTGCAAGGTTTCAGGGATCAAAAATTTACATTCCTTTAGGCAGAACACCCATGGGTATGGGTATTTTACCCTATGTGGACAGAAGAGAGGAAAGGAGAAAAATATGTGCAACATATAAGATCATTTTATGTGTGAACCCCCAAGAAAGGCTAATCATGGTTTGAGTCACTCTTGAGTAAGTACCAACTAACAACAATTATGATTCCCCTACTCACATGTTTAATTTTTTACCAGTCATAAGATACGATAGTTAAAAACATGATAATTAATCAAATATCAGAAAAATAAAGTGATTAAAAAAACATTGCCATATGTACATGAGGAACATAATCTTCCACTGGTTACTACAATGCTAGCAGGGGAGAAGGCATGCATAGAAAACACACACGAATGGAAGGCACATATATAGGAAACATATAGTCATGGTATGTTTGTAGAACAAAAGAGCATAAATCAGGAACTTAAGAAAGAAAAGTACAAGACACCAGTGCAGTTGTCAGGGTTCTCTGGTTGTGGAATCATTCCACTCTCTGCTAAGCATTAGGACTTCTCTTTGATGGACATCTCTACTCACCGATCTGCTCTTTGTTGCTTCTTTGTTCCCTTACGTTAAGATATGGCAGCCAAAGGTTTTCTGGGATTATGAATCACCATGCCTAGCTAAGGACAGCCAAGAAAAACACCCAAAATACCATTAGCCTAAAATTATCTCTTCTTTTTAAATGAATCCATACTAATTTGAAGTCTGTCGTATTCCCGATCAACTGACAGGGTAAAAAAATAAACTTTTATAAAAGCTCTTTAACCCAGGAGATTCTTATTCCCCTCAAAACCCATTTTAGGGGTTCTGCTAAAAAATTGTTTCTTTTTAAGAATAGCTATGTAGATTATAGGGTAAGTAAACCAACTTTGCTTTCAAAATCTTTTTTTGATTGATATACAAATGAAATTGAGCTAAACCAAAAGTTAAGCGAAGAAGGCAAGATCATTGCCCCTTCTTGTCCATATCAACTAATCCCCATGGATTCATCAAACACCAGCTCTTTGTCAGCCACTACAATAATGGTTGAGGATACAAAAAGACAAAAGCAAAAACAATCCCTGCCCTCAAAGAACTATTATTCTTGACCTAATTGTGTATATCTGCCAGTAACAATGAAAACAATCACTGTAAAAACAATTGTTGGCTGTCATACTGTATATGCACAGGCCAACCAGTTCAAATCTTTCATTTTAGACATGAGGAAGTAAAACCCATAGAATTTAAAGGACTTAACCCCAGATCTCAGAGATAGTAAGTAGAACAAAAACTCAGGTGTCTCTCATACTAAATTAGATTACTTGTGAGTACAAAAACTTTGGTAATGGACCTAATCAGGTTTCATCATGTCTGAAGAGTATATGGACCCACTGAATATATAAAGCCCTTTTTTTTCTTAAAAATCCAAATCATTTGGACTATAACCATGTCTCCTCTATGTGCCTGGGTTTGTTTGCCAAATGGACAGAAGTAACAAAAACCAGATTTCATAGCTTAGCAAAATTGTACTGTAAGGAGTCAGTGCAGTAGCAAATGAGAGATGGTTCTTAAGAACACAAGTGACAAGGTGATTATAAATCTGATTAAACACATACACACATGCATAGGCGCCTGCACACATGCACATATGCGCATGCGCCCATGCACACGCGCGCGCACACACACACACACACACACAAACAGGAAGACAGAGTATTCAATACAATTTCAAATGCTTGTCTCCAGGCTTGTCATTTCAGATAAGCCAGATTATCTCAGAGAATTTCCAAATTGAACGAGGCTTAGAAGAAAATCCTATACTTAGACTTGTAGAAAAGAATAGGCAGGCACTATGCCTCATTGAATATGAGCCTTTGCTCTTAGTTCCTAAAGCACAGTCACATCAGATTCATTAGCTAGCTCCCCATTTTCCCCCAAAGGAAAACCATTTGTGTTTGTGTTATCAAAATTAAATTAGGGGGCGGCTAGGTGGTGCAGTGAATAGAGCACTGGCCCTGGAGTCAGGAGGACCTGGGTTCAAATGTGACCTCAGACACTTGACACACTTACTAGCCATGTAACTTTGGGTAAGTCACTTAACCCCAATTGCCCTTCCTCCCCCCTCAAAATAAAAAGCAAAATTAAATTATAATATAGATTAGATTTAGAGATGTAAAGGACCACACAGGCCATCTAATCCAGCTCCTTTGTTTTACAGAAGAGAAACTGAGGCTTGAAGAGTTTAAGAGACTTGACCAAGGTCACATAAGGATTATAATGTGCCAAATTGCCACTCTCACATCCTTAAGTATAACTCATCTTTCTTAAGGCAAACTCCCCTGTAGAATTTTAAGCCATAGAATCCTATCTATCCTTTCTCTGAATTATTCGAAAATTCTCCCCAAAATACTTGCATATTGGGTTGCATATTAGTATATAATCTGTTTTCTCCTCTCTGTTACAAACTGTTAAATCGTCTGGTCACCTTCTCAAAGTTCTTGTCGCTTTTACTTCAGCAACTTGCTCCCCCATTTGGGCCAGAATCAGATTCTGAATGGCAGTTCCCACCATTGCTTACTCTTTTGAAGATTGAAATGATTAGCAATGCAAGTAATGAATATTTCAGATGCTCTGATTTTACCAGAGAGAGCCATCTGGAGAGTTCAAGTTTTCCATTACTATTCTACCATGCTTTCATGCCAACTATGTAATCTGTTCCCAGAACTTGTCATCCATTTTATCCTTCTGACTATATTAGGTGACCTGTGAGTACAGGGGGCTTGGTAATCAGCCTAATCCAGTTTCTTCATGTCTAAGCACTATCTGCACCCACTGAATACACTCCAAAGCGATCTTTTATTCTTCAAAGTCCTAGTCATTTGGTCTGCAGCCGTGGTACGCACTTAACAAATACTTGTTGAATTGAATTAGCTGAGTAGACTGTGATATACTCTCACTACAATGTAGCTTCTTTTACTTTCCTACTAAATATCCTTCACCAAGCTTCCCATATTTTGTACATCAGAGATGTCAGACACATAGCCCCTCTGCCACTTGTGGCTTCCAACATATCAGTGTGACCAGAACTAAATTAAAATGTAATTTGGAAATATTTAACAAAAATAAATTAAAATTAAAAATAACCATAATTTGTCATATTCTAAGTCAAGATATGGTTTGGTGAACCCCTCTCTATTTGAGTGATACCATTATGGTACATGAGGTATTATCACTAGTTATTTGCTTTTTTTTCTAATAAGTTCCTTCGGATCTCAGAATATAAGAATGTAAGAAAAGGCTTAGGGGGAACAACAAGTATTTGAAGGGCAATCTGTGAATAAGAAATATTTTACTTTTTTTCTACTTAGCCCCAAATGGAAGAACTAGGAGCAGTGCATGTAGTTGAAAAGAAGAAATGTATGAATAATGGGGAAAAAATCAGAGCCATTAACAAGTAGGTACAACAGGTAATGGTAAAATATGGCCAGCAATATATTTGTTAAAATGAAGGGCTTCCTTGGCAGGGGTGAGGGTGAAGCAGAGAGAAAGGGAAAAGTTAGTGGAAAGTGATAAATGTGCAAAAACAAGAACAAAGATAGGAGAAAACAAAAATAAAAGCATAAAATAATACAAATAAAAGGAGTAATTCCATTACAACATTATTAAATTTATATGCATGTATTGCATATATATTTAGCATATTTTATGTGGAATGTTCCAAGACAGTGCAGATATAAGCTACTAAATGCTTTAAGCCAGGAGTGGGGAGCCTGTGGCCTCAAGGCCACACGTGTCTCTCTAGGTCCTCAAGTTCAGGCCTTTACTTAAAAAAAAAAAAAAGACTCTCATCCCCAACATGCTTTTGAAGTCATCATCTAGTGTTTTCTTGAAGACTTCCAATGAAACTGAACCTACTACCCATCCCTAATCCTTTAAAAAATAGAAGAAGCAAAAGCACTTCACAATACAAAGAACATCAAGGAGGAAGAATGTATAAAAACTACAAAATTCTATGAGTAATTTTTAAAAAGAAATATGTGAAACATAAATATACATGTAAATATAAGTATATATGTACATACACATATATGTATATACAAGGCGTCCCCATCTTAGTGAAGTTCTAAGTTTTAAAAACATTTTTAAAAGCTCATTTTCAGTTCCAAGTTCTCCTTCTCTTCTTACTCTTTCACCCACCCATTAAAAAGACAAGAAATACTATACTCATTATACATATGAAGTCATGCAAAATATATTTCCACATTAGCCATGTTGCAAAGAAAAAAAGCAAGAAAAAGAAAGAAAGAAAACAACAATATGTTTCAGTTTATACTGTTCATCAATTCTCTTTCTGGAGGTGAATAGCATTTTTTCATCACAAATCCTTTGGAATTGTCATGGATCATTATATTGATCAAAGTAGCTAAGTCTTTCACAGTTGGATATTGTTACAGTATTGCTATTTGTTCTCCTAATTCTGTTCACTTCACTTTGCATCAGCTCATATCAGTCTTCACAGGTTTTTCTGAAATCATCCCCTTCATCATTTCTTACTACACAATAGTATTTTATTACAATCATATACCACAATTTGTTCAGCCATTTCCCAATTGATGGGCTTCCCCTCAGTTTCCAAAGCTGCTATCCTCCTTGAGTTGCCAAATAATAAAAATCTCTTTTGGGTCTGGAAGGTCTTCATTACAGGACTTTTTAATTCCTAAAGTTCCTTCCATCTTCCTTCAAGCAAGTTGATTTGTTCTACATAAAGCACCAGAAGTTGACACTGGTCATCAGGTTTCACAAGTTTTAAGGGGACTTCCGTCATAGGCTAGATATGCCCTAGGAAGGATGAATTTTCATGTCAAGGTTACCAAAGACTATCATAGTTCTCCTTAGCATGGAATTACCACAACTCATCTCTTCCAGTGACCAGATGTTCTATCTCTTGTTGGCATCTATTGATACTTTCTATGACTCTAAGAAGTTGAAGAATCTTTGTGCTCAATTCCTGAGGAAAGAACCTAGACCCATGATCTGTAGCTCCAGGAACTTGGTGGTCCTTTCCCTTCCTGCTCTAATCCCTGCCCCATCTTTAAATTCACCTTAGCTTTTTTTCACCCTCATTCTCTTTCTTGATAAGCCATAGAGTCAAGACTATTTATTCCTCAAACCTTTTTGCTGTCTTCTCTAGCAAGGAAACCAACATGCATTTTTAGGTTCATTGGTTTTAGGTATGGAAAAGACCTCACAAAGGTCAACTACTCCAACCCTTTCATTTCACCAATGAGGAAATTGAATCCTAGAAAACTTGCCACTTGCTAAAGTCACTGAGGTGGTAAATAAAAGAACCATAATTCTTAGATTCTTAGATTCCATATTCAATTTAATTAAACAAATATTTATTAAGCATTTTCTGTTAAGCACATGTGCAAGGCACCATGTTAGGGAAGGAGTTAAAAGACCAAAATGAAAAATATTTCTGTCTTCAGGGAGCCTACATTTTATATGTATGTGCTAATCTGCTATGGAAGAATAAATATATCATGTTTTCTGCAGCTCACTTGACAATTCTCATTGGCCTAAATGTTTGGTGAAGGTGACACTTTCTGATATCTACCATTCTGACTACTAAACTTTCATGCTAATTGCTTTGGCAGCTGTTGTTCACTGCACGAGTGACTGTCACTTTAGGATCTTGCTTGAGGATCTTCTATAATTTGTATATTCTTCATAATTGTCTTTCTTTGTGACAATAAAATATCCCATTGAATTGATATATCATAATCTGTGGGACCCTTCCCAAACACTGTGAACTTAGATAGTTCCCAAGGTTTTTTGTTGTTGAGTTTTCTTTTTTTAATATTTTAAGGAGGACAACAAAAAAGATTTTTGTAAAAAAAAATTTAAGTTCTTAATTATTTCCTTTGGATATATCATACTCCTAACAGTCAGATTGTTAGGTCAAAGGGTATAACTAGTATCATGACTCTCGTTGTGTATTGCCAGATTCTTTTCCAGAAAGAGTGGACTAATTTGCATAATCACCAGTAACCTGTGTGTTCTTGTTTTCCCAGAGCCCCAAAAGCATTGAAATTTATCATTTTTATTTATTTTTGCTAGTTTAATAGGTATGAGGCAGTAGCAGTGAGAATTTCTTTTTCCTCTAATGGGGAAAAAGAGTTGAACACCATATAAATCAGGAGGGAAATCAACTTCGATATTTTAATTTATGAACTCAAAATAATAGGCAAAGGTGAACCTAACTTCCTAAAATATAATTCAACTCAAGTGTCTCTTCCTACATGAACCCTTACCTAACCAACTGATACGGAGTCTCTCTGCCTTTCCAGATATTCCTGGAGTTCTGTTGCTTTTCCCTCCCCTTTATTCCCTAATCTCTGACATATTGTCCTGTTTATACACTGTGCGCTCTCAGAACCATATAAGCTCCTTGAAAGTAGAGACTGTTTTGTTGTTGTTTGTTTGTTTTTATTTTCTGTCTCCAGAGTCTAAACTAGGGCCATGCATATAGCACACTTAGTAAATATTTATTGAATTTAATATTGATGTCTGGTTGACTGATGGCAGAAGAGTTTTAACCTCAGATCAGCGAGTACATTGGAGTCCAGCAAGGAAAGATTGTGGCCAAAGTTATGAGCTGACTTTAGAACTATTTCCTTTGTCAGTGACCCAAGAGGAAAAACTGCAGATCTTAGGAGGTAATTTAACTTCGCCTGCTTCTTCTATAGTGCTCAAACAATTCCTATAGAGCTGGTCTGTTTTCTTAGTAAGCAGTCTTAGCTGCATTTGATTTCTTATTTCTTCCCCTTTGAAGATCCCAGCAAGAGGGAGACCAATCCCTTCTGGCAAAGCAAGATGGGATGTCATGGTCCTACATCTGATTTTCTCCCTCTGTGATTCTTCCTTAACTTTGACGCTAGGCTACATCTAAAATATGAATGAATCAGCTGCTTAAACTAGCAACTAAATACAAATTCAAGAAGATGTTTCAATATTCCTAAATTAAAATTTATAATTTAAAAAATGTATCCAAGGAAAATAGCATGATGAGTAGAAAGCCCTGGACTTAGAATCAGAGGACATGGAGTCAGATCCTGATTCTGCCGTTTCCTTAACACCTGTGTGACATTGGGTTGTCACTTAAACTCTCCAGAACTCAATTCCTTCATAGGGAAAATGAAAGAATTTGAGTAGATGATCTCTAAGGTCTCTTCTGGCTCAAAACCTTTGTATCTCCTGGGTAAAACTTTTAAAATTCTCTTATTTTTATCAGAGAGGCAACCTAGTGTTAAGGGTCTGTTTTCCATCCTCTCCTGTCTATTCAAAAAACAGTGAAATGGGAACTGTTTTGTTTACAAAATTTGATGCTCATGAGAGTGAATGAATACTCCTACTGGAAAGTAAATGGCGTCCTAAACAACCCAACAGGTGCTCTGCTCCTGTCCTTCTTGTCTCTGGTTTCTTTGCAAGCAGCTGTCAATCTGTCAGTTGCACCAAGAAAAGTAAAGAAGAGCTGCTGGGTTGAGAGAGGGATAATGACCAGTGTTTCTATCTCTCATTTAAGTGTATATTTTTATAATGTGGTAAGGAAGTGACCACTTAGTCAAGGTTAGTATCAACTCTGCTTCCAAACATGCCATGTCATAAATTCAGTGCCTAGCAGTTTGGTCACAGTCCCTTGGTGAAATATTTCCATTTGATCATTTTGACATCAAAACTGTTCCATGTTGTGAACAAATTAGAATGTGTATACTTGTTGATTTTACTAGGAATAATGGTTACCATTCCCAGGGTCTCATACTATAAAAGTAGCTACATGGAACAAGGGATGGAGTGCTGGGTCTGGAGTCAGGAAGAACCAGGTACAAAACTTGCCTCAGATACTAGCTATTGGACTTTGGCCAAGTCCCTTAACCTCTGTCTCAACTTCTGTTGGTCTTGAGTCATTTTAGTTGTGTTCAACTCTTCCCATTTGGGGTTTTCTTGGCAAAGATACTGGAGTGGCTTGTCATTTCCTTCTGTTATGGGGATCTGAAGATCTTCCCTGCCCCTAGGCCCTTTGCTAAAGTGGCTACGTGACTCTGAGGACCCTTGGATATTTGAAAGTATACTCTGTTCCCTAATAGGCTGAATGTGGTCACGTGGAGCCTGTTGCGCCAGGCTTGTT
>CM053587.1:128958123-128991994 GCA_028646515.1 Pseudochirops corinnae
TGCTGTTACACCTTCTCTGACACATTTAATAGATGAGGACCTGAGGTAAATTGGGTTAAGTGACTTGCCCTGGGTCACCCAGCTAGTAAGTGTCAGAAGCCAGATTTGAACTCAGATTGATAGGCCTTCATGATTCCAAGCCCAGTGTTCTATCCACTGTACCATTGAGAGGCCTCAATTGTAAAATGTAGATAATAATAGCACCTACTTCAGAAAGTTGTTGTGAGGATCAAATGATACAATATTCATAAAATGGTTAACATATTGCCTAGCACATAGTAGATTATTAATAAATGCTTGTTGCCTTGTTCCTTCTGTTTGACAGCACTAGAAGAATCCAAAGATTCATGCTTTGTATCATTCCCCATTGTCTGAATCATATATATGTATATATACAAACATATGTATATATGTATATATATAAAAGTATCATAATAGGAAAAGTAGTAACAACTCATATTCCTACAGCATGTTATAGTTTACAAAATACTTTAATGTATATACATACTCATATATATCACCATATATATGTATATGTTTAACTTTCTAATACTATAGATGTCTTTTATGGTTATCTCTTAGCTTAATTTTAACTTTATTCTCTTTTAATTCTTCAATATGCAAACACAGTTGCATCAAATTTGATTCAGTGTTTAAACTTGCTTGACATTAAACATGATTGTATGCTTCAGCTGTCTCTTTGTGTAGATTATTTCAAAAATGGAACTGATTCCAAAATTAAACAGGTTTAAGTATTCAGTCAATTTATTCGATCTGCATTTTAGAGGCTTCTGTGTAGAAATTATAATTATTCTTTGCTGTTCATACTTTCTTACTAATTTACTTAAAGGTGTTTTAAGCTGGCAAAGCCAGATGTAGAAACTAATTTCAAGAAGCCTTTTTTTTTGGAGGATGCATGTAGTTTTCTGGTATGTATGGAAGTTCTGTTTTGTTAAGAATGATCATACTATAGTATATTTGATAGACATGTGAGGACATGGGGTTAAAAGAGAAGCAGATTTACTGTTGCAGAAAAAGAACTGGAGCAGGAGTCAGAGAATCTGGGTTCAAATCCTAGCTCTGGTGCTTACTATTTCCATGGTCAATAGGCAAGTCACTTCCAATTGTTATTGTTTAAGCTACTAAATAACTCCAAATTCGACAGTCATTTGTATGCAGGCAAAATGTGCCCAGATTTCTGAAGGATAACATATGCTAAATTGTCTTTGATGCTTGACATAATAAATACAACACTCATTGGAACAAATTTTCAAATGACACATTTTCCTCATCTAAATTCTCATTTCCTCATCTAAAAATGAAGCTGTTGAATTAGCTGATCTCTAAGACTCTTTCCATCTAGAAAGCCATGATATCCTATTAACTATTTTTTTTCAAACAGCATTACCAGAAAGACATAAGAGGCATGTAGGTGCTATGAGTTAAGATTGAAATAATATGTAAACTGTGAAGTTGATTTCAATGTAGAAACATAAAAAATTTAAATTCTAGAATTGCCAGTTTAGGATTTCATAAAATTCTACATTCCTGGAGTCCATGGAATTAATGTTCTCAGTAGGTCATGGTGAAAATTGAAAAGCTGTATAACAGTGCATTTCTTTCCACAATTCCACATTGGTTTGATTAAGTGAAATTCTATTTTATACATAATAGTCATGATTAACATTAAAGCAATGTGTTTAGTTTCTTTTTATTGAAAATAAATTACTTATTTACATTTAAAAATTGGCTATTGCTCATGAAGAGTCATTTCTATCATTTCATAGTTTGTTATTAGCATAGATCTGTTTGCACCATCTAGAAATATCACAAATTAGTAAATGACAACCATGTAGCTTCCAAAATGTGCCAAGATTTCTGAAGAATAAGCTGTGTACTAAATTATCTGATATTTGACACCACAAATACAAATATGAATTGGAAAAATTTTCAAGTGACACATTTTAACAATGAGCTTACTCCAAAAGAAAGTCCTAAAATTCAGTAATAAAGCACAAGAAAATAGAAGCCAGAGTAAAATATAATTTATAATGCAAGCAGTGGATGTCATAGAATGTATCACAGAACCCACACTCATATTCATGTCTGCTTTCCTTTAGGAATGCTTAGTTTAAAAATGAAGGAATCTCAGATTTCATTATCCATTATGAGTATTGAATCTCTGAGATCAAGTTGGAACACAGTGTTTCACTCTGCGTCTTTTTATAGAAACTGAGACCCAAAATAGTGAGTCCTCTTGCCTCTAGTATCTCAAATTCGGGTGTCCTGGAATACTCTATCTAGCATTAAAAGTAAAATGGGCTACATCCAAATCCCCAAACTGATAACTCTGATGTTTAAATACAAATTCACAAGAAAAGGGACAGCAAGGCCTAAAATTACTCTTATCTTTTAAATACAAATCTGTGCTCCTGTCACAAATTTTAAAATGCAAACTCTTTGTATAGTTATTTTTCATAGCAATAAATTATATGCACATCTATGTGTATATAAGATTATAAGTCATATAGTAAGATCTAAAGAAGAAGAAGTTTACAGGGAAATATATAATGTAAAAGGAAAAAGAAAAAATATATATATAATGTGTGTTGTATACATTTTTTTCTTCTTTTTCTCCCAGATCAATACATTTAGCTTCTGATGAGCTATGCTTTGTTTGCTTGCTATTCCACACTGCCAACTGCAGCCTGGCAGGCCATGACCCCATTCCCAGTAGGAGACCTGCCACCTGGGTTAGTATAACAGAGCCACATGGTAATAGAGAACCTTGCCACTGGAAGCTGGACCGCAGGCCAAACCCAGCTGGGTTCATTATGCAATGATTTTGATAATCTGAGCCAAAGCTTTCTTCTATTAGCATAGTGTGACCAGAAGTTCTACATTAGTTAGGGGGAAAAAGGAGTCTTGTATTTTGACTTCCAGATCTTGAAAATATATTCATCCCAAATACTGCTAAATGACGTATTTGGTGTCAATATCCTACCTCTACAAAACATCCTACTCTGTGTTCATGGTGGCTTGGACAGGACCCTTATATCTGGAAGGCTATATTAGCAGACCAACTCTGGAAGGCCCTACCAAGTTAAAAAGGCTTTTGAGAGCAGGCCTGGCAGGAGACAGTTTTTGTTACTCATGGGCCAAACCAGCTGAGTATGGAGAAGTGCATCCCCAGAAGAGTGGCCACTAGGCAATGAATTTTTTGTCTATGAAGAACAATAGAGCAGATTTCCTACTCCAGCAGGTGATAATCTCCTTATGGGAAAAGATCACTATCTTCTCCTGTTTTTGCATGCTTTCCAGTATTTATCACTCTGCTGATCACCCTATAGTTGATAGGTAACTGAGGCATGAGTTCTTTTTCTATCTCATTATCTAGAAAAACAAGAGTTCTCCACATATTCAATAAATGACTGTTGAAATCAACCAATCATTAAACATTTATAAAGTGCCTTCTGTGCTAAACACTGGCAATCCAAAGATAAAAGTGACATGGTCTCTGCCCTCTAGTAACTAATAGTCAATCAAAATAGACCGAGCTGACTTTCTCCTCCATCTTATTTTCATCTCCCTTTAACAGTGAGACAAGTTGGATAAAGTGTGGATTCAGGAAAATCTGTATTGAAATCCTGTCTCTGGCCCCACTAACCATGTTAACATGAGCAAGTCACTTAATCTCCCTCTTCCTTAGGGAATTCACTGAGAGAAATCTACTAGTTTATAGATGGGTGGTAATATGTAAATCATGGATATATTGACTTGTGTCCTCTCTCTTATTTCTTGCCAAATCACAGCCAGTAGCACCAGGGTCGGAGTATAGCCTATGACCTCATTCTTTTTCCTTCAGCAAGTTCCAGGACTTGACTCACTAGTATACTCCAGTGGGGTTTTGCCTGTCACTATATCTTCTGAAGTGAATTCTTACCACCTATCTGCAGGAAAAGACCCAGGGAAAATAGTGCCACACCCTTTTTAAAATTGATATAAGCACTCTTAGGAAAGAATACATTCCAATAAAGAGTTAGAATTATCAGAGGTAGTATGGAGAAGTGTAGAAAGGGCACTGGACCGGGAGTCAGAGGAACTGCCACTTGTTACCTATGTGACCTTAAGCAAGTCATTTTAATTATTGATTAGTATTAATATTAATAATAATAACTAGCACTTATATAGGACTTTAATGTTTGCAAAGTGCTTGACTCATTTGACCAAACCAACCTGTGAGGTAGGTACTAACATTATTTCTGTTTTACAAATATGGAGGCAGACAGTGATTAAATGACTTGTCCAGGTTCACACAGTCAGCAACTTAACCTCTCTGGGCTTCTATTTTTCAAACAGTCAGTTAATAAGCATTTATTAAGCACTTACTATATGCCAAATACTAAATGCTGGGGATACGAAAAAGGCTAAAGACAGTCTTCCTCCTCAAGGAGATCACGATCTTTTTTTTTTTTTTTCATGAACAAGATGAGGATATTTGGCTGTCTGATTACTTAAGTCCCTTTCTACTCTAAGGACATTATCTTGTTATTCTCTGAACTATCTGTTCCAATCCTCTGACCACTGAACTATGGGGGATGTAGATGCTTCCTGTACTCCTGTAGCTCACAACACCTCTATGACTTAGTAAACAATTTTGAGATTTACTATTGCCATGCAAAATGAGCCACCTGATGGAGAACAAACAGGTTATTGGCATCTCATAATATGCTAGATAGGTCCTTAGGATGTGGGGCCATACAACTAGTATTTCCACAGCAGACATCAGAGTAGAAGAAGACTCTAATAGAAAATATACAAAGGGATACTTTCAGGGTAATCATACATACATACATACCTGCATGCATGAATACATACATACACACATACATACAAATTAATCTTAGTTCTGCATACACATTTAAAGAGAATTAGTTCTCCTTCCTCATCTTCCTGTGATCTTGAAATCAGCCAACCAAGTTCTATCTGAATGAGATGCTAAGTTAAATTCTGACACTCTTCTCTCTGATGGAGATGCCCTTCAGCAAGGCTCGAGGTGAGTCAGTGTTCTCCAAGCTGCCACCCATTCCCCCATTGCTGTAACATACTTCCCCTAACCTAGCCCCAAGGTCCTCCAAACTACAGTGACTATCTTCTCTTTGAGTTCCCCTGCAGGATCGAGTAAGAGGCTTATGGCCACCTCCCCCAATCAGCCTAGAATTACTTGCAATTAACCTGCAGGAGTTTTATCTTTCATAGGGTAAGAGCTTGACAAATTTAGATCTGGAAGGAATCTTTAAGATGATCTTGAAAGAAGAGCTGAAACCCAGAGAAGTTACACAAGGTCACATTGCTGGTATGTTTGGAACTGCAATCCAGGCTTTCTGTCTCCAAATTCCAGTTCTCTTCCCATTATTCCACACTATCTGTACCCTAATTTCCTAAATAAAAAAGTTCCTTCTTTATCTGTCTTCCCAATATTTATCTTTCAGTCTCAGACGTCTTTCTCTGACAGGACAATTGCTTCCTTTTTTCTCCTAGAGGTCCCAGTGACTCTGGCCCCTGAATCATAAAAGAGGATTAAAGTATTTAGAATTAGGAAGGACTTTCATTTTACAGATAAGGAAACCGAGGCCCCAAGAAATTAAATGATTTGCCCAAACTCACCTAAGTAGCAAATGCCAAATCCCTATAAGATAAAGTCCAAGCATTCACCAGTTTGTGTAATAAACCAGGATGCTTTCCATTCTACCACATCTTTGTGGGACATAAATAATATCTGAATATCCTTGGCTCAAAGATACAGTTCTGGAAAGGATTTCAGAGGCCCACAAGTTCAATACCACAGCCTCAGAAGTTTAAGTGACTAGTCCAAGGTCACACAAGTAGTAACAGAAGCAGATTTAAACGCAAGTCCAGAAACAGTGCTCTTTCTACCATACATGTCCATTTTCAGTAAAACTGATTGCTCCACCAACTCCTCTAAAATAATTTCCTTACCCACTCTTTTTTTTTAAGGTTATATGAACTGAGCTTGTAAAAATAGGCTTCTCCTGAATTTATTATTCACATGATCCTCCCAGATTCTGGGTGATCTCAACAGGCTAACTTCCTTTTTTTATATTGTGTTTAATGATAGATATTCACTGGCTTTCAGATCAGAAATGGGGGGAAAGAATTTCCATTAGGGCCCAATGAATAATAGGTACCGGGCCCTGGCTCTTGTCTTAGCCTTGGCTAAAGTGCATGTTCCAATCACCTCTCTGTTCTCAAATCGCTAAATTCATTCTCCTATCCGTCCTAATCTATTCCCCCCACACACACCTCCTGCAGATACAAAAGTGGTTTCCTAGAATCTAAGCTCACCTTAAACTTAAAATAAATGTCACCAAACAACTTCTCTCTCCAAGGGCAGGATATACCACCAAATAGTCTTACGAGTTTTAAAAATTTATGTGACTATATGACCTATAGAAGATATGAGTGTGTATATATATGTGTGTGTGTATATATATATATATATATATGTGAATACATATATATATATATATATATACACATACATACACACACACACACACACACACACACACATATATAAGAAATAAGGGAAGAATTATTTCCTTTCTATTTTGCTTAAGCTGGATCCAACATACATTCCCAAATACTCCCTACTCCGTGAAAGAATCCCCAGCAAATCTTTGTAAGATAAAGTTCAAGCATTCACCAGTTTGTATAATAAATGGTGACATGTAATTATCATTTTTTGGTGCTTTAAGACAAAATCATGAAGGCTGGAAGATGCTAACCATCTAATAATCCAATGCTGTATTAGCCTAGTGTCTTCCTCAGAGGGAAGAATAGGGTTACAGGGGGAAAGTCATAGATTTGGAAAAGAATATGACCTAAAGGTTTTTGTTGGACAGATAAAAGGAGGTTTTATCTAATACCAGAAAACTTTACGCTATGTAGTATCAGTTACAAGTTATGAAGAAGCCATGTTGGAAGTCTGACTTTGCTACTGACTGCTTATCTGACCTTGGACAAGTCACAACCCCGCTTGGCTTCAGTTTGGTTTTATTATCTATAAAATGAAGGTATTGTACTAGGTGGTTTCTAATATTCTTCCCAATTTGAATTCTCATTGTCCTATGATCCTAAGTGTGTAGATTGCACTTATTGATGGTGGGATGTAGAAGGGTTTTTTTAAATCAATATTTGGTGAACAGCTCACTTATATTTATTGTGATATGCCTAAACTATAGCATCTTTTAAGCAGTACTTCCTATTATAATTTATGTGGAAAAAATATTTAATCCCTATTAGACTTTTCTGTGAAAAAGGGAAACAATATATTTAGAAGAAAATTTTTATTTCTAGTGAATAAAGAGTAAGAATCTCTAAATATTCATTAATATGCATAGTATACCAAAAGAGTATTAAAATTAGGAAACAAGAAGACTGGGTTTTAAGTCCTGGATTTTCTGCTATCTATGACCTTAATCAAATCATTTTATCTCCCTTGGTCTCAGTTTCATAATCTGTAAAATGAAGATATTGTACTAGATAGTCTCTAGAGTCTCTTCCAGCTCCAACATTCTATAATTCTTATTTTATTTACTCTCTGTAACCAAAGTATGGTCCTTGTAAGACCAAGGTCAGAGGTTGGAACTGCAAAAAAAGAAAGCATAGCTCAGCTCTGTTCCCTGGCTACTGATGGCACCCCCACACTCCAGTCAGCTGCCCTGCAGGTGCTTGCTGTTGGTCATGGGCAAAATAAAATAAATGGCTCAGCACAAATCCAGCACCACAACACGTGGAAAGCTCAAAGTGTACATCCTGCTGACATGTGGCCAGGGGTGTCATCTTGAATAGGAAGCATAGCATTTATTGATTACTATATTTTTAAAAAATCAGTATTACATTAAAATGATCTTGGAGCCAGAAAGGAAAAAAGAAACCACTAGATTATAATTTTATTCTATCCTCTTTAAAGCTATTTTACAATCTACATAAATAGAGAGAAATTTGAGTCAAGAGTTACAGCAACATTCCTAGGCTAAAGTCACTGAAAACCCTTCTGGCATTCCAAATGCTAACACTTCTGTCAAAGCTCACAGGCTAAAAATGGGGGTGGAGGCAATGCATAATATTTAATGGCATACATAATAAGTCCCAAAGATGTTCATTATGTGAAATTAAAAATTAACTTCTGAGTCTATGGAGTATTGCAACCCCTGTTTTCATTTGGTTTGTGAACTTTCTGTTGTGGGTATGTTTATTTTTTTAGTTCCTGATCATTCTAATTCACTGGAGAGGAATTTTTTTTTTCTATTTTTTTCTATTTCTGCTAAACATAAAGGATGATTGTGATACAGGGAAATTAAGTGTTTATGACTGCAAAGGGGAAAGAACTTAGGTGTTTCTCTTCACTATGGATTTACTTGTCTACTTCAAGTAGACAGGATGGGAATACATTGGTAGCCCTCAAGACAGGGATGTGGGCAGGGATATGCCTGACCACATGGACCATGTGGAAAATATTTCTGGATTATCATTTGTTGTAACAATGATTCTGCCACCACTCCAGACCATACAGAACAGTCAGTGATTTGGTAGCAGGAATAAATCAATGCACAATTTGTTAGATAATTTTGGTCTGTGATATAGGGATGAAATCTTTCCCTGATGTAGCAATCAACACACCTGTTTATCTAAGATCCCATTACTGACTTGTAACAGGAGGAGTATGCAACTTGTTGCACACAGATTGATGGGGTGAAAGCAGAACCTAGACTGACTCTGAAAGCATCATTTCTATAGTCACTCAACATCTTTCCCTGTGAAAGTATATAAATTATTAACAATGACCTCAGATTGTATGACCCAGTGAGTCTGTCTATGTATACCATCAATAATAATGATGATAATTGTTCCTCAAAGTCCAATCCATTTTGCATGCTATCAAGTGGGCATAGGAGGTAAGAATGACAAATTGAGGGAGTAACAGGCAGGGTAATGCATAGTATAGATTCTAGTTGCCCTGAGACAGCTATACTCGCTATGAAGGCCTGGAACATACTCTGAAAGGTTGAACAACTGGGTCCTAGGGATCCTATAGATTAGGTTAACATGCTGGTCAGCATGGTGAAACTACTGTGATGAATCTAAGAAATGGATAGAAGAGTATAAAACTGCAGACCAGTCTTATCAAAACTGTTCTTATGATCAATTTGACATAAATGACAGCGCAATAAGTGATACAACTTTGAGTTCTGGAACTACAGGAAGGAAAAAGATATTGATACCCAGCAGCTTACTTGTAGAAATGCTTTGATACACTTGGAGCTGACCACTAGTGTCCATAAAATGAGTAAACAGATGAAATGAACTGAAGTCATCAACACTTTCATTATTTGCCAGTACTGTATAGTAATAAAACTGTAAACAGATCCCACTGGTTATGGGCAAGGGCATCTTACTAGTCTTGTCAATGGGTCCCTCAGATCTGTATTACCTAATATATTGCCAACCAGGGCATGGCAATCATAAAACAACAATGATGACAAAAACAACAACAACATATTATTCTTAAGCCTAGATTAGGCAAAATAAGAGATGAAATCAAGGAGTTACTAAAATCTGAAAAAGGAAAATTTGAAAATGTTAAAGTCATTGAATATCATCAGTCAGCAAATAAATATTTATTAAGTGCCTATAATATGCCAGGCACTGTACCATGTGCTAGGGATACAAATACAAAAATAGATAATCCCTGCTCTCAAGGAGCTTACAATCTAATGGGCAAAGATAACATACAAAAGGAAGTGAAGGGGGGTGGGGTGGACAGGGAAGGTACCTGGCATGGGGAAACAATGGAGAAATCCAAAAGAGTGTAACTATCTGTGAGCTTTGCTTGAATGGAGATTCTAGGAGGAACTCCCCACTCTGACTCCAATTAGAGGGTCTCTAGCAACAGAGGGTAGTGATAAGATTTGGGTTCTATAGGCATGTAAGTCAATCAATCAATAAGCCGTAGATCCATGATAGTTAAATATAAGATATTTAGGGGGAGAGGACATCAAATAATTTGGGAGACCTGAAAAGGTTTCTTGTAGAAGAGGGTACATGAACTCTGTCTCAAAGGAAGAAATGGATTCCATGAGTCAAAAATGAGGAAGGAGTGAATTCCAGGCATGGAGAAATGACAGGAAAAAAAAGGCACAAATACAGATGAAAGAGACAGAAGTCCAGTTTGGTATAATTCAAGTTTAAAGGAGAAAGGATGTAATCTAGTGAAACTAGAAAGATATTTCGGATCCAGGTTTTGAAGGGTTTTAAAAGTTAAGCAGAGTCTATGTTTTAATCTTGAAATAATAGCAAATAATTGAAGTTTATTCAAGAACTGAGTAGTATGGTTAGCCTTGGAATATCTGCTGTATAAAACCAATAGCTGGCATTTATATAGTACTTTAAGGTTTGCAAAACATTTAAAAAATATTACTGCATTTTATCCTCACAACAGTCATGGGAAGTGGGTGCTATTTACTATTCCCCATTTTACAGATAAGGAAACTGAGGCAGACAGAGGTTAAATGATTTGCCCATGGTCACACAGCCCATGGTCACATCTGAGGCCAGATTTGAAATCCAGGTCTTCTTGACTCCAGGTCCAAAGCTACTATGCCACCTAGATGCCTGTGTGAAAGAAAGATTGTGTAGCAGGAAAGGCTTGAGGCAGAGAAACCAATTAGGCAGTTATTGAAATAATATAAGCAATAAGAAATGAGGGAGTGAATTAAGATGGAAATGAGGGAGTGAATTAAGATAGTGGCTGTATGAATAGAGAAAAGGTTCTGGATGTGAAAGATGGTGGGTGGTATCAATAGCAATATTTCATGACTGATTGGATATGTTGGGAAATAAAGAACAAGAAACTGAAGATGATGTCAAGTTCATAAACTTAAGAAACTGAAGAATGGCAGTTGCTTCAACAAAAAAGGGGAAGTTTGCGAGAGGGGTAGGTTTGAGTGAAAAGATTATTCTTTGTTGGTACACATTGATTTTGAGATGGTTCTGGCACTATTTTGTATAGTAATTCTGTATGTTAATAAATTTTCTTTTAAAAAATCATACCTTATAAGGAGTTGAGCATACTCAAATTGGAATCCTAAGAAATCTTTTTTTTAAAGAACTCAACTAGCAGAAATTATTCCAAAAAGTAGCTGCTCTAACCATGGTGACTAAATTACTGCTATAACAGTATTTGAACAAAAATAATAAAAAAAATCAGGACCATATAGCATTATATGCACCAGCCATAGTCACAGTAAAAAACATAGAATGAGGGGTGGCTAGGTGGTACAGTGAATAGAGCACCGGCCCTGGAGTCAGGAGGACCTGAGTTCAAATTCGACCTCAGACACTTAACACTTACTAGCCATGTGACCTTGGGCAAGTCACTTAACCCCAGTTGCCCTGCCTTCCCCCCTCCAAAAGGCAAAAAAAAAAGAATGAGAGGTGTTAACAAATACTCCTAAGGACAAGAGACAAATACCACCTAATGAAAGAAGTAACTTGGAAAAGCTATTGAAGATCTATAGAAAGGCATCAGAAAATTACATCAATATCTTGCTGGCACACACAATAGAAAACTTGAACACCATATTATCACCTTATTAAAGGAAACAGGAAACTTGTACAATGGATTCAAAAAATAAATTAATAAGCAATTAAAAACAAAAATTAAATGGTTTGACTATGCAAAGTATAAACATAGTGCAAAGAACAAAATAATTCAATGTCAATCAAATATCTTACCACAGTAACATGAAAAGAAAATAAATCAAAGGCAATGAAAAACCCCTGGAGAAGGAGGATATGGAAATTTCTGGTTGTTTACATAGTTGTAAGAAGTCCAAAACAATGATAGCACAAGTTACATCAGATGAGCAACAGCTTGTGTACTATTAATATAATTAATGACAGAATAGTTACCTCAGGAGGAGAGAATGAAACTCTAAATTTATATTAAGCTGCAAATAGATAGAGCTCTATAAAACACAATAATATTGGCTAAAAATACTCCACAATAAAACATTAATATGAACCAAACATTTTATCAACTTGCTTTCAAATGCCAACTTGGTCCTCCCCCTCTAAGTAGATGACATCATGTATATATTGCCATAGCTGAGTATAAATGACCTTTCCAAATATAGGTCAATTGCATGTTTATGTATTTTGTACACTGCATTTATAGCTTCTATCAGCAAAAGAAATCTATAAACACAAGAAAATAATATATTAGCTGAGAAACAAAAAGGGTTTGTCAAAAAGTCCCAAGAGTATAAAAATTGATGACAAAAAGGACCATTGTACATTTTCCCAAAGCCTTTAATTCACTTCAACACTCAATCACATATTACAAATGTGTATGTTTACATGTACACATACACAATATGTATTATGCACACACATGAACATATATAGATATGTGTGTAATGTAATATGTTATACATGCATCATAAAAGTGTTTGATTTCCATATGGAAAACTATTTAAAACATGCCCCCAAGACAATAAAGTCAAGAGTGATTAACATAAAATACTGCATTTTTCAGGGAAGCATTATTGTTCTGCTAAGCCTTAAATCTATTTTTACCTCTCCTAAATAAAATTTAATATGGCTTCCAAACTAAAAAAGTAGTTGAAACAAAACATTGTATTAATCATTTAATGTGTATGTATGACCTCAAGCATGTATGACAACACTGAAAAACACATTAAGCAGTTATTTCATTTTGGTAACATCTTTATCAAAACAATAAAAAATATCAGAACCATTTTCAGACCATGGGAAGAACTATACAAGGAAAAGTGTGTCTATCCATAACAACCTAAATCACTAGGGCACAGAGACTAGGTCATTGTCTGAACTAACACTGATTGAGTTTGGTTCTGGGGTAAATTTGACCCCCAAAAGAGGGCACGTGTGTGTATATGTATGTGTGTGTGTGTGTGTGTGTGTGTTTTCTTGAACTGTCTGGCTTGCCACATCCTTACCCAGAGTAGAACTTGGAGTGGGAGAAAATCTCTAAAACAAAGCTTATATTTGGCTCATGCCTCAAGTCTCCTCAAAAGGAATTAACAGAGACCCTTCTAAAAAGATATTCAATGTACAAACTATATACTTATATATAGGATACGGTTTTTCCTCCATAAAAGAAGGACTTGAAATACAAAAGGTTCAGAAGCTTGCATTAACACATGTATAAAACAATGCAGTAACCCATTGCATATTATGTTCTTCTTGGGAAGTTGATATTTTAAACATTTTTAAAAATCAGTCATTTTTATCTCAGATCTGTACTTTTCAAGCAATTCACTTTAGGCCCATATATTCTGGCAAGTTATTACCATACTTTGGCTTTAATGTTTTCATCTATAATATCTTCCTGATGGTAGTCATCTTTATCTCTGAGAAGCTGTTCCAGATATAAGCTCTTACTGGAAAACCAGCTCCAGAATCCAGAAGCTCCCAACATCTTGCATTTGTGAGGTTAGCTCCAAGACTAGGAATAACCACTCCAAATTCCTGTGTAGTCACCCTTACTAAGGAAAAGAAAGACAAAACTGAGGAGGCAAGCAGAACTCCAAGATGGGGTCTCTGCCTCACCAACATAAATATTCTCATTATTTATATTCAAAGAGCTTCCATAGCTGATAGGAGGAGCAAAATCCTTTTTCTCCTCCTACCCTCCATCGAACTCTGAGGGAGAGCTCAAA
The DNA here is from genome assembly GCA_028646515.1 of Pseudochirops corinnae. Classification (NCBI taxonomy): domain Eukaryota; kingdom Metazoa; phylum Chordata; class Mammalia; order Diprotodontia; family Pseudocheiridae; genus Pseudochirops; species Pseudochirops corinnae. Next base: position 128,971,911 of record CM053587.1, read on the forward strand.
GGGTTTCAAATTACTGGATGATCAGGAAGAGAGGCAGAAAAATGTCTTTCTTTTTAAAGTCCAACTTTATTTGCTCAGTGGCCAATTATCTTTTGTATGGATTTCTTGTTACAAGGAACAACCAAGAGCCTTTGATGATGCGATGCCTTCAGCAAGAGACTGGGGCACATGTGCCATTGGAGAGCTGATTCTAGGACCAGTAGAAAGGGCCAAGGTGTATGCTTGGCTTCATTGAAAGTATCCCAGCCAGAATACATGTATAAATAGAAGGGACCTGTTTTTAACTCATTGTAAGTGTCCTGGCCAGAACAGCTTGGATGACTGCCTTGATTATTTTTCTCAAATTCCTAAGGACAAACGTCAAATATCTTGATGACAGATATGATTTAAGAAAACTCTTGAAGACCTGTGGAAAGATACTGGAAAGTGACATTTATATCTGGGTAGGTCACACAGTAGAAAAATTGCACACTGTATTGTACAGTTAATGGCACTGTAAAAAAAATATGAAGAAGAGAATCTGGAAAAGAAAAACACATCAGAAAATTCATATGCCATTAATGAACAATTTAAATCAAAAGCCAAAGGTTCAAGGTGATACAAGGACATAAACCATACCAAAAATACATAAACAATTCAACAGCAACAAAAACAAATATAAAACTATACTCTTGAGTCTCAAGGAGCAAAGAAATTCCAAGAGATAAAAGGACCCCAAAAGATAGAGGATGTGGAAAATTATTTGTTTCTCTGACCAAAAGAAGTTCAATATTATGAGAGTGTAAGTTGGATCAAACATGAAATTTAAAGCATGTGAACCATTCATGCAATGAAGAAACAACTCTATTAAAGGAATGATGAAAACTCTAGGTTCTCTGAAAAACCAGAATTCAGCAGTTCTGTATAAAATCCAGATGCTTCATGGTACTGCATGACTTATTATCAAAGCATTTAATGAACTCCTTGCGTGATGCAAGTCAGAGTTCATCTTCTTTAACCAAAGTCATTGTGTATTTATTGCCCAAACATAAAGAAATCATCAGGCAGAGAGATGGTGTAGTAGATAGAGTAGATAGAGCTCTGGGCCTGGAGACTTGAGTTCAAATCTGCTGTCATATGTGTCTTGGCTGTGTGACCCTGGGCAAGTCATTTAACTTTGGTTTGGCTCAGTTTCCTCATTTGTAAAATGGGGTAATAATATTACTTCCCTCCAAGGGATGTCATGAGCATCAAATGAGATATTTTTAAACCACTTATCACACTGCCTGACATAGAGTAAGAACTATATAAATATAACATTATTATTATACTGAAATATAGACCAATTACATGTTTATATATTTCATACAAAGCACTGGTGTGTTATATTACTTTAAAAAACTACAAACACATAAGAAAACAACATATTAAATAAGGAATCAAAACGATGTTCCAAAAAGTCACAAGTGTAAAAGATAGTTTACTATTGCTTTGATGATTAATAACTAAGCCATTCCAAAACACCGTAAGATCTATACTGCCTTTATTGATTATTATATAGCTTTTTACTCAGCTCCATACTCAATTATTACAAAAAAAGTTAAAACTAAAAAAAGATGCAAACATCGTGAGAATTTTAGAATCTTTAATTTTTCACATTTTATACTATAATTAAAATACACCAGAATATAATAATGCGAAAAACAATTAACATAAAACAAGGCATCTTCCAGAGAGACAACATAAATTGACAATAGTTATACCATCTCTTAACTCCATTATCATCTCTCCTTAATAGTAATGACTATGGTGGTTAAGTCAAAGGCATTCCTAAGAAAATATTATAATAATCTCTTAGTGTATATGAGTGACATCAAGTTTTATGTCTCCACTGAAAAGCACTTTAAAAATCTACTTTATCACATGGGAACTTTATGCAATAATGTCAAAATATGGCTTCCATTTCTTAAGTGTGAAATTCTTAGTGTGCACCAAAGACAGAATAGAAACTGAAGGCTTTGGGTTTGAAACCAGAGGTCAAATCAAATCACTTAGAAATACTGACATACAATAACTTGGTTTTCCCTAGGCAAGAAATGTCAAGCCTTAGTCAATCAAAGAGAAAGTAGAAGATGTGTAGATTAAGAGACTGACATCTTAATGTCAAAGTTTAATGGAAAGAATACACTGAGAGCAATTAAGACCTACAAAATATGAGTGTTAATGTATATATTTGACATGATCAAATGAATGAAAATCATTCTATTAGGTTTCCAAACAAAATCAAGTTTTTAAAAATTAATTTAATAATAACTTTTGTTTTTATATCACCTATTTTTTCCAAAATGTCCTTTATCCCTTTCTCTCTCAGAAATTAAACCCTGTAGCTAAAAATGAAAAGGAGGGGGAAAAAATTCAGCAAAACTAACCAACATATCAAAAATGTTGATATTATTTGCAGTGTTTCACACCTAAAGAATGGAGAGATGCCTTCTTGTAGCTTCCCTTTGGGACCAAACTTGATCACTAACATTTTGCAGCCTTCATTTTTAATTGTTTTGCTGTTATTGTTCTTATTTTATGTTGTTGCCGTCATTGTATATATTGTTTTCCTTATTTGGCTTACTTCACTTTGAATCAGTTTGTGTAAATCTTCCCATGCTCTATAATTATCAAATTCATATTATTACATTACATGCCTTCTGTACTACAGTTTGTTAAACCATTCCCCAATAGATGAATATCCAGTTGTTTGATACTACAAGTACTGCTGTAAATAAGTTTGTATATATAAGGATCTTCTTTTTGTCATTGAATTAGGTTGGGTATCTGCCTAGCAATACAATTTCTAGATATGGATGATTGAATGTTGTTTTTTTCACTTAATTCCAATTACTTTCCAGAATATTCAGGCTAATCAATAGCTCTCCTAATAATGTGACTATCCAATGTGTCTATCTTTCCCAACTCTTCCCACAAACATTGACTAATCCCATCTTGTGCCATTGTTGACAATTGGCTGAGTATGGAGTGAAACCTTAGATTTGTTTTAATTAGCTTTTCTTTTATTATTATTTTATCCCTTTCTTTTATATGGTTTTTAGGAGTGTAATTCTGATTGTGAGAACTGTTTATTCACTTCCTTTGAACTTTTTGGGAATGACTTTTTAGATCATGCATTTCTAGGCAACAAAGAGAATATCAGACCTATATCAGAGATATTTTCCCAAGTTGACTGCTTCCCTTCTTATCCTAATTACCTTACTTTTGTTCATACAAAAGCCTTTTCCTTTCAAGTAATTGAAATGGTCTGTTCTGTTTTGTTTTGTTTTGTTTATAAACTTCTCTACCATTTGTTTGGTTTAGAATTTAACTTCCCTCTCCTCCATCACCACCCATAATAGTGACAGGTACCCTGATTGAGTTATCTTCTATTTTGTTAACTATAATATTTAACTATAATATTCAGGTCATGTATCCATTTTGAGTTTATCATGGTGTATGGATGGCATAAGAGGTTGATTTAAGCCTAATTTCTGACAGACAGCTTTTTCAGTTTTCTTAACAATTCTTGTCAGAAAGGGACTTCTGTCCTAGGTAATTTATGTATTCAATCAGGTTAATTAAATAATGTGCTATTAAGTTCATTTTTTTCAGGCTCTTCCTTGTGTAGTTTATCACATGGATCTACTTTTCTATTTTTAATCATTACCAAATAGATTAGATGATAAATGCTTTAAAATGTAGTTTGAGGTATGTAAGTTCTATGCCCCTTTCATTCCTATGTTCATTTCATTTCTCCCTTGATAGTCTAGATTCTTCTGTTTTCCTCCAGATTAATTTTGCTTTTACTTTGCTTCATTAAAGTATGTCTTGATAATTTGGTTGGTATAGCACTAAATCTGTTGAACTAATTTAGGTACTGAGTATGCTTTGTTAAATGATTCCCATAAACACACACACACACACACACACACACGTATGTGTCTGTATGTATTGGGAGGGGAAATCCAGACTATGATTTCATCAGCATGAAGAATTTTGTATGTAAAAATTAATCCTACAACAATTCAGATGCAAAACTTCTCAGAGTTGCTGGGAAACTGAGAGGTTAAGTGATTTGCCCATAGTCACACAGCTAATATATGTTGGAAGTGAGACTTGAATCCAAATATTTGTGACTTACAGCTATACATTAATAATCCCTAAGTTATAAAATAGTTAAATAAAATATCCCCATTTTGCAGAAGAGATCACTAAGGCTTCCAGAGGTGAAATCATACTTTCTTGGGATCATAAGGCTGGCAAACATTAGAGCAGGAGCCTGAACCTGGGAAATCATATGTGATATTTCTATATTTTTTGAGATTCACAAAGCCCTTAAAGGCATTGCATCATTTGATCTTCACAACAACCTTGTAAGGTAGGTATTACAGGTAGCATTGTACTGAGGCTCAAAGACATTTAGTGGCTTGACTATACTTATAGAACTAATAAGTGTCAGAAATGGGATTTGAACCTGGCTCCCACCTGACTCTGAGCCCAGAGTTCTTTTTGTTGCAAGACACAGTACTTTTATACTTTGCTACTTGCAGATAAAAATAGGAATCTAGAACACCTAGGTGGCATAGAGGATAGTGTCAGGCCTATCAGGAAGAGTCATCTTCCTGAGTTCTAATTTGGCCTCAGACACTTACTGACTATGTGGCCCTGGGCAGGTCACTTAATCCTGTTTGCCTCAGTTTTCTCATCTGTAAAATGAACTAGAAGAGGAAAGGACAAACTACTCCAGTATCTTTGCCCAAGAAAATCCCAAATGTGGTCATGAAGAGTAAGATATGACTGAAAAATGACTGAACAACACCAGCAAATAACACATTGTTATCTATCCCCTGATTTATTCCTCAAAATATTCTGTAACTTCTACCCATATTCACATTCACGTTCCTTTCCTCTGGCATCCCTTGTCCGGATTCCCTTTCCCAAATTTTGGGTGTCCTTGGTCCTAATACTTATGCTTAATGTCCAAGAGTCCAGAGAGAAGAGCTGCTGCCATGCTATGCTTGATCTCATTCCAATGCAATGATTTATTTTATGTAGACAGACCAATCTAATATTTCCAGTACCATCTAACCCCTTTCATGTTTTGTTCATATCATCACATCTAAAGATGTATGATCACAGCATTGCCCAAGCCCAAGAGCATAATGAGTTGTCATTATTTTTCTCAGGCGGCACAAGCCCTACCCATCACAACACAGCCCCCTGAGAATACCAAAACCGTTCATCACTCCTAAAAACTGACAAATTTAAATGACAAAAGGTTGGTTCCAATCCCCATGATCAATTCATGATAATCTCAAATAAGCCTCTTTTTAATTGATGATGCTATTGCAAATTGCATATTTCAGTTTAGTCTATAAGGAATACAGTTAGGTTAAAGCAGAGCTGATTATGACTCACAGAAAATGAGATGCAAACAGTATCATCATTAAATACCAAATAAAGCCATTGATTCCTTATATTATTCTGTCAGTTTTAATTGAATTGCATTCCTCCCCAATTTCAGTTCTTAATTATGCAGATCATGCTGAATCTTTATTTTCATGCACAGAATGGGATAATGTTCCCTTTTTCCTTACCTTAGAGTCTAAAAATACAAGCCTATTGAGATAAGAAAAGTCTTTGTTGGTCTTAATTAAAGCAAAACACCTGCTTTCATCCCAGGAGCAGAATGGGTTGCTGTACTCTGAATCTGTTACCAGGTGATGAGACAATAGCTTTGCTTCCTGTTGAATGTCACTCTTTCTGACCCATAGACACAGTTTATTTCTAAATCCCATGAAGATGGAAAAATTCTGACATCAGCTACCCTGCAGAGAAGGCCCAGTAATCACTACTAATAAGAATTCCTTTGTAGTGCTTGAGATGAAGAATCAACAGTGATTCAATTAATTTGGATAGTGTACATAACAAATCTGGATAACATAGGCCAAATGTATTTATTCCTCATTTAACTTGGTAATTAAAGCTTAAGGCAGAGTAGCCATGCCTAAATATTTCAGATAATTATGTTTAGATAACAGACTATATCATTCAAAGTCTGGCATTCAAGGTCCTCTATGATTTGACCTTCTAAGCTCATCTCTTCTGATCCTATTTCATGCACCCTAAAATCCAGCCAAACTGTATCTCAGGGAAGAGGTATCTCTAAGGCAGGTGGAAGGAAACTTTTCAATTCAATAAACAATATAATTGAATTCAATTTAACAAATATTTATTAATCACCTACTATGTTATAGGCACTGTGCTAAGTGCTGGGGAAACAAGGAAAAGAAAGACTGTCCCTACTTTCTAAGACCTTACAATCTAATGGGGGAGGATAGCTTGCAAAAGGAAACTCAAAAGCTATGTAGGGGAAGGTCCCTGCTTCAGGGATGCTAATGGTAGCATCAAATCCAAGCACTGTAATTCATGGGAAATAATAATCCTGAACCCTCTTTAAATGGAGGCTTTGGAAGGAGTTCTTTGCAGTACCCTGCAGTCCTCCAATCAGAAAGGCAATAGCAACTACTTAATGGTACTACTGAGGCAGGAGTAACAAAAAGCTGATACAATCTCTAGAACGGTGACCAGTTTTATGTTTTTGTTTTTGTTTTTGTTTTGTTTTCTACCCCTGGGAGCATGATGGTGGTGGAGTCAAATCCAAAGAATAAAGTTGCTGGGAAATTGTTGGGAACATTTACTAAGCACCTACTATCAGTCAGGGAGTATTCTAAATGCTTTATAAATATTATCTCATTTGATCCTCATGCCCACTTGAAGAGGAAGGTGCTGCTATGATACCCATTTTACCGTTGATAAAACTGAGGTTAAGTGACTTTGCCAAGGGTAATACAACTATTTAGTGTCTGAGGCCAGATGAGAGCTCAGGTCTTCCTCACTTCAGGTCCAGTGCTTTATGTGTTGTCCCACCGATCTAAGTCTAAGTTGGGAAAGCTGCTGACGAAAGACTAAAAAAATAGAGAGTGAGGAGTTGAGACCAGAGTGAAGTGGGCATTTCATGAGCAGTACTTAAGGTGAAGGCATTCAATGCTAGTGAGGCTAGGAATCTGAATTCAAACCCAGATCCCCTGTCTCTAGTTTGTCACACTTCCTCTACTGGAAAATCATGAGCTTTGGATTAATGTGGCCATGTATGGACACATATCTTTTCAAATGATTTTCTTTCCATGTTTAGATTACCCAGTAATAGGAAATACCAAGCACATCTCTACATATGGTTGATTTCTTGCAGTCATTGTCCTCAGTAGCAAGAGCTAACATTTATGCCGAGGGAGCACCTTCTTCATATCCATTAACTGTAAATGCCCTTCACAACTAGATTGTTTTTATTAATGTATTAAAACAGTGCATTTGAGCAATGTGCTTCTGTTCCACACAAATTCCCTGCTACCCAAAAAGATTATGATGAAGACGGAGCACACGTTTACACGAGTCTCCTTCACAAGGATTTATGAAATTATTCTGCCACTATTCAAAATGGGATATCATAAAACAAGGAGATTACAATAAATCCTTTGGCATAAATTCACATGTAGTCTCCCTGCCAACATTTTAATTAAGGAGAATAGGTTGGCTTATCAAACATAATTGAAGGAATATTGACCAAAGGTAAAACACATTTAAGGAGTGGTAGATGGAATTAAGGACCTGGAATCATTTCTCCTCATATTTTCCTAGATGTATTTTGAACTACCCAATAAGAATGTTTTTTTTTTTCACTTTGCTTTTCAGCACTGATGTAATCAAAAACAGGCTGGACTTTGAGTGAGGAAGACCTATATAAAAATCTAACCTCTGAGTATTATTCTATGTAACTCTGGGCACACTTAACCTCTCAGCCTCTCCATCAGCAATAGGATCTGGTAATAGCACCTGCCTAACAGGACAGTGGAAGGATCAAATATGATCATGTAAAATGTTTTGAAAAGATTAAAGCTCTGTATATTAGCTCTTATAATTTCTTTCCTATGACTACAAATCATCAGATCAAAATAATAAGGTATATTCTAATGGCATATATTTCTATTGAATTATTAGATAAACCAGCATCTTAGATATCAGCATCTTAGATAAAAAAGTGCCAAAAGATTAACTCACTAATTAGTGCTTGCATGGCTTTGAAGGGTTAATGCCTAGTTGTAAGTTAAGCATCATTAGTTATTCCAATGACATTCAGCTGAATTTTGTCACAATACTCATGGATTTGGCTGTTTCCAACAAAGAATACCATACCTCCTGAGATAAAGGATTCAAACCACAGAACTGAAATATTTAGCCACAATAAGAAGACAGGACATAGATTCCTTAAAGTCTTTATTGTTATAAACTTTCATATTAAATTAATTAACTTTAATATATTGTCAGTACCTAGCCTACTATCTAATTCCAAGGAAGTGCTAGTTAAATAACTTCCTTAGAACCATAAGATCTTAACATTAGCGTGGATCTTAGAGACCTTCTCTAGAGATTCTTAACCAGAGTCCCTGGCCTTAAAAAAAAGTAATGAATGTATTTTAACCTAATTGGTTTCCTTTGTGATATTGTATTTTATATTATGGCTTTAAAATATTTTTTCTGAGGAGGGGTCCATAGGCTTTGCCATACTGCTAAAAAGAATCCATGACCACAAAAAATGTTTAAAGTCCCCAAAATAATCTAATCTTCTACCTCTATGTAAATCCCTTCTACAACATCCCTGATGAGTGATCATCTAGCCCTGGCTTGCATAATAGGAAATTCACCATCTATAAAGGAAGGCTACTGAATTTTTAGGCAGCTCTAATTGAGATGAAGTTCCTCTTTATAGTGAGACAAAATATTTCTCCCTACAACTTCTATCCACTGGTCCTAGTTCCTCGCTCTGGAACTACACACATGCACGCGTGTGTGCACGTGCACACACACACACACACAATCCCTCCAATAGATGATGGGCAGAGACTCAAATCTATTATGTTCTGACTCAACAGAACCCTGAGGAGCTTGATCAAACAGTTGCTTTACCTAAACAACAACACAAAAGAGAACATGGATAGAGATGACCCACAGGGAGACTGCTTCCATCAGACCTGAGAAGCCCACAAAGAACTGAAGGATCAGCCCCTATCATTTGGTGAGACCTTACCCCTCCAGGAGACCTTTCACCAAAAGGCATTCACATAAAAAAGAAGTCCTTTATTGTGCCATTTAATTCACTTCCATCCCACCACATGGTCCTTCAAATATTTAACTATTCAAGAATTTAAAATATTTAAGATCCTGTTTCCCCCAAATCTCCTCTTCTCCATGTCAATCATACACATTCTCCAACCATTTATTCTATGACATTGCTTGAGTCCCCTCAGTGTCTTGGTTGTGAAGGTATGCCAATGTCTCACTCAAAATTGAATGAACAGAACTGAACACAGTGCTCCAGGATGAAGCTAACTAGCACAAATTGTGATGGTGTGGTTACCACCTTTGTTTTGAACATTAGGCTACCCCTAATTTGGTATCTCCTCAATTCTTCCTCTCAGAACCTCTAACTTCCTTCATTGCTTAGATCAAGTATCAATTCCTTCAACAGACATTTCCTCCAACTATAGTACATTCCCTGAAATCACTATACATTGATATTTTGGTTTTGGGCGTATATGCATAGATCTCATAAATATGTGAACAGGTTATATCCCCTAAATAGGATGTAAGTTTCTTCAGGGCAGGGGGTATCTTGCTCTTAGACATGCCATTTACAACAACTATCATCAATGAACTTACAGGGCAGCAATATTTTTTTTCATTTAAATCATTCAAAATTATATCATAATTTTGTTGCTAAGAGTCTTGTATGCCCCTTGAGGTATTTTCTCCTTTAGAGCCCCAGATCATGGGATTATATCTATCTTTTCTCTGAACTTTTAAAAAATATTTAATGCTGTCCTAGGGGCTTATTTTTAGTGTTTAACTATAGCAAAAATAGGTAAATTACAGACACTGCATACAGAAGGAGAAAATACCATTAGTTTATCATCTACTAAGTTATTTTTATTCTTAAATTATAATAGGAAGTAACCTGAGATCTTGGAGAATCTGGTATATTGAAATATATACATACCCTAGCCTGAGGTGTTTAATGTGCCAGTATTGTAGTTTAAACATTTTTTCATATCAAAAAAGTTCTTGGATGTTGGCAAAGCAAATCCATGTTATCCTGCATTTCGAAATAGTTCAGTCGAACCTAATTAGACTATCTGCAGATTTATGCAGCTCTCTGTGTATTAAAGTGCCTCTCCTTGTGAAATACATATTTCCACGTTATTTCTCACTCATCTCAAAGTTAATGTGAAAAATCTAGTATAAATTGCACAACCCTCTTCATGATTCTAGAATGATTAGAGCAATGTGGATCTAAATGTTGAATAAAGATTGTTGCCATGGTACATGGGCTGTTTTTTTTTTCTTATTTGTCATCACCAAGCTCAGTTACTAGAAAGGGAAGAGATTTTCAATTCAGTCATTTGTCTCAGGCTTTATTTGAAAAAGTCATCAAGATGAGTAAAGCAGATATAGGGATATCATGAAGAATCTTTAAAAAGAGATGACCCTCTTCTGATAAAAATGCTGACATAAGGGTTCCAAAAGGAATCCAGCTTTTCCATAAACACCCCAGCAAATATTTAAAGGGCATCAGATGTAACAATGATATACCCATCATATCTTTCATCCCTTCCAGGACTACACAAGAACATGACTAGAGTCATATGGGGACTAGATAGAGACATATTAAGAGAAATGGAAGCCAGGCAAGATCTAGTAAACAGGGTCTAAAACCCATCCTGAGCAATATCTTCCAGGAAGGTTACAAATTAGTCCAGCTTCCACTGATTGGAGCCTGAAACCTGTCAGAACTCTCTTCAAGGGGGACTCATGAAAGCAGTGTGAAGCAATAACATGCACTCATACACAGATTCTAAAACCACAGGGCCATGAGTACATGATTCAAAAACACAATGGCAGACAAAAGTAATTTAGTAACTGGATATGTGCATGACAGGAGCATAACTTAATCTGTATTAGGAAGATTGAGTGTCACAGCAGGGGATGGAGTTAACTTGCAAAGGCAGATTATGCAAGGGGTGAGGCCAGCCCTTTGATTCCTTACCCCCAAATTGGGTGATAAGAAAACAGAGGAAGAAACTAAGAATTGTAGAAGGACGGTTCTGTTCCCAGTCATCTGATCTAGGATTACTATAGCAGCAACCAGACTACAAAGTAGAAAAACACCACACAAGACTTGTCTACTTCAATCAAGAGTATAGGAAGGCACAGAACCTGACCCATCTCAGCTCCTGAATCCAGGAACGGAAATGAGAGATGTGAGTAAACAGAAGAAAACAGAATACAATAAAGAAATACTATATTTTAAAATAACTTCACAGTCAATATAAATAATATTTCTGAGAAAGGAATGGCCTGACCACAAGGATACCAAGACTAGCTTGAAGAAAGAAAGAAAATATTTTAAAAATTAAAACTCTTGAAGAGGAAAAATGAAAGGAGAATAAAAAGCCCAAAACAGAAAATTTATCAAAGTAGTGGATTTCTTGAAAAAGTAAAATAGGAAAAGTAGGACTCAATGATTAGAAAATTAGAAATATTGAAACAAAGACAAAATAATAAAAAATAAATAAAAGAATATGGAAAGCATTTATTATTTTTTAAAAAACTGAACTTGAAATCAAGTCAAGCTGAGATAATTTACACATCATTGGACCCCCTTAAAACATAATATGCCCCCCAAAAACCATGGATACCAACATTTTTAAAGAAATTATTTAAAAACTGCTTAGATTTATTAGAACCAGAGGGCAGCATGCAAATAGAAAGAAACCATGTCATCTTCAGAGAAAAAACATCAAATGGAAAATTCTGAAATATCATAACCAAAATTTATGTTTCCATGTCAAATAAAAGTACCACAAACACCAGAAAGCATTCAAATGACATATATCTGCAGTCAAGCTCACTGAAGACTATGCTGCAACTATAAAAAGAGAAAGTCACGGAATATGATACTCTTAAAAAGCAAAATAAAAATACAATCAAGCCTTTGTAAGGCTTTCCTTACAAAACTGAGCATATGCCTACAAGGGGGGTAAATGAACCTTAATATGGGGTTTTACAACATCCCTGGTACAAAAGATCAGAGCTAAGTGAAATTGTTGAAATGAAAACAGATGGGACAAAAAAACTCTCGAAAGGTAAATACACTTGTGTGATTGGAAGATGGTAAATGAAAATGAAGTACATATTATCTAATCCAGACAGGACGCAAATGTTCCTTCACGTTGCTAATATCTTCTAAGGTGGCAAAGGAAGTAAAGAAAGACAAAAACAGAGCCTTGTGGTATCCTGTGCTATCTTTTAAGAGAGAAATGAAAATTGAAGAGAAAAGGACAACTTTCAAATACTTAAGAACTCAGAAAATCACAACTTCAAATAACTGATAATGAAATATTCTTTCCAGCTCTTGGTAGAGAGATAATGGATTGTAGCTGAAGAATGAGACATATATTTTCAAGTAGGACCAATGTGTGATTTTTTTCTTTCTTGACTATACTTCTTCGTCATGAGAATGTACTTTTTTTGTAAGGTGAGTGAGTTGTGGCAGCAAGTTTGAGGCAGTAATAATGGTGGGGAAAAAAGAGAAAAGAAAGAGTGACAATGAAAATTTTTGCAACATATAGGAAAGAACTGAAAGAAGTTCAGAAAATGACACAAACAAGCAGGGTAGTGCTGGTAATATTGTTTTAAATTTAATATATAATTTAAAAAAACAGGGTATGTTTAGAGATTCATGGTTTCGTATTCAGCAGTTTTTCAGTCATGTCTGACTCTACAACTCCCTTCTGGGTTTTCTTGGCAAAGATACGGGAGTGGTTGGTCATTTCCTACTCCAATTCATTTTATAGATGAGGAAACTGAGGCCAACAGGATTAAGTGACTTGCCCGGGCTTATACAATTAGTAAGTGTCTGAGGCCAGATTTGAACTTAAGAAGTTCAGTCTTCTGACTCCAGGCCCAGCACTCTACTCACTGTGCCACCTATCTGTCCCATGGTTTCATATACACTTCAATTTTTTTTGTTCTTTGTATGTGATAATATTCATGTGTGTAGGTGTTTACCAGTTCATTTTTAGAAGAAATTTTTAGAAGAAGATTATTAGGTGTTAATAAGTTCATGTTTTTTTTTTTAAAGAAAACTTTAAAAGTAGACAAGAAATCCTTTGCAAAGTAGGAATTTGAGGCAACTAGCTGGATATTTTAGGCCAAATCATCTATTTTTGTCTCAATTATTTAAGTAACTTCCTAGGCAGCACTATAGGTAATTGAGTGGAAAATAGATGCTTTACCTTACAATGACAGGGTGGCATAGCTGTATGAACCTTAGAGTTTATCTAAGTACTCAACCTAAGTATGAATTTCTCTGAGTTTCCAAAGAAATTAATTGAGTCAAAGAAGCTGAGTTATTTGCCTGATTCCATAAGTAACAGAGCTAAAATGGAATTACAGGCTATTGCACAGAATAAATCTCTGGATAATTAAGGTATCAGATCACCCAAATTATGAGAATTACATGATGGGAATGAGCAGTCTATAGCAAACTGCCATTTAAGAATGTGTAGAAGAAGCTGCCTAGAATCAGACAGTTGGTGTAGTTGGTGGAGTTCTGGCCCTGGATTCAGGAAGATTTGAGTTCAAATCCAGCCTCAATCACTTACTAGTTGTGTGATGATGAACAATTCATGTAATCTTTGTCTATTTCAGTTTCCCCAACAGTAAAATATCAATAATAATAGCAACACGTGAGTCTTGATGAGATATTTGTAATGTGCCTAGGTGGCATACAGTAGGTACTTTTAAAATGCTTATTTCCTTCCTCACTTCTTTCCTTCCTTCCTTCTTTCCTTATCAAAGAAATGTGTGATCAGAAAAACAGTGATCTGACTATGTAGCAAGTGTGATTACCTAGGGCATAGCTTTTGTGCCCTACTGATAACCATATAATGTAAAAAAAGTTTAGAGAGAGGACTCTAGCTATTTAGCATCCTGGAGTATTTGGTATAAAGAACTTTCAGTGGGACATAGTCAGGAATTGCACAGCCTGAGCAAGTATGGATGGGTTATAACCTGTACCACTGTAGGAAGTACCCACATTAACAAGATCACAAATCTATTAAAGCATCAGTCTTGCAAAATTAAGCAATGATGTGGTACTGACAACTCTAGGTCATAGTTGCTTTAAACAATCCAACTGAAACTTGAAAGCCTTCTTTCAAATTTAAGCATAACCCATAGATCTTCCTTTTCTCATTATAGTTAAGTAAGAGAATGTCAGCCTAATTTAATAAGATTCCTTCCTGTCACTATGTCATTTGAATAGCCACTTCCTCCTCTACTTGGCATTTCCTTTTCCTCTTTTATTAAGAGCTAATTGATGGTAAAATTGGTCAATTAGTCTCACCATGGATCTTAAAATGGTCCCAGCTGTGTTCACATATAACACCAAACTTGTACTGGATTGTCTTTAAAAGCCATGGTAATGCTTCTCCCTATTAAAGATCTAGCATTTGTCCCAACTTCTCACTCAAACATGAAAGTCAATGGATCTTCCAAATCAGTCCTTTTGTTTTTAATTTAATTTTAAAAACATATTTTTATTTCTTTAAATGCAATTGGCTCCTGTACCAATTTTATTGGAGTAGGAACTCCTGATGAGGAAACATCTTCTACCAGCGTAGGTCAATAAGAGTTCTGCAATTTATAATCTTAGAGAGTTGCTGGGATCATTAAGAAGTTAAATGACTTGCCCTGGTCATATAAACCATATGTGTGGGAATCAGCATATGAATCCAAATCTTCATAATTCCAGAAGCCAATTCCTTAACCATAATTTCATATCTTCCCTTTTACAATTCATACCATGCCCCAGTAATAAACAGTACATGTAGACTTAGAATGTCAGCTGTGGAGGAGGGTGGGTTAAGGTAAGGTCCTTTTGCTTGTTGAAGAAAACTAGAAACAGAAGTCATAAGGACTGAAGAAATTGGGCAACTGGACCCAGGAAGACATAGTGCTTCAAGAATGCAGGTGTTAGGATGGAAAGAAGATTGAAACAAACAATGGACTTACAGAAAATGGGTACCAATAAAAGTCAGCAACAAGGATCCAGATAGGATGGAGTAAACTTTAAAGAGGGACAGAGGCGGTTATTTAATGATGGGGATTGTGAATAGTGAAGGAATAGTTCAAAAGCGACAATGGGGAACAAGGGACCAGATATAAGGATGAATGGAAAGAGAGAGAGAGAGAGAGAGAGAGAGAGAAAGAGAGAGAGAGAGAGAGAGAGAGAGAGAGAGAGAGAGAGAGAGAGAAGCAGCTGGGTGAGATGATGGATAGAATCCTGGGCCTGAGGTTTGGAAGACTTCAGGTCAAATCCAGGCTCTTAAGTTTACTAGCTAGTGAAATTGGGTAGTCACTTAACCTCTGTTTGCCTCAGTTTCCTTAACTGTAAGATGGGGGTGATGATAATAGCGTCTACCTCCTAGGGTTGTTGTGAGGATCAGGGGAGATAATATTTATAAAGTGCCTGATATGTAGCTAGTACTATATAATTACTAGCTATTATTATGAAGCTTTTATTGAGGCTTGCTATGACCCAGGCACTCAGCTATGAGCTGAGGATACAAATACAAGCAAATAAAATAATCCCTGCCCCCAAGGAGCTTACCTTCTGATCGAAGGCTACAAAATCTTAAGGGAACCTGGAAAAAAGGAAGTACTACTGTGGGAAGAAAACAAATGCCATTGGTGAGGAGGTAGAGAAGTCCAGAAGGTGAATTGAGCTTGTCATGAAGTTAACCTGGCAGAGGTCACTCCTGAAATGACACCAGCTAGGAACTCACCAACCAAGAGAGCAGGACCTTTGAGTTCCTTTTCATATCAGATTGAGCGGGATAGTCATAATAAAGATATCGATTTTCACTTTCACAAGACTCAATGTCCTAACACAATAAGTATACAGAAATACCTTGTCTCTCTGTTTAATAGAAGAGAGCCCCACTTCTTTCCCAACATTGTCCTACTCTTGTCTCTTTCTTAATGGGAAAGATAAGATAGGCTAGGGTCTCAAAATCATTCTAAGCCACTTATTGGAGGTGGAGGTAAAGGGGGCAAGGAAAGCAAGTTTCATTCAATCAACCCCTGATCCTTTTTCTCATACAATTCTACTCATAGTCATCAATGTCTACTGCTCATATGTGTTTTTAGGGCTTCATTCTTAGTTTGCACAGTATGACCCTTGGCATGTAATTTATCCTCCCCAGACTTTTTTTTCCTCATATTTAAATCTGGAAGTTCATAATATAAATCTAGATCTAGAAGAGACCTCAGAGACTATGTCTCATCCTGCCGATGAGGGTGAAACTGAGGCCCAGCATGGTTAAGTGATTTGCCCCACAGAGTCTCAGAGCTAGACTTGAAGCAAAGTCCTCAGACAGCAAAGCCAGACCTCTCTCCACAGGAGCAGGCTGCCTCCTATCACTTAGTTAAATTAGAAGGTTGCTAAAGTCCCTTCCAAACTCATGTCCTTTTATTCTGTTATTCCAAAATAGCTCTAAACCTGGTTGGATGAGAAACTAACTAGAAAGATTAAATTACCTGACATGGAACTGATTTCACAACAGCCTATAGTGATTTGCCCAGCACTATGCCCTATTCCCTAAAGAGATCAGTTTTACCATCTATATAGGGGTTGAGGGTGTGTCTTTTGTCTTTCATAAGGCCATTCTTATGAAGTAAAAATGTATTTATGTGATTTACTAGTGAATATTGGCTATGATACACACACACACACACACACACATAGATGTCTTCATTGCTGTTGCTGTTCATCCTTTGTTTTTAAAAAGGACTGATGACATCACAGGTGATGTCTTGATTTGTGTGTGAATTGTATTCAAGTGAGGCAGAGTTGCACAAAGTCATCAGCCTCACTCTTTCTTCCTGAGTCATGGAAGTCCAGTGGCAGGACAAAAGTCAGGATGACTGGCAACAGCCTGGGATACAGTGAACCACCTTGGTGTCTTCATTATCTGAAGCTCATCAGTACTCCACAGCACCTGCTCCAGCCAACTTCATGTCCATTGGAACAAATTGTTCTCAGCCACCCATTCCCCTGGGGGGAGTCTTTGCATGCTTGGGGTAGAAATCTCCCTAAGTCACCAAAGATTTTGAGGCCTGTCAGTTACCCTCAACCTGGTCTGCTGAGATAGTTTACCATAACATAGCTACTGAACATATTACAACTTATTGGAGCCACAGGTGAGAGTTGGGTGAAAGTAGATGAGCAACCCTGGAAAGAAACCAAAGGTGCTAGTCCTCCCTGAACACCCATCCATTCCTATATATTCATATACATTATTTGAATCACTTAGGTATAAAACAGTGTTGGAAAGAATGCAAAAGATAATGCAGAGTCTTTTTATCTTATTAATCAAAGTATAGACACCTAAAATTCTCTGTATGGTATGACCATGAACACACACAAATACACACTGTAGATTGTCAGTCCTAGCATTTTCGCACTAGTGTTATATGAGTTATTGAGAACACCATATACAAATCCAGGAGCTGAATCTAATCTTGGGTCAAAATCTTTCTAAGAATTACAACATAGTAAATATGTGTATATTCAAAAGAATAAGACATTTTCAATGAGGACAAGTCAAAATGCTTAATGGTCCATACAAAAGCTCAACCTCAATAGAATAATATAATGTTTTATAATAAAAGTTGAAAGCTACAAGCTTGTGGGGCCATGCATAAAATAGTCTGAAAAACCATGATCAACCGAGGCTTCCTCTATGAATGGGCCTTTTATTTCCATTGAGTTGGCACAGTGAAAGAGGTGTTGCAGGGTTCTAACATCATTCCATGGTGAGAACACACAGTTGTGTTGACATCCATACAATGTCTAACAAACTTTTTTTAACTACCCTCAGTAGGTATTCTGAAAGAGCTTCAGTGATAGAAATGTAAAAAAAAAATTTGAAACATTTTCTGTAGTGAACAAAGGTGAAAGTATTTGCAATTAACTATGAGAAGCTGGGATTGGCTTTCAAATGTGACGGTAACAGCAAGAATAAGAACATATGTAAAAGAAGTGTTAAATTGCAGCATTTCCCATGGCCATACTTCATAGCATTCACATATCCTGGGCTTATTACTTACAGCATGATTCCAGGAAACAGCTGTAAATCTGCCCATTATAAATGCCAATACACTAAGGAAAAGTCTTCAAGAAGCACCACTTGCTTTATTCATTAAGATGTAGATCCCAATTTTAGTGTGACATTTTTGGAACCTGCTCTTCTTGTGGACTTCCTGTTATATATCATCCTTTTATCCCTGCCCCCATGTAAACGCCTGCTGGGATTACAGGGTTTGCAGGTTTGTAGTTGTTGAGGTCAATAGCAGATAAATAGAAGGAAATTAAAGTGTGGAGTCACTGAATCTACAAGTGCCAGGACCATTCTTAGTAATAAGGACAGCTTGACTCAGAAACCAGAGAATCACATGCTAAGTCACTTGGGGAGCAGACTTGTAAGTATTGGGATATCTGATTCAATTAAATTGAATCCAACAAGTATTTCTGTCCTTGCTTCCTGTGACACTCCGTGGTCCTATGATCCCCACACCTAGTTGTGCCAAAATACAAAAGAAATATTTTGCTTCTTTCAAAGGTCTTAAAATCTTGGTTGTGGGGCAGGGTGTCAATATAAAACATACATGAAAAGCTTATGCATGAAACGATTAGAGGACCATATAGTAAAAAGCTAAATTGAATACAATTGTATCATCATATATGGTACAGACAGCAAGCTTTACCTTCTCTTTGTTTTTCTCTCTGTACACCAGCCCTCAATCTGTCCTTCAAATCAATATACACAAAAATATGAAGGACAGCAAATGATGGAGTGACCATTAACTGATACATCACATTACCATTTATTTTAGGTTTCAGAAGAGGGCTAATCACCATAAGTTTGTATATACTTATATCAATCAATCATCAACAAGAATCTACTAAAGACCACAACCACTATTTGTTGGGCACTGTGCTAGACACTGGATGTACAACAACAGCTCTCCAAGGAGCTTATAGTCTATTGAGAGAGAATGTATATATCTAGAACTATATACAAAATAAATACAAGGTAATTTTCTGTGGAGTGAGGTGACAGTCCTAGCAGGTGAAGGGCAAGGGAAAGCAGAAAACTCCCTGTATGTGTAGGCAGTGTTCTTCCTCATAGAATTTAAGTTCTCTGAAGGCAGGAACTTTAATTTCTGAGTTTTGATCAATAGCATCTAGCACAGTACCACATATAAAGTTGATGCCTAATTAATCGAGCTGAGGAATAGCTTGTGACTGTACCAATAGTGAATAGAATCAAATGCTGAATTTCTATTCTTAGAAGTAACCAGAACACAGCCTCTTTTGCAGTCCTTTCTCCAAAGTGTCTTTAGCCTCCATTTTTCCTGACGTGAGAATTCCAACAGCACCCCTCTCCCATCCCCTCCAGTACCAGAGCCTGTCCTTACCTTCTTTATTGTATGATCTCCGAAAGAGTGAGGGATACATAGGTTTCAGGAAGAGAGCTCACTATAAAAACATTAGCCTTCAAGTGGTTTTTTTAAGAGAAAGAAATACCCTCACCTAACCCAGTGGCCCAACTTTTATCATGGCACAGCACAGCAGCTCCTGAAATACCTGCATTTCTATGTACTGTACAGGACTGGATTGCACTCTTAAGAATTGTCCCAATCAGAATGGATCATCTGAAATGTATTTAGTTTGCTTTGTCATGTCTCTGTTGTAGATCATTTCAGAACCATAGATTTAGAACTGGAAGGAACCTTAGAAGTCATCTAATCAAACCTCTCAATTTACAGATGAGGAAACTGAATCCCAGAAAGGTTAAATGATTTGCTCAGGATCA
>CM053587.1:128992094-129002531 GCA_028646515.1 Pseudochirops corinnae
AGAGAGAGAGAGAGAGAGAGAGAGAGAGAGAGAGAAAGAAGGAGACAGACACAGACAAACAGACAAAGGAGTGACAGAGAGACAGAGACAGAGGGAAAGAAAGGCAGGCTCTAGGGTCAGAGTACCTGAAACATACCTTGAGTAAGTCATATTCCTGAGCCTCATTTCCCTCATCTATAAAATGAGTGGTTTTGACTAGATGGTGTCTGAGGTCCCTTTTAGCTGCATAGTTGAAATCCTATGATGGTTTCAATTCGATTTAGTGTGATATATCTAGTCAGAAATGTTGAGTTCAAATCTTGTTTCTATTACTACCTGTTGCTTTAAGCACTTCACTTAACCTTCCTAGACCTTGGTTTCCCCATTTGTAAAATTAAGGAGTTTAACTAGATGATGTCTAAGTTCTCTTCTACGAATTTATACATAGGAAGGTGGCTTTTATTCTTTCAATGTATGACTAGGAAGACATCAATAGCACTATAGGCTTTGTCTCTTAATGGAATGGTTTATAGAACAAGATGACTGCTGGCTTAAAGAATAAGATGGCATAATTTCTTAAGCCAAAATCTAATAGGACAGGGATCTCAAATAGGGTTATACATTAAGTTTCTGAACGAATCTATCAGCGTCCATGAATGTGTTCAATTTAGTTTAACAAACATTAAACACCTAATGCATACATAGCACCATGATCACTTTGAAGAGTGAGTACTTTTTGACTATATCCCAGCTTCAGTTCAGTAAACAAACAAGTCTGTTTTATTTACCATGTGATTAGTGGACTGGAACCAATTATAGAATATCTGCGCTTGCTCCTAATTGGGGAGTTAGGTCCTTCTCTTACACAATGTCATGGCCTTCTGGAAGCTATCACCCCAGCTCCTTCTATGTGGGTTGGCAGCAGGCAAAGCATGCTACATATGTTCTGAGGAGGGGGCTCTGTTGGCCAAGCTCACATTACAGTAGGTAGAAAGCCACTCTTGGATTGATAGACACTGGCTGTTTGACCCAGAGAAAGGTACTAAATCCTACAGTGCTTCAGGTTATTCTATAATGCTATAAGTTGCAGAGACTGTGCCAGTCTTCAGTGGCAGAGAATTTTTCTTAATGAAAGCAAAGTTTAACAACAATAAAAAAGATCAGAAAATATGGTGGCATAAGACCATTTTAACTATGAATCTGACCCATTTCCTTTTCTAGTAATGTATAGTGGTGTGGGATGTGGATTACTTGGGACAAGCTAAAGTCATTGGCCTAGAATAAACCTTATAACAATTTGCATCTTTTGGGAAAAGACATGTCAAAAATATTTATTAAGGGCTTACCATGTCCTAGGTACCATGAAAGGACAAAAATAATTCCTACTCCCAAATTCATAATCTAATAGGAGAAACAACATGCAAAAAACTGGGTATAAGTAATCTACCTGCAGGATATATTGGAAGTAATCAACAGAAAGAAGGCTTTAAAATTAAGAAGGATCAAGGGCTTCTGGAAGAAGGTGGGATTTTAGCTGGGACTTGAAGGAAGTCAGGAAAGCCAGGAGGCAGAGAAAACGAAGGAGAGAATGCCAAGGGGCAGTAAGAAAAATGTAGTTGAGGTATATAGAGTGTCTTGAGCACAGAATTTCAATGAGGCCAGCGTCCCTGTATCACAGAGTATGTGAAGGTGAGTAAGGGGAAAGGTAGAAAAAGACAACCAGGATTTTATATTTGCTCCTGAGGGTAATAGAGAAATCACTGTAACTTATGGAGCATGTGTGTATAGAGAGTAGGGAGAGTGAGAGTGACATGGTCAGACCTATGTTATAGTAAGATAACTTTAAGTTATCTTAACTGAGTGAAGGATGGACCAGAGTGGGAAGAGGCTTGAGCCAAGGAGCCAACCAGGCTATTATAATGACTCAAGTGTGAGATGGGTGATGAGGACATGTGATAATGTCAGAGGAAATAAGGGGAAGTGTATGAGAGATTGTACAAAGTTAGATTTAACAGGCTTTACAATGGACCAGATGAAGATCCAGCAGAGGAGACTGAGGACCAATCAAACAAGTAGGAGGAAAACTAGAGGGCACCAGTGTCATGAAAACTTAGAAGAGAGCATTCAGTAGGTGTCCCTCCCCTACTTTGCTGCAATAAATTCTTTTACATCATTTGGAATTGAGTTCAAAGTATTTTGACACATTTTGGAATTATTCATCAGGAAACCACCCTTTCATTACTTTAGATATTAAGTACACTTTGTTGAACAGTTTGTTTGTTTGTTTTTTTCAGGGCTTGCTTTGATTATATAGCCCAGTGGTTTTCAATGGAGTTAAATCAGTGAGTTCTCATTCCATTGAAGCATTTGTATCCCTGTCTCTTGGATAAATTTCTTAATCTTTCATGATATATGCCATGTTTTATCATCTCTATATGGGAATTTCTTTATTTCTAAAACAATTGTATATGTAGTCATGTGTATATATATATATATATATATATATATATATATATACATATATGTATATATATATACATATAAATAAACATATATGTGTAAAATATATTGATATGCAAAATCATCAGAGTTCATCATTCCTTCAAAGGATACAAGGATTCCAGCTTCTTGGAGGTAGGAAATCCCCAAAACTTTTTTGGAATGGCTTTTTTATAATCTGATTAAGATATTGTATCTGACAGACTCATCTAGAATTCTTCTAATAATGATTTTATATAGCCCAGAGTGAAAAACTTTATCAATAAGAATTGCCATTTTTTTCCATTTTTAGCATTTCAGTTTTTGGATTGTCTTGGTCATAATAAGTGTTTTTATTTTCACAGAAACATTTAAAATCCATTCCTTCCATTTTTGCTTTTGTTTTGTTTTTCAATGGTCTTCTCTCTGTTATTTCAATGTCAAGAATCCTGCTTTCCATTGTAGAAGAATCAGTAACAACTTCTCAATTTCAAGGTCCCTCTGAAGGTCTTTGATGGTTTTCTGAGGCTCAATTAGGCTATTTTGCAGCAACAGTTCATCAATTCTTTTTGTTGATTTCATTTTCAATCTCATTTTCTTTTAAATTTCAGATTGATCAGTCCTTTATTTCATTTTAGGCTTAAGTAGTTTTAGAAACACATGTTTTCTGCACAACAGCCTCCACAATATCTCTAACAGTTACTGAAGTGAGTTGAAGAGCTGCAAGTTTTGCATGCTTCCTTGAAGTAATATTTATTCTTTAAAAAAAATTAAAATATAGCAAAAGAGAGCAATGAAATGTGTCTGACACAAAATCCAACACTCAGTTGACAAAGAACTTACTAAAAATAGGAAAATCAGATTCATCCAGTCTCAACTGGTCAAGATGACGTTTTGTGAGTCAGTCATAAAATGTCAGTAAGAGCAAACATGCTCTTTGCTATGAAACCATATCAGAATTATTGCTATGCCAAATGAATCACACATGATTCTAGGTCTTTATTTGGGTCATTTACATGACTTTTAAGAAGTCATCATTGATAATATATTATAGCTATATTTAGACTATTCTTTCAGTTCACATTACTCTTTAATTAATTTGTAATCTTAATTCTTCTGAGATCATGTCATTCCATGATTCACAACCAAGAAGGGCCAGTAGGAAAATATTAGTGTGAAAGAAATAGATGTTTTATAACATTGGGTTACTTTTTCATGGGGATAATTAAAAGCATTGGGCAGTTCCACAAATGTAATCTAGGACAATCTCCTTCTATTACTTAGTTCTAGACCCAGTTCATTGTAAATCTGTTATTCTTGTCTAAATATATGCACTGATGAACCCTCAAGGTCCATTTCATGATTTTGGCAATAATATCTAATGATAATAATAATAATAATAATAATAATAATAATAACAGCTAGGATTTACATAGTACTTTAAGGTTTTCAAAGTTACTTGGGGAACTGAGACACAGACAAGTTAAGTTCTTTGTATTTTGTTGGTGTTCTTTTTCTATTACCCACTGAGTTACTATAATTTTATTTAGAGGTACAGAGATGGTGCCCTGAATAGAAGTGCTAGTCCTAGAATCAAATGACCTCAGTTCAAATATTCATCAGCGTCTTTGACATTTACTTTGTGTCCATGGAAAATCATTTAATATCTTTCTGCTTCAGTTTCCTCAACTGAAAAATGAAGATAATAATAACATCTACCTCCCAAGACTGTTGTGAGGACTAAATAAGATGGTATTTGTAAAGCACTTAGCATACTGCCTAGGACACAGGGGATTAGATAGGGCACTGGGTCTGAAGTCAAGAAGACTCATTTTCCTGAGTTCAGATCTGGCCTCAGACACTTACTAGCTGTGAGATTCTAGGCAAGTCACTTAACCCTGTTTTTCTCAGGTATAAATGAGCTTGAAGAAGGAAATAGCAAACCATTCCAGTACCTTTCCCAAGAAAACCCCAAATGGAGTCACAAAAAGTCAGACACAACTAAAATGACTCAACAACAACAAAATAGCATATGGTAGGTGCTTAATAAATATTCTCTTCCTTCCCTTCTTCCTTCCACTATCATGGTTTCAAACTATATAACATCAGCAATTCATTAAAGACATGAAATTTTTGATTGGCCAGAAGTTTAGAATGATTGAAAATACAACTTGATTCCCTAGTTTCATGTCATCCTTTTACTCAGTCTTGAACCCAACTCATTCATATAAAGTCAGAATGTGTACAAGCAATATAAACTAGGTCTCCAGGATGTGAACAATCTATTTCATTTTATAACACTTCATATTATTTTTGTTTATTTTCATAATTATTATATACTAAAATAAGAAAATTTCCCAAAAACATTAAACATTTTGGAATCCTGAAGTTCCACATACTAAATCTCTTGATCATAGACAGCTAGTATTAAATAATCCAACCTTCCTTTGCCCCTTCACCTATGATGGAACATTTGTAACTTATATATTGTTAATGAAGGTGTCTAGCTTTGGCTTTCTGGCTGCAATTCTATGGCCAGTAGAATAGTTTGAACCTCTATAGTAATCACTATTTCAGATAATCAAATGATAGCCTGAATCCTACCACATTATTTCCCATGAAAGGTGGGTTTTATTTGGCTTTTGCCACTTGTTTTAGCTCCAATAAGTAAAAGTGATGATATTTACAAATTTCATTTTTCACTTGTGGGCTATATTCTCAAGTGAGTACATTTTTTCAAACCACTTTTAAAATTCTGTACATTGTGCTGATCATGCTCAATATCCAGAATAACAGAAGAGGCATATTGATTTGAGAGCTGATTTTGGATTAATAGGGTTTTAAAGTCCATGCAGGCATGACCTTAATCCAGGATGGTAATGTAAAAGGAATTCATGAAATGCAACGCTAAATTAATACAAGTGGCCCTTCAGCTCCGTAGGCCTGAAAAGTGATTTCCTACATAATCTTAAAAGATATAATTAAACATATATTCCATTTCTCTGTGAAAGAGTGTCCTTTGGAATGCTGCCTTTTAGAGCTGTGAGGAAAAAACTGGCATCTTTTAGCAAAAGGGAGCAAATATTGGCATTGAACTGTCGAATAGCTTTATAAATCTGCATTGTGTGTCCCCATCACTTCCTCTGTTCCCTCGGTGTTAGTTGTTGAATTAGAAGGCAGCATTTTAGTGGAGAAAAATATTGTTATTATAAATGTAAAAAAACTTAATGAGAATGTCTCTAATTGCTTTCCAGTTAGTTTATCAGGCTTTTCTGTTGACCCTTGCACTATGTTTGTGAGTGAGGCTGTTATTATGAGGGAAAAAAATTGTAAAACTGCGAATTACATTTCTTTAAAAATTAAACTTGCATCTCCATTTCAGAGAATCATTATTATCACTTGGTATGGGGGCCAAGATTCTGAAAAAGATCATCCCTCTATGGCCTTTATAGCAAATGAGATTTAATAGAAAGTTATTCAAAGCGTATATTATAATTAAGAACCAAAAACTCCATGTGTTATATTATGGTGTAGGTATTATTTTCACAAAAATAAGACTATTCAAGGCAAAAGGTCTTGAAGTTTACATTAAGAAGCTGCCCAAGTTTTAGCTGGTTCACGTGATTTTGCTACAGCAACAGTATGTGAGAGGTGTTATTCCGTGACAATAATACTTTTCTTTCCATTGTGTTGAAGAAACTTTTGTGCACACATAAAGTAATGTGGTTTTTTTTTTACAATTTTGTTTGCCTTTTTAATAGTTACTGTCTTAACCCTTTAATCATGTATGATGAATTGTAGAGGACTCACATTCTCCATTATTCAACATCTGAGAACTTTTAGGGGTCATTCAAGACCTTTGCTAGACTTCTATTCTCTTCCACTGACCAAATCTTTGACTGTTTCACCATCTGTACTAGAAAAACCAGTCATTAATTTTGGGGTTTTTTAAATTTTATTTCTTTTTCAATTATTAAGTAGCCATCCTTTCTGCCTTCCAATTTCCTCTGGAAGGAAAGAAGGAAGGAAGGAAAGAAGGAAGGAAGGAAAGAAGGAAGGAAGGAAGAAAAGAAGGAAGGAAAGAAGGAAGGAAGGAAGGAAGGAAGGAAGGAAGGAAGGAAGGAAGGAAGGAAGGAATCCCCACCTTGGTCATGTTCAAAAATAAATCTCTTTCACATTAGCCCATAATCTCTCTGTTAATAAGGTGAGTAGTGTTCATCTTTATCAGCTGGATGGAATCATGTTTTATCATTTAGTTGACCAGTATTCTTAAGTCTATCAGAATTGTTTGTTATA
This sequence comes from Pseudochirops corinnae, assembly GCA_028646515.1. Lineage (NCBI taxonomy): Eukaryota > Metazoa > Chordata > Mammalia > Diprotodontia > Pseudocheiridae > Pseudochirops > Pseudochirops corinnae. The sequence goes on from CM053587.1 coordinate 128,998,848, forward strand.
TTGATGTTAGAGTATAAATTATTCTTCTGGTTTTGCCTGGTTCCCTCAGTTCATATGTATCTTTCCATGTTTCTTAGACACTACTTTTGTTTTCTTTTCTTACAATAATATTCCAATGCATTCATATACCACAATTTGTTCGGCTGTTGATTTCAAAACTTGTTACCACCGTTGGTGGAAGTGTGAGTGAGTGAGTAGGAGATGGAAACTATTGACTGAGTTTCAGGATTAATACTTTTCATTTACAATTTACAAATTACTGTCAAATATGCTATTTCATTTGATGCTCACAATGATTGTTGAGGTCAGCAGAAGTAATATTATTATCCCCATTTTATAGATGAGGTAATTGGAAGAAAGTAACTTGGCCATGGTTACATGGTAGTAGACAAAGGACTTGACTGTGAATCTTCTAAGTCCAGAACCAAGGTTTTCCCCACTATGTTATAGATTGTATTGTTTCTGCTCTTACTGTCTCAATTAACAATGATAAATGCAATAGGGGTTGAGATGTGGAAAAGTAGAGCTATACATCTCAGATAATATATTAGGTATTGATGGCAATCTCAGCTTATGTGTAAGGCTGGTGCCTGCTGTCTGTGTATGGGGCCTCCTGAAACCTGGTGTTCAAACTCCCTCTGATCTGAACCAGCTTTCCCAGCTCTTTCATATTCTGTGCCAACTCATATTTATTCTCTCTTCTTCCCACACAACCCTAGAATATATCACTCCTCTCTAAGCTCATCTTTTTCTAGTCCCACCAGTTTTTTAGTTTCTCAAACTTATGACATCATTCCTCACATTCATTTACTGCTACAAAGCTCTCTAATTTAATTTTTATAGAATAATAACGTAAAGAGCTGAAAGGGCCCTGAAAGGTCATCTAGTCTAAGCTCCTCATATTCTCTTGAAGAAGACATTAAGGTCTAGGATAGTCAAATAGACACATAGTAAGTAAGAGGACCAGGATTACAACTCACGTTGACTGATAGCTGTTAAATGATTTTCCTAAAACACAAATCTGACCATATTACTACCCTACTCAATAATCTCCAGTTTTCCCTATTACCTTTAGACTCCAAAACAAACTCTTTTAAAGTACCCTACAACCTGGATCCACAATTTCTAATTTTATCATATATGTGGATCCAGTTGCTAATTTTTTCATACATTATGGCCCATCATGTACTCTTTATTTTAGAAAAACAGGACTTCTCACTGTTACTTACACAAGACACTAAATCTCCCATTTCCATGAATTTTGTGTGTTATTCCCCATGTCTGGAATGCCTTACTACCTAAAGTCTGGATCTTAGAACCTCTAGTTTGCTTTGAAGGAAAGTTTGAGCTTTGCTTTTTACATATTCTTTTCTATTCACTCCAGTTGCTAGCTCTTTCCTTCTGAAACTCTTTTAGAATTATTTGCATATTGTTATATATGCACATGCTGTATCCCATGATAGAAGGTAAGCTCTTTGAGGGCAAGGACCATTTCATTTTTCTCTTATTGCCAGTACACAATGTACATTTTATTAAATACTTAAGAGTAGATTATAGCACTATATCTATTTGGGACTGCAGAGAATATGTACTATTATCCTTTCATGTTGTAGATAAAACTGAGGCTCAGGGAGATAAAATCATTTGGCCCACTTCACAAAGGTCAGAAGCAGTCACAGCATCACGATACTATTCAGTATGCTTTTCTATATACCAGTCTCGTTCGTTCACTGATACACTGTCTTTGCCTTCAGTTAATGGAAGGGCACTGATATGAAAAAAAGTACTTTGCTGGGAATACTCCAATCTACCTTCCTCTTCAGCAACTGAATTCCCCTTTCCTACATATAGAGTATACATGTATATGGAATGTGTGGAATATACACTTAAACATACATACATATATCTTCCTCCACATAGATATACTTAGATACATATGTTGTTGTTTTTGTTGTTTGTCTTTCATTCTTAAAGAGGACCATGACATCAGGAAGGCAATGCCATGACTTGCAAGTAAGTTGGATTTAAGTGAGGCAGGGTTGTACAAAGTCACAAGCCTCACTCTCAATTCCAGAGCCATGTGAGTCCAGTGGCAAGATATGCATCATGACAACTGGAGATGGCCCCGGATGCAGTGAGATACCTTGATCTTTTTAAGTTAAGCTCTTTCCCAGGTTTCAGTTTGATTGAAGCAAGGTCCATTCAGGGATTAGGGCTAGGTAAGAAATGAGGCAAAGAGAGTATGTGTAAATATATGTAGTCATCCACATATATACACATGTCTATATACACATACAAGTATGTAAATGTATTTATATATGAGCCTTACATGTGTATATTTATGTATTAAATATTTATTTACATTTGTGTATGTTTATACATATGTACTTATATGTATATTGTATATCTATATAACCATGATGTACCACAGTTGTATGCATCTAGAGACTTTTTTTTACAACTTAAATAACATCAAGATGTTCTCTAAAGCAATTCTACTCTCCACCCACTTAAAGGGAGAGAAACCATTATGGAAAGCAGTTTGGAGTTATGCTAAATAAGTGACTAAAATATCTATACTTTTAAGCCCAGAGATTCCACTTCAAGGCGTATACCTCAAAGTAGTCAAAAATAGAAAGATCCCTCATACACCAGAATATTGATAGCATCATTTCTTTCTGGCAGTGCAGAATTAGGAACAAAGGAGACGTCTATAGATTGGGGAATGGCTATACCAGTTTTATTACAGGTATATAATGGAACATAACTGGCCCACAAGAAATGATAAATAGAAAGAATTCAAAGAATCTTGGGAAAACCTGTATGAACTGATACAAAGCACAGTAAGCAGAAATGATGTATCTGCAAGTACATATTTATGTATTTATATACATATATATGTATACACAATGATTACAGCAATTTAAATAGAAAAAAATGAAAACTTTATAATTTTAATGACTAAACTTGGCCCTGGAGAAAAGAAAATAAACCTCCTTATTTTCTTTGTAGAAGTGGGTGCCTATGGCTTGGGACCATAGCATATTGCTTAATATTCAGTCAATATCTTGTTTATTGAGTTTTATATTTTTATTTTTTTTATTCTTGATACATGGAGTGGTTCTGCAGATAGGAAAGGATCAAAAGATACATTCAGAAATAGCAATATGAAAACAAAGTAAATGAATATTTTATTATTAGTTATTTAATATTTGATATGTCCAGTATCACCAATAAGGCACAATGTAAATTTATCATCTCTGTATATCCAGCAAAACTATAGGGTCAGAAAAGCAAGTATTATTATTCTTATTTTACAGCTCAGGAATATAAGGCTTTCAAAGGCTAAGTAATTTGCCCAAGGTCATTGTTCCAGAGCCAAGAAAAATCTGTCCTCAAACATATAGTACAATGTTCTTTATGCAATCTTTTAGCCTAAGAGTGTTAACAGAACTCCATAAAACATATAACTTACATTAATGATGGAGCATTTCTGCAGAAATATGTCATTTGACAAGGCTGTTACAATTTTAAAGGTGTATTGAAAAGGGTCTCTCCCCATTTCCATGTTCATCAGAGAAAATTATTTGATCCCATTCAGTATAAGCCTTATTTTCACACAGCCTGCCTCTCTCTCTCTCTCTCTCTCTCTCTCTCTCTCTCTCACTCTCTCTCTCTCTCACT
>CM053587.1:129003031-129105515 GCA_028646515.1 Pseudochirops corinnae
CTCTCTCTCTCTCTCACTCTCACTCTCTCTCTCTCTCTCACTCTCTCTCTCTCACTTTCTCTCACTCTCACTCTCTCTCACTCTCTCACTCTCACTCTCTCTCTCTCTCACTCTCTCTCACTCTCACTCTCTCACTTTCTCTCTCTCTCTCTCTCTCTCTCTCCCCCTCTCTCCCTCTCTTTCCCTCTGTATGTGTGTGTGTGTGTGTGCTCTAATTTTGGGAGACTCTTTTAAAGTTGGCTATTTGAGGATACAAAATATGATATTTTAGAGCCCACTAACATTTACCAAACATGTTACTGGCTAAACAGAAGATTCTATTGTGGTAAATTGAAAAACAACATAGTTCTATTGAATGTTCCTGGTGTCTAATTAAAATCAATCTTCTTTTATGTTATGGTCTTTACCTTTCACACTCAACAGCACAATGAGGACACTTAGGAAAGTAAGCAATGATTTCTCTGTTGAGATCATCTAATCTGGGCTATTGTGCCTTCTAATTTTATTTTTTTGTCAAATAAAGGAAAAGTGTTGACTCCAGATCCATTTGGCAAGAACTCCCTTCAATATCATCTCAACTCCTATAGGTTGATGCAAAAGTTTTTATGTATTTTTAAGCTTTAATAAGTTTATTATTTATTTTAATGTATTTTTAGTTTAATTTTAGTATTTGTAAACCTCTTACATTTATTAATAAGCTTAAAATGGCACCATGACTTTTGGAACATCCTGTAGCTGCTGCTGCTGTTCTTACAATAACTCACACTCATAGTCTTAGAGTGCAAGCGCCATAAAGGCCACAGTCTGTACCTTATCTCACCCTGGCATCATCCCCCCAAGCCCTCATTCAGTTTTCTGCATGCATCAAATATTAGGTAAATATTAGTGGTTAAGGAGTAGCTAGGTGGCACAATGAATAGAGAACCAGCCCTGGAGTCAGGTGGACCTGAGTCCAAATCCTGCCTCAGCCACTTAACACTTACTAGCTGTGTGACCTTGGGCAAGTCACTTAACCCGAATTGCCCTGCCCTCCCCCCTCCAAAAACAATATTAGTGGTTGAAGATTACAAAGTGCCTTCCTCACAACAACCTCCTAAGGTAAATGGTGTATTTTTCATAGGAAGAAGAGACTCAAAGGTTAAGAGGCCTGCCTGTGGCCACATTTTAAGTACCACAGCGAGGATGTGAAGCCCAGTTCTCTGACTCTAAAAGCCTTGTAGTTTCTGCTATTCCCCACAGGCTCCTCTGATTGCAGTCGTGTTGCTGCCGCTGCTCCTGCCGCTGCACCTGCCGCTGCTCCTGCCATTCTGTGCTTCTTTGCATTTATGTTTGCTTTTCAGTACCCCTAGAAGGATGTAGAAATCCACCATTAGGAGAATCCACCTTTTTGATACCTAATACTTAGAGGCAATGTTATGGAGTAGTTAGAGTATTGGACCAGCAACAATCCCACTTCAAACCTTTGCCCTGCTAAGCAAGTCTCATCCTCCCAGACTCTGATTCCATATCTATAAAATAATAATACTTGTGTTACCCAACAGGTCTGTTGTATAAAAAGAACTTTGTAAACTTTAAGTGCTATTGAAACTTCAGGAGTTATCATTCTTCTTGCACCTTCCAGTGAACAGAGTGCTGGGCCTATCATCAGGTGGACCTGAGTTTAAATCATTTGTCAGGTACTTACTATCTGTGTGACGTTGGACAAGTCATTAACCTCTATCTGCCTCTGTTTTCTCATCTGTAAAATGGAAATCAAAATACTGGTGCCTACATACAAGGGTTGTTGAGAAGATAAAATGACATGATATTTATGAAGCACTTGGTAAGCCTTAAAGCTCTACATAAATAACATGCTACTACCACTGCTGCTGCTGCTTTTGGTTTGGTTATTGTCCTTCATGCTGGAAGAGTACCAAAATGACATCACTATGCTAGAGTCCAGTTTCAGTGGGTCTGAATGTGGCTAATCAGACTAATATGAGCTTGGAAGTTTCTACCATAGGCATCAATAGTCCATGTGAACGTTTGAAGTAAAAATGTCTCTAAATATGTGTTTCTCACATTTCTTTTGAGCTACTGCAATTTAGCTTTGTTCTTGAAGCACCACACCTTCTTTGATGTAGGCATGGCATTCTCGGCGGTCCTTTGCCAGTGTCTCCCATGTCATGCATTCAATTCCAAAAGTCTTCAGAGAGATCTTGAGAATGTCCTTGTATCACTTCTTCTGACCTCCATTTGAGTGCTTACCTTGTGTGAGTTCTCTGCAAAACAATCTTTTAGGCAAATGTGTGTTTGACATTCACACAACATGGTCAACCCATCAGAATTGTGCTTTCTGAAGTAGAGTTTGGCAGTTTAGCTAGAGGAAGGACCTTAGTTAGAGTCTGGTACCTTATCTTGCCAGGTTGTCTTCAGAATCTTCCTAAGACAATTCAGACGGAAGCAGTTCAGTTTTCTGACATGGCACTGGTACACTGTCCAGGTTTCACAGGCATATAATTATGAGGTCAATTCAACAGCTCTGTAGACCTGCAGTTTGGTAGGCAATCTAAAACTTCTTCTCTCCCACATTTTCCTTCAGAGCCTTCCAAAGGCTGAGCTAACTGACAATTCATGTGTCAACCTCATCATCAGTATACATCCCTGGAAAGTATACCACCAAAGTAAGCAAACTTATCCACAGTATTCAATATTTCCCCATATGTTATATCTGCTGGTTCTGTGTATTGATAGTAAGGTGATGGCTGGTGGAGAACTTGAGTTTTCTTAGTGTTAATTTTTAGGCCAAAATTATCACAAGCAGCAGAGAACCAGTCCATAATTTGTTGTATCTTAGCCTCAGAACCTGCATTGAATGTACAATCAGCCATAAACAAAAAATAATGCACCAACTCTCCCTCCATTTTAGTCTTGGCTTGTGGCCTTTTCAAGTTAAATAATTTACCATTATTATGGTAGCTGACCTTGATGCCATTTTTGTCCTCACTGGAGTAATCAGACAACTTTGATGAAAAAAAATCATGCTAAAAAGCATGGGAAGAAGCACATAGTTTTGCTTCACTACATTGGTGACTGGGAAAATACAACAGCATTGTCCATTATCCAGAACCTGGACAAGTATGCTGTCATGAAACTAAAATATAAAAAATAAATTTCTCCAGACAACCAAATTTTGCCATAATTTTCTATAAGCCCTCATACCTGACAGTATCAAATGCCTTGGTCAGATCTATAAACATTGTGTACAGACCTTCATTCTGCTTCTGGCATTTCTTCTGGAGTTGTTGGGCAGCAAATACCATGTGAACTGTTCCTCAGCCCTTTCTGAAGTCACATCAGCTCTCAGGTAAATGGCCATCTTCCAGGTAAAGGATCAGCCCATTAAAGAGGACTCTGGCAAGAATCTTGTCAGCAATGTCTATTTCCTCTATCTTTATAGAGATGGACAATGGAGGCATCCTTGAACTACTGGGAGATAACCCCCTCTTACCATATAACCCAGACAATTTGAGTCAGCTTTTATATGAGCAAGTGTATTGCCTGTCTTGTAAATCTCAGCAGGAATAGAACCAGCACCAGGTGCTTTGCCACATAAGAGGAGCACAATCACTTTCAAAACCTCTTCTTCAGTTAGAAATTCTGCTAGAGAAAGTTTAACTTCAACCTCAGGTATATGGTCAATGACTTCAGCATTGACTGATGACAGTTTGTTGAGAACACTATGGAAGTATTCAACCCATCTCTCTAGGATTGTGTCCTTATCACTAATCAATGTGAATCCATCAGCTCTGAGTAGTTGTGATGTCTCATAGGTCTTTGGCCCATAAACAGCTTTCAGGGCATCATAAAAGCACTTTGGATTGTTACTATCAACATAAAATTGAATTATATCTGCCTTCTTCACCAAGCCACAAATTTTTCATCTCTCTAAGCTTTGCTTGCACTTTACTTTTGTTAGAGTTAAATGCTGCCTTCTTGGTGATAGATGCACTATCCTGCTGGTAAACCCTATGGAGTTCTCATTTTTGATTTAGCAGTTTCTGAACTTCTCCATCACTTTCATCAAAGCAGTCAGTGTTTGTGAGTGTCCTGGCTTAGATGAGTAAATGCAGTAAATGAGTAAATGCCACTCCTTTTCTGCTCCACTGTTGCCAACTGTATGATGGCTCAGCTTTCCCTCCAAGTTAGCAACAAACTGTTTCCATTCAGAGAAGTGCTCCAATCTGTTGACATTAAGTCTTCTGGTAGGCATCTTGTCTTGGGGCCCCCAGTTTCACTGAATGCAAATATTTAGCTTGGAGAAGATAAATCTATGATCAGTCCAGCATTGTGCACCACACATAACCTTTGTCTTCTCCTTATAACAACATAATCTATTAAATGACAATATTTCTTGTGAGAGTGCATCCACAAAGTTTTATTGCATTTAGACAAGTGGAAGACCATGTTGGTGATGAGAATTTCATGAGATACACAAGTCTTCAGCAGTTAGTGACCATTGCTGTTGCTATTTCTGACTCCATTCCTCCAAAGGGCTCCCTGCCATGTCTACTTTAGCATTCAAGTCACCAAGAATTATAAGCTTGTCATCTTTCAACACAGTGATGATGAGGGTGTCTAGGTCTTCATAAAATTTTTCTTTGACCTCATGAGAGTTCAGCATGGTGGGAGTGTACATGCTAATAATGGTGGCATGGAGCTTCCCTGAAAATGGCAATCACATTGTCATGAGCCTGTCATTCACTCCTTTTGGTAGGCATACAAGCTTGTTGACTACATTAGTTTTGATTGCAAAACCTATGCCAGCTTCACATTCCCTTCACATTCCAGAAAAATGTGTATCCAGCTCTAACTTTGGTAAGCCAACCTTCATTCACCAGCCTTGTTTCAATCCAGGCTGCTATTTGGATGCAATACCTGCAGAAGTTCTCTCACAGCAAGAGTTGATTTTTTTTCAGCTCTGCTGGGTTTCACATACTCCATAAGCATGCACACATTCCATGTACCAGTGGTGAGTGGAATCATTTTTTTTTAATTTACTATTAGTTGACAACATCCAATTCCACAAGTTTTTTATTTCAAAATTCCGCCCCCTCCCCAAGGCAGCAGGCAATCTGATATAGGTTCTACCTTCACATTAAAGATTAGTCAAGTTATAAAGAAGAATTATTACAAATGGAATGAATAATGAGGAAGAAGAAACAAAACAAAATGAAAAGGAGAGAGAGCAAGTAGTTTGCTTTAATCTGCATTCAGACTTCATAATTCTTTCTCTGGATATGGATAGCCTTTGAGTGGAATCATTTTTGCAAAAGGTTTTACACATTTTCTTTTTTTATATGCTTCAACCAGGGTGGGATCCCCACCTGCCACAGTAAGCAGGCTAGAGTTGGGTGAAGCAGACAATTTTTAAGGTACCTTTTCTAGCCCCCTCCTCACACCAGGAAGTGAGCAGTATGGTCCTTTAAAAAGGCCACTCATATGGTTACTAGGCTGCCAAATCCCATTGCTGCTTAGGTTCAGTGAGAAGATGGCCCTATAGCCTGAGTCACCTGTAAGCAGGGCTGTGACTACAGCTCCCAATATATCCAAATCTGCTGCTTCATCACCTGCCTCTCACCACAGAACTTTGAAGTAGGTGAAATTGTTAAAATGGTATGGGTGATGTATTTTGATTTGTACATAAATTGGATTTAAAAGAGACAGAGTTACATGAAGTGATTGGCCTCACTCTCTTCCAGAGTTGTCAAAGTCCAGTGGCAAGACAAAGTCAAGATGATTGGTTATGGCTTAGGATGTAGTTACTCTGTTTGCCTCAGTTTCTCATCTGTAAAATGAGCTGGAGAAATGCATGGCAAACTATTCCAGTGTCTTTGCCAAGAAAACCCCAAATAGGATCAAGAAAAGTTGGGCATGACTGAAATCACTGAACAATTTTTTTTTTAATTATTCTTTTTCAAATGAGATAATACTTATAAAGCTCTTACCTTAGTGCCTAGCATATGGTAGGTGCTTAACAAACGTTCATTCCTTTCTCCTTCCCTTGGATGAATTTTTGTTCCTAGACACCTTGGTGCCTTTGATGTCTAACCAAGATCTAAGCACTCCATAGAGCCTGATTCAGCATTCCTTCCACTTTGGACAAAACTATGCCATATGAAAAGCCATTTAATGATTACAGATGTTTATCTGAAAGAAAAGAATACTTTGGTGGAAGGAATAAAAGATGTTTAAATATTAGAAGGAAGTACCTATGAAAGGAATTACATTTGTTTCAAGTAAGTAAAACTGGGACTCAAAGTTACAAGAAAGAAGATTTAGACTCAATCTAAAGAAGAACTCACTGAAAATTGAATTTGTCCCCAAATGGAATGGACTGCCTCAGGGAGGAACTGTTTTCCCATCACTAAAGGTCTTTGCATGGATATTGGCTAATTTGAGTAAGGTGTTGACCTCTGAGCTCCCTCCATGACTGTGAGATTCTATGAAAATATGATACTTGAGCAACTTTAAATTTAAGGAAAGAAGGATTTGGTCCCTTTGTGAGCTTCCGTGTACCTCCCTTTTTTGTTTTTCATTCTTCCTTTAGGCTGAAGGTATAGATCTGTTGAGTTCCTTAACATACTTGATTTTCTCAAAATACTGTCCTTGAAAAATACCTGAGGGAGGGGGTAGGAATAATTCTTGATTCGATGTGGGAATTCTGGACCTTGAACTGCACAGTCTAATAAGCAAATTCTGCTCTACTCATTTTTACACATGTGCTGAGTCTGAGGAGTGATGAAGCATCCTTGTCCATAATCTTCTACCACTCATTACACTGACAGGCCAATATTGCTTTTCCCATAGGATTGACTTAATGGCCTACCTCAGCAGCATATTTTGCTATTTGTTTTCTGTACAGGCAGGTTAATCCTGTATTTAATAAACTTCTGCAGTTATTGTCCTTTTCTCTATCTCTCTAGTTCTGTCTTCATCTCTTTCTGTTTCTTTCAGTCTTTGTGTCTCTGTCTCGCTTTCCCTGTGCCTTATCATCCCTTTAAAATGGTCTCTTGTCAAGCATGGCAGTTCTGTGTTCTTTATCTCCCTAATACAGGCAAATTGGTATGATGTGGCAACAGTGAAGCAGAGGCCTGAAAGCTAGGGGAAACAATGTTTTGTTATTAGAATCAGATTGATCACATAACGATTAAAGAGAAGTTAATGAAGAATGAGTGTTATAAGAGGTAGTACATCATCAGGGAATCATCAGTGAGTAGGAAGAGCTGAAGAAGGCATTAAGAAAACTAGTTGACCCCACAGAGTTGGCTGATACCATACGGGTAGAGAAAAGAACCAGACTTAGAGTAGAAAAGAACCATCCCCAGGGTTCTCTTCCTCAAGGGAGGGGAAATGCTTCCAAAAAAACCATGATATCTTTTGTGTGCTCATCTCCTCAATGCACATAGGTTGTAATCTCTCCTTGATTTAGTATGTGGTCTTTAGTACATAATACATGTTGCTAAGAACAAAAATTCATCCAAGGAAAGGAGAAAGGAATGAGCATTTATTAAACACCAACAATATGCTCGGCACTGTGCTAAGGGCTTTACAAGTATTATCTCATTTGAAAGATAAGAGTTTTTTGTTGTTCAATGGTTTCAGTCATGTCAAATTCTTCTTGATCTCATTTGGGGTTTTCTTGGCAAAGATACTGGAGTGGTTTTCCATGCCTTTCTCCAGCTCATTTCACAGATGAGAAACTGAGGCAAACAGGGTAAAGTGACTTGCCCAGGATCACATAGGTAATAAGAGTCTGAGGTCAGATTTTAACTCAAGAAGATAACTCTTCCTGACTCCAAGCCAAGCACTCTAGCCACTGCACCACTGAGCTGCCCATGATAACTTTAGAACATAACTTTAAGAGAGAGCAGTCAAGGGTAGATTTGATTACACTAGAAGAGAACTTAGATATCCCTGAGTTCAGTCCTTGTTATACAGATGAGGCTCAGAAAAGTGATAAGACTTTATTAGGGTCACACAGTTGTGAATGAGGTAGAATTTGAACCATGTTCTTCTAGACTCTAAGACCAGTCTTCCATCTACCATACCACATTGTCTCAGTTTTATTACATGGATAAGACTCTCCAGTCTTAGCTAGCTTTATCCTCAAATGAGTAACATATGGTCTGTCACCAAGCCTGTGTTTGAAGCTTTCTCAGTTTGGAAAGACCTATCAGAACTCGTCTTCTGCTAGCAGAGCCTTCAAGAGCATAGTGACCTTCTGTGTCACCATGAGCACTGGAGGAGTCTTGTAGTGAATAAAATAGAAACCAAATTCCAAATATAAAAGGGTTCAAATTGAATTCAGGCAATCCTGCTCCAGGGCCTCAATTTTGTTCAATAACATATTCTTTAGAGCTATTCTTCACTTTTTTAGTTCTTCCAAGGACAATTTTGAATTTAAAAAAATAGACTAAGTACTGAGTATATCTTATTTTATTTTTTCAAAACAAAGTTCACACTAGGGTATTTTAGCTTTTTGTTCATCTACCAATTCAACTGCCAGGCCCCAATCCTATTTTTGTGTTTAATACTAAAGTGTATTGGCCACACTATTTTCTTTGTCAAACACCTCGAGCTTTGTTTTCTCCCATCAAGTGCAGCTCTAAGTTGTTCATCATTTTCTAAAGCTGGGTTTCCCAAAGGGTTGTGCTTTTACATCGTTTGCCTTTCGGGTTCTCAGATTCTCTCCATTACTCTCTGCTAGTTAGTCAAGCCAATTCAAATATGGTGTATGAAATAGGGCATTTCTCCTTCCATCCTTTCCATGTGACTTCCACTACAAAAGAAGATTCATTTGTGTGTGTGTGTGTGTGTGTGTGTGTGTGTGTTATTATAGTATGGCTGAAAAGGTTTCATTTTAACCTACCCCAAAGCCCTGGGGAAGAATAGTCATGTTCATATCCATTGTCTTCTCTGTAACTTATCAGGGCAAGACTTTCTTCCTCTGATTTCTGCTGACATAAATGAGTAAAACTTCTTCAATCATTCCTTGAAGTCTTCAGGCAAACCCCATTAATTCTAAGTTCTCTTGGAAGTTTCAGGGAGTTCATAAGAGGAAAGATCTTTTTTTTTATTCTCTCATCCAGCCAATTCACAGTGTAGTAGATAGCAATGGCAAAATGTACTGGATAGTGGCTAGACTTATGGTCAAGAGGAATATGGTTCTATTCCCACCTCAGTCACTTACTAGCTTTGTGACCCTAAAAAGTCCCCATAACTTCGCTGGGCCTCATCTGTATAATGAAGGGATTGGATTCAGTGATATCTAACCTATTATCTTCTGCCATCCTCTAAACAACTCTTCTTCACTCTCTCAACTAGTCAACTCAGTTTCTGTGTATGTTTGCATGTTTTACACACTGCTTTTTTGTATTTGGTTTGGTTTTGAAGTATAGTTTCTTTTGTTTCTTTTACTTCAACAGGATTTTTTTCCCCTTGTTCTGGTTAACAAAAAACAATTATACTTCTGATTCCATATTTTATTTATGGCCTAGTAGGCATAACTCTGCAAGAATGCTCTAGCTTTAAGGTTAGTCAAAAGCAATCTGTCATAAAGCTTGTCTATGGCATGAGACATTTGGCCAGAGGGCTCTCTTGCAAGGGCTTAGAAACTCTCAGAGTAAGCACTTTTGATGTCCTAGCTCATACCACATCCCCAGTTATCTATTTTAAAAGGTAAAAATCTGAACTGTTCAGCAAGATAGAAACAGTAGAAGGAAGAAATTAATCTCTTTTGAGGGCAGAAAATGTGTGTGTGGTTTTTTAAAATTTCTTTTGTCTCCATCCTTGTGTATAACACAGCAAGAGGCACATAGTGGATTTAGAAAGTACTTATTACTTGATAACAACGACAATTAAAAAACGATTCCTCAAACATTTATTACGTGTTTGCTATGGGTCAGGCCTTACACAAAGTGCTGAGAGTACAAAGCCAAAAATGAAAGTGATCCTGCTCTTAAGAAGCATATATTCTATCAGAGGAGACAGCTCATACATAAATACTCACATACAAAGTGAATATAAGATAAACTTTGGGGACTGGTCTCTAGTAGTTGGGAGCAGTTGGTCAATAAACATTTATATGGTACCTACTATGTGCCAGGCACTGTTCTAAGCAATAGGGATATGAAGAAAGGCAAAAGACAATCTCTGTTTTTAAGCAGCTCACAATCTGATGGGAAAGCTCAAGGCTTCAGATAGAAGGTATTGATTGAAAAGAGTTTTGAAAGAAATATTGAATTCTAAGAGGGACTGAGTTTAAGTGTGTTCCAGGCAAGAGGGACCTAGACTTATGTCCAGAAGAGACCTGGGAGATCATCTAATCTAGCACCTTCGTTTTAGCAAGAATAAAACTGGAAGGTGGAGAAATTAAATGATTAGCTAAGTTAGTGGCAGAAATAGGACTAGAATCCAGGTTCCTGGTTTCTCAGCAGACTGCTGTCTCCATTTGCCAGAGATAGTTGGTGGCACAGTGGATAGAATAGTGGACCTGAGGCCAGAATAAGAAAGACTTGAATTCAAATTCTATTTCAGATACTTCCTAGCTATGTGACCCTGAAAAAGTCACTTAATCTGCTTGCCTCAGTTTCATAAAGTATAAAATGGGCATAATAATAGCCCCTACCTTGTAGAGATATTGTGAGAATAAAATGGGATCATATTTGTAAAAAGTATTTAGCAAAACTTCTGGCACATAGTAGGTACTGTATAAATGCTCGTTCCCTTCTATTGCCTCCCCTGCACTATCCAAGGCTGTGATCCTTTCTCCTTGGGAACATAAGAGACATGTATCTGCCAGTTTGCAGCATGCTCTCATGGAAGATCTCTGGGTTTGGAATCAGAGGGCCTGAGTTCCCATCCTGTCTCTACCTCTTGCTAACTCTATGACACTGGACAAGTCACTCAAACCCCTGGATCTCAGTTCCTTCATCTGTAAAATGATCATCTTCAGGCCTCCATCACTTAGAGCTAAGGAACCTTCAGCAAAGGGAATTTCATTCAATTTAATGACCATATATTAAATGTCTACTGCGTGGCCAGCACTGTGTGTGGCACTGGGTTTTTTTAATGTACTAGTTGTTGCTTAGAGTCAACTGATGAGGCAGCAGGTGGAGAGAGGATGGAGGCATGAGGAAATACAACATGTACACAAATCCACATGGTGTTGACTCACACAAGGTAGGGTATAAAAAGAACAAAGGAAAGTTCAAGAAGAAACTCTCTAGGAGAATGAGAGGAGGGGAAGAATACTTTTATCTGGACCTGGGAATCAGGGAGGACTTTATAATGGAGGTGACAAAGGATCTCAGCAGTCATGCAAATTAAACATGAATGGGTCAGGGCAGTAGGCAGTGCAGTGAATAGAACACCAGCCCTGGAGTCAGGAGGACCTGAGTTCAAATCTGACCTTAGACATTTACTAGCTGTGTGACCATGGGCAAGTCACTTAAGCCTGATTGCTTCTCCTCACCAAATAAAAGAAAAAGAAAAAGAGTAAATGGGTTAAGCTAACCAAAACTGGGATAGCAAATTCCTTCAGTGTTGGGGATCTCTCCTGCCTTTCTCTCTTCTATTCCCTCTGTATCTGTGGATGTCTAGTCTACTAAAACTATTACTCAGCACATTGACCACCAGTCTTCCTCTCTTTCTCTCAGTCTAGAAAATCTCCTGGCTCCTTCTATTTGTGCTGACTGTAGATCTGTGGCTTTGTCATGATATATGGATAGGAAGAGACAGGAGGCTCCTGCCTCTCATACTTTTCTAGTTTAAGTGACATACCAAGTCACTTAATCTCTCCGAGTGTTTCCTCAGCTGTAAAACAGGATACTTCAAACCTAGGGTTGTTATGAGGATCAAATGAAATCATGTATATGTAAGGGGAGGTTGGAGCATGCCCAGACCAGCCATATATAATGTCTGTGTATATTGATGTGCATATATACATATATATTTGTATATGTGTATGTGTATTTGTGTCTCTATATACATATGTGTAATATATGTGTGTATGTATATACATATATACATACACACATCTATCTATATCCATATGTGTGTGTGAACACTTTGCAACCTTTAAAGCAATATATAAATGCCAGCTATTGTTCAGATTCTTATTTTCACAGGGCCAGAAGGGGAGTAGAGTGGGTATGATTTGAGATTGGGGAGGGCTGTTGTCCTAGAAACCAAACATTCTTTTGCCCCTCCCCATTCTCCCTTCCAGATGTGAAAATACAGATGTGATGAATTCTGCCCAGTTACTAGTTACCTCCCCTGTGGGCCCAGGAAACATGAAGGAACCTTGTTCCTGTTCCGCTCCTTCAGCTCACAGTGAATGTGATTTGTGTGCTGTGCTGCTCGTCATCCTCTTCCATCAGGTCATTTATGACCCTTACAATTTCACTGTTGATGAGAATATATAAAATATTATTGGTCCTCTGTGCTTATTGTGTAATATATGGAACTTAGAGTAGACATTATTAAATATTGTTAAATGAAGGGCTGAATAGGCACATTAAAGTGATTGCAGATTGAAAGGATTTCTTAACCCTGTGGATACCTGCTGGAATTATCAGCTATATTTCCCTCATTACACCTAACATGGAGATAGAATATTCAGGTGACTTTAAAATGTGAGCGTGTGGTGTTGAGTTAGCATGGTAGAGTGAGAAGAAGAGGGAAGGTTCTGATGAAGCAAAATCAGGAGAGGAGACCTTTCTCCAAAGGGGGATAATTAGGAAGCCATCATAAAACAGAATTTGGAGATTGGGGTATATTATTTATATGCAATGTTAGGTATAGTTGGAGCCAAGGAACTTGGCTTTTAGTACCATACACTTTTTGTACCATTCCTGAGAACTAGTTGACCAGTTTCCACCTCTGTTAACAAAAAGTTGACCCATGCTAAGGCAACCAATTCTATTTTGGGGCAGCTCTAACTATAAACATGTTTCTCATCACTGATCTATTCTTTTCTCTGCACTCTGGAACCAAACAGAATGTGAGTTTAACCCCTCTTCCATGTGAAGCATAGATGAAGAACTGGAAGACCTGGGTTCGAATCACAATTCAGACATTTACTATCTGGGTGAAACTGTGAAAGTCACTTAAACTATCTGGGCCTCAATATCCTCCTCTGCCAATTGGAGGGTTGGATCTGATGACCCTTCAGCTCTAAATCTATGATGCTATGATTCTTAAAGATAGCTATGACATTCTTCCTGCCTCTCTGTGTTTTCTATTTTCTACTTTAAATATCCCTGTTTCCTTTGCCTATTGGCCATTTGGCATGTTCTTCCTAAAACTCATTGTCCAGAACTGACAACAGTGTTCCAAATGTTCTATGATCAGTGTAGAAAAAGCAGGACCATCACCTTCCCAGATTCAGACAACATGTTTCTACTCACTCATCTGTGGTTGCTTGGTAGTAGTAGTAGTAGAAGCAAAAGCAGCAGTACTAATAGCAGCTGTCATTTTTTTGGTTAGGTTTTCTTTTTTTTTTTTTTTAATTTTTATTTTAGACTCAAACACCAGACTGCAAATAGAGAATAGAGAAAAGAAAAAGAAACAACAGCTGCCATTTATAAAGCATTGGAAGGTTTACAAAACCCTTTACATACTCTCACTTCAGCCTTACAACAGTCCTGGGAGATAAGTGATATAAGTAGTATTAGCTCCATTTTCTTTAATAGATAAAGTGAGGCACGTGAAAAACACATGGCTTTCCTGTTGTCATCTAGCTCATAAGTGTCATAAATGGGATTTGAGTTTAGGTCTTCCTGATTCCCAAAACAGAGTATTTCTACTTGCTACTTGGAGCTTACCCTACTATGCCACACTGTTGAAGTGTATCAAATTTGGAATACACCAAGACACCCAGATCATTTTCACAAGAAATATAGTCCAACCATGGCTCCCTCCTTACACTTGTGTGGCTGATGTTTTGAACTCATGTCCAAGACTGGATGTTTAGCCTTATTAGACATCATCTTACTTGATGTTTCTCATCATTCTAAACATCCTGCACAAATCTTTTGGGATTTTGAATCACATACATGGTGCTAGATGTTCTCAGCTTCATATCAATTGCAAATTTGAAAAGTGCTCCATTTATACTCTCTTTTTTTCTCAGTGATTTTTAAAAAAAGCATTGGGAAGCACTGGAGCTCTTCACTAGGGGACTGGAATCAGAGGACTGGGTTCAAATACAAACTCTGATGTTACTATCTTTGTGACCTTGGAAAAATCTTTTAACCTCCCCAACTCCGATTTCCTCATCTATAAAATAAGCAAGTTGAACTAAATGGCTTCTGAGGTCCCTTCTAGTTCTAATCTGTGATCTTATGATCTAGTAATAAATAGTTAGAGGTCTATTCAATCAATTGGTTCTGAATTTACCAAACCATACCACCTTTTAGTGCATTTAAACTTTCTCTGTCCATCTTGTTCACCACTATAGCATGAGGGACTTTGTTAAATGCTTGCTGAAACTTCAGGATTTCATATTTATACATTCCCTGGTTGTACCAGTCTAGTACTCTTGTCCAAAAAAGAAAATCACTTTACTCCTGATGGCCTGTTCTTGATGAAACCATGCAGGTCAGCTCTCCTAAAGAACCACTTTGTGAATGCCCACAGCTATGTAGCTATAGACAACAAAATATTTATTAGAGTATAGATTATTTCATACAGACATTTATGAAGCATTCGGTTGTACTTCTTTTTCATGTGGCAGTTATCTGGCGTTTTAAAGTACTCTTGTCACAAGGAAACCTCACTGAGAAATATAAAAGATCAGAATTGTGTAGCCCAGGAATCTATATGAGAAGTAAATGAAGACTCTGACCCTGAATATAAAATGAAATCAAAGAGGGATCCTCACGGGGAAAAATGCTAGAAAATGGCTGGGGATTGGGCATATACTTCATCTTCACTTAATTTATACGCACTAGAAGAGACTAATCATAAAGTAGTCATATCTATAGTACTCTTCATTTCTGTACAGCTCCAATTCCTTCCTCAGATCAGATTGTATAACAAGTTACCATGAGCACTTCAGAAAATACTTTTTCTTCTGTGCTAAAATCAAGGACTCTCCTAAATCTAAGGAGAGATTGCAAAAACAAGGACCTCAATCAAACAGAATATTTGTGGGGATAAAATAGTTTACTGCTGTAAGTAGCAATTGCTGTCATTAAAAAGAATTTACCCATCCTCAGAACTTGTAGGAACTGGGATTATGTGTTATTGTCCATTCATTCAACAAACATTTATGTCATGTGCCAGGTATTGTCCTAGATGCTAGAGCTTTGAAAAAAAATTAATAGTCCCTGTGCTTTAGGAGTTTATGGTCTAATATTAGGATGATAAGAGTTGAGAGCTGAAAGAAACCTAAGGTGTCACCTAATGAAATATCTTTTTTAGATACGAGGAATCTTAATCACAAGAAAAAGTGAAGCAACCTGCACCATATCCCACAGAAAGAGGATAGGACGCCTAATATCTGAAACCAAATTCTATGGGTACTCGTTCCATTTTTTCATTGAGCATCATAGCTTCAACTGTTAAAGAAAGCATTGGAAGCATCATGTGGACAACTTTTTTTTTTTGATTGATCAGATTTTTCCTGATATCAAGCCTAAATTGGCCTTTTACAATTTCCTCCCCATTATTCCTGACTCAGCCCTTTCAGGTAAAATAAAATAGCTTAATCAATTAGTGAACATTTATTAAGCACCTACTATGTGCTTTTTTCTAAGTGCTGGGATACAAAAAGAGGCAAAAAAGAGTCCCTGCCCTCCAGGAGCTTAATGTTGAATCCTTCCTCTAAATGACAGCAATTAAACAGATTATGATTATGATGGTCCCTCTAAGTCTTCTCTCCATAGCCAGTTTCTTTAAACTATCCTCATATGTCATGAACTGAAGGTCTTTCACCATCCTGGTGGCCATCCTTGGACACTCTCCAATTTTTCTATATCCTTCTTAAACTGTAGTGTGCAGAATTAAATGTAATACTCCAGATGAGTTATGACAAAGACAAAATCCAGTGGGATTATTATCTCCCTCTTCCTGGAAGCTATGCCCCCCTTAACACAGCAGAAGATGGCATTAGTTTTTTGGCTGCCATATGACATTGCTGACTCGCACTCAGTCTATATATCACTAAAACTCCTAGATCCTTTTCAAAAAGTTTGCTTTCTATCCAGAATTCTCCTATTTTCTATCTCTAGATTTGATTTTTTTGTAACTAAATACAAAACTTTACATTTATTCCTATCAAATTTTAAGTAGATAAGGTGACCCAATGGACAGAACAAGTAGACCTACAATTACAAAGACCTGAGTTCAAATCTAACCTCAGGCACTTCATAGCTGTGAAACTCTGGGCAAGTCACTTAACCTCTATCTGCCTTGGCTCCTTCAACTGCAAAATGGGAATAATAATAGCACCAACCTCCCAGGTTTGTTATGAGGATCAAATGAAATAATATTTATAAAACATATCACAAATGTTACAGTGCTATGTAAATGCAGGCTTTCTATTTTCTTATTATATTCAGACTAATGCTTAAACCAGTCATGATGCCTTTGCAATCTGATGCTGTTAATGTGTTCACTATCCCTCCCACTTTTGTGTCAGGTGAAAATGTGATATGCATGCCATCACTGATGGCATTGATGACAGTATTCATCAGCAAAGGACCAAGTACAGGTATCTGGAGTAATCCACTAGATGCAGGCTGCCACAGAGAGACTGAACCATTACAAACTGCCCTTTGAGTATGGCCAAACAACCAAATCTGAATCCACTTGATGGGACGATTGTTTAGTCTATATCTCTACACGTTCTCCACTAAAATAAAAGGAATGTTACCAAAAGCTAAAACACACGGCATTCCCTTCAACTACCAATTTATTAATACTGTCAAAAAAGGAAATGAGTTTTGTTCAAAATAACTTATTCTTGATGAAGCCATGCTAACTTTTTAACCATTGCTGATACTGAGAATGAACAGTTATATAGGTACGAGAAGAATCAGGAGAGAATGCTGTCCTCCCCCACCCCCCCCAAAAAAAAAAACAAGAGAGGAAAGAATACTAAGAAGGAGAGGGTTATAATAGTGGCAAAGACTTCAGAGAGGTCCAGGAGAATGAGGATCAAGAAAATTCCATTGGATTTGGCAATCAAGAGATCATTGGTAACATTCTTCCATACATTTTTTTTAAAGTTGGTTGGTGAATTACCTGTTTATCCACATCAACATATGCTGACAAATCCCCTTTTTCTTCCTCATTGTAATTGTTCCTCTTTGAGTTTTCAGAATTTCATTCTGGAGTTTCTCCTATCCTTTGTGGTCTGACTTTCATAAAAGATTTTAGTCCATGAGATCCTACCTGTATTTCCCCTGAACAATTGAAATTGACTTTCCCAAAACTAGGATGCATGTTAGACTATGTCCAGTTTTCCTCTACTTGTCTCCCATAAACTCTAAGATGGAGTGGTCCCTTTCTTGCAAAATTCACCTGATTTCTACCTATGATGAGAAGGAATTATATCTCAAACAAAATTCCTCATCGTTTGTCCCTCTATCTTTTGAAGGATAAAGTTATCACCAAAGAAAGTCAAGAAATTATTAGTTGATCTACTTTTGGTAGAGAGAAACCTCCAGAAGCTTTTTGGAAAACTGGAGTCTCCTCTCACTACTCTATTGTACTTCTGTACCAGACTTGACATCTGTTTCTTCTGTCTAGGTGATTGGGAGGATACTCTAATGATAAAATTTCTTCTATTTCTCCATCTTTTGCATTCAACGACATATTCTATGTCATGCTTCCTTCATTTGGTTACTGGATTTCTGCAGATAAATATAGGTCCTAAAATAAAATGTTACTTCACATCCCCTTTTACCTATCCAATGAGGGACATCAAAGAACAATAGGTGTACTAGATGTCATCAAAGAAATGTATAGTAGGAAAAAATTTAAAACTCAAAATCTTATGGAAGTGAATGTTAAAAACTAAAAATCAATTAATTATTTTTTTAAAAAGAAATGTATAGTAGGAATAAAATGAGTTGGTCACATGGCGAGAGTGAGAGATGACAAGTAGGAAGCCTGGGTGTTTCCACTGCTTCATTTTCAAGAAAAAAACGAGGAAGGCCTCTAGCATGTTGGATAAGACCTTTGTGGCACAATTATGGAATGATGTGGACAAGAGGCACAAAGGGTGGATGATTATGAGTGGGTGGTGGTTTGCGTTATTGGAGAGAACATTCAAATTTAAAACATCATAGTGCCATTTGAGTAAAATCTCCTTGACATGAGGGACTAATTCATCTCTCATCACAATATGGTGGCTTGAATTAGATACACAATTCAAAGAGTGTTTCTTAAGAACTTAATGCCAATGCTTATCCCTTCTCTGAGGTACAGGGAGATAGACAGAGCTGTATGCACACACACATATGTATATATGGAAATATGTGCATGTGTATATATATATATATATATATATATATATATATACTGTATACATACATGCTACCTTTCCTCAACCAATTTATAATCCAGGATGGGAAAAACATGTATACAAATTACTCTAATCCCAGGAAGAAAATGCTAAATCAAAAGGGTTGAGTTTAAATCCAAGCCTAGACACTTACTCCCTTCATGCCCTTGGAAAAATCATTCAATTTCTCTGAGTCTGTTTCCTTATCTATAAACATGAAGGGTCTGGATTACATGGCCTGAAATATCACATCCAGCCCTAAATCCATGATCTTACATGTATAAGAAAGTGTAGGATGACTTTGAGATTTAAGGATTGAGGGATTATTTCTATCTAGAACAACTGGGGAAAGTTTTATAGAAGACATAGGACTTGAGTTAAGCCTTGAATGAAGAAAAAGATTTCTATATGTAGGGGCAGGGAGGAAACAAGTACATTCATTCTCTAATATCTGGATAAGACCAAGAAAGTGCAAAAAGAGGTTTTATTTTTTTTTAACTTTGTCTATTTTTTTATTTTTTGGTTTACATCATTGATTTCCACAAGATTGTGAGTTACAAATTTTCTCTCCATCTTTCCCCTACCCACCACCCCAAAATAGTGATCCCACTGTATACTCCCCCTCCACCAATCTGTTCTCTCCTATATCCTCCCCCATCACTCCCTGGCTTTTTGGAAGGGTAAGATGGATCTCCCCATCCCAGTGCCTGTATATCTTATTTCCCAGTTGCATGTAAATAATAATAATAATAATAATAAAGAAGAGTTTTTAAAAACTGCAAGTAATCTGGTTGTCTAGAGCATGAAATAAGTCAATTAGTCAGTCAACAAGAATGTATTAAGCAACTACTCTGTGCCAAGCATTGTGCTAAAAACAGTAAAGGAAAGGGAATCAGTGTGAAATAGGCCAGAAAGGAAGGTTGGAAGCAGATTGTGGAAGACCTTGAATACCAAGCTAAGGTACTGAAGGCACTGAAGACTCTTGAGCCCTGGGAGTGACATGATGAGATTTATACATTCAAAAAGTTAACTTGGTACCTGTAAGAAGAATAGATTAGACAGGCAAGAAACTGGCAGCAGGAAAAACAATAAGTGTTTTAATAAGCAACAGACAATAAATACATCTCTATATCTTTCAGTCAATTTCATTTCATTAAAGGTGTGTTTGACAGTGCCTGTGAAAGACTAGTTCCCACTGTTATAATCCTTGAGGTTGGCCTTGATGCTTATAGATATGATTTTCGAAAACATTGTTACATGTTGCCCGAGTGAAAGATGATGAGGACTTGAACTATAGCAGAGGAAATGTACAAGAAGAGGTGGAAAGGAAGAGAGATTGTGAAAGTCCAGGCATCAGAATATGGCAACTTGCTTGTTGGCTGTTGTGGGGATGGGAGAAGGAGGAGTGAAAGGTGATTTTGAGGTCTTGAGCCTTCATGACTGAGAGGGTGATGATGCCATTCACAGAAATAAGGAACTTAGGAGAGGCAGATTTTTGGCTGGGAAAAATAGAGTTAATTTTGGGGCATTTGGATGGTGAATTAGAAAATGAATGAATGTGATTCAAAGTAGTTATTTTAATGACTTGGCACAGAATAGTAGATTCATGCTTGAGTTTCTAATATCCTCTAACCTGTCCTCTTCATTGGCAGTGTCCTCACTATCCTATTTTTTAAACTTATTTCACATTCTTACTTCTGACATCTCCCACATGAAGCATTTGTCAAGTAAAGGGCTGATAGAGATATACTCATTTACATTTCCCATGTGGGTTATTTGCTTAGATGATTCAATTTTACTCAACTTAAATTTGAACCAAAATTAAGTGCTAGAGATCACTCAGAGGCTAGTTCTCCTATTGCTTTTGTAGCTCCAGATGGCCTTTATTATATGACTCTACACTCACTTGGTCATCAGTAGAAAAATGGTAAATAATGATATTGAAGAAAATCAGGCATAGTTTGTTTTTTTTTTAAACTAAGGCTGAATGGTTGGTCATTTGATCACCAATGCAGGTGTTTAACTTCACATAGCTGGACATTCATTTCTTTTTGTGCACCTTCACATGGCTATATTCTTTTCTTTTCTTTTTTACCATTTACATACATGAGTGAGAGAATGTAGAGCAAATCCTTTTTTAAGTAGAGTGCCTGTTTCAAGGTAATAGTTGCTCCCATTTCTATTGTACCTGTGTCATGCCATATTTGCCAGTGTTATCTTCTCTGTGCTCACTGTTTGCATTTTTCCCTGATCCCTTAGTTGCAGTGAGATATATGGTACCAGAATTTAGAAAGCTATAAGCAGATTAGGCCATATGCCAACTGGGAGTTGAGCTCATATCTTCTCTATTCCCTGTAATTTATCGACTACCTACTGCTATGTTAACATTAGCAAAATACACAAGAGATGAATCTATTGGTCCTTTCTTATTTTTACTGATAGCAACATAATACTTTCTTGTTGACAAGTATTGTAGCCTATTAAATCAAGCCAACTACAGAAAGTATAAATCCACTTTCAAGTATGACCAGTAAGCAATTGAATATGGCCTCCCTTCTAGAACCTGGGTAAATCTATGCTTTAAATGGCTTCTTTGAGCATATTGAAGATTCTACTTCAAGACAGAATAATTACCATAGTGGGGGATACTTACCAACCTAGGCAAACTAGCAACCTCTCAGTTCTGTAATCCAATAATAGCCATTAGGCTTCCTGACATTAAATCAAACAAAGGTATCTGAACAAAAAGTATATCATACTTCTGACAGTTTATTATGGTTCAAACAAATGACACAATGAGCTCCTTCTCCAATCCTGCCTTGCAGGATTGCCAACAAGCACAGTTGGTTAACTTATAAGGTTTTTTCTTATAAGTGTATTTTCCCTTATCATTCACTCAATGTTCAGAAAATTAAGTTTCTCAGAGGGAACCAACATCCTGGTGAAGATAGTGAAGAATAGAGCCATATATCTCAAAACTGCAATTTTATGGATTCCTGAAATACATATGGGGATTCAATCCCCCACATTAAAGATGAGGAAACCGAAGTCTAAAGAGGTCAAATGGCATCCAGGATCACACAGCTAGTAAAAATCTGGGGCAATATTTAAATACAACTCTTCCTGATTGGAATTCCAACATACTATTCACTATAGATGTTTCTCTCACAGACATCATTATGAAGATCTTCATAACCCAAAATAAAGAGATACCACAAAAATTAAAGGATAAGCTTCAAATATTCCATGCTGTCCAAAATATGTACAAAGTTTTTCCATCAGGGCTAGCAAAATACAAATAAAAATGGTGTTTATTCCTATCCCCTGTTCAGTTCAATAATTATTAATTATTGTTCAGGCAGTATAGTTTCAGAGTATAGATTCTGCAATCAAAGAGGTCATCTCAAGACAGTATTCTATTCAAAACCAATCCAAAGAAGTCCAGAAACTCATAGTAATCCATGGGACTTGGAATCTTGGAATCAACTTTGATTATTCATAGAATATCAAAGTCCTGGGGGACTTTTCTGTTCTTTCTCATTTGCTTCATCTGAAAAATGAAAATAATACTTATACTAACAAGATCTGAAGCATTGACTTTTAATGATAAATTGGAGCCTTTATTTTATACTAATGGTCATATATACTCTGAAATTTATTGAGCAGAGAAAACTCAAGATCAGACCTGAATATAAGCCCCTTGAGGGAAGGAATAATTTCATTCTTTTCTTTTATATCCACAGTCTAGCTTAGTGCCTAGCACACAGTAGGTACTTAATCAATGACTGTTTGTTGATTAAAAAATACTTGTACTACCTAAATCCCAGGGTTTTTTTCTGTTATGTAATCATCATCATCATCATCATCATCATCATCATCATAACAATATAATAACTGCATTTATATAATATCTTAAGGTTTGTAAAACTCTTTATAAATGCTATTTTTTATAAAATACTTGGATTTGTGTGCTATTATTTTAACATCAATTTTATAGATGAAGAAAGTAAGAGTTGAAGTTGAGTGACTTGGCCAGAGCTACAGAGACAATAAATGTCAGAGGCAGGATTCTAACTCAGGTCTCCCTGAGTCCAGCTATAGTGCTCCGTTCACTGTACCACCTATGCACCTGTGGAATCTGTGCCATAGTCATAGTGGCTACCATTGAGTTCCAATGAGTGTTTTGTTCCTCTGGAATTTCCAACTGTCTTCTATATTAATTTGTAGAAGGGGATTAGCCCAGAATAGTTGGGGGGTTTTTGGAGCAATCAAGTCATCATGTTGTGACTCTATTCATCTCTTGCCTGCTTTACTGACATTGACTCAGCAGTAGGCACTAAATAAATGATTGACTTGGAATAGGAAAAAGATGACAACAGCCCCTAGTTGGCATATGGCATCTTCTCTTCATAGCTCTCTAAATTCTGATGCCACATAAAATCTCACAGCAACCAAGCTTACAATGATTGAAGAAAATGCAAACAAGCAATAAGCCCAGAGAGGAAAGCACTGGTAAGAGAGATTGTCCAGCATCTATGTTTGGCTTAGAATGTCACAGTCATTCATCAAAACTCCACATAGTAATTTTCATGGCATTTCTGTTCAAATCTGGCTGAGCAATGACTTTGAGAGTAAAAAAGAGAGGCAGAGAATTGTCTAAAATCAAATCTCATACATCACAGAATGTACTAGGCTCACTTATTATAATTTCAGTTTTAATTAGAATACTTCATACTATGCAAGCAGATATATTCCAGGGATTTTTTAAGTGATGAAAAATTGGCATTAAGAGATCTGGCAGAAATTGAAGACAATTATATGCTTGGAAGAAGTCTGATCAAACTGCTTTTATGAATTTTGTGGGTTTTACAGAGAGTGGTGAGGTGAGAATTATTTCTAACAAAAAATATCATTGTACCATTAGAGAGTTAAAAAGAAGAAAATGTAATTAAAGTAACACTCTGAGAAGTTCATATTAGTTCAGCTCTATCTGAACAGGTAAATAATGAGAAGATTGTCTGGTCCTTTGGCAGGAGAGGAGATAGAGAGAGGTGATAGAGAAGAGTTGATATTCAGGCTGAGGAACCAATATGAGCAAAAGAATTGAAGCCTAATTAGTATGGTGATATGCTGGAGACAGAGAGAAATTGGTTCAACTGCAGCCGGTAGTTCAAATAAAGAACAGTAAGATCTAAGGATAGGTAAGAAGGGTGACATTGTAATTTAGTTCAATTCAATCCAACAAATATTCCTATAGCTCTATTTGTGGCACCATGCTTGGTGGCTGTAAGTCATACCATCATCTCTAACTATTCCTTTTCCTCCAGGAGCTGAGCAACCACCCTTATCCCTGAAGACAGTATCAGTTACTTTCAACACACATGTTGAAGCACATTATGATGTACATTAGAGGAAACTGACTCCTGACACGGATTGGTTGTGGGATGCTGGACAAGTCATTTAATCTTTCATTTCCCTTGCCAAATCTCTAAGACTATAAACTGCAGAGTATGTGCTAATGTGCCTTGTTATAAGGAGTTTCCTCACTTAGGAGTTCCCTAAAACAACTAAATTACAGGTATAGTCTCTATTCCTGTTATAGTCAAAGCACTATGCTGGGCCTCATTGAGAATACAAAATAATATAGTCCCTGTAATCATGGAAACTACAGTCCAGTAGAGAATGCATGTTCATAGATAACTATAATACATGAAGATGGAATGTGAAAGGAAGAAATAGGAGAGATCCCTTTTATTAGGGGATCATGGAGTGTTTCATGGAGGAAATAGCATAGAATTCTAGCTGGTGCAGTCACCATAGAGTTAGAAAATATGGAGTCTGTCCAGTAAACAAGTGGGCCTATTTGGCTAGAGTATGAGATACATGAAGAGAAGTAACAGAAGACAAAGCTGGAAAGATAGTTTGTGGTCAGAATAATGTAGGACCTTAAACACCAATTGAAAAAGCTGGCATTTCAGTAGATGACAAGGAAGACCTTGGAAGCATCTGAGTGGCAGAGAGAGATGATATTTGGAAATTTTCCTGATATGGAATTTCTTCATACACTAGAGCAAGCCACTTATGAAGATTATTGAATCTATTCTGATCTCTTAGAATAAATATAGATTTTCATCCATTAGGAAAAGTTTGAGGATGGTCTGGCCTGAAGGTAGATGACCTAAGTTCAACTCCAGGTTCAGATACTTACTAGCTTTGATTCTAGGAATGTTATCTATTACTTGCACCAGTAGTCTCCAAACTTCTAGACTGTGGCCCCCATCAGTAAAAACAAACAAAAAACTTTTCACCTAATATGTGTATTTACATATTTGTAAAGTATATATAAATACTACTATAATAGTAATTAAATATCTTTTAAGATGGCAGCTAAGTAGTACAATGAATAGAGTGCTGTGCCTGATGCTGTGAAGATTCATCGTCCTAAATTCAAATCTGGCCTCAGACACTTACTAGCTATGTGACCCTGGGCAAATCATTTAGCCCTGTTTGCCTCAGTTTCCTTGTCTGTAAAATGAACTGGAGAAGGAAATGGCAAAACACTCTAAAGATTTGCCAAGAAAACCCCAAATGGGGTCACAGAGAGACATGACTGAAACAAACATTTTAAAACATACGCAAAAATCAAAATTAAAAAAATAAGGAGATTATAATGAACTAATATTTATCCCAGAGTCAATATGGAGGCACTAGAGTTTTGTTTTGTTTTGTTTCTTAGCAAGAGAATAACATGGGCAGAATCTATGCTTTAGGAACATTACTTTGGCAGCTATGTGGAAATAGATTAGAGAAAGGTAAAACATGGGGCAAAAAGGTCAATTAGGATGCTATTGCAATAATCCAAATAAGAAGTGATGAGGGCCTTGTGGTTATGAATGTGAAGAGAAAGGGGATCGATGCAAGAGACAGCATGTAAGTAGATTTGGTAACTGTTTACATATACAGGATGAAAAAGAGTGAGAAGTCTAAGTTAATGCCAAGGTTGATACACTGGCCAACTGGTCGTCCTTGTCACTAATAGGGAAGTTTATTAGAGTGGTGAGTTTGGGACAAAAGATAATATAATAAGATATAAAATGAAGAGCACAAGCTATCCACACCTGTTCATCCTGTTTTACTTATTCTATCCCACCCAAAATAAAAAGAGAGGATACAAGATAATTACCCTTTGGTCACCACCCTGGAGTAGAGAGCCTGCCCTTCATGTGTCTGCCACAACCAAGAGTTAATCTGCACAAATTTACCCAAAAGGACCTGTACAGTAGCAAATGCATTGTAATTGCCCAGAAGGGCCAAAAGCAAGCCGAGAATGGAGGAGGCTTAGGACCTCTCCAATAGATAGAGGTAGTGGTGTAGGAAAGTGTTAGGAAATGAGAGTAGGTTTGGTTGTTAAAGACATGCCCCACTTTTAGTTATCACAAAGAGGGTGTGGTTGACCCATCTTCCCTATCTCCTGCTTTTCTGTCATAATATAATCTATGTCATTTTCTGTTTCTCTTCTCTCAGAGCTGCTCTAGGCCCAAGGTTTTGATCTTAGGACTCCTCTTTTCTTTGTAACAACATGACTAAATTCTGCCTTGCCCTTTTCTTATTGCTGCTGTTTGTAATCATGGAGACCCCTGGTCATTCACCTCCCCCCACTTTTTTCCCTATTCCATCAATGCACTTTTAACTTTGCTTGTTGTTTTTTTTGTTTTGTTTTGTTTTTTTTCCCGGCTCGGTACCCATATTCAATACCCATGTTCAGATGTCCTTTTCAATACATAGATACTCCATCTCCCACCTCTGGGCATTTCCACTGACTATCTCCTATGCATGAAATGTTCTCCCTCATCTCTTGACTTCCCTCAAGTCCCAGGTAAAATGCTTTCTACAGGAAGCCTGCCCAAATCTCACTTAATTCTAGTGCCTTCCTTCTATTGATGGCTTCCTATTTAATTTTATATAGCTTATTTGTTCATAGTTCTTTACATGCCATCTTTCCCATTAGACTGTGAGCTCCTTAAGGGCAGGGACTATTTTCTGTCATTCCTTGTATCCTCAGCACTTAGCATAGAGCCTGGAGTGTGATAGTTGTTGAATAAATGTTTATTTTCTGAGTGCCTGACATGTAAGTAATTTCTTTAAAATTTTCTGCTAATTCTTCTTTTGTGTTGCTTCTTCTATTCATCTTTCCTCTCCATTCCCACTTCCACTAATATCATAGAATGTACTCATAATGATAGAATATTAGTGTTTGAAGAAATCTTTAGAAATCATTTAATCTATCATTTTTTTCACGTGAAGAAACTAGAGTCATCAAGTGGCTTGCACAGGATAACAGTATTTTGGGTGTGGAGTTTGGAATAGAAACTGAGTCTCCCAACTCTCAGTAGACTGCATTTTCAGTTGTGCTGTGATGGCATTATATCATTTCATTCAGGGATTGTTTTAATATCTTGAGTTTCCCTACCTTCACTCTCTCTCATCTAATATAGTTTGTACTCTACCTACAGTTATCTTTCTAAAGTTTATCTTTGGTTATGTGCCATTTCTACTAAAACAGTTTTCAATAATTGCCATTTCATGAAGGGAGTAGAATAAAGTTTCAACTTTTCAACCAATTCAAGGCCCTCCACACACAGTATGACCACAAACTATTACTACCTCCAATTCTTGATACTACTCCCAGACAAGCCAGTTATTCCAGCCATTCTGCCTTCCCTGACATCCTTTAATGGTTATTATATTTTCACCAGATTCCTATCTTAGCTCATGAAATTCCTTCTGCTGTAAGTGCTCTGATCTTCTCCTGTCAAAAGCTTACCTATCCTTCAAAGCCCGTCTCAAATCATGTCTCCTGCCTGGTGTCGTTGCTGATATTCCCAGCTCATACTAATCTCTTTATCCCCTGAAATTCACTGGCACTTACTTTGTACATTTCATACAATATGTATCACGTGTTGCATTGTGCTGCCATATTCTTGTACGTATCTCATCTTTGATCTAGCACATAAACTCTTCAGTCAGAGTAAATATCTTGTATCACTTTTAATCCCACACAATGCTTAGTAGGAGCTCAATAAACATTGGTTGAAAGACTGAAGAACTCAGTCAATTTCCTTCCTCCATAAAAATCTGTCACTTTTATTCAAGAATTTCCCTCTATTTACTTCAGTCTTTCTAGCCTTGTCATTAAAAGAGTTTTCAAAGGGTTAATATTCAGCAGAGTCCTATTTCATAATTTTACTAATAACTTAGGAAATCATTGGAAGGATATCCAAATACTCAGATTGATTTGTGGTCTTAATTAGTTCATAAAATATTATCTCACAAATTTAGGGATTAGAAAATCTTTCCCAATGTCTAACCTATTTTTGTCTTTCTTTGTATCCCCAAAGATTAGCAAAATACCTACAATATATGCTATAGTAAAGCATATAGTGAATGCTTAATAGATGCTTATTGTCTACTGCCCTATTTAGGAAAGAAAGACAGCTTACTACTCCTCATCAAACATATTTTAAATACTTCAAGACTTTAAACAAAGTCTTGAGCATTTTTCTTAAGCCTACGTTCCCTTTACTTTTCCTTTAAAAGCCTACTTCACAAACTTGTAATTATTTCTCTTGCTTTCCTAGATTTAATATCAAATCTCAGGCCCCAAATTCCCCAAACTACTGTGATAGATCCTTAATGAATATGAAGAAAAAATATTACCTCTGCCTGACTTTACTTCTTTTCTACCACAGGCCTTTTTTCATATCTTCTAATGTAGGGGCATGAAAATGAGTTTTCAAAAAGTATTCCAATGGAGTATAAGCTCCAACAAATTCTACCAAGCTAGAAAGGGTATGAATAAAATCCTTGGAAAAGATTGAGCCTACTATTCTAATACCAACCCAATTCAGTACATGAAGGCTCACTACCACCGGGGCTGACCACTGAACGAGTTATTTGTCTGTGGCCACCCACACAAAAGAAAAAGAAAAATCTAAAGTGGTTCTCCATCTCATGCAGCCTCCCTTCTGCTTCATAAGTGTCGGCTAAAAATTACATCATTTTTGGAATATCTATAAACATTAACTTAACTGGTAGCAAGGCAATCTTTCTATACCTATGACTCGATCCTGTGACTTCCCATCTTCTCCAGAAGATTGTCACTCCTATCATCCTCCCCCCAAATCTTCGGTCTCTCACTATCTACTGGCTCCAAAAAGATTGATGGGAAGTGAATAAAAGTAAACACTAATATTATTTTAATTATCACCATTTTTAACATAAGTTTAATAAATGTAAAGAAGTCATAACAATAATAAGGCCAAAAGAATCCCAACCTGCCTCAACCAGCATACATTTGATCTCTTTATCACCTAGAGTCATGTCACAACAACCAAGTTACTCTACTTTAGAATAAAAACTCATTTACATACCTTTACACAACAGGAGGATAGAAGATCATGAGCAGTATCCCCTTACAGAACAGTGAAAAGAAGCAGGGGGAAATAAGTTTGTTTATAGAAAGTGTGGGATGGGACCTCTCATCCGAGAGTATTATAGATGAAATTGTAAGTAGGACCAAAAAAAAAAATACATAAAATGGAGGTTTTTATAGTGATTTTAATGACTCTCATTTGTGGAAGTGGAACCACAACACTGCATTTATTTTTCAAAAAAATATGATTGTGTCACATGAACATGATTAATTCACATTCCATTATGACAACCAGATAGATCCTTTTTTTCTGATATTCTTATGAGTTGCCAGTAATTCATTGTCAACATCATAATAGTAGCTCATACTTACAGATACTTACATGTACTTTTCAGTTTATGAAAAATTTTCTTCCTTATATTTCCTTTATGTAGGAAGTACAGCTATTATTATCATCATTTAATCTAGGAGGACATTGAAGTTCAGAGAGGCAAAGTGCTTTCTCCATGGTCGTATAGAAAATAAATGTCAGAGACAGAATTTAAAGTTAGGCTTTCTGACTCCAAGTCTAGTGTACTTTCTATTATATTATGTGTCAATTTCATTTTGTTTGTTTTTCTTCCACTAGTGAGTTACAATTCTTTGTTGTCACTGAACATTATTCTTTGTGCTTCAATTATTAAAAAAAAAATCCACACACAAAAGCCCATTGAAAGCATTAGTCTGGGTCTAGTCATCCCGTTTCATTTGTTGTCATTAATTTTATCAATAGAATTTGATTAATTAATCAATAAACTAATCTTTGTAGTTCTAAAATTTTGAATAGCTTTACTTAGATATTCAAGAAATGGGTAGAAATCTTTCTTTCTGAGACTTATTAAGCAATGTTCTAGCCTAGGTAATCTTTCAAGGTCCTTTTTCAGATCTATGATTCAACACTATGATTTTTTTTCTATGAGTTCCCAAGCCTAGGGAAGCTGTGTGACCCAATGGATAGAGTATTGTGTATAAAGACACAAATACCTGAGTTCAAATCTGGCCTCAGACACTTACCAGTAGTGTGACCCTGGGCAAGTCACTTAATCTTTCTCTGCCTCAGTTTCCTCAACTGTAAGATGAAGATAATGATAGCAACTAAGATATTTATAACAATGAGATATTAGCACAGTGACTCAACATCGTAGGCACCTGCTAAATGCTAGTTCCTTTCCCTTCCTCTATTCAGCATAGTGTAGTGGAAAGAGTCTTGGACCTAGAATTGTAACATTTGGGTTCAACTTCTGCTCCTACCACTTAATAACAGTGTGACCTTGGGCAAGTCTTGGCTTCCCCCTGTTTTCTCATCTACAAAGTGAAGAACTCTTCACTACTCTGCCCTTCTTCTATCTCAAAAAGTTCTTATGAAGATGAAAGGAGGAAATACATATGAAAACTGCTTTGAAAATTCTAAAGTGCTACATGAATGCAAATACTGATTATCATTTCATATGGCTAGGGATGTTTCTATTCTCTGCCTCTTCTTTTCTGATGATAACAGATGTCCAACATGAATGAGGGCACTTGGATAAGCTACCAATGACTTTCAACTTCACTGCCCTATTTATAGCATTGCTTCCGGTGCCAAAAAGTTAAGAGGACCATATTCACATAGCACTATTCTCATTAAAACAAAACATGAGCCTAAACCCTCCACCTTTACCACTCAAACCAATAACGACCTCATTGAATTCCAGCACAGAACAATGTCTTTCACTTAAAATTAATGTCTTGTCCACATAAAATTGAAATACAGAATGCAGCCTTCCTGATGATAAGTCGAAAGCATAAAGGTGACTTTTAGTGAGATAAATTTATTCTGTCAGGGAGAGAATAAAACCTTTTGCTGTTCACCTGTGACTTGAACATTCCTAAGTGATGAGTTCTTCCCTTATTTGTAAGCTAAATGTGATCTGTCACTCAGACTTGCCTT
This sequence comes from Pseudochirops corinnae, assembly GCA_028646515.1. Taxonomy (NCBI): domain Eukaryota; kingdom Metazoa; phylum Chordata; class Mammalia; order Diprotodontia; family Pseudocheiridae; genus Pseudochirops; species Pseudochirops corinnae. Next base: position 129,033,989 of record CM053587.1, read on the forward strand.
GCTGCCATGTGTTAAATTAAAATATATCATTAATATATCTATTGTTCTTGATCCCCACACACCTAATGGCACTGTATTAAAAGACCAGACAGTATGTTGGCTTCTGATAGCAGTGTACACAGCATAATACGTCATGTGAGTGAATAGGTGGTAGGGATCATGGCAATTTAAATTATTTAAAATGGCATAATTATATTGCTTCCATTTATAGAGAAGCTAGAGTAAAACAGAACAAATTGTTTTGGTTTAAGTCAATACTAAAGAATTGCAGGTATACAAAAGGAATGTTTCTAGAAATAGAATTAAACAGAAATATTTGAGTTGTTTAACATGAGAGGCCAGATTCTCAAATTAGGAAATAACTGGGACAATAAAACAGAGTGGGGAAGTTTTCAGAAATAATTAAAAATCAGAACTTGTTTTCTGCCCTTCTTTGTTCCTCCAAACCTGTGTACTGTGAGACAAAGCCCATTAGCAGGTTCTAGAAAGTAAGGGAAATTTTTTATCTCTGCATTTTGGGTACACTTGGGTTTTTCTACCAGGTTGCACAAAAGTAGTACCTGAAAACATCACCATAACCATGTAGATCCCTAGTAAAAAATCCCCTCTAACAAAAACTCACAGTAAGAAGCATTCTAGGTAACCATTCTAGCCAAGAGGATAGTTGAGTTGCTACCTCACATGTATTCCTGAACATCATAGCATCATTACTAAATTTCTCTATCTAGAATAAAGGAAACTAGTAAGTCGGCCTACCCTATTACTTTAAAGAAAACAGTGAAACAGTGAAAAACTCTCCTGAAAAAAAATTAATGTAGGCAAAGCAAATAAATATTAGGTGGTGCACTAAATATTCTCAATACAAAAAAAAGTATGGCTAGATATTTGCCTACCAGCAATGACCAGATGCTACCAGGTATAAATGCAGGATACCTAATCACTTTCAATTATAATTCATTTCTGTTAATAACTTCTGTAAATCTACCCACAACAACAATGTCCACAAATATCAATGGATATTTGTTTGAATTTTATGATTCCCTCATAACCAAATCCAGCAGGAAGTATAATAAAAAGGAAGCCTTTTTCAAGCTTTTTAATTTTTCCATACATCCTCATAATATGTTGTCCTTCCTATTACAAAAATATTAGTTTATTCATTGAACCCACCTTTGTGCTCTTAGGTAAACTAAAGCATCTCTTGTGTGCTATGGTGGAATGAGCACTGGGTTGGAAGTGAGAAAGCCCAGTCTCAAGTCTTGGTTCTGCCACTATCTTAGCTGTGTGACCTTGGTTATCAAGTAACTTAAGCACTGAGAGCTTTAGTTTCTTCATCTGAAAACTGACGGGGTTGGCTGAGAGGACCTCAAAGGCCCCATCAACTCTAACAGTCTATGATATCACAGGAAAAAAATACACTTCTTTCAGAAATAATGACTGATAGTTGAGAAACATTAAATGGGATGGTTGGATGGACAATGTTTCTGGAGCCACTAATGCAATTATCTTTGGGAAAAGAGGTCACCTCTTTTCTATGTGTGTGCAGTAGGGGAAATAGGAAGGTTGAAAACTCAAACACTCTCAGGATGACACAGTGTTTTAAGTCTTAGTGCATGTCATCTATTGCTCCTCCTGGCACCTTCAATAACAACTATGAAGAGAGTTGAAGGCCATATTGTGTTCCCAGTCAGTTATCCATTCTTTTAATCACATAAACAACTTTGATTAGTTGCTACAAGGTCAATCACCTTGCTTCAAGTAACAGAAAGTCCTCACTTTAAAACAGGGAGGAAATTATTCTTTAATTTCCCAGATGTGGAAATATGGGAGATAGTACGGTGATCTGATTTCTTTGACTTATTAGACCTCCAAACACAAGCTCTCCCTTCTCCCTTGAACCTCACCCAGCACTTTGTTAGCACCCCTCTCTGATGCAGTCATGCCTCATGGTAGTATACAATTATCTATGCTTGGATCTTATCCCTCTATCAGACTGTAAGTTTCATGAGACCAGGGATTATATTTTATCTAAATATTGTATTTTCCCCAGTGTCTAGTACAGCGCTCTGAACAAAATAAGCACTTCATTTTTTTTAAATTTGTGGAATAAAACAAGAGTTTCCATAACACACAGTACAATAAAAAAAGATGATTGCACATGAAAACACAAATTCACTATGTACAACTTGCTGTTCCTTTTAAATACACAACAAAATTATAATGTAAATTTCCTTTTCTCCTTCCCCTCCCCCTTTTTTTTCTTCCCTCCTAGGAAATGAATGAGTGAATTCATGGAAACAATTTCTTTTACAAAAAAAAAAAAAAAAAAGGATTTAGGTAATGGTATTATGTATTATAATTCAATGTGAATACGCTGGCCCCCACAGGAAATATCAAAGTTTGGCAATTTGGTTTATGTGACAGGTATATGGTATCTAATCTCTATAAGTAGCATCTCTGTATTAAAGGTCTACTTTATGTGTAGGCTTTCACTGATTACTTGAGTGTACTCTTCTAAAGTGTCATAAATATAATTCCTGGATACCTAGGAAAAATATTATAAGGAGGTTCCCTCAAGTTCACTGTGTCCCTCACCATGCAGACCCAGCTGGTCAGGACCAGTTCTTCATATGACTGCAGTGCCTAAAATGGGAAAGGGGGCCCACCACTATATACTCCCCATGCAAACAGAGATGGTTTCTAAGCAGTCAGCAAGTCAGTCAAAATATCTGGTCTGGCAGTTGTAACTTGCTAGATTTCCTCCATATAATCCTTGCCCCTAATTTGGTTATTTTCCCTGAAATCTAATTTCTCTTGGCATCTCAATTCAGTGCCATCTGCCAGGCATTTATTAAGCCTCTACTATATGACAGGTGATCTCTGCTTGTATACTTGACACCAAGTACCTTTGCCACACTGTGGTTTATTTTTTCTCAGGCCATGAATTATACCTCCCTGTGTACATCACTCAATCAACAAGTTTTATTAAACGCATACTATGTGTGAGGCCCTAGAAGAAGTTGAGGATACAAACAAAGGTAAAAACAGGGTTTCTGCCCTACAGGAGCTCACAGTCTAACAAAGGTTATAACATGCATTTAATATGTGCATGTAAGACATACACAGGGAAGTAATCACAGAGGGAAGTCCTTAACTGTAACAGATGCTGGGTCAGGAAGAAAAACATCTGGAGCCCAATACCATTTCTGATAAAGTATTTGTGATACTTCAGCTGTAGCCAGTGTTGGCATATGATCGTGAAGTTGGCATATATTTGTGAGGATCATGGCACAGTGGAAAGGAGAGTTGGGAGTTAACAGCTCATTTGCTGTGGCTCTGCTCTGAGAGCAGGAGTGATTTCCCCCTTCCTTCACTGCTTGCTCTGCTGATCCTGGCTGCTGATCTTCTGTGAAGAGAAGGGTGGTCAGGAGCTTGAGTGGCACAGCTGTGCTGTCCCAGTTGTCTGTTCACACTCAGGTTCTCTGAAGCATAGACATGAAATACATGAAAGATGGGATCTAAGCAATCATAGTATTCCCAACAAACAAACTCAATCCCACAAGCCTAAGAAGAGATGGTCAGTGATAGACTTTGTATGATAAATATACCAACCATAATACAACTGCCAGATAGAGTGCTACGCCTGGAGACAGGAAGACCTAAGTTCAAATCTAGCCTTAGAGACTTGCTAGCTGTGTGACCCTGGGCAAGTTATTTAACCCTGTCTGCCTCAGTTTCCTCATCTGTAAAATGAGCTGGAGAAGGAAATGGTAAACATTCCAGTATCTTTGCCAAGAAAACCCCAAATGGGGTCACAAAGAGTTGGACATGACTCAAAACAACAAAACAACAACAAAAATGGAACTGCCTCCCCCTTGTCTGATCAAAGTAGAAGGGGTAGCAAGGGTCCTGAGCAGTTTAATTATAGGAGTGACAGAATCTTAGGATCATAAAATTTGAAAATTGAAAGAGATGTCAATATTTATCAAAAACAACACACTGACCTTGGCAATGACTTTTCAAATCACCCTAATGAATCTCCCAGAGGAACAGCACCCAATCCAACAGACTAGAGAAGAAAAAGCATTGACTTTTCTTGGTCGATTGTGAAAGGAACTTTTAGACCCAGCCTGTCCATATGCAAGGGTGATATACAAGTTACCTGTGCTTAGGTCAGTTTTGTGGTTCTAATGAGCATAGTGGCCCATACCTGTAATTCCCACCACCAGGGAGATTGAGACTGATGGATCTTCTGAATTTTGGCGTTCTGAACTTCAGCAGAGCTATTTGTCAAGTATCTATACTGCCTGGCATCAGTATAGTAAGCCCCCAGAAGCAGAGGACCACCAGGCTGTCTAAGGAGCAGCAAGCCAGCTCAGGTCAGAATAATACAGCAGGTTAAAGCTTCCATGCAAATCAACATTGGAGTTGGGCCAGTGAATGGTCACTGGAATCTAGGTGAGAGAGGGAAACCCAGTGGCAAAAAAACAAAAACAAAAGACTTCCTAGCTTCATAGAACTGAAGAATGTTGAAACTGATAAGATTTTGTCATAACAGGAATAAGTAAAAAAGGTGAGATGGAGAGTGAAGTGACTATAAATGTGGAATGCTACATGTACAGATGAGGTCATTGCTTTAAGTAAAACAATTGCTCGTTTTACTTAACTTTGTTACAAGAGACCTCTCATAGAATCAGGGTAATCCTTAAATGTTTGTAATATAAAAACAAAACACATTAATAACTTTTTTTTAATTTTTAAAAGAGCTCTCACAGAGCTAGAAGCCTGAATCTCTACAAAACAAAATAAAACAAACCAAGCAAACAAACAAAGGAGATAGGTACCAGCAATGAAAGTCATAGAGACGCTAGAAACATGAAATGGTGTTTGGAAGAAAAACAGGGTCAAAATCTTAATCAGAATATTCTGAGTGGATTATCAAGAAATGAGGTTGAAGATCATAATGGTGTGTGTTCTATACCAAGGTAAATTAAAACTATATATGTAGTTTAGCAAAGAGTTCTCCCATTTTGTTCCATTTTAAGTTCTTTGACTATGTGTTTGTATGCCTGACCATGTTCAGTTAAGCTAACACTCATAGCATCATAGATTGGTAGCTGAAAGACATCTTAGCAATTCATCAGAAACTCATAGAATCATAGTCCTAAAGCCAGAAAGGACCTCACAAGGTCCTCATCTAGTTCAATCCCCTCCTTTTACACACAAGGAAACTGAATATCTGAATAGTTAAGTGCTTTGCCTAAAGTCATCTAAGTAAGAAATGTCAAAACCAAATTGAGAACCCAGGTCTTTTGCCTCCAGATCCAAAAGACACAGAAAGATGAAGTGACTTTTCCAGGTCATACAACTATAAAGAGACAGGGACTGAGCTTAGGTGCTCTGACTCCTAATCCAGGGCTCTTTTAACAGTATCACACTGACTATAAATTTAGAAGAGGAAAGGTGGTGTTATAATTGGAGTCAGAAAGACTTGAGTTTGAATCCTGCCTCTAACATTTGCTAACCTGTGTTACCCTGAGCAAGTCATTTAAGCTGTCTGCCTCAGGTTCCTTGACTAGGAAATGATAATAATAGATGCAACTTCGTAGAGTTGTTACTTACAACTCTATATAAATGATAATTATTATTATTCACAGTAACCAGTTACTTTCCAACATCACTTTTCTTACAACTGATCTGGCGCTGACCATCTCTAAATGACAGTAGACACAACTCCACCTGCTCACAGCTACTCAGACATGAGTATCTTTCATCATTGGGAAACTATAGTGAAAGACACAAATGTGTGCCTGGTTAAGTGGAACCATCAGTCAGAGAAAGCAGTATCCTGATCCAGAACTGCTTAAAAGCTGAATTCTTGCTGATTTGACAACAGCATGCAGAGAAAGAAAGACAATCTCTTTATGTTGGAATTAAAGCAGGGTACTAGGCCACTGATTGAATATATTACTGAGTTGTAGCTGCCGCAATCTGGTTTAAGTTTAAGAAGGAATGATTATAATTAAGATTGTCAGGATGGCATTGAACAATGATCGGCAACCCCAGGATTTATCAGAACTAATAGAAATCCCCCAAAGTCCTACACTAATTCATTACCCCATCATGGCAGTTATCTAAACTTGTCAGGGGCTATCTCCATGGCAGGTCCTATCAAATCAGAGAAATTGGTATCCATGTTCAACCTACATATGTTTGGTCATGTGATGATGAATTTTAGGGTCACAGCCATTCTCAAAGATCAACGTGGTGGTGCTCTGATTTCCACTGGTAGACAGCAGACCTCACTGATGAAACAGCAAATTCTTATACTATTGCAATGCAGTGTACTATATCAGACAGTTCTGCTGGGTGACCAGCTAAAGGAACGAAGAAGGGTTGGAGTTTTGCCAAAGATATTAGAAGACAGATAGAAGAAAGCCTACTTGCTGTTCCTTCTACTCTATGTTCCACTATCCATCTCCATGTCTTTGTGCAGGCTATCTCTCATGCCTAGAACACTTTCTATCTCTCATGCCTAGAATACTTTCTCTCCTCTCCTCCAACTCTTGGAATCCCTAGCTTCCTTCAAAACTCTCTTCCTACATGACTTCTTCCCTGATCCTACCCGCCACTCCAGTTATTAACGTTACCTCTGAAATTAGATTTTCCTTTGTATGTATTTTATTATCCACATCTCTAAAGTCTCTCCTCATTATCCCAATGGAAATTTCTTTAAAGGACTGTTTTCTTTGTATTTATCTCTAGAATCTAGAACTACTATGTGGCTGTCACATGATAGGTTCTTAATGAATGAATGTATGAACAAATGAACAAAAAAGCCCTGGGTCAATGTAATTGTATGACAGCCATGGACCATAGACAGCCTGGATGTGAGAGTATTCAGATTGGTACAGATTTTATTTTACACAGTAAAACAGTTTTTATCATATACTTACTGTGTTACAGGCACTAAGCTAAGTGTTGCAGTTAGAAAAGCAGGCAAAAAAACAAAGTCCTTGCCCCAAAGAACTCACATTATATTAGAAGAAGACACCATGTAAACAACTTGTTATTTATGAGCCATAAAGAGAGTCAGCAGAAGCTGATCTTAGATGGGATAGCACCAGCAACTGGGAGGACCAGTAAAGATCATTATGGAAGGCAAGGTTTCAGCTGAGTTTTGAAGGAAGTCAGGAAAACTAAGAGGAAGCAGTAAGGAAATGTTAACTGATTGCCCCATTGTTCACATCACTGTGTTTTCCTACACCAAAATACTCTTCCATGGCCATCTGTCGCCCACATAGGTTGTCTCCTCCTATTAGAATGTAAGCTCCCTTAGGGCAAGGACCATCTGTTTTTTATATTTGTATCCTCAACTCTTAGCACAGAGCTTGGCACAAGTCAGTATTTAATAAATGTATGTTTATTTATTTATCCATACCACACTTTAATAACCCAAGGAGGTCAGACTAGATGAATCAAGATTTTGATAGACTATGAAAGTGTTTGGGTGTTAGTCAGCAAGCATTTATTATCTCCTTACAATGTGTTTAATTTGATAAAATCTGGATATACAAAGAAAGGCAAATCTTTCAATAGATATGTAGTAAGTATTTATTACATCCCTACTATATGGAAGACACCATGCTTTAGGAAGAATTCTGATGTCTGATGTCTTATTTTTCCAGCAGAGAATGGGAGATGACAAATAATTTTTGGGGTAATTTATATGAATGAAAAAAAGTTTGGGTTGCCATGGTTATGCTAATATAATCCTTATATTGAATGGGATGTGGGATTCATGTACTTTGCCCAAGCAGAACAGTCATAGAGACAGAATAATGTCCCTAGGGCTACTGGCTACAATTAAGAGCCGAGATACCTCCAGAATACCTAGACTTAAAGATATATTGACTAAAAAAAAAAGAGAGAACAGGTATGGTGTTACATGGTTGTAATCTCTGCTTCTGGAGAGTTTGAGGTTGATGGATCTCTTTAGTTCAGGAATTCTGAACAATATAGGTTTAAAACAATTAGGGGTCCACACAAAGTCAGTAACCAATATGATGAGCCCTTCCTGAAGCCAGGAGGCCTCAGATTGCCTAAGGAGAGGCAAATCAGTACATATTTGGAAAGGAGGCAATCAAAGTTTCTGTGTTTATTAGCAATGTGAGAAGGCCTGTGATTGCTACCTCAGATCCAGCTTAAGTGAAATATGGAGAACCAGTCTCAAAAAATATATTTCATACATATGTAATATGCATTCATACATACATACATATATACATACATACATATTATATATATATATATATATATATATATATATATATATAAGAGATTAGAACAATTGTTATCTCATTATAATTGTGACTTGCCAATCTTTCTCCTTCTTGGGATGTGAACATTGTATGAGCAGGTTTAATTCCTAAATGAGCAAGAGAGACAAACCATGTGAAAATTTATTCAGGAAATGTGAAGAAGGGGATCATTGAGCAGAGGACCTCTTCTTTTTCCATAGGAAATGGTTGTGGATATAGACAATGCATCCCTGCCTTGATGACAGGGGACTCAACACAATAACTATGAGCACTCTTATTCATTTCAGACATCCTGAGAAGGGTACATTTAATACTAAACTGGATTTATGGGGACATTATCATCTTGTGAAAATGAGGGCCAAGGACAAGTGGAAGAGGGCCTTTTGTACTAGAGCTGGAAACTATGAATACCATGTTAACTTTTTCGGGGAGTCCAGTACTCTGGCAATACTTCAGAACTTATTCAATGATGTTCTCACTGACCTTCTGGATTAATGCATTGTTGTTTATCTTGATGACATTTTGATGTTTTTGCCTCACAAGCAAGAACATGTCTCCCATGTAAGGGAAAGATTATCCTGACTGTGACACCATGTGCTTTACATCAAGCTCTGGCAATATTCTTGGGATTTATTTTAGTACCAGATGGAGTGCAAATGGCTCCAGATTTGGACCATTGTCCAAATTGCAGGCTGTATTGTATACAAATGAAAGCCAAACAAGCCTAGATGGCTTTCACCAAGGATAGAAAACTTGATAGAGTTATTTTGGGACTGCAAACTCTTATCAGTAGTTTATTTGGATGGAATACACAATTAATGAAGTCCTTGAGTAGTTGACACAGTGGCAATAGTGCTGGACTTGGAGTTAAAAGGGTCAGAGTTCTTAATCCTGCCTCAGATATTAGCTGTGTGATGCTGGGAAACTCACTTAACCTCCCTCAGCCTCAGTTTCTTCATCTGTAAAATGAGGCAGTTGGACTCAATTGCCTCTATGTTGTTCACAACTATAAATCTATAACCCTTTGATAAATGTTCTCAATTTTCCTGGGGACTAAAACTAGGAGTCTTTTAAGCCTTTAAGAAAGAGTTTATGATGGTGTAAATGTTAAAATGACCAATCCTAAATGCAAATACTATTGTAGAAACTTGGGCTTCAGGAGTAGCCTTTGGGACAGCATTTATAAAAGAATTATAAAGGAAGAGGTAGATCAAAACCCAGAAAATATGCAATCTTGTTTTCTCACACTAGCTAAGGCCCATGGAAAAAATGAGTTGGGCGACATCGGTGGTCCTCAGGAAATCCCAAGAAGTGTTGACATTTAGATTTGGTATAACAGTAAAAGGGCTCACTAAACATAAGGAGTGTGCTTCAAAGAAATACACATCTTATACTGGCATCATGAACAGCAAGCACACTTTCATTCTCCTATTTTTATCTCAAGGGACTCTATATACAGATATTTTTGCCCAATGTTTGGACTTAGAAGATAGAAGAGGAGGAGACCAAGTTGATATTTGCATTTATTTACATATAAGCTAAAATTAAAGGGCAAGCCAAAGCTACTACTATATTTCGGTGGATGTCCACAATGCCAAGAGGAAGTCCAGAATGCTTATCACAATGCCTGGCTAGGAGGACATTATAGGAACAAGTGGGTGTCAGAACCGATCCTGGTGCCCAGATTGGGCCCATTATGACATCTGTGCATTGCACTGATAGAGGTCAAAAATGCAGTTTGATAAGACAGTATCAGAGACCAGACAAATGGATCAACCAAGCTAGAAAGGGCCCTGAGGTTAGAGATGGTACCAGAGGCAAAAGCAGGATCGAAACCAAAACTTGACAAGTCCCAAAAGATGCAGAAAACAAGGTTTGGCTTTCATGATGTAGGTTTGGTAAGACAGACAGCAAATGGAATTAGTCAAAGAGCAGGGATTTAACTTTTTCTCAGGGATAAGTATCAAGCCCAACTGTACACAGTTTGTCCTCTCCCCTCCTCTGTTCCAGACTCAACTGACTCTCATCCTCATTAGCGCCACCTCCATGAAATCTCTAGAGCAGCATGTATCATGCCTAGAAAACCCCCTCAGTGCAGCTATTTTAATTTTTTTTAAATAAAACCCTTTATTACCAAAATGTAACTAGATAAATCATATGACTAGTTCTTAGAAGATACTGCACTGCACACTGTCAACATATCAAGGACTTATGATTTTGCCCAACTGTCAAAAACAAGACTTAAAACCAACTCCTCAACTGCAACTATACCCATGACACCATCCCATCCTGCTTTGTTGAGGTTATTTATGAGGCAGTGGGGTGCTGCAGTGGATAGAGGCTTGAAGTGAGGAATATCTCCAATCACATCCTGCCTCCCATACTTATTAGCTGTATGGTCTGGAACAGGACATTTAAACTCTCTCAGCCTTAGTTACCTCATCTGTAAAATATAAGGACCTACCTCATAGGGTTGTTGTGCGGATTGAATTCCATAATGTGTAAAACTTAAAGCACTATATCAATGCTAGAGATCTTTTTTTTAGTTGAAGATCTTTGGGAACAAAAATAAAAACAACCTAGATCTAGTCGAATGACATTTAGCCACAGAAATACTTCAGGTGAAGAGTCCCCCCCATTTCTTTTCTATGTGGAACCCTATTATAACTTTTAGAACCACTGCAACTTATCAGAAGGCTTCCCAGAGCATCTCTTCTGTTCTTGCTCCCTATAAGCTGCAAAGCATTATGGTTTGGCTCTGACATTTTCTGGAAGATCAGACATGCTCACCTAAGGTCTGACTGAAGAGGAGCCACCCTGTTAAATATCCTTTATTTTGTTGCTTTTGTTGCATTTAGTGGGGGTAGTTGGAAACCAAGGAACATTAGCCCCCAGTCCCAGGTCTAGTAATGGGTAGAAGGCAAAATGTCCCTGCTGTTGGGTCACAAGTGTCACCTTGCCAGGCCTTGCCCTCTGTTTTTTTCCGAGATGAGTCTTGAGAAGTAGGTATGGCTTATGAGAGGGCACCAAAGCACACAATCTTAGGTTACAGCTTAATATCTTAGGCAAGGTTTCCTGACACAGTATCTGGGGTTTAGGTCCAGATATGGGTGGGAGTGCAAGAAAAAAGCACAAAGGGTAACAGGCTGTAAGCAAAGGGAAGTACAGCATCTGTTAGCAATACTCGGGATGAGGAGTCCTAGGGACATGGTGGTAGGGTTCCTGGATCTGGCTTCAAGCACAGATTGGCTTGAGGGACCCTTCTATATACCTTGTTTCATTACAGTCAAGTGGAACCCATAGTTTCTTCTGGGTGACAGACAGTGATTCTGGAGACTGTAGATGGAGGATCTTCCAGCCTACTTTTGGTGATTTGGCATTCTGAGGGTGCCCCTGATGAGCAGCAGGCACACTCACATTCACACTCACACACTTTCACTTAACTTGATTCCTAATTATTGATATAACACAACTCCAGGAGCTGGTGATGGGAGGATTTGTGCCTGTGCCCCTCATTATATTACCTCATCATCGTAGTCGCCTCAGGGCAACTGGGTGGCCCAGTAGATAGAGCTTAGGGTCTAAAGTCAGGAAGATAGGTTCAAATACAGCCTCAGACATGCCCTAGCTGTGTGACCCTGGACAAGTCACTTCTCCTTTGATTCCCTCAGTTTCCTCAACTATAAAATGTAGATTACAACAACACCTACCTCGCAGGATTATTGTGAGAATCATACAATATAATATCTGTAAAGCATTTAGCACAATGCCTGTAGGTAATAAGTAGGTATTATAGACACATAGTAGGTACTATAGAAATGCTTTTCAGAATTTTTTTTTTCCCTCAAAGGTTCTCTCAGGTGCCACCTCTCCTGTGAAGTTTCTCTCCTTAAATTTTCCTAGAGTTCTTGGTACCTCTCTTCTGCCCCTATCACATCATGTGTACAAGTCATGCCTCTCCTCAAATGAAGCTCTAGGATGCAGAGGCCATATTTTTTTCTTTATATCCAAAATGAATGAATGAATAGATAATGAAAGAGCATTTATCAAACCCTTACTATATGAACAATGCTGTACTAAGACTCTAGGAATCCAGAGAAAGGGAACACATTGCTTGCTTCAGCAAGGGAACACATTGCTTGCCTCACAGGGCGCAGGGGGTCAAATGTTGGTAGGGATCTTACTAGGCCCCTTCTCTACAGGTTTACTTCTCCGAGGTACTAGCATAGTGCATCAGACATGAGTAGGAATAGAAAGAGACCAATAATCTCATAAGAACATGGTACTCCCAAAGAAAGAGCTCCCTCCACCAGTACACATTCTTCTCCTCTCCTTCTACAACTTCTCTGTAATTTAAAAATATTAGAAAGTTGCCAAGGCAACTGCCTGGGCAAATCACTTGTCCTTTGCTTCTCTCAGTTTCCCAAGCTATAAAATGTAGATTATGACAGCACCTGCCTCACAGAATTACTGTGAGAATTGTGTAAGAGAATATGTGTAAAACACTTAGCATGATGCCTGACACACAGTAGGTGCCATGAAATTGTGATTTGCCCAGGACCAGAAATGGAACCAGACCCCAGATGTTGCTGTCTTCAAGACAGGCTCGCTATGTGCTACCCAAACTTGTTTGTAGTAAACAGTTAATGTTTATTGAATGAGTGATGAAAAGAAAAATAAATAAATTTGAGAGTTATCATGGTGCAATGGAAAGACCAATAGAAGAGTCAGAAATCTTAAATTAAAATCCCAGCTCTGAGGTTTACCCTTTGACCTTGGGAAATTCACTTATCTTTGACTTACACATCAGTGAAATCAGGGGAGTGGAGGCAATGAACTTTCAGGCTCCTTCCAGCGACCTTCTTAAAGGTAATGTGTGAATAACAAAAATTTTATTTATTAGCTAAACTCCTCGAAGGCCCTGAAAGCCAGAATCCTATCCTCATTAAATATTTTTTTTCCTATCCCAGTTCCCAGAAAAGTGCTTTGCAAATATTTGCTTTTGCTGTTATCGTTCAGACATGTCCAATTCTTCATGACCCCCTTTGGGATTTTCTTGGCAAAGATACTGGAGTGGTCTGCCTTCTCCTTCTCCAGCTCATTTTACAGATCAGGAACTTAGACAACAGGGTTAAATGACTTGTCCAGGATCACACAATTAGTATGTGTCTAAGAGCGAATTTGAACTCAAGTCTTCCTGATTCCAGCCTCTATCCATTGCACCACCTCACTGCCCCTTTGCAAACAGTAGCTGCTGAATAGACATGTTTGTAATCTTATATTGTTACTTATTGTACTTATTATTTCTTTATAGTACCAAATACAGCAGTATCATTTTTTTTCCCAGAATTGTGTCATCTCTATGTCTGGCTGTGTCTCTCCACACATTTTTCTTATCTCTTGCCATTTGTGCCTCTTTTTCTTTCCTTCCACCTGTATCTTTTCTTCTTTATTTGCCCCTCTCTCTTTCTCTATCCTCTGTTTTTCCTCACTCAAATGAACAGAATATAGGACTGGTAAATATTTTCTAACTTCTATTTTGTTTGCTAAATAGACACTTTGGCCCTCCTTGATTTTAAAAGTGCATCAGTGGGCCACTGTACGTTTCTCTCTCCAAAGTAAAACACCCAAAAGAAATGTAATTAAATTGCTTTTTTACTTAATTTGTTATTTTCCGTCCTCTACTGGGGTCAATGGCCTTGATAAAAGACAAGAGTCCTCACCCTTGCAAGATAGCATCAAAAATAACAGAAGCATCTGTGACAGAGGTCGCCTGAAAAAAATGTTTAATCAGATGGGATGCCAGCTGTACAGTCTAGCCATCCCCCCTTTTTGGGGCCATGCAGCTGGGTTTGGACTCAATCACAGGAGATGGCAAGAAAAGACCGTACAAACACAATTCTCCAGCTCCATATAAATCAACAGAAAGCATCCCTACAGGACTGGGCATGCACTCTGAGTTTCTCTTATCAGAGATTATCTGTGATTTCCTGCAGGATCTCACAAAGCCTGTCGGGCCTATAATCCAATAATTTAACTTGAAGGCAGATTGCTCACAAACACCAAAGAACAGCAGAATTTGGTCCTGCAATTCCATATGAGTTAAGGGGAGTAAACCAACCTAGGATTTGTGATTGCCTGTGTGTGAAGGTGATGACAGAGTAAATCTTTAGAATTCAAGTGTATTTTATGTTAATTGGATAACATGGTTGCTTTAAAACTCCTGCAAGGCAAAGTAGAGCTAGTTCTCCCTGATTGCCTTTATTACGTTCCACAGCGACTGCAGTTTGAATTCCCTTCTATTTACCTAGGAGGCAGGGAACTGTTTCTGAAGAGCTTTATGATTTCCAGTGTTTTATGAAATTTATTTCAATACTTTTGGCTAATTACACCATGATAGCTTCTAAATACCAGATTATATCTATTAGTCTTAAGTGTAGTTGTGGATATAATGGTTTGTGGTAATAGTATCATAATCTTTGAATTTAAAGCATTTGGAACACTGAGATTTTGAAATGCCTGGATGGGATGTGATTCTTGGTATTACCTACCTCAGTGCTAAGTAAACATGAATGAACTTCTGCCACCTGTGGTGGTCTCCACGGTTCTGACTGGATGGGGAAAAGTAACTCCCTTTTATGTCACGTTTTGTATTGTACCAACCACTTTCTTCTCAACAACTCTGAGATGAACAATAAAAGTACTATTCGCAACCTTAATCCCATCTTCCCATTTCCTGCAGTTTTACAGGGATTCTCCCTTCATATCATCAACTCTGCTCTGACAAAGGACTGTTGGTGCCGTCCCATTTTTGGCTGAGGCTCAGAGAGGTTACATTTTTTGCCCAAGTTTACAAAGTCATAAGGGTCAGAGACCAAATTTGAACTCAAACCTTCCTGACCACAACCACTATAAGCACTGGCATCCAATCTCCATTTTTCAGAAAAGGAAACAGTCACAAAGAAAGCAAGTGACTTTGCCCCAATATCACACAGCTAGGGCACGGGAGAACTATACCTTGGACTAGAGTTTTCTAGTACTGAATCCAGTGATCTTCCTCTTCCAACACATTGCCCCTCCCTCATGGTTGACCATAGATTCAAAGAAGCTGTTTCTCCTGTTATATTGTCTTTCTCTCTGAGAGCTAGGATATGTTCTTTGGTATTGCCAGGGACCTGATATATTACCCATATCAAACCAGATAGTAAAGCCTAATTCTCCCCTAAGTCTCAAGTATCATAAGTCGATAAGCACTTAAGAGCCTACTATGTCCCAGACATGTACTAAGCCCTGGGGATACTGAGAAAGGCGAAAAAGCAAACAATTTCTTCTCTCAAGGAACTTACAGACTAATGGTAGAGATGATAGGCAAATGTTGCACTATATACAAACCAGGTATAGAGAAGATACACTGGAGATGCTCTCAGAGGCACTTGCATTAGGGTGAATCAGGAAAGACTTTCTGCAGAAGCTGGGATTTTTAACTGAGACATGAAGGAAACCAGGAAAAGGTGGATGTAAGGAGGGAGAGTGTTCTAAGCATGCAAGACAGTCAGTAAAAATGCCCAGAATCTAGAGATGGGTGTTTTATGTGAGGAACAGCAAGGAGATCAATGTCACTGGACAACAAAGAACCTATGTGATGGGAAGCAAGGTATAAGAAGACAGGAAAGGTAGGAACGGGCTAGGTTGTAAAGGGTTTTGAACATGAATTGTGGGGAAAGGGAGAAAAGGGTAAACCATCCTGCCACATCATAGTTCTACCCCAATAGAGGCTTAGCAAATACTATACAGAAATGGAACCTGGCCTTGGACTTAAGGATAGGACATAGGGAGGCCACTTGCAGCAGAACTAAAATGATTCTCCCAAAGGGAAACTATGAAAATTGAAGTATACAATGATACAGAGGAAAGAATACTAAATTTAGAGTCAGAGGCCCTGGTACTATGGGTAAAACAATTACCATTAGCAGGGGCTTTGAAATAAATGGAAAATAATACTCCCATAAAGCTGATATCCTACATAGGATAGGAGAGTGTCCTCTTTAAGAAGCATGGAATACTGAGAAGCAGTTCAAATTCTATATTTACAAACTACATGACTTTGGGCAAGTTACTTCATGTCTCAATCTCAGTTTACTTATCTGTAAAATGGGGAAGCTAGACAGAATGATTTCTAAGGTCCTTTACTAGGATTTACTATGATGCACAAAAAAAGGAATTCTTACCTGATTAACACCCTTCTCCCACTCATCTCCTAACTCTAATCCTTCCTTCTCTTCAGAGAAAATAGTTCAGTAGTATTAATTGACAATAAAATGCTGTAACTAATTTAAATTCAACGTAGGCATCTAGAAAAAGAAACTAGGAAGGAAAGTAACATGGGAGAGAGCTATACTTGTTAGCTCTTTCCTGTGACTGCTGACATCTATTGTGGGAACTATTTTAATGTGACAATTTTCCATGCACTGTGTTATTGGATCTGATTTTCTTTCTTGTAGAAAAGGAAATTCATGGCAGGGAAATATCTAAATTTAGAATCCATTGAGACATTCCTAATTTGACAGACTAAAAACAAAATCTCCATTACTAATAAACTAACCAGAAAGGATAGATATCTGAGTTAACATCAAATATGTTTAAAAATTAAAGAGATGCACTTCATATTATTTTCTGTAAATCTTCACCTATTTTCTTATATGGTAGTCCTCTTATATTATTCTTGATTTCATTGTAGCATTCCACTGCACTGATATGGCCATTTGTTCATTATCAACTACAACTATTTAGACAATTAAGTCGTCTTTAGTTTTTGGGGTTTTTTTTCAGAATTGTTAAAAAAACGTTCTCATAAATCTCCCTCAACAAACAGAATATTTGGTGTTATAGAAAGAGCACTGGTACTCTGGGCAGAAGATATGAGTTTGAGTCCTAGCTCTCATACTTACTGACTATGTCACTAAGAATACCTCACCCCACTCATTCTGAACTACAGTTTCCTAATCTGTTAATAGGAAATAATGACTGCCTACCTCACAGTGTTTTGTTTAAACTCTAAATCTCTATATACATGTGAGCTAATATTATGAGTCTTTTTAGGTTTTGAAAGCATTCAAACTATATTCCCAATAAAGCATAAAAGGAGATTATTTTTTACTTAGTTACAAGAAAGGATACAGTCTGGAACAGTGACAAGGGTGAAGATTCTTTCCTAGAAAAAACTGCAATATAAAAACAAAAAACATCAAAAATTATTTTGAAAAATATATTTTTAAATTCAAGAAAAACTTGAGAAAAAATATACAACAACCATAATTCAATTTCCTTGAGGTCCATTCCATTGGAACTCTTTAAAATAAATTCCTTTCAGAACCTTAGTGACTAAACTCCCTGGTGTAGCACCCAATATTTATAATGCTTCTATCAAATTGAAATTGAATCAATAACCAATATTTTACATGCAGTAGGATTCAATATAAGTGTCATTCAACTCAATGAGTAAGCCTGAGATCTTACATGGTATAGGACAGCAGCAATGCATACAAGAACCCACCAGGCTACAACAGCTTTCATTAGCCATTGTCTGACTCCTTTCAGGACTTTAAACTATCTTGGACTTCACACTAATGACAGGTATATGACAGACAGCCACACAATACATGAATGGGTCAGCAACCTGGTATTATTTTTGTCTTATGGCTGGTTGAAGAGAAAATCATTCTAGAGACCTTTAGTATGATCTCATTTCATAACTAAAAGGTACATAAAATACAAGAAATGGGATATGAGATCTTTATATGAAGTGTAAACATATACACATTATCTGTATTTAATACATTAAGATTTGCATAATAATATACATGTTTATATAGAGATACATATATAATCTCATTTTTATTTGGGGAAATAACACAAAACATGGGAAAAAGCAGTGACTTCAGAGATACGGTACCTAGGTTCAAATTCTGCCTCTAATGCTAAGTGTTTAACCTTGGAAAAATCATGTCTACCTCCATGAACTTCAGTTTCCTAATCTATAAAATGAATGTGTTGGATGAAACAGCCTTTAAGGTTCTTTGTAGCTCTAGGTTTATAATCTCAAATCAGGTAAAAACGGTTATTAAATCTAAAAAGCAAGATATGAGGCTGACTAGGGGGTTTTTCTCAGTGACTGGATGTAACTTTTCTTTTTACATCCTAGTGTGGACAGAATAATGCTATCAGTCTGACAAAATTACAGTTCTTCTTAATTGCCTTCACAAGGAACTTAAAGATGAAGAAATAACAAGCTATTGTGCCAAAAGACTGTTTGGGGAAGGTTAAAGAGAGACAAGTATGTCTGAGGGCTGCCAATAATGAGCTCATAGAGATTCTACCCTGCTTAGCCAATAATCAAAGGTATTAGAAGTTCAATGGATACATCAAAATAGCAGATAGGTCTGTATCTTGGAGGCCTGCCTGGAGTCAATCATTCTAGCTAGTCTATCTAGGTCCTATCTACTTCTCCGTAACAAAGGCAGTAAATTCCTTTTGCTCCCATAGCATCTCTCTCCTAGGATTAGATAATCTAGTTTCTGCTGAGCTGTCTGTGCAGCTCACTTTCTATTTACCTCAAGCAGTCTTAGGCCTCTATTTTCAATATCTCCTTTCCCCAGCTTCCTTTATTCATCCCTCTTGCCTGTCTTTTTTAGTTCCTCTTCCCCTTAGCAGCTCCCTCACCTTCCACACACCAGGTACCCAGTGCCCTCTTTGGGCCTTTCACTGCTACGAGTCTCTCACTGCCGGTCTGTTTTAGTCTGTTAAAAGGTCCTCTAAGATGCTCCCCAACTAGATAATTCCCTACCACAATAGAAAAATCCCTTCTTTCCCCAACTTTTTATCATGGGCTCTAGACTGGAGGTATTCTTAACCTGAAGGCCATGAACTTTTTAATAATAGGTTAATAATCATGTTTTAATATTATTGGTTTCCTTTGTAATCCTATCTATTTCATTTAAAAGTGTTATTCTGAAAAAATGTCCATAGACTTCACCAGACTGCCAATGGAGTCCATGATGCAAAAAAAAGGTTAAGCAGCCCTGCTCCAGAGCTAGAGAAAACCTTAAGAATCATCTGATCCAACTTCTTCATGCTATAGATGGAGACACTGAAGACCAGAGGGTGCTGTAGCATAGCAGAATTATAGATCTGGACTGGGAAGGGACCTTAGAAACCATCTAATCCAACTTTGCCATGTTACAAATAAAGACACTGAGATCGAGGTCACATAATCAATAATGATGATGACATATGATAAGAAGTCATATCATATCGTCAAAAATATATCTTTTTAAGATTTAAAAATTGCTTTTCATATGTTCTCTCCCTTGAGGCTCACAACGACTTTGTGAGGTAGCTACTATTTTTATCCCCATTTTACAGACAAGGAAATTGAGGCTGAGAGAAGGTTAAGTGACAATAATCCAGACCAAAATTTTAATGAGTCCTTTGATTTTAAGTCCAGTGTCTTTTGCATACATCACATTGACTGTCTACTATATTATGCTTCTACTATACCTCAATCCCAAGGTCCAAGCTTCTCTGATGCATCTTTGATGTTCAATGAAAGGGAACAATTCACAATACTGAAAAATTCTGGTTTAATTTTAGCCTAAAGCAAACATAATCCAAGACCCCAAAGTCCTATGCCTTTTCTGTTAAACCATTAGGGAACCTTTCTCTTCTACCCAATTTCTCCCTACTCTGCCTCAGCTGGCCCTAGACATTCAACTATGACTGTGGAAAATTATTACTAATTGCAGTAATTTATATGAGTTACTTACAATTTGTGCCTTATTATCATGGAGTATATAATAATTATGTATGATATTACACATCAGATTAATTTTGCATAAGGTTTATTTTATTACATCTCTGAATTCTATTCATATATTCTCAGCCTTCTAAATTTGTTGCATGGTCATATAATTAAAAATTTAAAAAAACATTAGTTCAGTATCTGGGGTGTTTAGGGGACCAGCATCTCTAGTGCAAGGGCTTACTGAGCCCTTTTCAGGGCTACTCATTTGCCTTTGGTGTCCAGCTTCATTCAAATCTCACCCTTGACTCCAAGAAGCAAGGTGTGGCATGAATAGCAGCCACACCTCAATAAACCATCTCAGCAGATGGGCTAAACCAGGTTGAGGGTAAGTGACAGGCCTCAAACCTTTCAGAGATTAGAGAAGTGTCTACCCCAAGCATGTGAAGACTTTTTCTGGCAGAACGGGCATATGAAAACAATTTATTCCAATGGCCATAAAGGTGGCTGGAGCAAGTGCTATGGAGAACTTAGAGCTTGGTCAGGTATCAGAGATGCTAAGATCGTCCACTGTGTCCACAGCCATCACCAATCATCTTGACTTTTGTCCTGCCACTGGACTTTGGTGACTCAAGATGGGAGAATGAGACTGATGACTTTGTACAACTCTGCCTCAATTAAACCCAATTCATGCACAAGTCAAGACATCACCATAGATGTCATTGGTGCTGTTCAAAAACGAAGGACAACCAACAAATCTACTATGTGCAAGGCACTATGGTAGGTTCTCAAGATTAAAATACGAAAAATAACTTGGCTCTTACCCTACAGAAAGGTTTACAATCTAGTAGAGAGATAAGTAAATATACTATGAGTTAGAAAATTCCTGAGTGTATAAAAGAGAAATGGGATTCAAAGAAGGAAAAATCAGTTCCTTCCGGGAAGTAGAAGGTGTCATGTCCCTGTGCAAGGAAGATGTCATGAATATGGTGCTGCCTAAGCTAGGACATGGAGAAGGAGAAGGATGTGATTAGGCAAAGACTGGAGAGAACATTTCAAGAACAAAGGCAACATGTGTAAATGAGAGCAGACAGAATTGGGCAGGAAGAAAGAGAAAGTGAAAAAGAAAGGAACCCCTTTTGGCTAGAATGTGGAGTGAACAAAGGGAAGAATCAAAAAAAAGGCTTAAAAAGATAGCCTGGAAATAGACCATGACAGGCTTGGAAAGCTACCTTAGTGGAATCTTTCTAGGGAGGAATACTCTCTGCTAGCAGACAGTCATACAAACAGGATGAGACCATCTGAAATGTTCATATTCTATGCAACTTATTTTATCTGCCCATTCTCCCTCCATCTCCATTCAACCACACCCACCCAATATGTTATCTGGACAGCTCTCCCAAGTTACTCCTCCTCTCTTTGCCCCTACATAAAACACTCATGTATACAATGGGCGGCAGTTAGGCAGTTCTCCAGGAATCTCCCCTTCCATCCGTTTTCTGGCAGCATTGATTCACCACGTTTTTCAACCCTGGCAGCCTGTGTATACCAGCCAGAGTAGAACAAGCTATGGGAAGCTGATGGTTTCCTTTCAAAACGATTATAGATTCAAATACCCTAGTGAATAGGCTGGCTAGAAGAGAAAACTGGCTATCCTAATACTGAAAGAAGCTGAAAAAGCTACACCCATTAATCAGAAGCTGAGTGTAAAATAATCTCTGTATTAAATCCCAGCAATGTCAGCCAGATCACTTAAAGTGACAGTTTGAACATAAGAAACCCAACCCATTCTTCAAAACCCAGTGCCAATCTCACCTCCTACATAAAGCCTACTTTGATCCCTTCAGTCAGCAATGATCTTTCTTCTAAGAACTCACAGCATATTACTTGTATGTCTCTATGCATTTATGATGTTCTAAATTGTAGGATTCATTGGAAAGGCCCTGATATTGGGAAATATTGAAGGCAAAAGGAAAAGGGGATGGCAGAGGATTAGATGGATAGATAGTATCATAGTAACAATGAACATGAGCTTGAACAGACTTCAGGAGATAGCAGAGTATAAAAAGGCCTGGCATGCTATGGTCTATGCAGTCACAAAGAGTAGGACACAACTGAATGATTGAACAATAACAAAATTTTAGGATAGTTATTTTGTATATATCTAATCATACCCTAAGAGATAAGAAACTATTTGTCAAAAGGGGTGATTCCTTATTTATTTTCATATCTCCTCAATTCAGTGCAATTAAACATAGTAAATGTATAATAAAAATATATTGAATAAAAAAATCTGAGAGGAATGAAGCCAGCCTAGATTTGAGAATGAGTTTTAAGACTTTAGCCAAACCAACTTAACTCTGTTTTTAAAATCTGAATAAAGCTCACATGGCCACATTCTGTAATACATTTAAGTTGTTATAAATTAGTTGTTAAAATCCATGAAGTCATCAAACTTAGTAAGTTGCCTGTTTTGTTTATATCTATACACCAAAGGATTTGATCATTTAAAACGTACTTTCTTATAATTTCATCTGTTCATGGAATCAAAATTTCTCAGGTTTTTTTTTTCTATGTTCCTGCCTTTGATAAGGGGATGGCCATAGTCACAAATAGAAAAAGCATTTCAAAATTCAGGAAAATATATTATTATAACTTGATCCCAAAATATTTAAGTTGGCTTGATATTTTAGTCAAGAACATGCTTCCTACTTGAGAAAAGTACATTGTCTAGAGTGGGGCCGGTAGGTGCACAGTAGGTTAACTGCTAGGTCTGGAATCAGTTCAAATTTTTCCTTAGACATTTACCAGCTGTGGTGTGATCCTGGGTAAGTCCTGTAGTCCTGTTTGCCTTAATTTCCTCATCTGTAAAATGAGTTTGGAGAATGAAATGGCAAACCACTCCAGTATCTTTGCCAAGAAAACTTAAATTGGGATCAGGAAGAGTCAGATGCAATTAAAATGACTAAACAACAATAATAACAACAAATGTCTAGAATTTATTAAGTCAGATATTCTACTCTTTCTTTATGACTTTGAATCCCGAAAAGATGCCCAAGATTACACCATTGATGCTGTTTATGAACACGAAGTGAATGATGAAATGCTAGAAAAACTCCATTTGATTTGCCCTTTTTCCACATTGTCATCTGACATAATTCTTGAAATGATAACAATAGCTATAAGACAAGAGAAAAGAATTAAAAGTATAAGATCCAACAAAAGGAGAGGAAATTATTCCTATCTGCAGACAACATATGTTTACTTAGAAAACCCTAGAGAATTAGCAAAGAAACTAATGGAAGAAATCAATAGCCTTAGTTAAGTATAGTGTACAAGCTAAATGTGCAAAAATCTAAATTTATGTAACACAATGACAAAAATCAGGAGGAAATAACAGAAAGAGAAATTTCATTAAAAATGACTACAAAATGCATAAATTATCCAAAAATTGATCTATATATTAACAATGTAGATATATGTAATCACAACAAATTCTTTATAGAAATCAAGGAATATATAAATAGATAGATGGTCATTGATGTGGTTAGGTCATGCCAAAATAAAAATGATATCTAATTTAATTTATAGATTCAATGTCATAACAATCAAACTAAAAAGGGTTTCCTTTATAGACCAAGACAAAATAAAATTAAATAAAATTTGGATGAATAAAGACTATAATCTCAGAGAAATCATAGAAAACAATAGGAATGAAGGGGGGATAGCACTTGCAGACTGAAACCTAAATTAGAAAGTAGTAGCCAATAAACCTATTTTGGTTACAAAAATAAAAAAGCATGTCAGTGAAGTGTACTAGCAAAGCAAGAATCACTCACCTAATCTCAGAAATGTTCAATAAATCAAATAATATAAATTATGTGTGTGGTGGGAGAATTTCTTGTTCAATAAACCCTCATGGGGAAACAGGGAAATGCTTTAACAAAAAAAAAAAATTAAAAAAGCATTATATCAATATGTTTAATGAGGAAAATAGAAAGAAGTATCTTTTAATAGCTATAAGTAGGGGGATATTCTAAAATACATAATAGACCAGGGAGATATAAGATTGCAAAATAGATAATAGACAATTTTGATGAAATTTTGGTTCATTGATGCAAAGGAAAGTTTTTTGCACAATAAAAAACAACATATATGAGTAATTGAAAGAAGCATAGTAAGACTTGTATGAACTGATACATAGTAAACAAGAACCAATAATACAATGTGTATAATTATTTCATCAATATAAAAGAGAAAAACATTAAAGCAAAATTAAACACTCCATAATTATGACAGCTGATCTCAACCCTAGAGAAGAAATATGGAAATGAATCCATGAAAAGATAGAGGATAATGAGTATGGAATACCTCATTTCTATAAAATGAAGGAGTTGTTTCTAAAGTCCTTTACAACTCTAAAGCTATGATCTTATGAATTAATGCTTACACTGTTGGAGAAGATTTATCTGTCAGGTGATTTTTCTTTAGTCTTTTGTTTTATTCATTCTAAGAAAGGCTTGTTGGATGGGAGAAGACAAATTATATCCAGAAATGTCTATGATTTTAAAAAAAAAGGAGAGAATAAAATTTTTTTGTAGGTTTTTTTAAACATGTTGGAAAAATTTTAATAAAGTTGTGGGTACATAATGGTTAATTCTTCCAAATAAAACACATGTATTAGGCAGAGTGTGACAGAGGCAACTTGTATACTTATTGTTAAATTTTTAGTATAAGCATTTTTACCTTGGAAATTGGACATGCTACAAATGAGGATTCATCTTATAGTTTTGTTGATTTGTAGATTTAAGAAGGTGATGTATAAAATGTTAATAATGTAGATTAAAATTAAAAATGTGTTATGTATACTTTTCCCCTAGAGATATGGTTGTTAAATATTTACCAGAACACCACTGGTTGGGCTCCATCTGTCCTATATGGAGGTAGAGCCAGGGGTGGAAGGAAGTTCTAGATGCCTGGTGTATAGCCAAGATCTCAACAGCAAAGTGATTTGAAATATAATTCATAAATGATAGCCATAGAGTGAAGTCATCAGTATTAAAAAGTGATGTGTGTAGCCAGAGGTCAAATTAATAGATAGTGAGTGAGAAGAGCAATAAAGAGAACAAAATCAGGCAGCATGGAAGGCCATCAGAAGTATGAGATTGTGGACTGTCCACAAGATGGTTCACTTCACTCATTGTGTTGGTGAGGCATTATCGTTAGTATTAGCTTTCATATACTGCCACCTTCACCCCACCCCCAAACTCCCTTAAAAGCAACATAGAAGCTTGCTTGGACAGAATGCCATCTATCTTTCCTTTCTCTAGTCCCTTAGCAACCTTATCACTGACAAATGTGCCCCATACCATACCCAGATTGGTGAGAATTGTATGGCCTCACTCTATGTACTGATATGCTTTCTACACATGAACAGCAAACTGGATTTTAAAATAACTCAAAATAGAAAATACAAAGCTTTTTTTTGGATAAACTAAATGGACTTTTAAAGCACAACACCACCAGGTTTTCACCTGCCCATTAGACATGAATTGCTACTGTTGGTAATTCAAAAGCCTTTGGGAAAACCCCTCTATGCCTCTTTTGACTAAAGAGATAAAAGTTAGAAAAGGAAAGCCAGGTGCCTTCTCCTCCCTTTCACTCTTCCCACTCCCCTCCCCACCCATAAATGCAATGGGGGCGAGTCTGTTCATTTTGTTTTGTTTTCCTATATATCATTCAGAAGCCAGAAGGTGAAAATCAGACTGACTGAATAAAAAGGCCAACTCTAGGGGTTCTCTCTATTGCCAGAAATTTTAATTCCAAGGAAAGCCTTAAAGCAAATCATGTGGCATGTCCTTCTGCTCTGGCAGCCACCATGAGGAAACTGTCCTGGCCCAGGTCTCACCTAGCAGCCATATTTCCACCCCACACTGACATGAATTAGCACATCCTTCATCTTACTATGTGTATGGATAGCAGAGATAGCAAGCTGAGAAGTCAGAAGATTAAATCCCTTCTGCATGTAGCTGCATAGAACTACTGCCATGGTCTCCAAAGGGTGAAAAGAGTCAATTTCAAGACTTGAAAAGTGGCAGAGCCTCCTGCAATTTGAGAACAGAAAGGATGGATAGAGATCATTTAATCCAAACCCCTCATTTTATCGATAAAGAGAATAAGGCATAGAGAGATGAAGAGACTTGCCCAATGCGACATAGCTATTCCTTCCTCCCTTCTTTCTCCCTTCCTTCCTTCATTCAACAAGCATTTATTTAAGCATGCTGTGAGTCTATAAAGACAAAACCTTAGCAGACCCTGTCCTCTAAGAGTTTACATAGTATTAGTGGGAAAGAGCATCTACATAGATTAGGAAATATAAAATGTATACAAAGTAATTTCCAGGAGCGAGGGAGGCCAACAAGTGGAGGATCAAGATAGATCAAAGTTGGGATTCAAACTCAGATCTCCTGATTCTGAAAACAGTTCTCTTTCCACTGCACTAACTCTAAGCCTTAAGAATAAAGTTACCATGGGAAATAAGATATACAGGCAATGGGGTACAGAAATCCATCTTGCTCTACAAGAAAGTAAGGTAGAAGGTTGTAAGGGGAGGGATAGAGGTGATATAAGAGAAAGCAGACTGGGGGAAGGGGTATGTTTGCCATTTTGGGATGGAGGGTAGGGGAGATACAGAGAGAAAATTCGAAACTTAAAATCTACTGGAAATAAATATTGAAAATTAAAAATAAATAAATTCTGAAAAAAATTAAAAATTAACTAGAGAAGAAAAAAGAAAAAAGTTACGAACATATAGATAGATAGGTATAGATATATCTAAATAGGCATATCTATATCTATATTTAGCTATAGCTATACCTAGATATACCTATAGATATATAGATATTTAGAAGGGTGGATTTGAAAAAAATTAGGAAGACCAATTGAAATCATTAAAGTCATTCATAACCAGAGAGAAAAAAATAATAATGGATTGTATCTTTCTGTTTCTTCTGAATGCTCTGCCTAAGATCTTTCCTGTTTAATTCAACAGAGAGTAATGATCAATGTTACCACCCTATCGTCATGCCAGACATCCTACCCAGAGGGCTTATCTTTCAGTAATTCATCTCTTCTATTCTGTTGGATGGGTTACATTCCATGACCTCATCTTACCATTTAATGTTCAATACAGCTTGTTGAAGATGACAACGAAATGCTTAAGAAGCCACAACCACCTTATGCCATCTATACTTATATTTTCCCTTAACAGAGGTAAACAAGAGAGTGACAAAACTTTCCTTTACCCCTAATTTATTTCCTCATTTGCTGTATTCTCTTACCACTGTTACCATCTCTGACCATGAAAAAAATGTTTCCAGTCATTCCCTGAACCTTATCCATTCCACTTCCCCCCCTCCAAAAAAAAAAAAAGTTTAACTCTGCAATTGGCTCCAGATTTAGTGCTTTATATACAAACTGCTTATGACAATCACAGAGCTGAGGGAAGAAATGTGATTGGGCTGTGCTCCTGGAAAACTGAAGCCAATTTCAAAATCCAATTTTGAAAAGGAAATACCGTGTTTCATGTCAGCTTCTCCTTCAGATCAGAAAAGCAGGGAGGGAAATGCCGAACAAATCTAAAGCTGTTGGCCTGGCTTGGTTATTTCCATGCAAAGAGAGGGCAGATGGAAAGCCATTCAGTTGGCCCCACTTCGATGGCTTGTCTGCGTTCAGTCACTTTGGAAGCAGCTGAGCAAAGCTTAACCCTTATTGAAAGAGAATTAAAAAACATTCATTGTAAATGTTTATATGAATTACATTATTTAAAAATACAGACTAGGTTGTCACAAAAACAGGTGGTCTTTCAGCCTATGCAGTTGGTATCTACCAAGCTTTCTGTCAGGCTCATCAGGGACCTTTGCTCTCCCTGCCTAGCCATGCCATAAAGATGCACAGTTTACACCCAGGGCACCACAGGGACTTGGATGGGCTAGGCAGGGGAAGGAGATCTAAGACCCTGCACAATCTCTGATCAGAGCTAAGGGATACCAGAAGCAACACTTTTGGCAAACCAACCATCAGAGTATTAGCTGCCAGTCTAATCCAATCAACATTTATCAAGCACCTACTAAGTGCCAGGTATTGTGCTAAGTGCCAAAGACACAATTAATAAAAAGATAGTCCCTGCTGTCAGAGAGCTTACAGTCTAAAGTGGGATGAGGGGGCAGAGACAACATACCAAAGGAATGAGTAGATGAGAACAATTTGTTCGAATGGCCATGAAGGTAGCTGAAGGAAGCATCGTAGGGTACTTGGAACTTAGACATGGGAGACACCGTGGTCACCTACTAGATCCCAGGCCATCACCAGTCATTCTGACTTTTGTCTTGCCAATGGACTTTAATGACTGTGGAAGAGAGAGTGAGGCTGATGATTTTATATAACTCTGCTTCACTTATATCTAGTTCATGAGCAAGTCAAGACATCATCCCATGATATCATTGATATTCTTCGAAAATGAAGGATGAACAACAACAAAGGAGACAAGAAAGATGGGCAGTAAGAGAGATAGGACACTAGGGGGTACATGGCATGGGGGTATCTTATTCTTTAGATCTGAAACTAAGCAGGGCATCAGATCCAAAGTGGAGTAAACTCATTCTGTACTCTATAAAGGAAGGCATTGGGAGGGAATCTGGTACCTATTTTATCAGAATGGAGAGAGGCAAGGGAGAGAGTACTTGGCTATTGTCAAAATAGAGATCTCCAAAAGTCCCAAGCAAAAATCCAAAGGTTTCTATAAGAGCTGAACTATCTTTCAGAATGAGTTCATGTATGTATCAAGATCAAGATACTAGACATCTTGGTCTAGCTAGCTATCTTTCTAGTCGCCTATACATGTAAAAGCATACATGTATATATGCAAATGCTTATTTAATGTCTGTATCCACACAGCTATCTATATTGCAAAGCTATATATGTATGTCTGTGTAGCAATGTATCCATAACCACAAACAACTACACACATATATGCAGATACACAGATAGAGAGATGCAGTATCAGACATTCATAGAAATTTTTAAAGGATTTGCTCCTGCAGAAAATTTAACATGCATTTTTGTAAAGGAGCTTTTATTCTATAGCTAACTTTTCCACTGGAAACTCATTTTTTTTTCTGTTGTTAACTAGTAAAAATAGGTGTTATTGCTCTTTCAGATCTAAAGACCACTAGGCTGAGACAAAAGACTAATCATAACTATTTGTTCTCACCTCTGCTGCTTTCTTCATCAATGTTAAACAACTTTTTAGTTTTCTTGCCCACTCTTGTAGACACATAGCCTGCAGAGGACATGTTGGAAAGATTCGTGTACAAAGAACATGACTTTGTTAACTATGGTTGATTATAGAGGCATG
This sequence comes from Pseudochirops corinnae, assembly GCA_028646515.1. Classification (NCBI taxonomy): domain Eukaryota; kingdom Metazoa; phylum Chordata; class Mammalia; order Diprotodontia; family Pseudocheiridae; genus Pseudochirops; species Pseudochirops corinnae. Next base: position 129,063,522 of record CM053587.1, read on the forward strand.
CAAAGCCAGTTCATATCAACCACAAAAACAGTGTATCCCATGCCTGCTGTCTACAACATGACTCCTCTACTGGCTGTATCCAATCTATTTCTACGCTGTATTGTCACTGGTCAGAAATAGACTTGTTCTCCACTTCCCTCTGTTTTCTCACTGAAAAAGGAGAGGCACTGATAAGCCAGAGCTCAATTTGTTCTGGCAATTATTGGAAAGCTCCTACTGGGAGGGAGGGAGGCCACTGCTCACTGGCGCAGAATGCCATGCGGCCCTCCAGGGGCCAAACAAAAGGGGTTCCTGCCTTTCTCTAAGTTTATTCAGGCATGGATAGACATATTGGTGGAGGTACCAGCCCATTCACATCTTAATGGAAAAAAGGGAGACAAGAGGAGGGAGGGGGGAAGAGCAGGATGAGAGACTATCAAGTGACTACAGAGATGGAAGGAATGAAAACATAAATGTGAACCTGGGGAGGAGAAGGGAACACAAAGGATTTCTACTGCTTACTGTGTGGGAGATGACTATTATGATCGCAGTAAGAATACTTTCCATTTTTAAAAAGGCTTACAGTTTTCAAAGCCATTCTACATACATTACCTCAGAAGTTTTACTACAATCCAGCCAAATTATGCCCTTATTACGGATAAAGGTTACTGTGAGATAAGTCTGCAATGTGTGAAATGGAAGGAACTTGTAATTCTGTGGTTGAAGTAGAGTTTTTCTCTTCCTCTAACTCTCATCTCTCTTCCTATCTCCTTCAGCCAAACAGTATTCTGCATTAATTCAACCCAAATGAAATGGTTAGGATGAAATACCATTGAGGTGCATTTGAAAGTGTAATTCTCTTGAAACAAGTGTGTAATTTTATTAAAAAACCAGGGTGCTAGTCAAAAGGTGAAAGAAATATATTACATTATAATGAAAAAAGTGGTTATTTGAGAAAAAGCTGAAGTAGCAGTTCTTTTAAAATTGACATGTGAAGGCTTTTCTAACACAGTGAAAAGGGTTGCTTTTCCTTAATACTTTTCCTTACTCTTTGTTATAAACAGAGGGATAAAATGTTTATAGATAAAGTCATTGTAAATTCTATGCCATGGTACATGTGCCTGCCTGAATCTGAATATCCTCATCTTCCCCCCTTTAAACTACACAATAATGTTAATTGTTCTAGCAATTGAAAAAATCCCTTTTAGGGTAAAGACAGTTGACAAGGTGAGGAACAATGTCAAAATCAGGTCCATGACATGCCAGGAACAATTTCTTGCTATAAGAATTTACGATTCCAAAGGAAAAGCAATAAATTGAAAAGGAGGAGGTGGGTGGAATAAAGTTAATTTTAAAATCTGCTATTAGTAGTCTTTCTTCAGTCACAATAGAAACTAGATTTTTCAAAATAAAAGCACTGATAATGACATTTTCCTCATTAATGAAAGTGGTGAATGCAATGGGTGACTCATTAGAGAATGATCCCCCTAGCCTTGTGTTGTTCCTGATAGAGAAGCTAAGGGGAGAAGTTTAAGAAATAAAATATACTATCAAACTGCTGGGGAAAGTGAACCACAGTCCCCAGTGAAATCACTTCTTACACCAATTAGAAGTCCATTTGTTGCAGTATTAACTGCCTCTGGCAAACTCAACAAACCAGGTCCTGACTGCTGGTAATGACAGATTTCTTAGGGAGTATTACTTAATTAACAATAATTTGAAAGGGCAGCTCAGCTGAGATACTACATTCACTTACTAGAAGCATGAGCAGTAGTAAATGAAAAAGGACGTGCAATCTGTTAGCTTTCCCCTTGTCTTCTGTCTCTGAAATATCATGCAGCTGCTAAGTATTTGCCGTGAGATATTTTCAGCTATCCATAATGCCAGCACGTCCAAGGAAGTTTAGCTCTCACTAGGTATTCTGGGCATAAATTGCCCATTGCACAAGACCACGTGAGGTCCCCTGAAGTCTGATTTTGTTAAGATATCCTCCAGGATCTCAAATACTCAGAGACATTATCCCTTATTTTCTCCCTTTTCTCTTGAACAGGGGTGGAGAGGGAGGGCATCTGCTATCCCTTCTCCATAGTCTATGTCTCCAGCCTCCCCACCCCCCACCCATGCATCATTTGTGCCTAATCATCTCAACATAATTGTCTCCTGTTGTTTTCCCTGCCTTCCCAAGAAGCTTTATGTTGCATCAGCATCTTCTTGGTAGCTAGCTATGTATACCTTCTCCCTGGGCCAGTGGACTGTTTCAGACCCCTGGGCTCTAACAGACAGAGGGCAAGGAAAGTCTTTGCCTCCAGCCATCCTGATTGAGTTGTAATACTGTCCATTCCCCTCAAAGTCACAAGACTGACATGCACACTTGTGAGTCTTTTTTTTTTTCTTTTTTTTGTCTTCCTAAGAACTGGTTTTCTTTTCTTCTTTTAAGGGATTGTGAAGCCAGGAGTAACCCATATAAGTTGTTGCTGAACTACAACAGCAACTGTCAGTATGAACTGAACTCTTGAAATAAAGTTCGGGGGAAAGCAAAAGTAGCATTATCTCCAGAAGAAGGGAAAAGGTGAGTTTTAAACAAAATATTCATATGATTTTCCACAATTCACTTCTTCATGGGATGTTTAAGGTAAGTTAATGTCACAGAAGAGATTGTAATTTTCTGCTCACAGAAAATGAATGTCATTTGGCTCCTGGGGGATGTGAACAAAGCTATCTGAGAAAGTTATTTTAAATTATTATTAGGTAGCTGTTAACTGTAATCACCAGTGTCCCTTAAAACTCCTGCCAAGGGAAAATCTTTATCTAGACTTGATTTGTGTTAAACTTGGTAATTGAAAAGTCGATTTGGAACACAGTTATTAAGCAAAACAAATTTCTGTTCATAGGATTTTGAAAAGACAATCCACAAGTTTCGCCTGCCGAGCTCCCCACTTACATTTGGAAGTAGACGTAGATGGTGCTTGTATAGAGCCCTACTGTCTTCCACAGTGGATTAAGATTGATTGCAGGAGCACAAGAGTTTTCTCCTTGCTTCTTTTAAATTCAAAGTACCTCTCACTCAAATAATATCAAAGGCTTCTGATTGAACACATCTCCCTGCAGGATTTTATCACAGGGCCTGCTTTATTATGTACAATAGAATCAGATTGATATAATATGGCATCTGTAGCTGAACATCTTGTTTTGAGACAACTTGTGGAAATAGTTTTTATCTTTCTCTTGAAGCCTAATTTGATGTTATTAGACAATCTCATCATTGGAGTACTGGCTATTAGGCCTGGAATCAGCTTGATTTATTATGATATATATCCAATTAACAACTCTTTCATTTTAGCCTTTACTTAGTATTACTACTTTGAAGAGAAGCACTTAGAAAATTTTCCATAGTATAGATGAGATGTGTAAATTTGTCCCTGTTCAGATGTTCATATCCCTTTCAGCTCAAAAGTTAAAAAAAAAAACCCTTTGAGATAGGGAAGAGGTAAGACAGGGAGTCAGGCTTTTGTGTTGGCTTGTTTTTTTCTGGAAATTAGTCTTTACTACCTAATAAATATTAATTCATCTATAAAATAAAGGAGGTGGACTAGAAAGCCTCAAAGGTCCTTTACAGATCTAATTCTATAATCCTGTGATCTCATTAAAAATTCTTAAGAAAATGACAGTAAATTACATTGTGTTGAATATTGATTTGACTGAATTTCCATATTTTGGAGTCCCAAATCAATTCAAAGATATGAACAAGAATGATGATGTATACCGATCTAATGCAGTGAACTCCAGCAGGTACTTAAAAACCACATAATGATGCTACAGAAGAGTTCACACTGGACAGGAAAGGACGATCCTACCTGACATGATAGTAATGGCTGGAATGTACTCTGATTGGCAGGTAGCAATTTCCCCAAACAAATTTAGCACAACATGACAGTAGTGTCACCAGCTCATTAATGAAATCAATCAGTAAGCAATGAAAAAGAAATGCTAAATTGTTTTTTATCATAGGTATTTTCTATCAAACTAATATGGACACAGCTAGCACAGTACTAAACTCAGTTTGATCACAAAAGAATTTTATTTTTAAAAGGGTCAGTTAATTATTTTAATTGGAAAATTGTATTTTGAACCCTTATTCCAAGTATAGTTAATAAACTATTTGGAACAAAGGATTTTAGTTTTTAATGTTTTATATGATAGTAGGAAATTTGAAGAATAAAAGAAGAAACCTTGAAATGTAATTTAGTTGATCTCTTAAATTGTCTCCAAAAGATGAGGCTTCCATTAATCCCTCACATTAAACAAATAGACAAACAGACAAATTATAAATAAACAAATAAATAAATTCATACATACCTATGTAAAGAGGAAGAAGGAGAGAGAGAGAGATAAGACATCCACAGAAGAAAATTCCCTAACTTCAGTCGTTTCCTAATTTTTAAGGTCTCAATGTCAGGAAAGCTTTCTTTGTTTCAATCTCAATCCCTCATGCTATTTGATTGTATGTGTTCTTTCATATTTCTTTCATATTGCTGATGAAAAATAACAGACCACTTCTGTGTAGAAACAATTATTAACTTAAAATCATAATGAAATTGAAATTTGGCCTTTTTCCTTCTCTGGGCTTTAAAACACCACTTCCTTTAAACTTTATTCCTCAGATATTTTCTGTTCTAATCTTGAATGGCCTATGTAACTTTCTACTGAACTCTCTACAAGTCTTATATATCTTGCTTAATATGTGGATCCCAGAATGAGCCTCAGAGACCTGGTAAGGATTTTTGCCAATTCAAAGATAATAAAAACATTTCTTTGTACCCCTTGAAGGCAATACCCACTTTATTTTTTCCCCCACTCCTGGTCCATACTTCCTTTTGTAAAATGAAATTGTAACAGTATCAGTGCTACCTTTTTGTATATAATGACCCTCAAATCCTGCATTTCTACAGTTTGTTTTTCCTTCATAAGAAGGTTCATCTTTATTCAACTTTATTTTGTCCTTAATCAATTCTTCAGTTAAGCAATCTCATTTTTCTGAGGTTTTGACCAAATACAAAACCACTGTATTCTCATTCATACCTCACTTAACTATTATCTGCAGACTGAATGAATATGCTCTCTCTATCCATCACCTGATACTGATCAAAATCATAAATAATAAAGTGAATCAAAGTCACTTGTTACTTCTCAGAGTGAAAATAATTCATTGATAAAGACGGTCTGATTAAACCTTTCCAGGAAGCTTCACAGCCACTTAATGTTTAGTATATAATAGGTACTTGAAAAATGTTTATAGACTGTTACTGACAATGGTCTAGATCCCAGGTTTTTGATGAATATGTCAGATGGAACCGAATTCAAAACCTTGTCAGATCACACATACTTTCCCTGGACCTACAATGATTGTCACAAAAGGAAATTAAATTAGACTAACAAGATTTGCTACTAAACCATTCAGACTAACTATGACTTTTCACAAGGGATTTACAAATTTTATTCTTCTTCTTCCTGTATCTTTTCAGAGAGCAATTTTGGTAGGGGTATAATTTCCATCTAACTCTAGGTTGATTCTTTGCCAATCATGTGGTACCCCTTAAATTTTTTTTTTCTCTAAAGTTCTCCAATAGATAGATATAAACATAAATAAAAACATTTCTCACCTGACTACACTACTTCTGGACTCCTCTGACTCCTCCACTATGCCTCAGAAAGTTCACTGTTAGGATAACCTCATCATCCTCTAAGTTATCATCAGCCTTGCTGCTCCATCTCATCACTACCTTCTGCCTCTCTGAGTGGAGGATGGGGCCCTGAATTCCAAACCTCCACTTAAGGAGAGAGTTCATCTCAGACATCTCCTCATTTCTCATTTGACTGCATTAATTTGGGACTTTTTAAACTGACTTCTCCACCAAAGCCCTTCCCCACTCCCTCCCCAGACTTTCTCTTTCCTCTCTCCCCTACTTTTCAGATTCCTTTTTTGTTTTGTCTCCCCCCGTTAGAATGTAAGCTTCTTGAGGGGAGAGACTGTCTTTCCTTTTTCATATTTGTGTCCCCAGAGCTTAGTACAGTGTATAGTAGGTGCTTAGTAAAATTTTATTTACTGATTGATTATATAGACAGATATGTCTTAGGGAAGGAAGGCAGGAAATAGACATTTATTAGTACCTATTTTGTGCTAGTCACTGTGCTAAAAGCTTTACAAATATTATCTCATTTAATTCTCACAACAACTTGGGAGGTAGGTGCTATGATTATTCTCATTTTACATTGAATTTTTCACAATACATTTACAATTTTTCACAATACATTGAATTTACATTTGCATTTCACCTCATTTACATATTCTCATTCACATTACATTTACAGTTGAGGAAACTGAGGTTAAGTGACTCATCCAGGGTCACACAACTAATAAGTATCTCAGGCTAGATCTAAATTCAGGTTGTCTGGATGCCAGGCCCAGTGTTCTATCCACTGTACTAATTTATTTGCCTTAAAACCCAATATGTTCAAGGCACTATACTGAATGCTGGGCAAGATACAAAGATAAACTATAACATAGTCCCTGCTTTCAGGTAGTTTATATTCAGAGGGCTGAAGAAAATGGTATATCCACAAATAAGTATAATAGAATTTAGGAAATGATGGAAAGTCAGAGAAAGTCTAAGAAAGTCTGAGGACAAAATATGTTTTCAGTCTCCCTGTTGTGTCTTCAGTTCTTTTCCAGTCCTTTTATCAGGTTTCAATGTCAGTTCACCTCCCTTCAATGACTTAAATGACAGTCTTTTATCAATGACTTGTCTTTAACTTAAAAGTTGTAATCCCCCAAATATTCCCTGTGATTTGGATAGTCCTTTTAAATCATACTTCAGTTGCCAAATATTTATATGATTTCCTTTTTTGAGCGTTAGCTTATTTAATATAAAAGTTATATGTATATTAGTTGAGGTATAATACCTTGAGGACAAAGATTATTTTTGTCTTTATGCCCTCTATTTTAACAGTAGAAATAGAATAAAGTAAGCAGAGAACTGGTCTGAATTGAACTGAGGTGTCTGAGATGAAGCGATTAGGATCAGAGGGATTTAAAGCAAAACAAGCTATAGCTATGCACACAAATTTGCCAAAAGGTAGGATGGGATCAAGGTCCAGTGATTTGGATCAGGGTAAAAGTAGGGAAAGTGAACAAAGGGGAATAGACTGTTGCAAACAATATAAACTGAAGGTAACTAGTACATATTTATTTTTAAGAAGGAAGGAAGGCAGTAGAGCAGGAAGGAAGGAAGGAAGGAAAACTTAAGGGAATTTGATGAAAGGGAAAATAAATTTAATAATCATAAGCATAGATGTTAATGGGATAAATCCACCCACTTACTGGACTATATGGTATGAAAGAATGAATGAGAATGCAAAACCCCACAATATGCATATTTACCATATGCAAAGTTAACGTGAGATATGAGAATAGAATTTGTTATACTATAGCTGAATCAAAAAAAAGATGAGAATTAATCTTTATCTCAGAAAAGGCAACTTTTAAAATTGATACTTAAGGGGACAAGCAGGAAAAACTACATTATGCTTAAAGGTATTATGAATAATAAAACAATACCAAAACTAAATCTGTATTAAGCAAGTGACATAATACCTAAGTACTTAGCAGGAAAACAGACAAAAAGAGCTGGTTAGTAAGACTATAATTGTAGTTCATTTTAATGTACCCCTTTCAGACTTGGGCAAAACTAACAGAAAGATAAACAAGAATGAAATTAAGAATCTGAACAGAATGTTATGAAAACTTGGCAATAGATCTTTGGCAAATATTTAATGGAAAATTAGGGAAAACACTTATTCACTGCATCTTACAGTACCTTTATAAAAGTTATCATCACATAGGACATACTCAAATACTTAAATGGATCTGTGAACTTACTGATAAGGACATATACATATATATATATATATATATATAAATGACAGATTTCAATGCATCCACACTTGGCCCATCCTAGGTAATCCTTATCCAAGCACTGCCATAAATTTACCACTAGAAGTGGTGGTCTCCTCCTCCTCCTTCTCTTCTCTCCTTCTCTCTCCCTTCTCCCTCCCTCTCCCTCTCTCTCTTTCCCTCTCTCCCTCTCTCTCTTTCCCTCTCTCCCTCTCTCTCCCTCTCTCCCTGTCCTTCTCCCTTCCTCTCCCCAAAAGGATACTAAAGGTATTAGTAGTTAGGGTCACCCATAGTTATCTCTCATTTTCATCTTCTGACCAGACCATTGCTTTCACTCAAAGTCATTGATACCATGCTTTTTTCAACTTTTGTTTATAATTGTTACAACCTGCTCACTCTTACTATATATATAGCTAGATGATACAGTGGATAGAGTGCTGGAGTGGAATACGGAAAACATGAGTTCAAATCTTGCTTCAAACACTGATTAGCTGTGTGACCCTTGGCAAGTAATTTAATCTTTATTTGTCTCAGTTTCCTCATCTATAAAATGTGATTAATAATAGCACCTGCCTCCCAGGGATGTCGTAAAGATCAAATGAGATAACATTTGTGAAGCACATTGCAAATCCTAAATTGCTCTATAAATGCTACCTATAATAATTATTATGTGTTTCTCTATTATCTTTTGGGTGACTCAATTTCATTTCTTCTGACACTATAATGTCCTATGACATACAACCATGATACAAGGAAATCTTTGTTATTTAAGAGATGAGCCTTTGTTTCAGAGTGAAATTGGTGTCATTTATAGAACTTCGTGATTTTTCGTAGACAATACAATCTATTCCCCTTCTGCCACTCAAGTCCAAGTGCAACTTTTTCTCTTTTTAAATGTGTGTGAGTGTGTGTGTGTGTGTGTGTGTGTGTGTGAGAGAGAGAGAGAGAGAGAGAGAGAGAGAGAGGGTATGTGAGGGTGTGAGTGAATAGAGTTAAAAGGCTAGACTTAAAAGGCTTGGATTCAAATCTTCCCTTAGACACTGAAAAAATGTACAATGCTGGCAAATCACTGAACCTCTCAGGGACTCAGTTTTCTTTACTATCCCTTCAAACTCGAAATATATGATCTTATGATTATACATACACATATATTATACATAGTTAGATTCTGGGGTGTATATATAGGATACAGACTCAAGTGGATAGATTTTATACATTTTCTGTCTAACTAGACAGTGGATTCATATCTAGGGAGTAGGCATTTTTAATTGCCTTGGTTTTTCCTAAATAGATAGTTACACATATGGAGTGGCAAAAAAAATTGGCAACAATAAAAGGTTTCTGAATGTGCAAGGACCAAAAATTAGTTAAAAAGAAAACACAATAAATCTGAGGTTTTTCTGGCAGTGCTTGCCCATGTTGCCTTGCACAACTTCCCTATAGCCTCAGTCCTGAACACAAAGTATGCGCACTTTGCCCTGTGCATGTTCTCAAATCATGCAACACTAAGACATGATGCCAAAATTTGAAAAGGGAAAGAAGTTTTATTCTAAGAGGGTTTGCAAACATTATCTTCATCCGAAACACCAGGAGTACCTTACTATAGAAAATTTCTCTATAACTTGAACTCTGAACTTGATCCCCTTCAATGTGATGGCACATAGGACATTTTTTAAAAGCATAAATAAGTGCAGAAAGTAAATATATTAAATGGATCTTTTACAGACTATTAAGCAGAAAAATTTTAGCTAAAACTATGAATGAAAGCTTCAGACTTAAATGGAAACCAAATAACACAAGATTCAAGTTTTTAAAAATCACAGAAATAATAAAGTATTATCTTAAAGGAAATGATAATGATGAAATAGCATAACAAAATTTGTGGGGATGTAACTAAAACAGACCTTAGAAAAAAATTTAAATGTCTGAACACTTATGTTAATAAAAGAGAAAGAAGATAAATGATTTGAGCATAAGATTAAATTAGGAAAATCCTAGAAAAACAATAAACTAATCTCCAAGCACAAGAAATTCTGAAAATTAAATCAGATATAAAATTAAAAATAAAAACCTATTGAGATGTTAAACAAAGAAAAGAGACTTTAAAAATGGTAATAAAAATAATAAATCTTTATCTAATTGAGCTCCCCAAAAGAGGGGGCAAGAAAATAATAAAATTTAAAAATTACAAAGGAAAAGTTAATAATAATTATTCTTCTCTGGATATTTTATATACATAGATATAGATAAAATACTTTTATATATATTTATATAGATAAAAATACTTTTCTATGTATGTATATAGAACATTAAGGTTTGCAAAGCAATATGCACACACACACACACATACACACACACACACACACACACACACACGTCTTTTTTTTTCTCTCATTTGAGCCTCACAACAACCTTGTGATAAAGAAGTGATTATTATCTCCATTTTCATATGAGGAAATGGAGGTTGAAAGTAATTAAATCATTTATCCAAGGTCACCCTAAGAGTAATTAGAAGAAACAGGTTTCAAATTTGCATTATACTAGTTACAAGTCTAGTTCTCTGCCCTTTCTGCCATAAGGAATTCACAACAAATTGAGAGGAGATATGGAAAATTATCAGAACATGTCAAACCTTGTTATATGTCAACAAAACTTAAATTTTAAATGAAATTCATTAATATTAAATATGAACTAGTAAAACCAACAAAGTAGAAATTATAAATAACAATGTTAAAAAGAGAAATGTTAAAAAGTCATAAAAGAATTCCCAAAGAGGAATGAATCCAGTTCAGAAAGATTTACAAATGAATTCTATCAAACATTTGAAAAACAATTCATTCCTATGCTGCATAAGTCTTACAAAAATAGAGAATGAAATCATTTCGCCCAACTCTTTCTGCTAGACAAAAGTAGTTCTGATACCCACATCAATCAAAGATGAAAAAAAGAAGTGCTTTGCCAGAGTGAGTGTCCAGTTGAGTAAGACAATGTGATTTTGCAGTCAATTTTGACTGCTAACAGCAATGTTCAGAAATTTGAGTAGTAGAGAAGGAGGATGGTGGGAGTAACTCAGGATTAAGAATTAACAGGCTCTAAAAATCATCAGGATAAGTGGGCAAGGTATCCAGGGATATAATACAGTATTTTTGTCTATTTGTTCATCTGACTAACTATAAAACAAAAGCTACAAAGTGGAAAAGGGAAGCCAGAAGACATGATTGCCTATAAGAATGAGGAGATATTGAGGAAGGTCATGGTAGTAATGATTAACAGGTTTAGGTGAGATGAGGCTGTGAGAGGAGTGAAGAGACAAAAAGTTGATCACAATGAGGAATTTCGGAATTCAAAAATTTAGAAGTTGAGTGAATAGTTGGGGCTGAGAGCTAGTATAAGGTGAAACCATCCCCAGATGTGGATGAAGTAGAGTGGAGACAGAGATCATGGAGGTAGAGAAGGCTAAAAACTGGAAGTTATGGTGCTTATATCATAATCTGCAAATCCAGTCACACAGCTAGCATACATCAGAGGAAGAATTCAAGCCAAGGTCTTTCTGACTCCAAGGCTGACCTTCTAGTCACTATGCAGCTCTAGTATATGGAAATTTGAGAAGAGAGAACACACTAACAACTAATAAACAAGGCTTCAATGAGAAAGTGGCATCTCAGCTTAGCTTGGAAGGAAGATAAATATTCCGAGGCTTAAACAGTGATAAGGAAGGAGGAGCATTCCAGGAAAGAAATGAGGGAAGAAATGCAGAATTAAGTTTTAAGAATTACTACTAGCCCAGTTTGTCTGGAATAATAGAATCTATAAGTGAGATTAATATAATATGTCTTAAAAGGTAGATGGGAACCAGATTATGGGGGAAGACAGTGAGTTAAATGTCAGACTAAAGATTTTGTATTTTTTTCCTCTAGAAATTTGAAAGACATTAAAGTTTTTGAGATTTTTGAGTGACATGGTAAGACATACAGCTTAGAAGTATTCAACAAAGTTTTTTGAACTGCATACAAGATATTTTTTGTTTTTGTATCACAGTCTTTTTTAGTAGATACCTTTTCCCCTATAGAATTGAACCATCTGCTGTATCAAAGAAAAATAGTTAACCAAAAGCAACTGATAGCAGTGACCATATTTGACAATGCGTGCAACATTCTGCCCTTGAAATCTGCTCCTTTGTTTTTTTTCCTGAAAGTAGGGAAGCATGTTTTGTGATATGCTTCCCAGGACCATTATTGTTTGTTTTTTAATTACAGGCTTCCCTTTAGTGGTCATTTCACTTTCATTATTGTAGCCTTTATATATTGTTCTTCTGGTTCTGCTTATTCTACTCCACATCACTTAATACAAATTTCTGCATGTTCCTCCAAATTCCTCTTATTCTTCATTAATTAACACACAATAATATTGAATTACCCTAGATATAATGGTTTGTTCAGCCATTCTCCAGACTTTGGGTGCTAATTTTGTTCCCAATTCTTTGCTCTCCCAAATACACACATACACACACACACACATATACCATATATACCATATACGGATGGATAGATAGATAGATAGATAGATAGATAGATAGATAGATAGATATACCGTATATATGCCATGAATACTTTGGTATATATGCATAGAGTTTTGCATGTTTTAGAATATCTTCCACATGTCTGATGAGATAGGTAATGAGATAATCTCAGCTAAGATGGTAGCTGTGTAAGTAAGGGATAGATGAGAGAGATATCATGGAGGTAGGATGGACAAGACTTTACAATTGCACATATATATTTCAAATGAGGAATTGTAAAGTCAAGAATAACTCCAAAGTTATGAACATAAATAACTGTAAAGATGGTAATATCCTCGCACCAAGTTGATTTTAAAGCCTTGAAATCTTTGCAATGTCCCAGACCCAAACTAGACTGGATTCTCATCATCTACTCAATAGAACTTACCTTCCAAAACTATGACAAGTAGTTCCAGAAAATTAGTCACTTCAGACTTAGACCAATCCCTACTCTCTAGACTCTCCAAGCAATATACCTGGAGCTCACTCAGAGCTTCAATTAGCTTGGAAACCCTGAATTTGTTCAGGCTCCCCCTATCCCTGGAGACCTTCTAAAGTAAACCCTTGAGGAAAACTGCCAAATTAATTGGTATTCATAGGGATCTCCTGAATTGAAGGTTAGCTCTGGGCTAGAGTAGACTGTTTCAGAATATCTTAGACCTCTGGGATTGTCTAAGGCATGAAGAATTTGCAATAGGACCATTGTGTAAGTTATAATCAACTTTCTAGATAAATGCCACATCATCAGAAATTCAGTTACCCAGCAGAGGGACCAGTTGACCTAACACTGTCCAGTAATGTCTAATGTGATATAGTTGTGTTCAAGTGGCTAATACTGTATACACTGCCTGTATCATTAAAAAAAAAACACTTCATTTTCATATGCTCAAGCATGATCTAAAGTCAAGGTTTTGGATTATAATGAGACCTAACTCTTGTTGGTATGAGAGTAGGAGATATTGTATCTTAGACATCAGAAAGAAGTCCTACAATTGTTTTTTTTTTCCAGTGTTCTGTAATGTAGCAGAAAGATCAATCTAGTTGCAACAAATTCTGACATTATATAAGTATATGTAAAGAATCTTAAGTTGTTAGTTTTATATAATGTAAGCTGTTTCTACAACACCTTTTCTCCATTTCTCTACTGTTTGGGGTATCTTAAAGTTGCCCTCCATGCAATAGATTGTATCTCCCATTTAGATAATCTCAGTATGTTGTGTGAAAGTATTGCAAAGTTCCTTTTCAACTTTGATGGGTTCGAGTGGTCATCAAAAGAAGATCTCTAATCATAATCTAACAAGCTTAAAACTGTACATCCTACAATCATGGGGTGATAGCTCTGGATGGGTTTTTGATGTCAGGAAAAACTTTCTAACAAGTTTACAGCTGTTGAAAAAATAGAATCATTCACCTGGAGAGGTGGTGGGTTGGTCTCCCCTCCTCCCAACTTTGTGCATCTTTAACTAAAGGCTAGACAAATACTTGTTAGGTATGTTATAGTGGGATCCCTGTATTTATGGATTCAGTTAGATGACTGCTGAGGTCCCTTCCAAATTTAAGATTCTATGATTTTGTGATCATCAAATCCAAACCCCACATTTTACTACTGAGGAAACAGCTTCAAGTTAAATAGCCTTCCAAGGTTCCATAAATAATTAGAAGCAGAGCTAGAAATAGAACAGAGGGAATTTCCCTGTCTTCTCTTTCTGCTACACAACTGCCTGTCATCACTGAACTGGGAACATTAAATTTGCCCTCATGTTGTCCCCATAAGTTAATATCAGGTAATCATTATGGTATTTGCTTGTAGCAGGATACTTGTATAGCCATGTGCTATTTAAGACTGGATTTCAGAAGATCCACAGGTAGCATCTACAAATGGAGAACGTTCCATTCCAAACTGCTTGCCCTGAATTAGAGTGGTGACCATAACTGCATGACACTTCAGAAGTCTGATTTCATATTTAATATCATTAAGATATGCAGCAGATCTGTCCTATCAGCATATAGATGTATGTATATGCATACATATGCAAACATATATTATGTGTGTTTATAAATGTCTACATATTTGTATCCATATATGTATTATATATATAGATCCAGATATAGATGATATAACACAAAATTTGGACACTTAGCTATGCCCAGGATTGAATAAGGAGAAGAGAGTAGGTTGTATTACATTTGGAAATCTGAAAAGTGCTCTGAATTCAACTATATTTTAACACTGTTACTGCATAAAATGTTCTCTTGGTATTCTGTTCACTATGCATCAATTGCTGCAAGCGCCCCCATGTTTCTCTCAATATCTCATTATTTGTTTGTCATTCCTTATGATGCCATAATATTCTACATATCTCTTTTCTCTCAGTAGATGGACAGAGGATTATATGTGTGTGATGTTAGTTACATCTATTATCAGTCTTGGAGGAAATATATGCTGAACACTTAGAATAGTGCCAGGCACATAAGCATTAATAAATGTTAATTGACTTTATGAATGAATTACAACATATCACCAGCAAAGAATTTCAGAGATGAAGAGGTATAAAGGATGCTGTCAGAAAGTCATATGATCAGAAAAGAAATTGCACTGCCTGGGTACAGAGGGCTTGGGATAATTATTAAATGCTATGGGCTACTTGTATTTGATATCTATACAATGTCACAAGCCCTAAAAGAAAACCTCCAGCCCACTGAGGTATAAAGAATCCCCCTATGGAGGATTTATGGGCAAATATAGACAAGTGGGTTATGGCCCGTGCCACAGGAAATGCCTATCCAAATAACTTCAGAATATCTGCTTTTAAGAAGAAATTTACCCTTGATCCTTAGACCAATTAAGCTATTGTCTCTTCTTTCTTCTAACAAACTTGTTGGAAGAAGAGTATTCTTCCCCTGCCTCTACTTCCCAGCAATTCACTTGTTCATTTCCTTGGAATCTGACTTCTGTTCAATCATTCTACTAAAAACTCTTTCTCTAACGTGAGTAAAGAGTTCCTAATACCAATTCTAATGGCACCTTCCTGGTAGTAATGATCCTTAACTTCCCAGAAGCACTTGACACTATTGACTCTTCTAGCCTTGATATTCTCAAATACAGCAGTTTTCAAAGTGTGACTTGAGAACCCTTAGGGATCCCTAATCTTTCAAGGGGTAAAGACTATTTTCTTAATAATACCAAGATGGCATTTGACTATTAATTATTTTCCAACTACATGTGTAAGAGTGGATTTTTCTCATATACCTCAACCAAAATTACATATATCAACAGATTGAATTCCATTCTTCTCGATAACTTTTTATTTTGGAAAATACAATTTTTTTAAATAAAAATATGCTATTTTGTATTCATGTAATGGGTTTATTATTCTTTTTAAATGAGTTAATATTTCGGAAATTATCCTTTTTAAATTTCTAATATGTTAAATAGCTATAACCCATATAAGCAAAATCTATTTGGGATTCTCAGTAATTTTTAAGATTATAAAGGGGTCTTCAACAATTTTTTATAGTGTAAAGAGGTCTTGAGACCCAAAGAGTTTGAGAACTGCTGCTCTAATTCTGGAATTTCCATCTCTGCAAACTCCTAGTTTTCCTCCTTGTCATTCCCTTTATCCCCACTGTACTCTTACCATACATGTTCTCCAAGGATTTTTCTTCATTCTTCTTTCTCATAATTCTCTTCTTTGGTGAGCTCTTCTACTCCCTCAGTTTCTATTATCACTTTTGTTTAAATAACTGAAACATGGAATTCCAAACTTGACCTCTCTCCTGTGTCCCAGATCCACATTTCCAAATGGATTTTCATTCAGGTATGAGTTAGACTAATATCACTGGAAATCATGACATCTTTTGCTTGAATTACTGGTAGGACATCCAGATGGAAATATTAAAGAATTGCTGAGTTTCACAGGTGAAAAGATTCTCAGAAGTCATTGAGTCTAACTCATACTTGAAGCTCCATATTATATGCAGTGGATAGAGTGCTGGGCCTGGAGTCAGGAAGACCCGAGTTCAAATTTGATCTAAGATACTTACTAGTTGTGTGCTCCTGAGCAAGTAATTCAACCATGTTTGCCTCATTTTCCTCATCTGTAAAATGATCTGCAGAAAGAAATAGCAAACCACTCTAGGACCTTTGCCAAGAAAACTCCAAACAAGGTCACAAAGAGTCAGATACAACTGAAATGACTCAACAACAAATGCATTTATGCATTTTCATCACATATGATTCTTGATCGTGCTTTCACCTAAATGGGCCAAGGTCCCTCCTTGAGATTTTTCAGTATGATCTGGGGTACAGTACTATCTCACTTTTGCTGCATTACCAGACCCCCTTCTTTTCTAATCATACATTTCCTGATGCTATCTTTTACACCATTTTTGGTGAGGAAGTCATTTCTGATAATGTGCTATTGTCTATCTATGCTCCCTAAGCATTTCCCTATTACATTTTTGTTCACCGAGATTTTAATTCTTTAGAGAATGATTTTCCATGATTTCTAATGATATTGAATCCCTGAAATAATATTAGTATGAGAAAGATGGGTCTTAGTATCAGGGAGCAATTTAGGATTTTTGAAAGTGACGTTGAATTTCACAAGCCCCCTCTTCTATTGAATTGTCTAAATTCATTGTCTATATGTTGTCTCTATCCAAGATATGCAACTGCGGCATTAATAAAAAAGGTCAATTATGCAACTGCACAGACTGCCTATTGTGGATGGTTAGGACAACCTCTTCTGAGCAGCCATGAGATCTGTAGGATTCTGAAACCTGATAAAGTCAGCACAGTATCAGCCATAAACAGGGACTTCACTATCTATAGGGAATATCCTCTCTATTTGGACCATACATCCTACATGAGAGAGCCTTTGGTAAAGTACGTGTGTCCCTGTTTTATGCCCTATGTGGTACTTACTGAAATCAAAGCATTGTTTAATAAATAAACAAATTTAACAATTCTTGATGGATTTAGGAAATCTATCAAGGAATCATGTTTGATCTTAAAATTCACATGGAAGATAATTTGTTGGAGAAGACCCTTAAAAACTACAATTTTTTTCTGCCATCAGCAGCTCATTCAACCTGGTCTGTGCCCACTATGGAGCAAGGTACAACACTAGTGACTGAAAATTTTTCAAAGCCACTTAATCTTTTTTTCTTGATCATGAAGCAAATAAGCAGCATTTTAAAAGAAATTTGTCATATCTATGTACTTCCAAATATCTTCATCCACCTGCTGGATATTTCTACCTGGCCATCTCATAGGCATTTTGAAATTAATGTATCCCAAGTAGAATTTGTTGTCTTTCCCCAAATAAGCCATAATTCTTCTGAAATTCCTCATTTCTTTTCCCCATCATGATTCTTCTAGTCATTCAGGTTTGCAATTTTGGCATCATCCTTAATTTTTCTTTTCCTATCACCCAGAACATCAGGTTAGTTGCTAAGTTTTATCAATTCTACCACAACAGCATCTCTCTCCCATTTATCCTTTCTTTCTGATCACACAGCCTCTACACATACCAGACCCTTCTTGCTTATCACCTGAACTATTACATTAGTTTTCTAATTAGTCTCTCTGCTCCCACCCTCTCTTCTCATCAAACCTTCCTCTACAAAGGTGCCAAAAGAATATTCCTAAACAGAAATCTGAAGATCTCTTTCTCTCACTCTCTCTCTCTTTTTCTCTCTTTCTCTTTCTCTTCCCCCTCCCCCGCCCTTTCCTCCTCTCCTCTTCTTCTCCCTCCCCCTCCTCCTTTCCCTCCTTTCCTCTTTCCTTCTTTTTCTCCTCTCTTCCTACTCTCTCATCTTCAATGACTGACTATTGCTTCAAGAATAAAATGCAAAGTCCTAAGCATGACATTTAAAGCCTCTGCAATCAGGTTCATATTGACTTTTCCAGTTGTATTTTGCATAATTCCCCATGACTGGACTATTGACCATCCCCTATATATGAAATTATATCTCTCACTTTTTGGAATCCATAAACTTCTTTAAGCTCAGCTCAGATGCCAACTCATCCACAAAGTGTCTGCTGATCTTACAGGTTGTCATTGATCTGTTCTTGAAGTTACTTAGTATTATTTTGTTTATACTTTATTTTCACTTATCTATATACACTTAGTCCAGTGTATTTTTTCCAGTATAACATGAAGTTCTCAAGAGCAGGGACTATTTTAATATTCAAAATTCAGCACAGTGTCATCACATGGTAGGTAGGTGTTTGATTTTTTTTTATTAATTTATTTATTTTCTTTCAGTTTATAACATTCAGTTCCACAATCTCTTAAGTTTCATATTTTATCCCCCTTTCTCTCCTTCCCCCTGCCCCCACCATGGTGGCATGCAATCAAATATAGGATGTACAAATACCTTCACATTAAACATTAGTCAGGTTATAAAGAAGTATCATAACCTGTGGCGTGAACAATGGGAAAAAGGAAACAAAACAAAACAAGAAAAAGAAAGTGAGCAAATAGGTTGCTTCAATCTGTATTCAAACTGTAGTTTTTTCTCTGGATGTGGATATCTCTTTCCATCATTAGTCTTTTGGAGTTTTCTTATAACCTTACAATGCTGAAAGGAGCCCAGCCTATCAAAGTTATTCATCATACATACGTTGTGTCTGTAATTGTGTACAAATTTCTTCTGGTTCTGCTCTTCTCATTCCACATCAGTTTATATAAGTCTCTCCAGGGTATTATGAAGTCCATCTGCTCCTCATTTCTTATAGCACAATGGCATTCCATCACACTGATATACCACAATTTGTTCAGCCATTCTCCAATTGATGGGCATCCCCTTGATTTCCAATTCTTTGCCATCACAAGAAGAGCTGCTATAAACATTTTTGTACATATGGGTTCTCTTCCCACTTCTATGATCTCTTTGGGATACAACCCTAGAAGTGGTATTGTTGGGTCAAAGAGTATGCAATTATTTATAGCCTTTTGGGCATAGTTCCAGATTGCTCTCCAGAATGGTTGGATCAGTTCACAACTCCACCAACAACACATTAGTGTTCCAATTTTTCCACATCCTCTCCAGCATTTATCATTTTCCTGTTTTGTCATCTTAGCCAATATGACTAGTGAGATGTGGTACCTCAGAGTTGTTTTGATTTGCATTTCTCTAATCAACAGAGATTTAGGGCATTTTTTCGTATGCTTATAGATATCTTTAATTTTTTCCTCTGAAAACTGCCTGTTCATATCCTTTGACCATTTATCAATTGGGGAATGACTTTTATTCTTACAGATTTTACTCAATTCCCTGTATATTTTAGAAATGAAGCCTTTATCAGAGACACTAGTTGTAAATATTCTTTCCCAATTTTCCACTTCCCTCTTAATCTTGGTTATGTTGGCTTTATTTGTACAGAAACTTTTCAATTTAATGTAATCAAAATTATCCATTTTGCATTTTATAATGCTCTCTAACTCTTGTTTGGTCATAAAATCTTCCCTTCTCCATAAATCTGACAGGTAAACTATTCCTTGTTCTCCCATATTACTTATAGTATCAGCCTTTATACATAGATCATGCATCCATTTAGACTTGATTTTGGTATATGGTGTTAGATATTGGTCTTTGCCCATTTTCTGCCATATTATATTCCAATTTTCCCAGCAGTTTTTGTCAAATGGTGAGTTCTTATCCCAAAAACTGGGGTCTTTTGGTTTATCAAACAATAGATTACTATAGTCATTGACTGCTGAGTCTTGTTCCAATCTGTTCCATTGATCCACTACTCTTTTCCTCAGCCAGTACCAAGTAGTTTTGATGACTGCTGCTTTATAATACAGGTTAAAATCTGGTATGGCTAGGCCAACTTCCTTAGCTTCTTTTCATTAATTCACTTGATATTCTGGACCTTTTGTACTTCCAAATGAATTTTGTCACTATTTTTTCTAGCTCCATAAAGTAATTTTTTGGTAGAATGATTGTAGGTGTTTGATTAATGTCTGTTGAATTGAATGTATATACTCGTTAATACATTTTTACTCTTCTTTTCAAAATCAGTGAGGAAAATATTCTTCAAGAGATAATTAAATTGCTTATTTTTTTAAAAAATATCATGAGAATTAGACATCAGGCTTGTGAGGGAAAAAGAATAATGATTTTTTTAATTTGTGGAGTTACAGGATTTTTCTCCTTTTCCTTAAGCAGATTAAGTATTAAACAGAAAGCTTTTGACTCCTTTGAGTGCATTTATCATACAACAAAAAAGTTGAAAGCTAGAACATCATTATTCCAAAGTGAAAATGAGAACCATATTAAGGAACACACCATCTTACGGCTCACAAGTTAAAAGTCTGTGGCTTCATTTAAGTTCAAGACCAACTCTTACAGAATCAATCATAGGAAAGACATTTGCAGGAGTCAGGGCACAAGGTTAGTTGGCCTGAAAGTAATGCAGCTTATACTCATTGAGTTTCAAGAAACACTGGGAAAGAAAAGAACTCATGTATCTTAAGTCCAAAGCCATTTTAAAGTGTTAGGTTAGGAAGAGAGGTCTTTACCTTTTTTTTCAGTTAGTCATAAAAGTATGTATTTTTTCACCTTGAAGTCTAAAATTGTGTTTATCAATTCTCTTCCCCATTACTCCCAAGGTAGCTCCTCTTCTCAACTTCCCTGGTGATTAGCATAATGCCTAGCACAGAGTAAGATTAAAGATCTGAGGTTAGAAGGATAAGAGCAGGGAACTAGTCAATCTTCATTTTATGCATGAGTAATCTGAGACTCAGAGATGTTCAGTGACTTGCCAAAGTTCCACAGAGTATGTAGGAGAGGTAGCATTTGAACCCAGGTATTCTGACTCCATAGTATATTAGGGTTTTTTGCCCCGTTGTATCAGTTTGTTCATTGAATGGATTTCCCTATTTCTGTTTATCACATCACAAAACTCTCATTCACCCAAGCTTGAAGTTTTGGCACCATCTTCAACACCTTTCTCATATTCAATTAGTTGAGAGATTTTCTCTAATTTGCTGGTAAAATGGTAAGTATCACTCTCCCCTCCTTTTTCTTTCTACTTCCCATTAAAACTCTATGATGACATTTCATTTTAATATAGAATACTTCATTAAAAGACTTCCTTTCCTCTTTGTTTCTGCTTATCTTGTGACACTGGTACTGCTTTCTATTATACTACTCCTTGGTGTGTGTTCTTCTGTCTACTAGCATTTAAGCAGCCACTTGAGGCCAAAGGCTATGACTTAATCTCTGTGTTTCCCATGGCACCGAAGCACAGTGCCTTTCACATTGTGTAGGTGCTCACTAAAATGTTTTTGAATGAGTGAGATTTGATCTTATTAATGATTTGACTAAAAATTGTTCTTCTGATAGTTATTTTTTTTCAAACTAAAGTAGGCACTATCAAGATTCAACAAGAAAAACTGTCCTTTAAGATATTAGAATAATGGCTTAACTGGCATTTATATACAACTTAAAAGTTTGAAAAAGACTTTACCCACATTATCCTACTAAACTCTCAAAACAACTCCTGTGAGGTAGGCATTATAGCTACTATTATCCTCACTTTTTTTTTCATAGATCTACCAGTTCACCAGTATTGGAAGTTCCCAGAGAGAAGCATCCTCTTTCCATGCAGTTTGGGGCCCTCTATGAAACTTATAATTTTAGTAAGTTTCCTGGGGACATGGAGAATATGAGTGATTTACCCAGGCTCTCAGAGCCAGTAGTTCACAGAGGCAAGACTGAAAACAAGGTCTTCCTGAATCTGATGCTATCTCTCTATCTGCTCCGCCAGTGGTTCTCAAAATCTTCCATGGTGCCAGAACCCTTCAGCTTAGACAAAGCTTTCTCAGAACTCTTGTAGTAAAATCCTCTAAAATCATTATTTCTATGCCTATTAGCAAACAATTTATGGTTAATAAAAAAATGCTTGAGTGTTTCAGGGTTCTTTGTGGCACCGTCTGAGAAAGATTACTCTAAACCAGGGAACATCTTCGTTACTCTTGCACAGATTCATAAATTGAGGCTCAGAGAATTAAATTTCTTTCCTGTGATCTCATAGCTAATGGGTTGAAAGTGCAATTTGAACCCACAATTGTAGACTCTCTGAATCATCTTTACTCCATCCCATACCTAAAAAAGAATATCCTCTAGGAGAGGCCTGGATCACCTAGCTTTTGCTTGAAGCTCTACAGTGTGGGGAACCCAACCATCTCCAGAAGCATCCCACTCAATTTTGGAATAACTTCAATTCCTCTTTTGTTCAGTCTATCTATGGATATTTCTTGAGAGCTAACTTTATTCTGAATATTGCAAACATGGCAAAAAGATTTGGCTCTTTATCTTTCTTTTTTAAATCAATTGTTTCTTTTATTGTGAATTTAACAACAACAAAAACACATATACAAAGGAGACCAATCAACCAACAAACACCTATGCTGTGCTTACTGTTTGCGAGGCACTGTGCTGGATGCTGAAGACAAAAAAGAGGGGAAAAAATGATTGCTATGCTCAAGGATTTTATATGCTAGAAAAAGAGGTTTATTTAAGAAACTGTGAACTTATATACCGGTTGTTTTTTGGGGAATATAATGCATGTATATAAAATTTAACGTTATAGTAACAACACTCTGTATCTTCTATACTTTTTTGTTTGCTTCAGTACATTTCAAAACTTTATTTTATTGATGTCATCTTTGGCTTATATTACTACCCTCTAACTTACTATTCCCTACTCTACCTTAGTAGAAACCGCCCTTTGTGATAAATACATATAGTTTAACAAAACACTCATCACATTGACCAGGTCTGAAAATTCATATCTCATTTGGAGCCTCTAGTCCATCACCTCCCTAATAAGAGGCAGGAGTTATGTTTCAACATCTGTCTTTTGGAGTCACTATTATTTGTTGCTAAGGGTAATTCTAATTCTTAAAAGTTTTTCTTACTTTGAGTCTTTACCTGTCTCTCTACCACTTTTACCCTTTTTTTCCTAGTTCTGTCCTCTGGGATCCAACAGAGCAAATCCAATCCCTCCTCCAGAGGATGATCCCACAGATATTCAGCTAATTATCATGTGCCACCATAAATCTTTTCCTCTTCAGATTAAATGTCTCAAGTTGTTTCAACTGATCCTCAGATGCTATGGTCTCAAGGCCCTTTACCATACGGATTTCCCTTTCATCAATCGGTGTCTTTCCTAAAATGTGCTGCCCAGCTCTTAACACACTATTCTAGGTGTGGTCTGATTAGGACAAAAGGCATGGGGATTCTTACCCCCACTCCTGACTGCAAGGCTAATGCTCTTTCTACTTAACTTCTCGCTTCTCAGATAGCAGAGGTTAACTACAGCTTTTCTTTCACAAAACTGTTATGGGAGAATTACACCAATGGTATGTACATACTAATGAATGAGTTAATCTTCTAGTAGTTTTTCAATCAGTTCTTCTTAACTAAACATCTCATCTTGGAGAAGGCTTGCCATTGGTGAAATTAATGTTAATAGATGAGTTAAAAGACTAATTTTTGCAATCTCTACCTCTTCTTTGCCACTTCAACACTATTATAAGTCTTCATAGGATTTGGCGTTATTTTACTTTTTCCTCTGTTTCATGGGTTGCTGCAGCATTACCTAATGGCCAATTTGCTGCTGATTAGTCTCCCCAAGTTTAGCTAGTCTAGGCTTTGGATGACAGATCCATTGCTGTTACTGTATTTTCCAGCATATGGAATCTTGCCAGAGTTTACATTCTACTGAATAA
Source organism: Pseudochirops corinnae (assembly GCA_028646515.1). Lineage (NCBI taxonomy): Eukaryota > Metazoa > Chordata > Mammalia > Diprotodontia > Pseudocheiridae > Pseudochirops > Pseudochirops corinnae. The sequence continues at coordinate 129,087,760 of CM053587.1, forward strand.
TAGGAGGACAACCCAAATACCATGCTGATACCCATGAAACTTTAATTAAAAGGTCTAAAGAAGCATGTGTAGTGCATTAGATCCTTTATGGGAAGACATGAACATGGACTGAATAGAGTTAATGACATGCATGAGCTGGAATCTATACCAAAAGAAGTAGTACCCACATCAATAAAATCAGAGATCCTCACAAAACCTCAGGCAAATGCATATGTTACATAGGACATTCAATTAATGGATAGAGGAGAAAGCCATCAGAAGGCTGAGATGGAAATTTTCATCTGCCTGCAGTAACAGAGTGTCTTTGGACAGTTTTGCAATTTCATTAGTTTCATTAAAAGTGAAAACTGAAGAAAAGATAAAGTAGATAAGAGGGGGAAAAATTCCTGAATTCTTCAGGATTAAATTAATGATCAGATAGTAAGTATGTGTGAGAGCATGAGTAAGAATCTATTTCCCAGGTGTGGAGATGATACAGAGATGAACTGTGACCATCCTGGACAGTGAAAGAATGATTACAAGGGGATCGGACAGCAAGAAGGATGGGTCAGGAGCATTGGATAAAAATGTCAAAAGATGGATAAGCTTTATTTATGATCATAGCAAGGCAGTTCCCAGCCATGGAGTCAGGTTGACTGGTTCAGGGCACACAGCAGATTTTATCTCAGGATTTAGCTGATCCTTTTAACTAGTTTCAACTTCCTAATTACTAATTTAATCCAAACTCTGCCATTCCATCATCACTTTCTTCATTCTCCATCCCCTACTCAGTCTTACTATATACTCATTAGTTTCTTACCAAACCACCCTTTTTATGTTCTCACAGCCCCACTCTATTATTATTTCTCAAAAGTTATTTCCTTTCACCACAGGAGTTTTCTTAGTGGTTTATTTTTTAAAAAAACACAAATTGGAGTAATAGGAAAGATTGGGGCTACTAAAGCTCAGAATGAGTGGAAGTTGGCAAAGAATCCAGGGGCAACAACAAAGACTATTTTGGTTTTTTAACCATAGTAGGGAAAAGGAAGGCAGAACCACTGCTCTGAGTATATGGGACAATGATAACAGATGATAGAGAGAAGGCAGAGCTGCTCAACCGTTATTTTGCATCTGTTTTCTCTGCCAAGGAGAAAAATCTTTGGACTGGAAAGGACAGAACACAAATGGCTAATGGGGAATTGCTACCAAGGATAAATAGGGTGAGAGTAAGGGAGTTCTGGTCACTCTGAATATGTCGATCAATTGATTAAGTGGCTGCTTTGTGCCAGGCACTGTACAAAAAGCTGGGGTTATAAAGACAGAAATGAAACAGTTCCTGCCCTGAAGGAGTTTGCATTCATTCCTTCAGGGGATACCATACGTATTATATGTAAGTATATATGAAATAAATATTAGTATTGGGGAGGGGTGTATAAAGAAAGCACTTGCAGCTAGAGAGATCAGGGAAGGCTTTATATAGAAAATGGAATTTGATTTGAGCTTTGAAGGGAACTAGGAATTCTAATAGTTGGAGGTAAAGAGGGAGGCCAGTCCTGGAAATGGGGACAGCCTGTGCAAAGGCACCAAGATTTGAGATAGACCGCTGTGTAGGAAAGGGTAGTGATCTATAATAAGGATGGAAAAGTAGAGGGGAGCCATATTAAAGGCTCCAGATGCCACACATAAGAGTTTATATTTGATCCTAAATGTAATAAGGGGCCATTAGAGCTTATTGAATGGGAAAGTGACATGGCCAGACTTCTTCACTGGGGAAATCACATTTGTAGCTGTGTAAAAGATGGATTGGAATGGGAAGAGACTTGAGGCTGAGCCACAACATAGGAGGCTATTGCAATAGCCTAGGCAGGAGGTGATGGGGCCTGAACGAGGGTGTGCCTTTATGAGTTCAAGTCATCTCACCCATATGAGCTATATTTTCAAGTAGAGGCTAAGTAGAAGGGAAAGGGGATAAGTCTACCATGTGCTAGGCACTGTGCTAAGCACTTTATAAATATTATACCACTTGAATCAGGTATAGAGAGAAGAGGCAGATGTGATTACTGAACCATTTAACTAATCTTTGAAAGATTACAGAGAATGGGAGACGTACCCAAGAGTGGAGAAAAGTACATTGACAGAAAGGAAAAGAGTGATCTTCAAACTGTAGGGCTGGACCTGGACTTTGATGCCTGGCACATTATGGAATATTTTATTAAAGGAATAAGCGATGCTGTCTGGGAAAGAACATGATGAGTGTGAAAGGTCAGCATTGCCTCATCAAGAATAACTCATGCTATGCTCACCCTATTTTGAATTTAGTAATGACAATGGTAACAATAATAACAGCTAGCACTTGCATGGTACCCACTGTGAGCCAAGGACTGTGCTGAGCACTTGCACAATTGTTATCTCATTTGATAACCCTGGCAGGCAGCTGCCATTATTACTCCCATTTTACAGTTGAAGAAACTGAAGCAAACAGAGGTTAAGCAACTTGCCCGGCATCACATACTAATAAGTATGTGAGGCTGGATTTGAATTCAGGCCTTCTTGACTCTAGGTCCAGTGCTCTTTACTCTGTGAATTTTATAGATACTTGATTAATAGGTAAGGAAAGAGCTATAGGTAATAACTAACCTAGATTTTTAGCAAACTGTTCAATGGAAATGCTCGCGCTATTCTTGTAGAAAGACGTACATTAGACATTTAGAGAAATTCAGAACTCGTTGAATGTTCAGGCGAAGTTCAATGAAAACTTTTGAAAGATAGAAAGAAATCTCTAATGAAATGTCCCAAAGCTCTGTCCTTGGCCCTGAATTATCTAATATTTTTATCAATGACTTTGGTGAAAAGATTGATAATATTCTTATCAAATTTTCAGCTGATACATAACTGGTTGATAGAGTTGGAATCCAAAAAGTTCTTGACAGGCTAGAACATTGGGCTAAATTGAATTGGATGAAATATACTGTGATATAGTAGATAGACAGTCAGGTAGACCTGGTTTCAAGACCTGCTTGTGACATATTCTGACTTTGTGATGCTTATTTAAGGCAAGTCACATATACCTTAGTGCCCCAGGCAACTATTAAAGGCTATATAGGTTACAGAGTAGGTGCTGGTCTGCATTGTTGGAGGCAGTTTCCTCACTTTGGGGTACAGAGGCAGGAAATCAAGGGGAGAATATAAAAACCTAATTCATTTAAAAGAGAAAGCTATTCCCACCCAATGGATTGCATATATTATATTTATATAACATATATTTACACCTACACACATATATTTATGTATGCAAATATATATTATATTTATGTATACACACATATACAAGTAATCTCAAAAAAATTAATAAGCACAAGATGCTGGGGACAAGATATGACAGTAGTTCATAGAAAGTAGTTCATCTTTTTTTGTTAAAAATTTGTGAAAGGTTAGTGGAATGCAAGCTAGATATGAGTCAATATTGTAAGGTGGCAGCCATGAGAACTGAAGCAATCTCAGACTGTGCTAACATTGATCAATAAATCAACACTCGTTTATTAAGTGCCTACTGTGTGCCAGGCATTGTTCTAGGTGCTGAGAATATGAATACGATAAATGAAAACATAAGAGGTACAGTATCCAGGAATAGGGAGGTGAGAGTCCAACTATACTTTGCCCTGGGCAGACTACACCTGGAGTGGTACTGTGTTCAGTTCTTGGAAGTACATATTACTAAGGACACTGACAAATTTCTATAGGAGGGTATCCAGGACGAAAAATATTAAGGTCACAGTTTAAGGAACTAGGAATTTGTAGCCAGGAGAAGAGAAGGTATGGGAGAGGGGAGAAATAAGAGGGACATGATAGTTGTTTTTAGTTTTATTTATAAAACTCTCACATGGAAAAGGGGTGAAAGCTGTTTGGATCTACCTCAGTGGGCAGAAAAGTAATAGAAGTTACAAAGAGATGAATCTGGATTTAATACAAGGAAAAAACTTCCTAAACCATTAGGCCTGTCAAACCATGGAATGGGATGCCTCAAGAGATGGAAAATTCTGTCTCATAAGAGATGTTGAAGCAAAACTGGATGACCACTTGGCAATATCATAGAAGAGATCCTTGTTTAGGTATGAATTGAAGGAGAAGAATTCTGAGGTCTTTCCCAACTCTGAGACTTTTGTGTTTCTATTATCATTTTCTCTTTCACTCACTGTACAAGCTCAGGAGTTTATGACAGCCAGCTCAATTTACTCCACTTATGTACAGATCTGAGTTGCAGCTGCCTCAGGATTTCCCACTGTGTGGAGGGGAAGGTATTAGCAGCAAAGCAAACAACCAGGATTAGCCTAAGCGAGGGTGATGGCCTGAAAGGAAATAACCAGAGTGAGACCCAACAAGGGTGACCTGCTTTTCTGAGAACGCAATTCCACAAAACTCTTCCTCTCTTCCTTTAACCTAGAAAACCGTAGCAACAACAACAAAAACCAGGAGGAAGCTAGCAGAGAGAAAAAGACTCAGAATCCTGACACTGGGGTTCAAGTTCAGTATTTAAAGCTTAATAACTGCCCATCCTGTTGCAAATCACCCATTCTTTGAGTTTCTCATATAGAACAAGGAACTAATACCTATCCAGTCTATGTCTCAGAGTTCTTGTGAGAATCAAAATGAGTAATGTGTATGAATATGTTTCGGTAGGCACAGTACATGATAGGATAACTAATAATAAGGCAAAAAGGCAGCTATGTGGTGTAGTAGATAAAGCACAGGACCTGGAGTCAGGAAGTCCTGAGTTTTAGTCTGGCCTGAGATACTTACTAGCTGAGTGACCCTGGGCAAGTCACTTAACCCTGTTTGCCTTAGTTTCCTTCTCGGTCAAATGAGCTGGAGAACAAAATAGCAAACCACTCTAATATCTTTGACAAGAAAACCCGAAAAAAATGGGGTCACAAAGAATCAGACAAGACTGAAATGACGGAACAACAAAATTGTCTTTTCTCTTGACATGGTGCCTGAACTTTCCCACAAGACAAGTGGGAAATCATCCCTACCTGGTACTTTTGGCTTTCTGGTTTCAATCCCTCTGAATGGTCACAGGCATGTAAGCAGTAAAGAAACTACAACACTTAGTAAATGCTTGTTTACTTCCTTCCTGATAGTGGCTGGCATTTCTAAAGTACTAAAAAGCTTACAAAGTTCTTCATGTATTGTATTGCATGATTTGATCCTCAGAACAGTCATTGGAGCTAAGTGTTATTATTACCCCCCCCCATTTTACTTATGAGGAAACTGAGGCCAAGCAAAATTAAGTTACTTGCCCGGGGTCACACAGGTAATAAGTATCTGGGGGAGAGATTTAAAATCTGGTCTCTGGATTCCAAATCCAGGACCTTCTTTCCCCTCACTACACTAATTCTGCAACTTCTATTTGTCTGTTGGGAAAATTTAGAGCTTTTTTTGATGGAAGTCTTTTATAGTAAGAAATATCTGTTTAAGCATTGAACATCTCCAGATATGTGACAGTCGTGTAAAGCATTTCCCTCTGATGTACCTGATGTGACGGCCCCTGTCGTTCTCTGGGAATTCTGTACTCCATATTGAAGGACTCTGAAAACTAAAGTCAAAGGAGTTTGCTTGTCTTTCCCCAGAGAGAAGGTTGATGGGTCTGTAGAAGTCACTTTGTGACACTGAAGTGTATTCTGATTTAATGTTGATGCACCATATGGTGCACTGTCATGTTTCATTCTATTATCTAAGATCTTAATAAAAAAAAATAACAAAACTGAGGGGTTTTTTTCCTTAGTGCCTTTTCAGGGCTCTTTCCATAACTAAACCAAATACCATTATGAAAGTAGCTTAACTCCCTAAAATAATCTGAACAGAGGTAACTGCACCATGCATTAGGCTAAGCCGAGCAGTAAAGACATCTTGTCTGCTTTGAGAGACTCCCAAGCATGCTTTATACTCAGCTCCTGTGGGGTTATCTTTTGAGTTTCACAAAGCAGTACTTCCATGAACATGAAAGACTAAGGAAAATGGGGTACAGAGACAGGAAATCAAGGGGAGAATATAAAAACCTAGTTCATTTAAAAGAGAAAGCTATTCCCACCCATTCCCTTTTGCCCAAAAAAAAATCATTTTAAATATCACAACAAATTCAAGGAATGAAATAAACAATGCTCTTAGAGCACACTTTTCTTTCAACTTTAATTTCTTCCTACTGAGTTCATTAGCAAGTTGCTTGCTTTCTTTAGACAAGATGGTTGGGGAAAATCTTTTTAAGAACTCTAATGAGGAAGTCAATTTCCACTAATGCATTCTTTCAAAGCATATATTTATGTATATACACATATATACATGCATATATACATATGTGTGTCTATGTAGAGATACACATATATATGTGTGTGTATATATTCATTAGCTCCCTTTGGAACAACAGAAGCAGAGAAACCATCCACAAGCAGCCACTGTTCATTTTTTCTGGAGTTGCTTTTCTAAGTAGTGGGAATCATACAAGACACTGATTATTTATAACAACTGTAAGAGAGGTAATTGTTTCAGATAGGACTGTTTTTCTCTTCAACTACATAAAAAACTGTTTGTTATATGTGAAATTTATAATGCAACAATTTGCAGCCTGGATTTCACTTTCTAAAGAGTTATAGGTGGTTTTTTTTCCTTATGTATTTAGCCTGAAGAGGAACTAGACAGAATCCTTCACTTGATTTTAAACTAGTGAGTTATTTAACACAGAAACAATCTATTGGTTTTGCCCTTGGGATTGTGTTCCCTTGGAGTTCAGTATGGGCTCAAGCAGAACACCAGTTTGGACAATGATCACACAGGCCTTTCATGTGTCCTAAAGAAACCCAAAGTGTGAGTCTTTAATTGGCACAAATATATCCTGAAAAAATGGAGACAGATGTATTGACTTGCTAGGATCTCTATGAAAAACGGAGTTTTGCACTGGGTGCCTTATTCATCTCTTCTTCAATACAATTTGGTGTAAGAGTCTTTCCCAGACAAAGCAGATTGGATGAAAATTCTTCACACACACACACACACACACACTTCAAAGGAAACAACCAGATGTTAAACTGATCATAGAGGGTAACCACATGTTTTGGCAGAGTTTCCACCTTGCACAAATGAAATATATATACCTCCTGTAACCATTGTAAACTTTAGCCAAAAATGAATTAATAGCTAGGTTGTTCACTAAAAGTTAACTCTCCCAAGGCTGGGGAGCCTACAGCTTCAATGCCTCATGTGACTGTCTGGGTCCTTATGTGTGGCCCTTTGACTGAATCCAAACTTTATGGGATTTATTCTGTGAAATTTGGATTCAGTCAAAGGGTTACACTTGAGGAACGAAAGGACTCCATGTAGTAGTCAAGGCCGCAGGTAGCCCACCTCTGCAGTCTACACAGTCGCCGTGAGGCTGAAACAGTTTTGGTGATTATCAAAATAGGTTGTTTGAAATACCCTAGAATTCATTACCAATTGGCGGTTGTTCCATGCAAATTCTGTAGGGACCTAAGAAATCATGCAAACACCAAACATTTTGATTCAGATATAACACATTATATTGTGTCTCCATTCTCATGTACAGTCAGGGTAATTTCTCCTCTTACTGTTCTGTGTGATTGTTCAAGTGCTAACAGGTGTGAGGTAACTATAATGATGTTTTCTTTTCCATTTAGTTATATCACATTGTACTTTTCAGTTTATTATAATAAGACAGTATGGTTTATTAGGAAGAATACTTGGAGACAGGAGACCTGGATTCAAATTCTCCCTTTAATATTAATGCTTAAGTGTGGCTAGATGGCGCAGTGAATAGAGCACTGGCTGGGAGTCAAGAGGACCTGAGTTCAAATGTGACCTCAGACACTTAACATTTACTAGCCATGTGACCTTGGGCAAGTCACTTAACCCTAATTGCCCTACTTTCCCCCCTCCAAAAAGCAATATATGTGTGTGTATGTGTGTGTATTCATTAGCCATATGATCATGATCATTGACCTCTCCAGACCTCAGTTTTTGCATGTGTTAAGGCTAAAAATAGGATAATAATGCCTGTAGAACTGCTTTCACCGGATTGGTATGAGCATCAAACAAGATAAAACATGCACAAAATTTTGCAAATCTAAAATGCTCTATCAACAACAGCTATTATTACAATGAAAGTTCATTCACATATATTATTTCATTTGATGCTGATCTTAATAACCTTGTAAGGTAGAAAGGGAATGTTTATTCCTTCATAAATATTAGGACTGTAGACTGGGAGTTAAAAAAGGGCCTTAAAGCTATCTGCAGAGGGCAACTATCTCATTTTAGAGATGAGGAACTGAAATAACCATGGGCATTAAATGATTTTCTCAAGATGACATAGGTAATGTGTCAGAGGAAGGATTCCCAGTCCAAAGCTCCTTCTCGACCTAAGAAAATGCACATTCCATAAAGTTTTCTTTATGTCTTATTAGTAACTCTTGTCCAGGAGAAGGGGGAGCTATTTTTTCTCAAATTCTTCTCTATATAATGTGCCATGCCTATAGATTGCCACCTTAGACTCCCTGAGACAGCATAATTCTTTCTCTCATAACTTCCAACTGCATGACTAAGCAAGTTGTGGTATATAAACATAATAGAATATCACTGCCCTCTAAGAAACAATGTATGCAATGAATACTGAAAAGCATGTAATGAGTTATATAAAGTGGTTTAGGGAAGCTAGGTGGCGCAATGGATAGAGTGTTGGACCCAGAGTTGGGAGACTCATCTTCCTGAGTTCAAATGTGACCTCAGACACTTACTAGCTGTGTGACACAGGGCAAATAACCCTGTTTGCTTTAGTTTCCTCATCTAGAAAATGAGCTGGAGAAGGAAATGGCAAACCACTCCAGCATCTTTGCCAAGAAAACCCTAAATGAGGTGATGAAGAGTCCAACATGACTGAAATGACTGAAAAGCAAAACTTAACTGATGCAAGTGAGACAAGCAGAACCAGAAAAATTATATATGCAATCACTACAACAATGTAAATGGAAAGAACAACCCAATAATGCAATTCAGTACGGTGAAATTAGCATTCAAAGATGAGATATGAGAATGTAGCTCCCTCCCTTTTTCACATACTTTTGGGTATAGAACTGCATATGATTTCAGACTCAATAGATGCATTGCTGAACAGCTTGCTTGACTATGTTTTTTACTTCTTTTTAAAAGTCTTTTATTATAAAAATTGGCTTTCTAGGCAGTATGGGGGAGGAATATATTAGACACTATAGATAATATAGAAACAAAATATAGAAATAATTTTAACTCCTATTCGTTGGAGTAAAAATTCAATTTTCTAGAATGCTATCTCATCAATAGGAATAAGAGCAACTCTGCTTGGGCTTCTTTATATCCACAGGATCAGAAAGAGAGGGACCATCTACTCTTTCCTCTACTAACCTAGTCTATAACAGCAACATCCTTGTGTTTTTCACTGAAGTTTGTCATCCTAAAGAAGATACAGCTGGGTTGTTCTCATTTCACTTTCATTTTCAGCATTGTAGCTTTTCAAATGATCAGTCTCTCCCCTTCTACTTCATTCATCCTTCCTTCCTCCCTTCTTGGTAGTGGTCACTTGCTCATGCAGAAATATGAAACAAGTTTAAACATCTTTTTAATCCTTGACAGCTTTAGCTGTGAGGATTTGATAGCCATTTCACTGAATGTTTTGTAGGTTGAGGGCAGGAAGAAAATTTGTTTCAATGCATTTAATTTATACTTGTAAAAAGGTAACATTATTTAACTGCTAAATCCAAACACACATATCAAAGAGTCCATTTGTTGTGATAGAAAGACAAAAATTCTTAGAATGAATAGTGACAACATTAGATCCACAAGGATGTTGAGATTGTTCTGACAGGGTACCTCTAGTACTCTCCCATCTCATTAAACCCATCCAAATCAGGGAAGAATAGATTGCTATAATCACTAACCCAGAAGTGAGGTCACTGGTTAATCTGACTTCACAGCAACAAAAGAAGCTCAAGGGATAAAAAAAGTGTCCCCTGATGAAAGTCCACATTCCTCTGCCTAAATAAGCCTTTCACACTTAAGCAGGAAAAATGTATTGGTTTGACTCTTTTAGCCAGCCTACAGTAGCATGTGACCATCAGCTCTTTAAAGCTTTTTGTGGATGATATAATGATTAACTGACTGTTCAAATCCTAGAAGTGTCACATTAGCAGCCTCTATCAGCTCCTGGGAAAGAGGCAGCAGAGTGTGAAACTTGAATTCCACAATGGTCTAGAAAGAATGATTAAAGTCACAAGTGATTCACAGCAGCTTATAAATTAAATCCAAGTTTGGTGATGTTATCAATAATGGACAGGGTGCAGGTACTGGAGAGTAACAACAAGACCAAACTTATTTTTGTTTTATTTTTCGATAAACCAAGAAAAGCTATTCTCCTAATGGAAATATTAGTAATCTGCTGTAAATTTTGGAAGTGAGCACCATTTTTAAGTGTTTGGGGAGGTTGTTTGATGATAAATATTTCAAAGAGTATACTATTAATTCAGGCCAATCAATAATACAGCAAAACCCTGCAGCTAAGTTACCAAAAGAGAAGAAATTTATTCGCTAGCTGCATCCCCAGTGAAATCCATGTCCAAAGGTTTAGGACTACAGACAGCAAGATTTTTACCAAAATATTATTCATTACCCAAACATTATTGAAGTGATAGCATGTCATAACTTTTTAATTCTTTGAGTAGAAAACTGAATACTTACTTGTGTTTCTTGAGAACTTGCTCAAACACTAGGGAGGAACTTGACATCATCGAAGTGTCTTTTGTCTAACTTGACAGGAAATCATCCTTCAAGTGGTCAGACTCCAAGCAGGATCTTGTTTGAAAGATCTAAGAGCCCGATAAAGAGAAGTTTTTCATCTCGAGAAACTCCTGAACTCAAGTGGTTTTTTCTTTTGCTTTACCTTCTGACACCCTGGCAAACCCATGTGGACCTCTGGTAGAATGAGCAAAGCAAAGAATTGGCTTGGACTTGGCATGTCCTTATATTTTTGTGGGTTGATGGACCTTACAACTACAGTGCTATCTATCACTCCCATGCCCCTCAAAGAACTGGAAGTACATCTGTCGGACAAGACACATTTGCACCATCGAATGAAAAGAAGTTGGGTTTGGAATCAATTCTTTGTTCTGGAAGAATACACTGGAACTGACCCTTTGTATGTTGGCAAGGTAAGAACTACAACATAGAAATAAAATATGCACTGCACGGGGGTGGGAGAGAGAGTCAGTAACAATGGTGAATTTAATAAGCACGTCTTCGGTATACTTAATTTCAAGATCATGAATATAAAGTGTTTTGAACTTTATTCACACAGTAATATGGATGTTGTGCTTTGCGTATAGGAGGCACTTCATAAATGCTCATTCAATGAATGGACTTAAACTGTGTTCTATATACCCAGATGTAGTAACAAGAACATATAGCAATGCAACCATGATAAGTAAATGATGTCTATGAAAATTGAAAATTCATCTAAGTTATTTAGTTCCTCTCATATAAATGTTTTGGGAGGATGCCTGGTCATAAATATTTCAAAGAGCATACTTTTAATTCAGGCTAATCAATAATACAGAATGGTTTATAGCATGTGGAGTGTGAATACATACATAGCCAGCCATATACAATACCTGTGTCTGGGGCTTGAGAAATTGCTTAACATAAGTGAAATGAGTTTTAAATGCCTTTTTAATCCTCAACAATTTCAGTGGTTGACAGCCACCTCATATGGGCTTTTACATAGCAAAAGAAGGGAAGGTAAACATTTTGGTAGATAAATGGGAAAGTATCACTTGTTTTGTTAGATTATTTGACAAGGAAGAGAACTTGTTTCTCTACCCTCACATCCCAAAGGCAAGAAGAGGTAGAAGTAAAGGTCTGGAGGAGAGAACACTTTCCCAGGAGGGCAGTGAGCTTCCTCAGTGGCAGCAACATCAAACTGACATGAAGGAGGAAGGGGTATAGAAGGGAAGCTACCTCCAGGGTGATGCGGGGCAGAGAAAAAGGAATCTCCTAGAGGTAGTAGGGAAGGATAGAGAGAATCCTATACTTAGGAAAACTGGGAAGATTAGGGTTCGCATTCCGTCTCTGACACTTACCAACTATGAGTCTAATAAACCTTACTTTCCTCCTAGGTAAAGTAGAGATAATAAAGGGCAAATGAATGAAAAAGCATCGATCAAATGGTAAACACGTGCCGAATATGGTGCTAAGGGCTGAGAATACAAAATCAAAGACAATTCCCACTATCAAGGAGTTTAATATTCTAATAAGTGGAAACAACACATAGGACTTTTTCAGCTGTCCTATGTGTTGTTTCCACTTATTAGAATATTAGAAATAGAGCCTTTAGAACTGATTTTAAAGGGCAGTTGCAATGCTCAAATGAAATAACACATGAAGTGGGTTTAAAGTGGCATGTGTGTCACTTACTATTATTACAGAGGGAGACGGTTGATGACTACAAAAGATACAGGACATTTCAGAGAAAGGCCATGTGGGTACCTGTGATGATAACAAAAATGAATATCTTGTAGTTATATGTTCTTTGTCATTTTAAAGGATATTTTCATATTCATTATCCCAGGTTCTGACCTTAAAAAAATAAAAAAGAAAGCAAAAGTCATCCCTACATACTGACTCTAGATAGTGCCTTCAGATACTTTTGTAGACTTTTTAAAATGGAATTACAATTAATTATTTTTGGTTTATCTTGCTTGTTTAAAATGCTGGACTTTCTCCTATTTTATAATTGAATTTTAATCAGAGAACCTTTCTATAAAAACAACAAAGTGAAAGAATATTGAAGCTAGAGAAGTGAATTGAAAATAAATAAAAAATTCTATTAAGTGATAACTTAAAGGCAGATGATCGTGGCCACTCTCCCCAGAAATAGAAAGAAGTTGTGAGACTAAGTAATTCATAGAAGCCCAAGTAACTCCCCAACGTAGGAAGCAAATTCCCCAGAGTTTTAACACCTCAGCAATGTCTCTCTTATCCCTCATATCCAACCTCTTACCAAATTTTGTCAATAGGTACGTCTCAGTGTTTCAAAAATCAATTGTTTTCTCTCAATTCCCATTGGTCTTAGCTTAGTTCTTGTTCTTATCTCTTCATAGCTAGAAAAACCAAAGATTCTCTTCTTCCTGTCTCCAATTCACCTGACATACTTCTGAGATATTCATCTTCTTAAATACACTTTTCATCATGTCATTTCCTTTATTAAGACCTTAATATGGCTCACTAAAGCTTGTTAGACAAAACTTAAACTTTTCAGTTTTGCAACATTTGATCATCTCCACTGGCTGCCTTTACCTCACCATCATTCTCTCTCATGATTCCCCAATAAAGATGCTCCTGAGCCACTTCACTTCCTCCATGAAATTTTCCTCACTGTACTCCTTTCTATAATGATTCCTCCCTTATTCTAAATCCCTAAATCACTTGTTTAACCTAAATTGCTTTCTAGTTCTTGCTTGTGAATTTCCTCTCTTTAACTCAGGAGTTCTTAACCTTTTTTACATTATGGATCCTTTAGTAGTCTAGTAAAGCCTATGTATTCCTTATCACAATAATGTTTTTAAATGCATAAAATAAATAATATGATTGTGAAGGAAACCAAAGATCTGTAAATATCTACCTATCTATCTATCTGTCTGTCTATCTGTCTATCTATCTATCTATAGTTTTCCAATCAAGTTCACAGATCCCCTTGAATCTATACATGAATTTCTAATCTATGGACCCTAAATTAAGAACCCCTGCTCTAAATAGATATGTCTTATATCTCTGGGGGGAGGAGTGGTAAAAAAATGGGTGCGGGGGCCAGCACCTAAAATGAAAAAATTGCAACAAGTCTATATAAAAGAAATGAAGGAAGCCATACTTCCCTTCTTCCCCAAGGACTTGTTCCTTTTATTCTCTTCTTAGATCCCAAGTTATGCCCCAGCACAGTTTGTGACTCAATGCTCTTTGAAAGAGAAAATGGAAATTATAGGATTGAAAGTAGAGTAGAGACCTGAAGATTACTTATATTCAGTAGTTGTAGTCCTCCTCTCTCAGGACCAAAGGATCTCAAGCCAGCTCTTCCCTAAGGGGTCCAGAGAGGGGGAGCGAGGGACCAAATGGAGGCTATAGCCATGGATGGGGAGAGGCAAATGCAAAAGAACAGCATAGTGTTTAGGAGTAGAAAAAAAGCACTGGGTTGCAGTAGAAAGAGTAATTGAATCTGGAATTAAGATCTGTATTTAAATTCTGCTACTCATTATCTGTACCAGCTCCAGCCCTGTGGTTAACTTTCTTGTGCTCCAGTTTCTTCACTTGTAAAATGAGGGGTTCAAAAACAGATGATGTATAAGGTCCTTTGTGGCTCAAAGTCTATGATCCTAGCACAGGAACAGCAGCTGGGATAGCCATTTGTTCTGGGACCCTGACCAGTGCAGTCCTGGTAAATACAGCACTCCAGGAAAAAAAGTACCCACAACATACCTCCACGTTTAATCTTAATTACGAGCATCGTCTCTATCCGTCAGTTAATAAACATTTATTAAAAGCTTACTGTGTGTCAGGCATTGTGCTAAGTGTTGAAGATATGAAGAAAGACAAAAGATAGCCCCTGCTCTCAAGGCACTTACACTTTAACCGGGAAGATAACATGTAAAAAGTCACTGACAGGGGGAGAGGGGAAAGAGGGTACCTGGCATGAGCAGGGTTGGGGCTTAGGGGGAAGGGAATAATGGGAATGAGGGAATATATAATAATAATGTTATAATATTATTTAATATGTAAATAATAAGCAATTTTAATTTAGTAATTTAAATAATAAATTAAATTAATAAATTAAATTAAATAACTAATAAATTTGCTGCTTTAAATAAATAATTGATTGATGATAATATTAAAATGACAACAAGGGAATAATGAAGTCTTGCAGCCAAGATGGGAAATGATGAGGATGTGCCTTAGGCCATTCCTTAAATAGAGGCTCTGGAAAGAATTCTCAGATGTCTACTCTCCACCCTCTCCAAAGAGAGGGAGGGAGGGGCCCCAAGGACAGAGGGTACTGGAGAGGTATGAATTTCAGAGTTAATTTGATCTTGCAGGGAGATGAGTTTCTAGAGACAATGGTGGGTGATTCAGGTGAGCAGCCAGGTGAGAAATGAATCCATCACTTTAAGTCTAGACAATCAACTAAACAATAAATCAAACCTTGATTTGTAGCATTTGCTGATTTGGGGGGGGTATAAATGCTCGCACTGAAAACTTAACAATTTCTTCTCAGAGTCCTTTAAAGTTGACTCCAGCACTCTCCTGCTACTTTCAAGGGCCACTGAGAGTTGAATGCATAAGGAATTGCCTGTAGTCAGATGCTACTCTCACCTTCTCTTTAGTATGAAGAACTCAACAAACATTTTTATTGAACACCTAATATGATGCAGGCACTGTGCTAGGCCCTCAGGATACCAATACAAAATGAAGCCATCCTGTCCTCAAAGAATTTACATCCTCCCAAAGAATTAAGTCCACTTCATGTGGCTCTGAGATGACGAGTCAGCACGGTTAGGAAGAAGGCAAAGTTGGGACCCCTAATTCCAGATATAGTTGCACTGCTCTGTCTCATACCAGGACTCTAGAACAGGATGGGGGAGGGGAGGAGGAAGGCTGCAGTTGGGGGTGGGAGGTTGGCACCAACCTACCAGGCAGCATGAGCTCGGGGCCCCATGCCCTCTCTATCCCTCTGAATGCCAGCCCTTGCCACTCCCTGCCCCACAGACGGCCCTGCAGAGTGGACATCCTGGTTCAACGTGGACCACCCTGGGTTGGGATGGAGTGTTTGAGAGCCTGGATGCTATTTGATTCTATTATGATGAGCAATTATGTGCCCATCCCTTGACCCTGGAAGCCCAGATCACCAAGCAGGAACTGCTTTCTAATGCGGGTGATACAATCTTGAGAGGGGCTTCTGGTGCTTCAATCAGGAGTAACCCAAAGGAAAGATTTGTCCCAACTACCACATCTGATTCAAGTGCCTGCTAGGTGAGTGTACAGACATCCCCATGGGGGACGGGGGGAAGGAGCCTTCTGAGGGTCCCTATCTTACAATGGCAAGCCAGAATAAAGCTGAATCATTGATCCCTGTGTGTGACTATATATACACATGCAAATCATATATATATATATATGCACACATTTATACATACACATATGATTATATATACACATTACATGTTCAGCTCTGTACACTGAGCTGAACTGAAGCACTACCTCAGGAGTTAGAGAACCTAGATTCAAGTTCCACCTCTGATGAAACATATTAGATACATGACCCTGGGCAAGTCATTTAAGCTCCTTGTTCCTCAGTTTCCCCAGCCGCAAAATGAGGACTAAATGGCATCTGAGGTCTCTTCCAGATCTATATCTAGAATCTCCACATTGCTTTTTTTCCCAGTATTTTCTTTTTCCTTTTGGCAAGTAATGCATGTACATCTAATTCCCTGCAGCTCCTAGGGTGTCTACCCTCTTGTCACCTTGACCTCCCTCAGACGTCTGTTTAGAAAGACTGCCACTATATTTGCTCATTTCAGGAAGAACTTCTATAACAATTAGCAGCAGTGATTGGTGTTGCCTTTACAGAACTTGCACTGAACTTCCCAGGGACCATTCAGCTAGCAAGTCCCAGCTAGATTGTATTGACATATACAAAGAGGGAAAGCCGGAGGAGGTTTAGACCGGGTCCCAAGGACCAAACTCTTGCTAAGGTCAACAGTGTTGTTGGAAAGGACTAACCCATAGATCTTTAATAACAAAGCATTTTAATTACTTTTTTATATTTCTCAAATCAACCCCAACTCAGCATTCTAAAGGCACCAGCTATCATTCCCTATTACCTTTGAGACTTCCCCTAATGAATGTGGGATTCTTAGACATGTGGGCATATTCACTTGTGCCACTCTGTCCTGCAAGTGTTTAAAAGGAATATGAGATTCGCTTCCAGGGTGTACATGGGCATGTTCTGCTGATTACAGCTAAGAATCAATATTGAACCATTTTCAACTCTGCTTCTGATTTGCTTTGTGACCCAGAGCAAGTCAGTTAACTTCTATTCTTCAGTTTCCCCTAGAGAAAGTGTATACCTGGAAGCTCATACAAATGTTATGAGCTCTAATTTTAAAAGCTAGAGAAGTACATTAAGCTCTCCAGAGGAATGTACTATGTAAACACAAAATGGTAATCTGCTCTTCCTTACACCAGGGACTTCCCATATTCAAGAGTAAAAATGCTTCCTCTTTGTCCCTTTGGATTCTCCCCTTAAGCCACGATGTTAATAAATTAAATAAAAGGCAGGAGAAACTGCTACCTGATGTACACTTAGTAGACCACTCCAGCTACAGAGTTCCTATGTTCTTTTTTACAAAGAAAAATAGATAGGTGCTTGTAGATGTACAGAAAAGGCACAGGAAAAAAGGTTTCTTAAGAGAAAATTAGGGGGGGCGGAGCCAAGATGGCAGCTAGCAGCAGCAACATATCGCAGCTCTCACATAGCCACCCCAAAATACCCATAAAATAGGACTCTAAACCAATCCTAGAACTCCAAAACACACACAAGGATACTTCCCACTAAAGTCAGCTCGGCTACGAGGAACCATATCAGCACTGCGAACCGAAGCCAGCCTGGCCTGAAGCCGCAGCTGTGCCCTGGGGGCAGC
>CM053587.1:129106015-129121009 GCA_028646515.1 Pseudochirops corinnae
GGGGGAGAAAATATGTAACTCAAAATCTTGTGGAAATGAATGATGCAATAAAAAAAAAAAAAGAGAAAATTAGACCAACTTCTTCAGATAGAACTATACACCATTTATTCTCTATCTCTATAAGGGCAACTAGGTGGTACAGAGGATAGAGTGCCAGGCCTGGAGTCAGAGAAGATTTATCTTGCTGAGTTCAAATCTGACTTTAGACATGTATTGGCTGTGTGATCCTGAGCAAGTCACTTAACCCTCTGGCTCAGTTTTCTCACCTGTAAAATGAGCTGGAGAAGGATGTGGCAAACGACTCCAGTATCTTTGCCAAGAAAACCCCAAATAGGGCCACAAGGGGTCAGACACAACTCAACAACAACAGTAACAAAAACATCACTATGAGAGTTTTTCCCTTCCTAGAATTTCCTAGCTTCCCTTCTCTCTTATATTCAGAGCAGATCTTCTAGTACCAATCTACTTTTTGAGACTAAGGGAAGGTTCCATCTTCAACAATAAGGGATACCCCCTAATTATTGTCATAGCAATTCTCCATTTATGATGCAGTGAAGAAAAATAGCCAGTGGTTGTTTGGGGAAGTTTTTTGTTTGTTTTTTTAACAATAGCAAGAGGCTATAGTTTTATCTGAGAAAAGAACATGAAGACCATAGGAGCTATGGACTATGGGTTCAGGTAAGGGAAGAGAGTGTTACAATACTTTAAAAGCAAGACTACAGTTTAGCTCAAAACAGTCAACATCTTTCAATTTAAGTATGCAGAAATAGGTTTTTGTTCTTCTCTGAATGGATACTTTTTTAAAAAGTATATTTTTAAACCTGTGATTTCATTAGTATAAGGAACTCCCAGTGGGCAAAGTTTCTTTATCAATGGAGATTTGTAATCTAAAATCTTAGCTAGTTATCTGGGGACACTGAAAGGTCCAGAGTCACGCAAATGGTGTTTTAGAAGAAGGCCATAGGAGCGACTAGGTGGTGCAGTGAATAGAGCGCTGGCCCTGGTGTCAGGAGGATCTGAGTTCAAATCTGGACTCAGGCACAACACAAAAAATTAGCTGTGTGACCTTGGGCAAGTCACTTAACCCCAATTGCCCTATCTTGCCCCCTCCAAAAAGAAAAAAAAAAGGACGAAGTCAGATTGTCTTAACTCTGAGGTGCTGAACTTGGAGTCCCAAGATCAGAATTTGAATCCTGTCTCTGCTGCTTATTCTGAGACTCTGTTTCCTAAACTGCTAAACTAGGAGGTTGGACAAGATTACCTCTAAAGTCCCTGCCATCTTTATGTCCAGGATTTTATGTTCTTCTAAATAACATTATCAGTCATGAGGAAGGGGAGGAGAAAAGGAGCCTTCTGACTGAAACAAAGTAACCAGGTGATTTTAATAACAGGAAGAGGTAGCATTTATCTATCACAGGGGTGGGGAACCTACAACCTGGAGACCATATCTGGCCCTCTAGGTCCTCAAGTGCATCCCTTTGACTGAATTTAAGTTTATAGAACAAATTCCCAACCACATGTGGCCCTCAAGTGCGGCCCATTGACTGAATCCAAACTTCACAGAACAAATCCCCTTAGTAAAAGGATTTGTTCTGAAACACTTGCACTCAGTTGAAGGGATGCACTTGAGGACCTAGAGGGTCACATGTGGCCTCAAGGGTGCAGGTTCCTCACCCCTGAAGTCTAGCACTTTACAAATATTCTCTTATTTCATCACAATATTTCTATTATCATCCATACTTTAAAGATAAGGAAACTGAGGTAGAAAAAAGCTAAGTGATTTCTCAGGGCCATGCAGCTAGTTAAGTATATGACATGTTACCAGTGTGGTGGGCCACAGAGCACTCATTCAGCATTGCAAGAGGACATTTTAGAACAATCATTCAGAAGAATCTGACAAGGAAAGAGAGACACAGGCATAGAATCTGCACTGAAACATATCCTTTCCCTATTTTTTCCAGGTTGGTTTCTTAAACCATGTGGCAATACTGATATTGAAGATAGTAGAGATACAGTTGTGTAGTGAACAGTGAGCTGGCCTCGGAATTAGAAAGATCTGGGTTTGAGTCCTGCTTCTGACATATATATGTGACCTTAGTCTAGTCCCTTAACCTCTAATGTGTTGGGCAACTCTCTAAGAATAATTTAATCAATCTTTTAAGTAATAGATACTGAACTGCCTTAGTACAGAAAGGTACTTCCTCCACTAATAAAAGCATAGGTCTTATTTAAATACATATGCATATGTGAATGTGTGTGTGTGTGTGTGTGTGTGTGTGTGTGTGTGTGTGTAAGTAACCACAACCTTCAGGAAGTTTGCATGTTCCAGGTTGGCCTTTTAATAATAATTCATACTTGTTTGGGTTTTAAAGTTTATTCACACTAGCCTCATACAAATCCTGTAGGTAGAGAAAGTATTGTTCCTGTTTTGCAAAGAAGGAAACTGAGGCTTAGAGAAAGAGAATGAATACCCACAGTCATACAAAGAGTCAAAGCCAAGCCTGGAGTTTAGAGTCGGATAACCACAAGTGGAGTGTTTAGTTTTGTTTTTTCCCACTACACCACAATGCTCTGAAGATTGCAATGTAAAAGTGACTGCGTTGTATTAACTCAGAGACCCAGAAGAGTCTTGAAAACGTTTTTTTCCCTCCACCTATTGACTGATGGTTGAAAATAATTTAAAATGGTAACAGAGTCTTTCATTCACAATGAGAAATAAGGCTTAAAATGTAGGTGCCCTTGGAAAAGATAACCCATGGATTTAAATTCATATTAAAGCTGTATATCAGATCCTTATCTAAGAGATCAGGTTTTTAGAGTGGGACAGCAACAGGAGAGAGGAATTGCTAAGGAAAAAGAGCAAGGGGCTCTAGAAACAGGACAGAGTGTTTAAATAACACGCTATAGACAAACTTCATCTAGATCATTTTTGCCTAAGGCTGGCTCTGTAGATGTCCTTTACACATGTACACAAACACAGAGGATACTAAATAAATATTTGTTGATCCGGGTTTTAGTTATTGCTTTTAAATTCCTTCTTCCTATTCCCTCACCAGCTAAAGGTGCATTTCCAAAGTCCTTCTCCCAAAGCCCATCAAAAGGAAGGTTGGAGTCCTAAGACCTGACCTGAGTAGACTCTAGGGCAGACATGGAAACAGGGCTGCTAGGTGGCACAGTGGATAGAGCACCAAGCCTGGAATCAGCAAGATTGATCTTCCTGAATTCATATCTGACCTCAGACACTTAACTAGCTGTGTGACACAGGGCAAATCACTTAACCCTGTTTGCCTCAGTTTCCTCAGCTGTAAAATAAGCTGGAGAAAGAAATGGCAAACCATTGCAATATCTTTGCCAAGAAAACTCCAAATGGAGTCACAAAGAGTCAGACACAACTGAAACAATTGAACAACAGTAAATTGGAAACATAAGGAAAACATTAGACTTCTGTCATCAGTAAAGACCATTATGTACTGAGTATCTATTTTACTCTGTAGTGGGGTTTTATTTATATTTTTCCTTTCGATTTTTAAATTGCTACAGGGAAGCATAGCAGCTTCTGGAATGATTATACAGATTTCTTTGAAATTCTCTGATTCTATCATAGTTTTAGAATTTAATTTAGAATTTAGAATTATAGAGGCTATGTGGTACAATTTATACCTGAAAAGCCATCTCCTGACAAAATCTACTTATATAACCTCAGCTTAATAACCTTGAATATTAGAAGAGCTCACTACCTCATGAAACAGCACATTCCATTTTCAGACAGAGACCTGTTGTTGGGAATATCTTTCCATTGAGCTGAAATTTGCCACCTCCCTCCCTCAACACCCCCCCCCATAACTTACCTTAACATCATTTCAGTTCCTTTGTTCCTTTACAATCTGCCATTGCCTAAATTAAGCTCTTTTATCCTAAGTTATAAAGAGTTGTATGTTTCTTCTCCAAGGTATCATTCTTTATTAAAGAGGGGGAATAAATATAGTTTTCAGTTTTAACCAAAGGCAGTTCTAACACATAGCACAGTTGCAAGTAGGATGGATTTCTATTTATGTATAACCGGGTCCAAACAGAATAAGTATCTACTGTGTAGAGTCAAAGCTCTGCCCTTATGCTTTCTGAACTGTTTAAATAGAAGGTTTCAATTGTGAAAAATAATAGGACAGCATGTTGGATGTGAAAATGAAAGAACACCGTATTTTAAATAGAATTTTTAGTGGGGAAAAAAATCCTAGGCTTTTTCTCACTCCATTTTGTTCTCTTATTTCCCTCCTAAAGCTAAAGCATGGCATCCTCTAGGCAGCAAAATAGCTGCTTCTATCATTTTATAGTGAGTCACTTTGAGACCCATTCAAATTCAGCAACAGTCCCCAACCTTCTTGTAGAAGAGTGTTTTATATGTATTTTCAGGTCTCTTCCGTGACTCTGTGCCCTTTAATTACTAGCAGGCATCTTCATATTTACACTATACTAGTAAATTCAAATAGTCAGCTACAGCTCTGACCCTCTGTGACCATGCATGAGAATTGCACTTACCAGAAGAATCCAGTCCACGTGTTCCCCCCTAACCCCATTACAGCACCAGAGTTCTGAAGGGAGACAAGAAAATCTGTGTGCATTAATACCCTTCTGGCTAAGCATGTATGGCATAAATGACAACATCTGTTGTCTTTTTTTTGTAAATTAATCATAAGAAACTATTCACTGGAAAAATGCTAGTGCTAACAATCTGGGTCACATTGGAGTTGGCAGCAATGGACGGAATTTAACCACTCTGCTATTGCCCCAGCTAAAACTCAAAGCTTACTCTGCTGCCTCGTTATGGCATGGAGGTGACCCTGACTTCTCAGGGCCTTGGCTAACAGAGTCCAAGCCCAGCAGGTGCTACCAAGCTGGAGATGCTTCAAGGATGCGCCCAGAGATGGAACACCTAGGCTGACCCTCTGAAAACAAACACAGTTTAAGTTCAGAGAGGTTTATCACCAAAGGATTAGCCACCAGGAAAGAACCATTTTTGTCCACAGTAACCTATAGCTAGTATTCATATAGTGCTTTAAGGTTTACAAAGTATTTAATATGTATTAACTCGTTTGATCCTCATAACAATTCTGTAAGATAGATGCTATGATTATCCTCATTTTATGAATGAAGAAACTGAGGCAAATAGAGGTTAAATGACTTGCCTAGGACCACACAACCAGTAAGTGTTTGAATAAGGATTTGAATTCAGGTCTTCCTAACTCCAGGTCCAGCACTCTATCTATCCACTGTTCCACCTACTCTCTATTATTATTATATCAATATATATTGCTATTATTATTAAGTCAGTGTTTGTGCCCAAATCCATTGTGCTGAAACTCACAACAGGGTCCAGGATAACAATACTGTACTTCATTTCCTTAGAGAATCATGAGAATGGTGTTGAAAAAAAGAACAGTAAAGAAAGTGGCACTTCTTCCTACATCTGTCAATTTTTATTTGTTCGTGTATTAGCCAGTCCAATCCAATAAGCATCCATTTAGCATCTTCTGAGTGCAGGACACTCTGCTAAGCCCTAGAAATACAGAAACAAATACACACACACACACACACACACACACACACACACACACACTCCAGCCTCAAGGACTTTTACCATGCTGGAATAGGAGAAGAACTCTACAACATGTTAACATACATATGTATATGATCATTTGAAGAGGGAGAGAGCTCTAGGGAAATCAGAAAAGGCTTTCCATTGTTGAGTAGCACATGAAGGGGAGGTGTTCTAGGTTTGGAGTACACTCTATACAAAGGCACTGAGGTAGGAGAGACAATTCTGCATCAGGGAAAGAGTAAGTGAGCAAGTTTGGCTGAAACAGAGTACTTGAAAGTTTGGAATTTGAATAAGCCTAGAAAGATAGGCTAGAGGCTAACCGTGATACTCGAATTCAGGGCCAGTTTGATAATGTAGCCCCCGATGAACAATCAGGACAATTCAGACCCCTGAAATTCCCTTGATTCTTGGTTCAAGAAGAAGTACCTTCACCTTATTCAAAGGAAGGATGCAATTATGGTGTTGAACTGGCAACTAATCAGTTAAATTCTCTATCTGTCTACTGACAGATGACATTAGGAGCTATCATCCTCTTTTTAGCCAATCAGAATCTTCACAAAATGAAGTGCTTATGTAACTTATTTATTCACAAAGGCCTTTCTTTTTAAAAAAAATGATAAAAAAAATTTTTATACATTTCAAGACATTTAATGGGAATTTTAGGATTGGTCCATAGAAATATCCAAGAGGCAAGTTTTTGTGACAGGAGAGTCTTATTTTAAATGAAACTTGTTATCTACTCAAGGAAATTTAAAAAATCCTTAGATTTAGTCTTTCCTTGGATTTAGGAGGTATATTTCTTAGGACTCCTTATAGATACTTCTAATAGAAATTTTTCCAGATAACAGTCAATGTCTTGACCTTGGAGGTTTTCATGTGTGTGTTTTCAAGTGTCTTTCTATGGATAATTTGGACTATATTCTTCCAGCATTTTAAGTTAAGGTATATCCTTGTTCAATGTAAAAATGTGTCTGTTGATGAACTTTGATAAACATGTTAGTGAAAAACAACTACTACATTTTGAAAGACCTTAAAGAATTCTAGCAGAATTGAAATTTAATTTGCCATGTTTCATTTTCTTAATAGAATTTTTCTTTTCCTGCAGCTTCATTCAGATATGGACAGAGGTGATGGGTCTATCAAATACATTCTGTCAGGAGAAGGAGCCGGGATTGTGTTCACAATTGATGATACTACCGGAGACATCCATGCGATTCAGAGACTGGATCGAGAAGAAAGGGCCCAGTATACATTAAGAGCACAAGCCCTGGACAGGCGGACAGGCAGGCCTATGGAGCCTGAGTCAGAGTTCATTATTAAAATCCAAGACATCAATGATAATGAGCCTAAATTCCTGGATGGACCTTATGTAGCCACTGTGCCAGAAATGTCCCCTGTAGGTAAGGTTATTAATTAAATTAAGGTTATTAAAATTAAAGAATTTCTGTCACAAATAACAACTGGCAAACAGACTACCCCCAATGCATGCACTGAGAATGAGGGATTATGCAAAACTCCTTACACTGCAAGTAAAATTCAGGAGGTGTGTAAGACCAGATCATCACTTAAAATTTAAACATAAAACCTTTTGGCTATGAGAATCAACTACATTGTCAAATAAGCCTGGTTTTGTTGTATGGTTCAGATTTTTTTTAATTTGATGACTTTTCAAATCTATTTGGGAAAAAAATATTTTAATAGCACAAAAGGAGCAAATGAAATTAAGAATGAGAGCTGCATGTAAAGATTCTATCAAAAGGCTCATGGGACTGTCTTGTCTACTTGTGGGCTAAAAATGTATATATAAGAAAGTCCAATACGCACTAAATTAGTTATAAGATATGCCATGGAAACCCAAGGCACCAAAAAAAAGGAAGCTCTCCTCATTGAAGTACCACTCAACACTTCATAGTGTGGTAATAAAGGCCACTCACGACTATTGTCCCTTCTTCCCAGACATGATTTTAACAAAGTTCCACTGTCTTTTTCTCAGGCACCTCAGTTATCCAGGTGACAGCAACCGACGCTGATGACCCAACATATGGAAACAGTGCCAGGGTAGTGTACAGCATTCTTCAGGGCCAGCCATATTTTTCTGTGGACTCTAAAACAGGTACTATCCTACCACCAGGGGTCAGAGAAGTGTGATATGTTCTCTCAGTTTTTTATAACCACTTACTATGGGATGAACTCCTCCAAATCAACCTCTCAACCATTAAGAGGAATTTATTAAGGGCTTTTAAGGAATTTATCAAGGTGCTATGCTAGGAGCCAGGGATACAAAGAAAAAGTTATGGAGTCTTTGAGTTAGAAGGAACCACAGAGGTCACAGCTAACCCACACCTCCATAAACCAATCCTTTCTATAACATCTCTGAGCAGTAATCATCCACCTTCTACTTAGACAATCCCAGTGAAGAAAAGCTCCCCACTTTATGAAGTGGTTTATTCCATTTTCTGACAATTCTAATTGTGAATCAAAATCCATGTCCCTGTAACTTCTAAGCAAGGGTCCTAGTTCTGCTTTCTCAAATGTTGGTCTCTCCCATGCTTTTTTGCAATAACAGCCAAAGATACCATTAGGTTTTTGGCTGCTGTATCAATCTGTTCATTTATATTGAGCTTGCAATTCATTAAGACCCCCTGAACTTTTTTTTTTTTAACATAAATTGCTATTAAGCCATATCTCTGCCATTTTGTACTTATAATTTTTTCTCAATTTAAGTGCAGGACGCTCTAGAGATATAGCATTTGGAATCAAAAGAACAGAATAATATTGTATAAATAATAGCATGCACTACATAGGCTCATATGAATGGGACTAAAAGGTCTGTCCCCCAGCATGGTCCATAAAATTCCTGCTATTAGAGTCATGATTTGGGGTATGAAAAAGGTATCCTGATGAAGTAAAAATATCACAGAATTTGACTTCAGGAGAGACCTGGGTTTCAATTCCATCTCTGCCACTTAACAAATTGCTATGTGATTGTGGTCAAGTCACATCATCTCTATACCTCAGTTTCCTCATCTATGAAATGGTAGTAATAAAACTTGCCTAACCTACTTCACAGTCTAAGGAAAGTACCTCACAAATGGGAGTAGCTTTTGGTTCAGCTGTTAACTCTAGGTTATTGTCTGAACAAGGTCACATGTTAACCTGTGAAAAGAATTACAAAAATTTTTACAATTATTTTTTTCTCCATCAAAGATAGTAGAACTACCACCTTGGACCCTAACATTACAATGCCTGCAATGTTTACAGAGGAAATACAAATGGCCTTAAAGAAAACAAAGACAGGAAAATGCTTCACACCCATATATAGGAACACATACATATGTGCATATGTATGTGTGTTTGTATTCTATGCTGGAGACAATACAATTGGAAGGATATATTTACAAGGTATCTAAAAGAGGGGAAGATGTCAAAGGTATGGAAAAATTCTCAGATATTATTGATTTAAAAAAAAAGTTGGCCAAGAACATAATCAATTATTGGCTTTTATGCCTATACAAAATGTTTATGAAGGTTATCTATATTAATTGAAGGAATTCTTAATAAGAATATTAGTAGAGAATTAGGAGGCTTTTGCAAATGATCTTCAGTAAATAGAACACATTTTTATCATTTCATAGTTGACTAAAAAATAGAGAGCGTAGGAGATGTAATATAAGATCTCATTATCCTTATTGTTTATTAAGAAAAAGCATTCAAGTTCATAGAATGAAATGTCTATAAAAATGAGTTTCTTTTATAATAAGATGGCTCCCATTCATATATCAAGAATGTTCTAGATTTCTTTAAAGATATGTAATGAAGAAATAACCATGTTCAAAGACCCTTTAATAACAAACATAAAAACTGACCCAAAAGAACTAAAATAAAATGATGGAGACACTATGCCACAGAGTCCAGGTGAAAAGGGATTCCTAGTGGATGATGAAGTCATGCTCCTGTATACAGATAATATTGTTTTGATCATATCTAGCCCTAAGACATTATAGAATCCCCTGAAGTTCTGTAATCACTCACAAAAATTTGGCCCATCTAGCCACACAGTAAAAACTAATTGAAGGAAGAATGTTAGTTGCCCAAATTTCACCATGAATCTGAATGGACACTCCATAGAGTTTATCCAAATTCTGTATATCAAGGACAGACAGTCCAGAGGGACAAAGGGCTGGGCCCAAAGTTGATGAGGAAGAGAGTAGGCTGAATTGCTTTATGAACATTGCAAAGCATTTTGACTGAACCCAACTTGCCACAATAGCAATGGTCAATCCAGGCAATATAAATATGTTACTAGCATTACTATATTTCAGCAAGATCTGGAATACTACTGTTTTTGAATAAATGAGGATGAGCAATGTAGAGTGAGCAAGAGAAAGGGGTGTGGTGGGCATAAGCAGACTCCAACATATAACCAGGGAGGAACTCCTAAGATGAAAAGGAGAACTGTATAATGGAAAAAGGAGATGAACTGGTTATATGGCAAGAGCAAAGATGTCGGATGGACAGCCAGAGTGTTCGAATGGTATCCTCATGAGGTTAGGAAATGATGAAAGAATCCTCCGTAACATGAATTGGAATGCCTATAGAAAAATTTTGGTCAGCATGGATGACACTCACACAGTGTAGGGGCAGGCAAGAATGGTTGTAATCTCTATATTTGGAGGGAATTCCCCAATCAATAAGTAATAGATCCATTTGAATACTTGAGTCAATTCACCAACATT
Source organism: Pseudochirops corinnae (assembly GCA_028646515.1). Classification (NCBI taxonomy): domain Eukaryota; kingdom Metazoa; phylum Chordata; class Mammalia; order Diprotodontia; family Pseudocheiridae; genus Pseudochirops; species Pseudochirops corinnae. Next base: position 129,116,348 of record CM053587.1, read on the forward strand.
GTCATACTAGAAACACAGAATAGTAGATCTAGAAGATACCTTAAAATCCATACAACCCAATACTTTGTTTTTCTGGATGAGTAAGAGCCAAAGTTGTTCAGTAATTTGACCAGAGTCATATAACTAGTTAGTGGAAGGTCTCAGATAAGAACTCAGGTCTCTTATTCCCAGATCAGTATACTTTCACACCACAGTATGTTAATAAATAGTAAGATCCTCCATAAGAAATGAGAGGTCAGTTTCTGAATGGAGGAGACAGGTTGGAAGCATATGAACATGCTTCTGACAAAGAACATACGTATGGAATAACACAATATAGAAACTCAGGGAAGGGTTGACAGATACCACATGAGAGTTCTGCTTGCTTCAGAAGAATATCAAGTTTCTTTGCAGAAGAGAAGACAGTAAGGATATCACAGAAAAATTTGATTTTATATTGTTAGTAAACTAATAGAAATTTGTTATTTTCCCCCAAATCCTAAAGAGAAACTTTATTCAGAATACACTGAAATGTGAATGGAGAACACATTGGTAAGATGATGTTGCTAAGTCCTCTATATCCTCAGAGAAACTACAAATTATTTTGACAGCTCCCAAGAGACATCTGTAAAGTCAAGGTCAAAAGCACATTAAAAAGCTGCCCCAAGAGAGCAGAGAGGATATTCAAAAAAGAAGAAATTCTGTGTATTTCATTTTAGAAAGTTAGCAATATAATTCAATATGAACGTTATATGAGTCAAACTAGAAACTGTTCCCTTTCTTTTTCATATGAAAAATACTATTTAGTCACAAATGAGATTATAAATCTTGGAATGAATAAACCTTTCATCTTTCTTTCATGTCCATACTTAGTACTTCAAATAAACAGAGAGAACATATTTCCCAATTGGCCACTGTTATATAATGGATCCATAGCAGGATCTAAACCACATATTCCAATGCATTATGATTTCAGTCTCATTTCTTTTTTAAATGAAGCCCATGTCATTCCATAGCTGTTCTACTGTTGTTTAGAGAGATTTATCCTCTCTGCTTGTTAAAAATAAACAACTCACAGAGCATTCTTCACATCTCAAGTTTATTGAACATAGTGTACTGTGAGCTTGAAAGTAAGCAGAAAAAAAGCAAAATAGGAATGATTAAAAACAAAACAAAAAGGAGAATCTCTCACCAAAGCCCAGCCTCACCTTCCTGTGGACTGAAGAAGTGGGAAGCAGCAAGGTAAGAAAAGATTAATTAAAGAAAAGGACATGTTTACTACATTGGAAAAAGAAAAGAGGAATTTTCTAAATGTCCAAAGAGGAGTAGCTCTCTGATGCTCTATTCTTATGACCAAAGGTTCATTATCATTGTTAAGTCAGAATAGGCAGTAATAGCGTTGGTTTCAGTTTCCTGGGTCTATAAGAGAAGTACTGCTGCCACCTCATGTTCCTTTTCAGTAATGTGACCAAAAGGAAAATATCTCGTTGGAAGCTGACTTTGCTGGAATGTTTGGGGATAAGTTCAATGACACTAACTGGTGTTTCAGAACCCCACTAATATAAGTAATGTCTATTCTGATTTAATGCTCACAACACATGACCCAAGGCCTATTTCTTTCCAAACTGGAACTGAGATTTATAATTTGCCTTAAGAACAGACTTTTTGCTATCCTGCAGGTGTAATTAGGACAGCACTTATGAACATGGACAGAGAAGCAAAAGAATATTATGAAGTGATTATACAAGCCAAGGACATGGGAGGACAGCTTGGGGGATTGGCTGGAACAACCACAGTCAACATTACCCTCTCTGATGTCAATGATAATCCACCTCGATTTCCACAGAGTGAGTATCTATCAAATGTGCTTGTAGAGTCTATGTTAGGCAATACCAGGATGAAATTGAGATCTCTCATGAAATTTCAATATTTTTTACTAGTTTCTCATTAAACTAAATAAATCTAAGACTTCATTTATGAGCTTTATTTAGCAGCAAAGACATAGTCACAATAACTTTCGACATATACCTGTTCATTTTACACATGATGTTATAATGTATTTTCTTATATAATTATGCCTACCTAAATAAAATACAGCAATGATGTAATTGTGATTTTGAAATATTATTTAGGAAACTTGAAAATGAGCCATAATTTTTGAGAGACAATATTATGGTGGAAAGAGCATAGTGCTTTTAATAAAATAGAAGCTGTTTGAGAGCAGTAAATATTTTCCACTTATATCTTTGTATGCTTATTACCTATGACAGTGAGCTTCACAAATCAGATGATTAAGAAATGCTTACTGGACTTAACTGAATTTAATAAAAGTCATACAATCTGGGTCCAGATCCCACTCTGCTCATTACTTAATAAAGACATTTGGCCAATTCTCTGGACCTCAGTTTCCTAAAAATGAGGAAACCAGACTAAATGATCTCCAAAGTTCATTCAATTTCTAGATCCTATACTTAGCTTTTCCTTCCAAATAATTTTGAAAAATAATTAGATTCACAGAAATTCCATTAGGTTTGGAAACGGTATCTTCCCCATCAATACTGCCTCATCAATGTTATCCTCTCTCAGTCACCACTCTCTTTTTCTAGACCGCAAGCATTAAATCAAGGTTGTCAATCCCTTTAGCTTTTGAATTACCATTCAGTCAATATTTGTCAAATACTAAATTCCAGACACTGTGGGGAACTCAAAGACAAAGAGAAGCGTTACTCTCAAGAATCTTGAAATCTAAATGGAAAAATGAAATATGTGCAAACAAAAAAAAAATCAAATAATTCTAAGGCATTACATTATAATTGCCAGATCAGTAGTAAAGATCATATATAACATGACAGAATATGCCATAACATAACATAATATATAGTATATAATATGACAAAACATGCAATAATATAATATGATATGACATGATATGATGTGATATACCATAATAATATAACATTATGTAATATATTCTAGAGGCATTTAAAAGAGGTATTACTCTTATCAAGAAGGTATAACTCGAATGGGGATTGGAGACTAGGAAGGTAGGCAAAGGAGGTAATTCCTACAGGATGAAGCAATATTGAATCAATAAATCAATCAACAAATCTTTATTAAGTTCCTACTATGTGCAAGGCATTTGCTAAGGTGCTGAGGATACAAAGACAGAAATTAAGTTCAAAGAGCTTGCATTCTATGAGGGAGACAATGGATATATAAATGAGTGAATACAAAATGAAACAAGGTAATTTTTGGTGGAATTAGTCAACAAGTATTTATTAATCACTGATTATGTGTAAAGCAGCATGCTAAGCTCTGGGAATATGAATACAAGCAAAAAGAAAGACAACCCCTACCCTCAAGGTACTTACATTCCCCCGCCCCTTCTTTGGAAGGGGAAGGCAGGGCAACTGGTGTTAAGCGACTTGCCCAAGGTCACATGGCTAGTAAGTGGGAAGGATCTGAACTCAAGTCCTCCTGACTCCAGAGCCAGTGCTCTATTCACTGCATCACCTAGTCACCCTGAGGTACTTACATTCTAATGAAGGAAACACATAAAAGGAAGCTAAAAAGGAGGGAAAGGGGTGATACCTGGCACTGAGCAGAGTAGGGGATGAAGGAGATGTCCAGATTATAGCCTGATGAAAAATGAATAGATGGTTTGCCTGGATGCCTCCTTTAAATAGAAATTCTGGATCAAACCAACCAATCAGAGGGAAAGGGTCTAAGGGCATTTCCAAAGTGTGAATTCCAGGGTTAAAGTGATCTTTCAGAAAACAAAGGTTTCTGGACATTGAGAACAAATCCAGAGAGTAGGAGTGCATGACTGAAGAGGGCAATAGCAGATAGAGCCATTAGAAAAAGACTTCATGATGATGGTAGAGCTTGAGAAGAGTTTGGAAGGAAACAAAGATTTGTACAAGTTGAGGAGGGACTGCATTCTAGGTAAGGAGAATAGTCAGGGTAAATCTATGAAGAGGGATAGTATGTCATGTGTAAGAATCACCAAGAAAGTCAGTTTAATTGAACCATGGAGTACTGGAAGAAGACTGTTGCAGCAAGCACCCTAGCATACCCAGGATGGCTGCTAGCACAGGTTCTTTGATCTGCTTTTCTAAAGGAAAGCAACTCAAAATGGGTTAACAATCTTAGTTTGATCAAATATATATCATTTACCTAGTTCAGTTTAATCAAACATATATCATTTACCTAGTTCAGTGGAAAAAGTCAGCACCCTGAACTTCAGAGAAAATACAAATAGAAGTTACAAGCAGAAAAAAAAATACAGACAGAGAAAATAACACAATTCAACAGACCAACAGACAGGGCTTCTAGTTGTCTGACCATCACACACCTACATAGTTAGGTACCAGAGAGAGAAACACCAACACCTGGGTTTTCAAAGCCAGGGGGCTCAATGGCTACCCAGAGTCTCATCTGGTCAAATCACATAACTCTTTCCAGAAGTAAACCCCAAATATACATACATACACACACACACACACACACACACACACACACACACACACACACACACCTCCATGGTCAGAGAACATCACAACCTTCATGAGCCACTGCCTAATTACAAAGTAACAAAAGGTATGTGCCTTCCTAAAAAACAAGCCTCCCCTAAGCAAGCTTCTCTTGTTGTGCTCCAAGTGAGGTCCATTAAGGGGCAGGGAA
>CM053587.1:129130206-129156408 GCA_028646515.1 Pseudochirops corinnae
AGTGAACATAGATACACTCTTTTACTCTCCAGATCTGTTGTAAAAAAAAATAAATGAGGGTCTTTTTGATCAACCATCCTTAGAGACAGCCCATTAGACACCTGGCATGTGTTCAAGTGGTTAATTGAGTGTTCTTTGTAATCCCTTTTCAGCCACTTAGTTTTGAAAGCAAGAAAAGCTACACCTTGAAAGTAGAGGGAGCCAATCCTCACCTGGAAGTTCGCTTTCTGAACCTAGGCCCTTTCCAAGACACCACCACAGTTCACATCAGCGTGGAGGACGTAGATGAGCCCCCTGTTTTTGATCCTGGCTTTTATTTTGTGGAGGTACCCGAAGATGTGGAGATTGGAACCACCATACAGATCATTTCTGCCAAGGACCCAGACGTGACCAACAACTCAATCAGGTTTTTCCGCAGATTTCATCCTCTTCCCATATCCTGGAATCTGCCCCTTTCTTGTATGTACTGAACATAAACACTTCTTCCCACCTCTGCCCCTTCTCTCCTTGCTCCTCCATTTCCTCCACTCCTTGAATATGCCCCTTTTTCTCATTTCTTCTGTTTAAAATCATATGACTCTATATCATCTTGGAAACACATGTAAACCATGCCCATTGTCAATGAACAATTTGAGTATGCAGCTATAATCCAGACAGGGCAGGGCACATTTCCACTTGGGTTTCACTCAAGTTAATCCATGGGCATTTGGGAAGTTAATTACAACATACTCCTTTTAAGAAGCAGTACAAGCATGCAGGATACAAAAGAACACAGGATTTTGAGTTAGAAGAAAGAAGTCAGCTTGAACCCTAGCTCATGAGCTGCACGGTCTTGAATTTGATTATTACTGTTTTACCATTTATCGTTTTATTGTTGTTGTTCAGTTGTGTCTCCAATTTGGGGTTTTCTTGGCAAAGATACTAATTTGGTTCACCATTTCTTCTCCAGCTGATTTTACAAATGAGGAAACCAAGGCAAACAAGGTTAAGTAACTTGCCCAGGGTCACGCAGCTAGTGTCTGAGGCGAGATCTGAACTCACAAAGATGAGTCTTCCTGACTCCAAACCTGACATTCTATTCACTGTGCCACCTAGATGCCCTTATTTATTGTTTTACTGTATTATACTGACTATCATTGTTTCACTATTCTTGGCCTTAGTTTGTTCATCTGTGAGATGAATTTCTTATAATAATGCTTGAACTTCCTCATACAGCCATTTTGAGTGGCACCTAGGTGATGCTGGGGACAGAGCACAGGTTCTAGAATCAGGAAGAGATGAACTCACATCTAACCTCAAACATTTACAAGCTATATGACCTTGGATTTCTCACTTGAACCTCTATATGCCTCAGTTTCCTCATCTGAAAAACAGGGATAGTAATAATAGCTATCTCCCAGAGTTGTTGTAAGGATCAAATGAAATGTTTGTAAAGCACTTTGCAAACCTTAAAGCAAGGTACAAATATATTGTTATTATTCAATGGAATAATGTAGTAATAATACTAGTAGCTGTATAGAACTTCAAAGTTTACCAAAGCTGCTTTATTTCAAATGTATGTAAAGCACTTTGTAAACCCACCAGGGAAATCTCTTTTTTTTTTTTTTTAACTCAACCTGTGTTTTCATTGGCGTAAGGAATTCCCAGTTAGGAAACTCCCTCTACCAATGCAGTTCTGCATGTTCTCTGCCAGTTATAGTATTAGAGAGTTGCCTGGGGATTGAGAAGGTTTCACGTCAGACCTGGAACAAAACTCCAAACAGCTGATAAGCAGTATGACACATCCACTTTCCAAAGGCAGTTGTCAAGTCTCTGAGGCTTAACACAAAAGACCAGTATTTTGAGGATGTTGAAGGCCATCTGTCATGTTAATTGTTGAAGCCCACAATACAGGAAAATGAATTTGGGGCATTAGTGCAGTTAACTCATTTTAAACATCCTCTGATCTGTCAAATTCTCTGTTGGTTACCAGGATGCTTTCCTCACCTGGCACCAGTTTTCATCTAAATGAAAATGTTTGGTATTAATGTTGAGCAGGGTAGGTTCTCACTAGGGAATGTCTGAATTTGAGTTGAAAACCTGCCCCTTTGTGCAGTTTATTACTCACTTCTTCACAGAAGCCATAAGATTCCCAATCAAGATACCCCCACTCTGAGCCTGCATTCCCTCAGTTATTACACCAATTTCAACAGACACTCCACTCTTTCCAGAAAGTTCATCCTCAGTTCTCAGTTTTGCATAACCTTTGCTTTTTTTTTAACTTCCAGAAAGTAACCACCCTTTAAGTGGTGGCAGTATTTTAGCCATATGTTATCCTTATGCCTTGTAACAAAAATGGGAAATTTGAAGGAGAGAGAAAAATTCCACCATCATCAAGATGGAGATAATTACAAGCAAAAAAAAAAAATGCAAATAGTTACCATGTCAGCATTAGATGATAATAAATGCATTTCAATGAATCAACTAGATGATACTAGAGTAACTTTTTAGAAGAGATTTTTATATATTATTCTTTTATTTAAAAAAAAGAGACCTATTCCAACTGTGAAAGGTTCACTTGGAAAATGGAAACTAGGCCAGGTGTAGGGATACATGTTTTAATCTCAGCTACTGGGAAGGCTGAGGCTGGCAGATCACTTGAGCTCAAGAGTTCTGGGCTATGCTGCCCGCGTGTTCACATTCAGTTCAGCATCAAGATGGTGAGCCTTCTGGGAGGGAGGGGCCAACAGACTGTCTAAGAATCAGTGAATTGGCATAGTTTAAAAACAGAGCACTTCAATATTCTCATGCTGATCAGTGGTAGGATCAACTGTGAGTATCCCCTATGCTTCCAGCCTGGGAGAGTTAGGAAGACCTCAGTTTGAAAAGAAAAACCACATGGAAATCACAAGATGCTCATCGTCTCGGCCTCTGCCTTTGGATTCTCCCATTGTCAAACTGGAAAAATAGCTCATGATATGATAATGTAATGAGCACAAGTAAGACAAATAGCTCTTAACAAAGTACTGCTCTTAGTGAAAAATGTTCTCCCACTTATCAAGGTTCTTAATCTTTTTTGCATCGTGGACAGCTTTGGAAGTCTGCCAAAGTCTGTTCTGAGACCCCTTTCAGAATGATGTTTTAAAATAATTAAAGAAAATGCTAACTTTCAGCTAGAGGTTAGCAAAAATAAATTAATATAGAAAATGTAGTATGTAAATATGTGATAAAATAAAAATGTAAATTTTTCCCATTCAAATTTATAGACCCTGGGAAATCTATCCACAGTTTGCTTGAGAATGCCTATACACTAATCAAAAGATGATATTAAGTTCTAAATAGTATCTGTCCCTAGTATCTGCAGAGATGTGGTAGGAACGAGTCATGATTACTAGAAACTTTGCACAAAATTGGTCCAATAGCAAACTGTGGCAGAAAGAAAAGGGAAAATTTCCTTAGTGATGTCAAAATCTCAGAAATAGTTCTTTACTATCCCCACATTTTAGAGAGGAAGATAGCCCTCCATAGCCACAATCAGCAGGACGAAGTGAGCTCCTGAAAACATCAAACAAGTAGTTGCAACTAAACCTAATTCAGTATAATGCAGGAGGGAGGGAACAGCTGCCTAAAGCAGATGACCTGTATCCGGCTCTAGCTTCCACTGCCTCCCAGTGGCCCTAACCAGAACAGAAGTCACAGAAGTGGAAAAAAAAACCTCCAGGACAATCGGGAGTTAGCTAGAATTTATTTTAGCTAGAATTTATGTCTCAAGGGCATATAATTTTCCTCTGGGACCTTTCCTATGTTATTCCTTCCTTCTTTGTTGCATTTTCTTCTAAATTCTCTTCTAAAACATTTTTCATTTTTTGCATACTTCTTAGTCATCTCATTTTTTTATTTTATAAGTACTTTGCATAGAAGACACAATTTTGTAATATCACAGCAAAAATGCATCTCAAATCATGCAGCATCAGCATCTCACCAGGATTTAAAATGTTGAGAGTTAAAGGGCCAATAACTTTGTTTAATACAGGGAACTTTCAAAGTGGCTTCCTTGGAGAACTTGTGTGTATATAGAGTAGAATAAAACATTATATGTTTAGTGTTAAGCAGGCTCATCAAAATATAAACAAAATACAAGTTTGATTTCTTCTGAATTTTTGGCTAATGCCTGAAGGATTTCCATCAAGCACAAAACTGTTTGTTCACTGGTAAATGAGCTTATTTTGGTTGCCAAGTAGCTGAGTCTCCCTTTTGAATTCCACGCTGAAGTCCAAGTACTCATGCATAACGTATCAATACTTCCCTCAGTATCATCCACCACTAAGTGAATGAAAATGATACAAAGTAAACATGATGGGCATTCTATTCATCCAATTTGGCATCCAAATAGTGTGCCTCTTTTCCCCTTTTAGGGGCACGTGGGGTGGGGAGAGGTGGTCTGAACTTGTGATTTCATCAGTGTACGGAACTCCCAGTATGTCAACTCCTTCAAATAATGCAGACCTGCAATTTTTCTTTAACTTATAGTCTTAGAGAGTTCCCAGGTCCACAACGTAGTTTAGTGATTTACTCATGATCATATAAGAGATGGGATTTGACTCAAAAGGCAGCCCTTCTATTTACTATGCCAATGGTTCTCAAACTTTTTGCTCTGGGAATCCCTTCACACTCTCAAAAAGTATTGAAGACCCCTCCCACAAAAAAAGCTTGGGTTTATGTGTATTATATCTATGGATATTTACCATAGTATATGCTAAAATGTCTCAATATTTTTGTGAAAATAGTTCTGACCTTGCAGACCATTTTAAAGTGTCTCAGGGACTCTGAGAGGTCTCTGGATTGATGTCTACAAAAGCCACACGTTTAGTTCATTTCCCATTTGTATTGAAACATTCTTCTCCTTCTGTCCTTCTAATATTTGTTCATTTGTTCGTTCTTTTGCCTCTTAAAAATTAGTTCTGAATTAGACTGCTCTGCATGCACTCATGCCATCAATAATCCATTTAGGAGCTAGGAGTAAGATTCTAATTATGAATAATAGGACTCTGTAAGAAGAGCTCCTATCAGTGACACCTGGTCAAATTATTCATTCTAACCAAATGTTAACATTTAGTCCTTTTCTATTAGAAGTATATCCCATAGGAAGGTGCCTCATACATACATATTTTAGCAATGACATCATTATTATTTGATTACCAGCCCCTAGTGAAAAGTAACAAAATCCTTGTTGTGTCATCATTCAGCCAAAGACCTATGTTTAGCATTGTTCCTCTAGAACTAATTGTATCCCATTTCATTTCACCTAACATTAGCTTTCAGAGAACAAATTAAGAATGTTAGGAAGAGTAAACCTGAAGTGTTTTTTTGTTTTGGGGGGTTTTTTTTGGAGAGGGTGCTTTTGGGAGGAGTTGGAGAGAGGGGAGTTAGGTTCTTTGTTTTAGAACAAAGTGTCTACCTGAAGTGTCTGTCACCAGTTTGAACACCTGTGTTCAGGGCTAAAACTTCAGAGACTATTGCTTTTCCCATATACTCTATGCCTACAATTTTGACAGCTTCCTGAAATTCATACTCATGAGTTTACAGACTAATTGGTTGAGATGTTCCTACATATCTATAATTCAAAGTGTTGATTAGCATATGATCCTGTCCTGTATGTTGTTGTCTGCAAAGGCAGATGAACAAAAAATTAGTATTTTTTAAAAATTAGCCAGTATTTGATATGCAATGTATGCTAACTACATGCTTGTTGGGTCACACTTGCATGGCCAAAGCCATATCCATTCACACATGGCTTTTTCCTGTGCTTTCTACAACCTATGGAGAAATAGGTTGTTGTTTAATTAATTAACTAGAAAGGAAGTACAATATGCTTTGGTCACTAGGAAATGACCTCAAGCCCCTATCCCAATATTTATGTCATAGGATATTCACTGCACATGGGTGAACTTTCTCAATAGATGCAGTATTCCCCCATTGTTCATTAGAAGGATGATCAGACTACATACAAGTGATGACTCCTTCCTCCCCACCCTGAGTTCTCTTCAATTCTATATCGATCTATGGGGGGGAGGGGGGGAGGGGGAGAGGTGAAAATGTAATATGGCAGTAAAATGCTAAAATTAGAAAAATAACAGTTTCCCTTTGATCTAATTCATTCCATCTTTCATATCATTTCATAGGCCATTCATATTCTAACCACATGCATTCTATTATACAAAGATAATTAGTAATATGGTTGTCAAGAGCTGATCCTCCCAATTTTTTCCCAAAGCAGAATTATACTTCCATTTTTCTCAGGTGGGAAAAGGATTAGGGGCAGGAGTTATAAGTCCAGGACCAGTTTTCAAAGACCAGGAATTTTAGTCAACTAGAGCATGGTAATATTGTGGCAGGAGGAGGTTTGTCTTCCTCCCATTTCACCAAGATATGGTTTCCAGTAACTCATGTTCCAAGCACCCTGGAATCTGCATCAAATTCAACTCACCCTGACAACCCCAACTCCCCCAGTAGCAACTTGCATCCCTGACTCTGGGGATGCTCAGTTCTGATGCTATCTCAGTCAAAGCAGGTAATATTCAGGCCATTTGCTAGTGGTGACTGCACCAGAATTTGTCGGTCTGAGTTCAGTGGCCACTGACTGTCTATGCTTGGTGGACAGGGTATTTGGCTCTGCCTCTGTCCTCTGTCTGAAGCTTGAAATTCTAGGCAAGAAATTTGGTTTTTTTTTTTCAAAGACAAAGAGACCCCTCTGCCCTCATATGGCTTAATTCAACACTCCCATAAGAGCATTAGGAACATTTTATATAAATAGTTATTAACAATTAAAATGTGATTAAATAGCAAAGTCTTCAGAGACTGAGAAAAGAGGTTAATTGAAGTGAATAAGATAGTTGCCAAGGAAACTCATTGGAAAGAGATCATCATGGGGGTTTCACACAGACAGAGAGAGGAGTCCTGTCTATATGCAGCAGGCAATCTTCTCACTGGAATAATCAATACCATGAAATGCTATGCATAAGAAAGTGATATGCTATTGAGAGCAAGATTTAGTGAAATATAAATACCTACATACAAATTAAGTACCTCCCTCACTAAACCTCAACTTTTCTATCAGTGATTTATTTAACTGTTTTTCTTTATCATATTTTAAGGAGAAATCTTTATTTTCTTCTTGTTTTTAGGTTCCACATGTCAAATAATTTATAACTTCCTTAAAGCTCCCAATAATCTCTTCAATACTTCTAATTTAGAAAGAAAATCCCTAAATATCAACTTATCAGAGAGAAGGTATTAATTTTTATCCTTGCTCTCCTAAATCTTAGAGCCTTCTTTCTATCTATTTAGTCCCTCTCTTTCCCTGGACCCTGCTTCCTTGGAATTTCTTTGTTTACAAATAGCCTGGTATTCAGCCCAAAGAATAAGAATGCAATTACTTGAAATGGAGGGACAGAAAGCTACACCACTGTTTGAGGCTCTATAAAATTCTAGGGGCTCTCCTATTCACTTCAATAATAATAACAGCTTATTTGTATGATGCTTCAAGGTTTTAAAAAATTATTTCCTCACAAATCTGTTGAAGTATTAGTGTCAAGATTTTACAAATGAGAAAACTGAGGCAATGAGAGGCTAAGTGAATTTCTCATAGTTACACAGCCAATAAGTATCTAAAACAGAATTCAAACTCAAGTAGGTCTCCTGATACTAAGTATAGGACCCTAGCCTGTGCTGCCTTTCAAAAATAAATACATCCTCTTTCCTGTCCTTGGAAATTCTTCTAGGTTAAAGCTTTGTCAGAAAGAGACACTCTAAGGGGAATTTATATATATATATATATATATATATATACATATATACATATGCACACATATACACATGTTCATATAAAATTCATTTTATACTTTTAAACACATTTGAACAAAATAGTCTTAAAACAGCCTCATAAGGACATCCTCAAGTCATCCCTCTGACATAGGCTAGTACTGTTGTTATATTATTATCTTTTTATAGATGAGGAAATTTAAGTATGAAGATGTAACTGAATTGCACATGATCAAGCAGCCAGTTCTATAAGAGTTATTGGTAGGGATGGCCTTTTGAATTAAGTTCTGTTATAGAATCCATTGAACCATGTCTCCATATACTGCATAGTCCATTGCATGACAGGATATTTTGCATTATTTTTTTTTCAGAGGCAAACATAATGTTTCTAATATATATTTTTACAGATATTCAATTGACAGGAGCAGTGACCCTGGGCGATTCTTTTATGTTGACATCACAACAGGGGCTCTTATGACTGCAAGACCCCTTGACCGAGAAGAGATCTCATGGCATAATATCACCGTCCTGGCTATGGAAATGAGTAAGTAGAATAGCTGGGTTTGTTAGTAAGTAAATATAGGTATTTTAGAATATGAAGATTTCAAGAACTTTGGTTGAATATACATTTTTGTTGTTCTTAGGAATCAGGAGAAAATGGTAATCACAGCTCTGCCAGTGACTTAAATGACTGATGCAAGCCATTTAATCTGTCTAACTCTCAGTTTCCTCACAGATAAAATGAAGGGATTAAAGGAAATAACTCCTGAGGTCCTTTCCAATGCTAACATTCAAGATTCTAAGATCTGTCTTAAAACTAAGAGAAAGTCTAGAGTGGAATATCACTAGGCTCTGTCCATGGTCCTGGTCTGGCCAATAGTTTTGTCATTTACTTGGATAAAAATATAAAAGACTTGCTTATCAAATTTATAAGATATCATGAACCTAAAAGTGATACCTAATGACTAACATTCTGCATCACCAAATTGGTACACATAAAATAGACCTCAACAGGCTGAAATGATAGGATAAACTTAAGATGAAGTTAAATTTTTAGAAATATAGTTCTATACTTAAATTTGAAAAAGATCTGACTGTACAAACATAAAGATAAGGAGAGATAGACAACTATTGAGATTTTATTCAATGGCAATTTTTTAGACTTAAAAATCCATATGAATCAGTAACAGCAGTTAAGAAAGCTATTCTGTCTTAGGCTACATTCATAGATGTATAACGTTCAGAGTGAGGCAGGTAAAAATCCTGCTTCCTCTACCCTAGTTAGAGCATATCTGGATGCTTATATTCATTTGTGGGGAAGGACATTCTTTAGGAAGGACATAAACAACCCAGAGGAAATCTAAAGGAGGACAACCAGGATGTTGATGGAACTCAAAACAAAGATCACTTGACCAAACTGACAAGAAAAGACTTAATGGGAACATGATATCTTTATTCATGTATATGAGAGAGTATCACAGGGAATAGAAATTAAAATTTATTCTGCATGGCTCCAGAATGTAGAACTAGGAGAGATGCATAGAAATTGCAGCATGGCACATTTCAGCTCAAAGTGAAGAAAAACTTATCAACAATTAAAAGTACCCCTAAATGTAATAGCATACATGGAAAGGTAATCATGTCCCCAAAGTTTCACTCTTCAATAAAGTCTGAATGGCTCTTGCCAAAAATTTGTAAAAAAAAAAAAAAAAAAAAAAAAAAAAATGCTTTTCTCACTCCACTTTGCACCTGGTTTCAACTCTGTATGCAATTCCCCTCCCAGGTTAGGCTCATCATTTCTAATATAGCCAACATGGTACTAACTATAGCCTTGATAAACACTACCTCCCTTAGCCTTCTCTCCCCTCTGATTGGAAGACTGGAGGGTAGGATACCAAACTCCTCCCAATGCCTTCCTTTATAGAGGACAGAAACTAGATCCTCAGCTCATTCCACTTTGCATCTACTGCTCTGCCTGGTTTCAGCTTCATGGAACAAGAAGCCCCCATGCTGTGTCCCTCTGGTGTCCCCTATCTTCCTACCTCCTTTTGCATGTTCTTTCCCTTTTTTCATTGCAGGCTTCTTAAGGGCAGGGGTTATCTTTATTTTCATTAAGTATTTCCCCAGTACTTAACACAGTGCCTGTAGGTGCTAAGTAAATGTTTTTTGATTGGTTTGGATCAGATGGATTGGTCAGGTATAAATTGAGCTAGATGATCTCCAATTCTGTCATTATGAGAGAAAATTACTGTATTCAAGCCAATTTAATGCACTGACTCAAGTCAGAAAAAATAGATTCAAATCCCACCTCTAATACTTTCCATCTCTATAACTTTGGGCAAGTCACTTAACATACCTAGGCCTCATTTTCCTCAGCTGTAAAATGAAAAGTAGGATGAGATGGTCCCTGGGAACCTGTCCAGCTCTAGAGCCATGATTCCATGATAACTGAGTTTTCACTGTGCTTTTGAGGAGATATTTCATCCTTCCATCAGCTCCCATCCTCAGAATTTTGCAATGTTTATTGTCTTCCATTCTGCTCTAAATGCAGTGGAGGCCAAGTCATAAAAGAGACAAGGGTGAGGCAATGTGAAGGATACTTGATTTCAAATATAAATTCTACCAAAGATGCATGTACCCAGTTGGGCCCCAAGTTGTACCCAACTTGTATACTCTACATACATTTGGTTTCTCAAATCCTCTGACACACCCTTTGTTTAATCCCTAAATGTTGGGTGATTTACATTTTAATGACGTATTTCAAAGCAGAACTCCTTGGTACAGAAATAAAGTTACCCAGGGTTTGAATGTATATCAGATTAGATGTTGTACCCAAACTCAAATCCCAGGTCATCACACACCACCTGATTTGTGGCCTACCATTAAGCCCCTTTTATATTTCTATTCTACATTTTGTCATAGCTTGAAAACTGCTTAAGGCATGACTGGGCATATTGCTTAAGGCATAGTTCCCTGACCACTTCTTCCCTAATCAGCATTTTATATATTCTCTTTGAATCATTATAGTGTATAAGGTTCATTGTGGTGCAAGGATCTTATCTAGGGACCACCCTGTCCTGTCCCGCTGACCAAGCAGGGCCCCTACCCTTTTCATCCAGAATATGACCTAGCTTGTTCTGGGGAATTCCAGATCCCTTTACCCCATGACCCTCCACCCTGCTCTGGAAAGCGCTGACTATGGCCCTCCACCCTATGCCCTCCACCTCATTCTAGGAGGGACCCCCATGTCACAGGAAGGTTGCACCCTTGTACTCTTGCACCATATTCCCAAATTAGCCCTGAGCTATAGATCTAACTGATGGCTGTCCTTTGCTTCTGTACATCATGGCTTCTGCTAGCTCCCCTCTTTGATTGTGGTTTTTGTGGTTTTGGCCTATATAATCATGTTTGTAACTCCCAGAAAATGACTGCCTGATTTGAGTTTACACTCCAGGTGGTCACGTGCTTGATCAATAAATCCATACCTAAATTTATCTTGAACCCAGGTCTCAGCTTGCTCTTATTCTCTGCACAACAAGATGCATACTCTCTTAAATAAATCCCAGAGTACAAATTGACTTTTTGAATACATTTACAATCTTAAGTCAAAGCTAAGCCAAGAATTCAGAATCTTTTCTTAGATAAACTTGGTACCTGCTGTACCTCATGTCTTCTCCCTCCTAGTAATCTGTTCCTTCTTCCCTCTAACACCCCTGGTTCTTGTTCAATCTTTCATTGTCTCCTTACCTAACTCTAGCTCAGCTTTACATTAGATATGGATCATGGCCTTTGTTTATATATTATAATATTTGTATATAATTGATCCATTCATTTAGGAGCAACTAGTATCACCAAGTAAATATATTGCTTCCCTTGATGAGTTACTTTTCCTGATCTCTGAATAACTTACTCTTTCTATATTCTATTTTATTTTTATCTTCAGACAACCCCACACAAATTGGAAGTGTTTCTGTCACAGTAAAGGTCTTGGATGTGAATGACAATGCTCCTGAGTTCCCCAGATTCTATGAAGCTTTTGTTTGTGAAAATGCCAAAGCTGGACAGGTGAGTAGACCCACATGATTGAGGTCTATGAATGAACGAATGAATGAATGAATGAATGAATGAATGAATGAATAGCACTCAAGTGCTCACTATGTTCGAAGTACTGTGAATTGTCTTTGACACTAATGAGTAGTCCCCAACATAGAACATGGGTGTATAACCCCAACATAGAACATGGGTGTATAACCCAGAGAAACACCTGTTGCAGATTTATTATTACAATAAACCAGTCATACCTTGAGTTTCAATATTTCCCTACAGGTATTGGCCTAAAATGTGCATAGAGATCAGTCAGAATTCTGAATGTATTCTCCTATAGAAACAACATTATAAATCATGGTTAGGTTCCCAGGCTAGCATGCAAAAAGATCATTTAACCATAGTGTTGCTGAACTAATAGCATTGATTTAAGTTCTTGTTGCTGGGAAATAGAGCGTATAGGGAATATGTGGCATAGGAGAGGGGTGGCAGAAGAAAATAGTTTCTTCCTCTTTTCTTCAGAGTATTGTGGCAAAATATTAAAATAAGTGGTTTATCTGATACACTTTCCTTTAATTTTTGCCCTTCTTCTTTACCCCCTAGTGGTGCTTTGAACAAGATTTTCTTTGGGTACTCAATCTTCTCAAGCTGACTAAAACCTGCAGTGTGGCACTTTACCCACCCTGTACTTACTAAGTGCTACATGGCCCCAAATTACTCCCTCTTATTAAAAAAAAAAAAACCTTCATCCTCTCAATGCAGATCCCAAGCTAAGTGTTGAAAGAATAACATGGTTTAACTGCTTCCTGTGAGATGAAGGAAGAAAGGAAATAAACATTTATTAAGCTTAGCACTTTACTAGTATTATTTCATTTGGTCCTCGCAACAACCCTGGGAAAGAGGTGTTATTTTTATCCTAATTATACAGTTGAGGAAACTGAGGTTAACTGGTTTCCTGTTTGTTATACATCTAGTATCTGAGGCAGGATTTAAAATCAGATCTTCCCAACTCCAAGCCTAATGCTCTATCTACTATGCTGCCTACCTGTAGCAAATGACACATCCCTCAGGAACTTATCCAGAGGCAGTTACTGGTTTTTACCTTAGGCAGCGGTTCTTAATCTGTCGGTTATGTTCAATTTGTAACAACGAAAATACATCCTGCATATCAGATATTTACATTACAATTCATAACAGTAGCAAAATCACAGTTATGAAGTAGCAACAAAAATAATTTTATAGTAGGGGGGTCACCACAACATGAGGAACTATATTAAAGGGTCACAGCATTAGGAAGGTTGAGAACCACTGTGTTAGAGGGAATCCAGTCTAATCTGTCCCTGAAAGTGAATCCCTTGTAGAATATCCCTAAGAGGTCACCCTCCATTTGAAGACCTATGGGGAAGGAGAGACACACTACCTTTAAGCAGAGGTTCTTAATATTTTTTGTGTCATAGACCCCTTTGGCAGACTGGTAAAACCTATTGACCTCTCCTCAGAAAAGTGTTTTGATTACATAAAATAAAATTACATAGATTCACCAAGGAAATAAATTCTGTTGAAGTAAAAATGTAATGTTTCTCCCATATAAGTTCACAGATCCACCTGTAACCTATCCTCAGAGCCCATTTTGGGTCCATGGACCACAGGTTCAGAACCTCTTGCTCTAGAGACAATCTATTCCACTTATGGACAACAATATTGGTTGGAAGTCTAAACTTGTCTCTCTTCAACTTTCAATCATTATTCCTAGTTTTTTTCCCTCTGAAGCCGAGTAGTAGAATCCCTTTCCCATTTGAAAACTCTTCAAAGACTTGAAGACATTTGGTATTTCATCCTTTAATATGAGAATTAGGCAATATTAGATAAAATATGGGGAGAGGGGTCACAGTCTCAATGATGACAAACCTATTCTTCTTAGAAATCTGATCCCAAGGTCAATGCCCCCAAACTATTCCTACTTTTCACAACTTCTTCCCACATTCCACATCTGAACCAATAGATTCTCTCAAAGTTCTTCATTTCTTCAAAATGATTCCAATGACTGCAGTAGTGTGGCCTCTAGCTGGGTGGCACAGAAGAATGGAATGGGAAGGAAGAGAATGGAAGTGAATTAGAATGGAATGGATTGGGATGGGATGGGGTAGAATGGGATGGGATCAAACAGGAATAGTTGTCTGTCATTTGTATGTTTGGATCATTTGTAAGTTGGGGACTATCTGTACTAGTCATTCCTGAACAGGAGCTGTTAGTGTCTGTAGCTTTCCCTAGTGTTTTCTCCTCTAATGTACATCTTCTCCTCTTCCTCCTCCTCCTCTCAGCACTACTGTATCATATCTGTATAGCCAAAGCTTTTAAGAGTATCTATATGAATTCACTAGACAATCACCACACACTTCTCTGCTCTGCCTGTATACATAAGATAGCATGACTTTTCTCTAAGGGGAAAAAAAGCATTATATGTTTGATCCAACTTTATTATCCTTACTACATCAACTTGCTCAATTTGATAGTTTATAATACACTGAAAAATAATTTAGAAAAGTCTAGGCACAATTCTAATGCCCTGCCTGTGAATTTTTAACCTTAACATTCGCTTGAACTGCTGAAGTTCCATTCATAAAAACCTAGAATTTGAGAGTTGGAATGAATTTCAGTGGTCATATAATCCATTTGTTAGTCATTTGTTTCAGTCATGTCCAACTTTTTATGACCCTGTTTGAGATTTTCTTGGTAAAGATACTGGAGTGGTTTACCATTTTCTTCTCCAACATATTATTACAGATGATGGAACTAAGGCAAAGAGGATGAAGTGCCTTGCCCGAGATCCCAAGCTAGCAAGTGTCTGAGGCCAGATTTAACCTCAGAAAGATGAATGTTCCTGACTCCAGGCTTTGCACTCTATCTACTCTACCACATAGCTGCCACATATAATCCAACCAATGTTCAAAAACTAATAATAATTCTCCTAGAAACATAAAAGGGACTGAGAAAGAAAAGGGCTAGGTGATACAGTGGACAGAGTGCTGGATTTGGAAGCATCAAGACTTGAGTCTGAATTTTGCTGGACATTTAATACTGTGTGACCTTAGGCCAGGCAGTTTCCTTGTCTTTGAAATGGTGTGAATAAGTCTTTCTTCTCAGGGTTGTTGTAAGGATCAACTGTGATAATTTATGTAGAGCACTTGGAAAACTTTAAAACTCTATACAAGTATTGGCTCTTACTTTTAAGAGAATATTAAGAAGTCTTCTCATTTTTTGAAGAAAAATAAAATATTCTCTGCTTTTCACAAAATCACTAATTTTCAGAGTCACAGAGAATCTAAGTAGCTATCTGGTCAAACCCCTACCCACAAAGAATTCCTACTACTATATACATGACAAGTGCTCATCCACTCTTTGCTTAAGGACTTCCATTGAGCCCATACATCTTCCCAGGACAGCCCATTCTACTTTCAGACTTCTGTAACTGCTAGACAGGTTTTCCTGACGTTGAGCCTAAATGTGACTCATTGCAACTTCCATATTTCTTAGAGAGCTTTAGGAGGGAAAAAGATGTTTTCTGACAGGTTAACAGACTTTAGCCATTGTTCTTGTTAAATAGAATCACCCAAGCAAATCCACCTTTCTGAAGTCTTATTTGAAATGTGTTACAATGGACTCACCTGTAAGCACAACCTACTAGGTGACACAAAATCACAGAATTGAGAGTGTGAGCATCCAGAGTATCACATGAAGGTCTTTATTTCCATATGAGAACCCTGCCTCTTACACCCACATGCATTCTTTTCTCTCCCACCTGGCTATTGAAATTTGGATGCTTTGAATTAGGCTCCAAGACTTATGGTTTGTTTAGTTTTTTGTTCGTTTTTCAAATCACCCTCTGTAGATGCAGCTAAATTTATCAAAAGTTGAATTTCCTTGTGTTAGTGGCCATAGCAGGCCATCTGCTTTGCCTCAAAGAAAGCACACATGTGCTTTTTTTTCCCAGAAAGTGACCTTGAGGAGGGCACAGAGATGAATCATACAGGATACTTTTGAATGACTGAGGGCCAGAATGAAACTTGTATATCATACCCCAAGTAAGACTTGATGAAAGGATCTGTCATTGCCTAGGACCATGACTAGGGGGTATTCCTAACCTAGATCCAGGCATACAGATTTGCCTTTTCATTTTTAAAACACAGCAACCTCAGAGTTCTGCCCTAAAAAGACTGTGTGTCATGTTGGACATTTTTTCCTGATCAGTGTGCAGAACTGCAGACCCATTTCTCTGTAGTCACACACCAAATAAAGCCATGTCACACCGTGCTTGGCACAGGGTGGATGCCTAACAAATGTGCTTGTTTGTTGATTGATTGATCCCCCCCTTATTTAACTGCTTGGTAGTAGACTTAACAGGGGACTAGGTGGATGATTTCACTGCTATTTGGAACTTTCAGATAAGGAAAACAAATGAATCACTTCTCTGCAATGTATAGTCTAATACACTGAAAAGTGAAGGGACTTGCCCAGGGTCACACAGCCAGCATGTCAGAGGAGCCTGAATCTGGGTCTTCCTGATCCCTAAGATTAACTCTCTACACACTATGCCAAGCTGCTTCTCACCTTAACAAACACTATAAAAATATCTACCAATGTATTTGGGAAGGGAAAAAAGACTTCTCCAGGTATCATGTAATAGAGAAATTACACAGAAGAGGCAATAGGGGAGAAGATACTGAAATTCTAGGAACCTAACACAGAAATAAGCAGACAGAACAGAACTGAAGCTAAATTGTAAACTAAGCAAAAGGTGCCTTTAGCAAGTTCCTGGTTCCTTTTGTGTATCTCCTCTCTCTCTCTACCTCTCTCTTTCCCTTCCCCTTCCCCTTCCCATTCCTTTCCGCCTCCCTTTCCCCTCCCCTCCCCCTTCCCTCCCTCTCTCCTTCTTCCTCTCTCCCCTCCCCCTTCTCTCTCCCCTCCCTCTTCTCTCTCCTCCCCTGCTCTACCAACTCCCATCCTTAGCAAACCTCTTCTGACCTCATCTCTCCCACCGTACTGTTATCCCTTTTACTCAGTATTCTATTTTTCTCCTATGTGAGAAATCCCTAGCCTTTAAACCCAGTGCTCACTGATGTGTTAGTGAACACTAAAATGCTAACATATAGCTTCTATATTTGACTATGGAAGAGAAGCACTGAAGCCAAAGAAAGGACTAACTCTGGGCTTTTGTGTGACCATAGAGAGTAGACAGCAGACACTGAAGAGTAGCTGGGGCCTTGTGGCCCTGCCTCAAGATGTTTTTAGTAAAACAGCTCCAGTTGTCTGTGAATTAGTGCAACCATTCTAGAGAGCAATTTGGAATGATGCAAAAGAAGTGGTTAAGATATCCTCATTCTTTGACCCAAAGATTCCACTACTAAGCATAGACCCCAAAGAGGTCTCACACACACACACACACACACACACACACACACACACACACACACGGTTTCATAGATGCTAAAATATTCATAGCAGCACTTTTTGTGATAGCAAAGAGTAGCAATAAATCAGTTGGGGGTTGGCTAAACCAGTTGGGGTAGTGAACTGTGTAATAAGAGGATATGATGAATACAAAGAAACATGGAAAGTCTTGTGTGAGTTGATATAAAGAGAAGTAATCAGAACAAAAAACAAAACAGTCTTCCCAATGACTACAGCAATTTAAATG
Source organism: Pseudochirops corinnae (assembly GCA_028646515.1). Lineage (NCBI taxonomy): Eukaryota > Metazoa > Chordata > Mammalia > Diprotodontia > Pseudocheiridae > Pseudochirops > Pseudochirops corinnae. The sequence goes on from CM053587.1 coordinate 129,147,746, forward strand.
GAAATTATAGTGAATACAAAACAATAAAAAATAAATACTATAATATTACAAAGAACAAGCATGGCCTCCAAGAAGGAATATGAGAAAACACCTCCAGCTCCTACTTTACAGAAAATGGGGTGGACAGTTTTGTCTATGGGAGTAGAACATTGTATGTATTGTCAGAGCTTTTTTTTTTTAATTTACTGATCTGTGTAATGTTTAGAGCATGTGACTTGAAATAAGGAATACTTGAATTTGAATATTGCTTCAGATAATTAATATCTTTGTGAACATGGACAAGTAACTTAACTTTTCTGTGACTCAGTTTCCTCATCTATAAAATGGGTTGGATTAAGTATTCTCTAAAGTTGCTTCCAGATCAAAATTTCAGATCCTTATTTGTAAAATAAGGATAATAATAGCGCTAAGGGTGGGGGTGGTAGAGTGGATAAAGCGTGGGTCCTGGAGTCAGAAAGACTCAAGTTCAAATCCAGCCTCAGGCATTAGCTGTGTGGCCTGGGACAAGTCACTGAATTTCTGTCGGCTTCAGTTTCTTCATCTCTGTAATGAGGGTAATTAATAGCACCCATCTCCCAGGGTTGTTGTGAGGATCAGTTGAGATAATATTTGAAAAGTGCTTAGCACAATGCCTGGCACATAAATTGGCAATTGACAACTGGCTCTTTCCTTCCTCTTCTTTCCCCCTACCTCACAGGGTTGTTGTGAGGATTAAGTGAGTTAACATATAAAGCATTTTGCAAATCTTCAAGGGCTAGATAAATTTTAGCTATTAGTTCTTCTTTCCTAAAAAACAACAACAAACAAACAACTTTGCCACAAAGGATGGCTCTGTGAGAATGAGAGAGAAATGGACATAAGGGAAAAATTTAGATTCTATAGAAAGAAACAATATCAGTAAAAGTCTTTTTTTAATCTACTCCCTTTATTCTGCCTCCAGAGAGGCTTGTTTTTTGTATAAGGACACAGTGTCCATGGCTGTGACTCTTCCCAATAAATTTGCCACCAGGCCTTCTTAATTTGCTGAGTGATGACAGTAAACAGAACACCTGACCACCACAGCTCCATCACGTCCTTGGTGAACCTTGTGGTGGCTGGGGGAACAGGAGAGGGAAGAGTTGGGTTAGTTGTTCATTTTTGCCTTCACAAGGCACTGATTAGAGAGCTAGAACTCTGACTTTTCATGGACTGTGGGGGCTTTTCAATCGGCTCCAGCTGCTTCACCTGATTTCCTTTTTTTCCTTTCATAGCTGATTCAGACAGTGAGCGCAATAGACCAGGATGACCCACAAGATGGTCAGCACTTCTACTACAGCTTGGCTCCCGAGGCAGCTAACAATCCCAACTTCACTCTAAGGGACAATCAAGGTAATGAGAGTGGCCACAGACTGTTAGCTATGGAGATGCTCTTTTTGAGAGTTGGACTGGTGATGCTTTCCATTACAGTGCTATTTCCAGTAACACCAAATGCTACCTGCTGATTAGAGAGGTCTTCAAGGTCATATGGTTGTACCCATTTTTCTCTAAAGCATGTTCCCCAGCTCCCAGAGAACGCACACATCCCAGCAGCTCCAGCTTCCCCTTGATGGGCCTGCTGCAGATTTGTACATCTGGATCCGAGGGAGACTTACTATTAATTCACAAAGGTTTGCTCAAAGGTAGGAGAAACACAGGCTTGAGCTGGTATGGGGAAGGGAATCTGGCTGTTCTTTTGACAACTAGTGCCTTTTTAAGTGTCTCCACAGGGTGTCAGGGATGAGGCACCTTCCCCTCTGGCTCCAAACATTCCTTTCATTTCCCTGACTGGTTATGATTCTTCTTTATTGCTCTGTCGATGTGGTGAAAGAGCTTAGAGAAGGTGGGGGAAAATGAGCTGGAAAGGAGAATCAGCAAAGCCAGAGAGGAGCATTTGGATGACAGGGACTAGAGCAGGAGGGGAAGTAGTAAGCAAACCTTGGAAAAATATTGAAGAAGAGCAGAGAGATCGAGATCGTTAAGGATTAAGATACAACCATCACAACGTTCTTTCAGTGTGCCTAGTCAGTGCAATGGATAGAGCACTAGGAGTTGAGTCAGGGAGACGAGCTCAAATACAGACTCAAACTATTATCATCATTATTGTTGCTGTTATTATTGTTATCATCATTAATTTCCCCATTAAAAGGCAGCTAGGTGGCACAGTAGACAGAATGCAGGACCTGGAGTCAGGAAGACTCATCTCCTTGAGTTCAGAACTAGCCTCAGACACTAACTTGCTGTGTGACTCTGGACAAGTCTCTTAACCCTGGTTGCCTCAGTTTTTTTCATCTGTAAAATGAATTAGAGAAGGAAATGGCAAACCATTCCAGTATCTTTGCCAAGAAAATTCCAAATAGAGTCACAAAGAATCAGATACAACTGAAAAATGAGTAAACAAAATTCTCCATTTTAGAGATGAGGAAACTGATACTAAGAGCAGACGCATGATTTGCTCAAGTTCACACAGTTAAATAAATTCTGAGGTGAACCTGGGCAAATCACTTACCCATTCTCAACCCCAGTCACCTTATCTGAAAAATGGGGCTAATTATAGGATCTGCCTGACAGGGTTGTTTTAAGGATCAAATGAGATAAAATATTCAAAGGGCTTTGCAAACTTATATATCAATGCTATATACTATATAAATATATATAAGTACTATATAAATGTATATAAGTATATGACCACATATAAGCACTATATAAATGCTAGCTATTATTATTTTTAAAAATACTTCATCCCTTTTTAAAAATTATCATTAGGGCACTTCAGTTATCTGGACATCTTATAGAATCTATCAATTTTTGATCCATTCATTTCTTACTCCTGAACTGAGTGAACTTAATTAAGTTAATTAATAATTTCAATTGTCTAAAATACTAAGAACTATGTAGCCATTAAAATTTAATATAAAATGGAAATCCATAATTCCTGATTTTCTTATTCTTCTTAACAGAGTCAGACAGTGCAGGCAGTATTATGTGTCGTAAAGAGGGCAGTAGAGTGGAATTCAGGAAGACCTAGGTTCAAATCCTGCCCCAGGCCTTTACTCACAATATGATTCTGACCAAGTGATTTAACTTCTTTGTGCCCTGTTTTCTTCATCTATACAATGAGACATTTGGATTAGATATTCTCTGAGGTTCCTTCCCATTCTCCTTCAGCCTCATCAGAGCTGATATTTATGTAACACTGAAAGATTGCCAAAGTGTCATACACTTGTCTTATTGGATCTTCCCAACTCTATCAAATGGCTTTACAGCTATTATTACCAATGGTTTTTCACCTAAGAGAAGCTGTGACTTAGCTACGGTTACACAGGTAGTAAAGGTGGTAAGTGGATGCTTAACTCACTCACCTGACAGAGGCAGCTGGCCCATGAATAGAGCATTGGACCTAGAATCAGAGAGGCTTGAGTTCAAATCTGAACTCAGATATTTATCAGCTAAATGATTCTGGGTAAGTCACTTAACCCTCATCTGCCTCAGTTTCCTCATCTGTAAAAGGAAGAAGTTGGACATGATGATCTCTAAGGTCTTTTCCTACTCTAAAATTCTATGCATCTATTATTCTTCCAACCAGACAAATAATTGTACTACTGTTGATAATTATGATATTTACAAATAGGAAGTAAACATATATATATACGTATATATATATATATATATACACATACATATATATGTATGTGTGTGTGTGTATATATATATACAACTATATATGTGTGTGTGTGTGTATATATATATATATATATATATATATATATATATATACATATACACACCAGTGAAAATTAAATGAAATCATATCATCGTATTTCAATGACAGCAGAAGAGCTTTATCGTCTCTATTACCTCGACCCAGGATGCAAACAGAATGGGCAGCAGATATAGTATCTGGTCATTACAACCCAATCACCACGGGGGCAGGGGTAACCTGGAACCAGGCAATGGAATAGGGGAGACTATACTGTGGGTGTAAAGGGGCCATCACTTGGAATCACCTAAGGACAAGGAAGGCACAAGGTCAGTAGGCTATAACATCACTTAGGGGAAAGCACACATCTCTAAATTTCAAGACCCTTTCACACATAACTGAAGTTTCCTTACCTAATTATGGTTCAATCTAAAAAAAGCAACTATTAAATTAGTTTTAGTATAAAAATAATGGGTATTTATAGCCTTGTTCCATTAAATAGAGCCTTTTTTCAATATGAAATCCAATATTTAATATGAGGCCACAAAATACTATTCAGCATGATACAATGGAAAGATGACTGGCTTTGGAGTCAGAGAACCCTGGTTCAAATCTCATTTCTGATATTACTATCTGTGTAACCTTGGGCAAATCATTTAATATCTCTGGGCCTCAATTCCTAATCTACAAATGAGGTGATTGGACAGTGTATCTCTTAGGTCCCTTTCATTTCCAAAGTCTATGAATCTATAAGTAGTTATCACCTTCAACTGATTTATGCTAATCTCTTTAAAGCAATTTTGTTTCCTTCATATTATTAATGCTGTAGGGAGTAGACTTGTAATATCATTGGTATAGGGAATTCCAAGGTGAAGAAATTCCCTTTACCAATTCAGGTTAGCACACTCTCCACGTATAGTCTTAGAGAGTTGTCTAGAGTACTAAGAGGTTAAGTGACACGCCCAGGGTCTCATAGCCGGTATGTATCACAAGTAGGACTCAATCCCAAGCCTTCCTGCCGTTGAGATCAACTCTCTATCCAGCAAGCCATGCAACCTCTCCAGAATTCATTTTGTGAAAGTCTTAGGAAAAAGTATATAGTAACAAATACTCATAGTTGGAGAAACCTATATCCGAGTCTCAGACACACAGCTTCCACAAGCCCCCAATATTTTTAGAGCTAATTCAACTAAAAAATTTATCAAGTGCCAGTTGTGAAGATTATGGTTCTAGGTACTAGAATTAGAAGGGGTAGGGGAGGGGGAATACACAAATTAGATAAAATAAGATCTTTACCCTCATGGAGTTTATATTGTCCAGCTAACAGGTAAATTCCCATTCGACATTCCTTTGCTTAGTTCTTTTCAAGCTCCCTTTAATCTTCCCTGTGACAAAGTTTGATCTCATAGATCTCTAAAAACATCAAAATTACCTTTTTTCCCCAGATTTTCCCATTTTGTATCACAGAAACACTGTGAAAATTCTATCAGAAAGTCAACAAAAACCAATTTGAAATAGCTATATACTGTGACCTTTGACATTTTATTGGTCAGAAGTTATCTATGTAATGTAGAATTATGTTTTAAAAAAGAAGTTATCTCTGTTTTTCCATTTATCTACTGTACAGGGAACCCTGCTTAACAAAAATAGTCCTTGACCCCTCATGAGTAGGTTTTGGAAAGAAAATCATAGAAAAGAATAAAAGAACTATTGATTTCTAGCATATCATATCACATCCTATCAGACTGCCTGTAGAGTGATTATGTATTTTTTTTCCACACTGGCATTTGGTACTACACCTACATAGAGAAAAAATATGCTGCAAAATATTAGGCCCAAGATTTCTTATGAATTACTTTGGGTCACTTTCCAGTACCAATTTTTGAAGCCAACACCCATACACGAAAGTCTACTAGAACAGGACAGCTAGGAAAAGGAAATGATTCATCCCTTGGAATGGTCTCAAAAGCACTGGTCAGCACATTTTCAACAGAAAGCATAAACTTTTAATGTCTTCCCGTGCCAGTTTTTTATACAAGTATACTTTACTGTAGAACCCTAAGGAAAAGATCTGAGACTCCCAAATGCACACTGTGTCTGTGAAAGACCATCACACTAAAAGAAAATGCATATCTCTGATCATGTTGCTACCCTACTCAACAAATTCCAGGGACTCTATTATTATCTCTATTATCTCTAGAATCAATATAAACTTCTCTATTTTACTTTTAAAGCCCTGTACAATCAGACCCTAACCTAACTTTCCAATCTTATTATGTATTGCTCCCCTTTAGTGCGTTCTACTCTCTGATCAAACTGCCCTTTCTTCTCTCCTCACACGCAACAATCTAGTTCCCATCTCTACACCATTGTGCTGGTTGTCTTCCTGACCTAGAACATACTTGTACTTACACATCACATCTGTCCTTTAGTACAGTAGCACTGCATGATACATAAAAATGAAGAAAAGATGCATTCCCTGCTCTCATGGAAATTATGGTCTAGTAGGGGAGAGAGACACAAATGTCAGTAACTATAATGTATACAACATTCCATGATAAATGCTGCGTTTAACCACATTAATTTATTAGGAAATTCTTAAAATTGTGGCCTTTTCCTAATGTGCTAAACACTTTTACAAATATTGTCTCATTTGATTCTCACAACAACACTTCAAGGTAGGTGTTATTATTATCTCTATCTAACAGGTGAGGACACCATGAAAGGTTTTATACAGGAGGGACTGATTGAGTAGTTTTAGATGAAAATACACCAGTGTTCTGTCAAATCTGTGATCTCATCAAGGTGGATATTCCCTCCACTAATGCAGACAACAACCTATCAATTCTGGTCATCTGTGGGGTAGTCATAAAGCTCTTCACATGCAGTTACCATCAAAGCCCATCCCACGTTTCAAGCATCCTAATATTTCAAGACTATCAGTAAAGTAATTGCCTGGTGTCTCTTGCTTTCATTCACTGCCCATTCTGGTCACTCATTTTTGGATGTCATCCTTCATGTATCTCCTGATGCAAATTCCTCATTTATAATGTGTTGCATCCTTTTCACAACCACTACTGCCTTTTGGGTGATCTTCAAGTTTAGGTTTCAGACTCAGATTCCATAACTTAAAGTTTTACGATGTCATGATATTGAATGAAAATGAATTCAGCATTCAAGAGATGGCTCCTTACCTTAGCAAGGTGACTGGGATCATTAGGAGAAACACGAAATTTCCCAAAGGCACCCCAGCCTACACTCCTCTTCCTGGCCAATTCTGGGACCAGCTTACTGACTTTGTGCAGCATTCATGATATACATATATATGTATACATCATGTGTGTTTATGTATACACATATATACATGTGAATGCATGGTTTTATATATATATATATATATATATATATATATATATATATATATATATATATATATATATATATATATATATATATATATATATATATATATATATATATACAGATATACACATACATAGTGATAGATACATAGGTATTTTTACAAATGTGTCCTAAAAACTATCCATCGAACTATATACCATAGACTATACCAGCGGTTCTCAACCTGTGGGTCACAACCCCTTTGGAGGTCGAACAACCCTTTCACAGGGGTCACAGGGGTTGCCCAAGACCATCAGAAAACACATTATTTCCAATGGTCTTAGGAACCAAGACACCGCTCCTCTATCCATCTCCAGGTGGGTCCACCCACATGCAGATACTCCCACATATTAGTATTAAAGGGTCGCAGCATTAGGAAGGTTGAGAACCACTGGTCAATACTAAGGATCAGCAAACCATAACATAAATAAATAGTCAAATAAGTGACAAGATAGATAGATAGATAGAAGATTTTGTTATGCTGATTAGCTACTAGGACCTTTCAGTGTCACTATTAATATGCTCTAATGCATGTCTCAAACACTTTGTCTCCTTCAATCTATTGTCTCCTCAAATTTATTTTTACAAAAGAGAACCTGTTCTATGGTTTAAACACACTTGAAGAATGCTGAGAATATGGAAAAATTATTACAGAATATCATAGTGCATATAGTTCAAACCTATATTGGAGGAAATTTGATGAACTTATGCTCTACAGTTTACATAGCTAATGTATAGTTTCGGGCACATTATAACCTAACAATAACTAACTTCTCATCTAGCATTTTAACATTTGTGATTTAACATCTTTTTATATTTTCACACTGTTTTTTTTTTCATTTGAGTCCCACAACCACCCTAGGAGGGAGATATATGTTTTGTTTTTGTATCATTTATATGCCTCACTATATTTCTTCTCCAGCCCCTTCAGGAACAACATCCTTTAGAATCAAATGATAAAAAAGGAGGAAGAAAAAGAAAATTTATCAAAACTAAGCAACACCTAGAAAAAGGCTGATATTATATACAGTGTACTACAACTATTATCCCCATTTAACAGATAAAGAAACAGAAAACACATAGCTAAAAAAAAAAGTCCAAGGTGAGATTTGAGACCTCAGGTCTCTCCTGACTTCAGGATCACCTGCACCAAGAATTCTTAATCTGGGCTCCATAAACTTGAAGTTTTTAATATATTGTCATAATTCTATTTCAAGAAAATTGGTTTCCCTTATTATTCTATATACTTTATATTATGTATTTTAAAACATTATTTTGAGAAAGGATCCATAGCCATCATCAAACTGCCAGAGAGGTCCATGACATAAAAAGGTTTAGAATCCCTGAACTTCATCATGACCAATTCCATGGAGGGAGAAGGAGAGATGGGGGGAGAGGGGGGAAGGAGGAGGTAGGGAGAAAAGGAAGGAAGGAAGGAGGGGGATGAAGGAAAGGAGAAAAGAGGAGAGGAGAGGAGAGGAAAGGAAAGGAAAGGAAGAGAGAAAGGAAAGGAAAGGAAGAGAGAAAGGAAAGGAAAAGAAGAGAG
>CM053587.1:129156908-129178347 GCA_028646515.1 Pseudochirops corinnae
AAGGAAAGGAAAGGGAAGAGGGGAGGAGAGGAGAGGGGAGGGGAGGGGAGGAGAGGGGAGGAAAGGAAAGGGGAAAGGAAAGGAAAGGAAAGGAAAGGAAAGGAGGGAGGGAAGGAAGGAAGGAAAGGCTTGATGCTTAAGCTACCAATTAAGGTCAAACCTCCCCCCAAGTTGATCTCCAGATCTATCTCAGTTTTCAAGTTAGTGGCATCCCTACCTTCAGCCCACCCATGAGAAGGTGGTGATACCCTATGACTAGAGGATTTCAAATAAGCTTCTGCTAAAGGAACACCCTTTTCCAAAGGCATCAAGAGGATTTGATGGCTGCCTTTGAGGGGACAAAAAGGAAAATAGTAAAGGGCATGAGCTCCAGCCAAGCTAGAATGTGACAGAAATAAGCAATCTACCATAATCACCAAGGCTGCTCACGGAGGTCTCCTTAGCCTCTTTTTTCCTTTTTTTTTAAACTTGAGCCTCAAAGCAGCCATAAGGCCTTGAAAAACTGCTGAGCAGGAATAAACAGGGGCCAGAGCTGCCCTTGATGGCTCATTTCTGTCTAGCTTTCCCCAAGACACTTTGGTGAGATCTGAAGGCTGACAGTCAGCCCTGGGCAGTTTATGTCACAAAGGATAGGACACTCTCCTGAAAAGGCCCTGCCTCCCAGGTCTCAGTGTTTTGCCTGGAAGCAAGTAAAAATCAGACAGGGAAACAGAGGCCAAATGCTGATGCATTCAAAATCAGGGAGAGCACTAACATGGGAACATCACAGAGGCTTGTCTCCTGTCACTCTCCTCTCTTCTTTCTTCCCTCATCAGAAAAGTCGAATTCACTTGTTTGTGTATCTTCTCCTTCCCACCTTTCTCCTCCTCTCCCTACCTCTCCCAACCCAACATTTTTTCTCTTTTTCCACCCCAGACAATACCGCCCGGATTCTTACCAGGAGATCTGGTTTTCGACAGCAGGAACAGAATGTCTTTTACCTCCCCATCCTGATTGCAGACAATGGAAGGCCCATGCTGAGTAGCACAGGCACACTGACAGTTCAGGTGTGCAGTTGTGATGATGAGGGGGATGTGATGTCCTGCAGTGCTGAGGCCTACATGCTCCCGGTCAGCCTGAGCAGGGGGGCCCTCATCGCCATCCTCGCCTGCATCTTTGTTCTCCTAGGTAAGTGGTCAGCGTCCTAGTCCCTGTCACCCTGAGCAGTGATACTAGCTTTGAGAATATTAATCAATGCTTTATGTAAATCATTGTCAGGGCAGTATGCATCACAGTGGTTAGAGTACCAGGCCTGAAGTTAGGAAGACTCATCTTCCTGAGTTCAAATCTGGCCTCAGACTCTCACTATCTGTGTGACCCTGAACATGTCACTTAACCCTGTTTGCCTCAGTGTCCTCATCTGTAAAATGACTTGGAGAAGGAAATGACAAACCATTCTAGTATCTTCATCAAGAAAACCCCAAATGAGATCATGAAGAGTCATACAGGACTGAAACCACTGAGGCAGGAGTAAGAAGGAAAGTACATTGCAGGCAATGGAATGGGCAGGGAGCCAGGACAAAGGTACGGGGAAGGAAGATGGACTGTTGTAGGTGAAGAACAATATGAAGACTGGTTTAATTGAACCATTGTGTACATCAAAAGGGAAAAATAAATGTCATTATGCTGGAAAGGTAGGTTGGGGGAAGGGGTTATGAAGGACTGTGAATGCCCAATGGAAACATCACACTCATGTTTGCAAGAGACTTCAGAATGTTTTCAATGCAATATGTCAGAATCATAGAACTTTAGACCAGATAAATCCTCTACCTCCTGAGTTTATAGTGGTAATCAAATGAGATAATGCCTATAAAGTGCTTTGTAAACTGGAAAGCACTAGAACAGGGGTGGGGAACCTGTGGCCTGGAGATGTGGCCTTGAGGCCTTAGAGAAATGTACTCTATTGTTATTCTGGAATCCTTATTTTCTGGATGAGGAAGTTGAAGCATGGATACGGTAAATAATTTTCCAAACTAATTAATGGCAGGGCAGGGCCTATAAGCCAGTTTAGACTTGGCTGCCTGCTGAGTTTGAGTTATTTCCAAGAAGCGTATAGTACAATGGAAAGAGTCTTGGACTTGAAGTCTGGAAACACCTGGGTTCAAATCCCATCACAGAAATTTACCAGATGGGTGACCACGGGCAAATAGGTTAAATTCTCTGCACATCGGTTTCCTTATCTATAAAATGGTGACAATGGCAAGATCTGGTTCAATGGGTGGTTGTGAGGACCAAACAAAATAACACATGAAAAAGGACTTGCAAACCTTAAAGTGCTGTATGAATGTCAGCTGGGATTATTAGGCAGAGTTACTACTTAGTACTCTGTTCTACCCATCAATCTACGATCAATTGATGACTCTTTCTTCAGTACCTGTGATGCAGGTACCTAGCACTGTTTGAAGAGCTGAAACAATCCATACTGCCAAGGTGTTTCCATTGTAATGGCAGAGAAAATAAGGATAGATAGATAAATAGATAGATAGCATAAATAGAAAGTGAATAAAGACAAGTATATACAAAATAATTTAATGCAAGGTAGTTTGGGAGGGAGGGTACCAGCAGTTGTTTCACTGGTATTTTCCTGGCACTTAAAATAGAGAACCTGTGGGCATTCATGTGGCAAGGGATAATAATGGAAGCAGCTGCTTTGAATGATAGCTTTATTATAAGCATTAGCGGTCAACAGAGAAGCCAAGAAAATAAAACTACCAAGATCAAATTCCTAACACCTGCACATGGGCATAAAAAAACAAACACCTGAGCTAGATTCAAGAGGCAGGTGGGACCTCAGGATCTTATTACCACCCAATCTTTTCCTAACAATAATTGATATAAAGCCAGTTCTGGACAACTGAAACATGTGCCCAGCTGGATACTCACTGATCTCAGTTAGAACTACATCAAGTGCATCCTGATCTTCTCTCCCTCATATATTTCCAGCTCATTTCTGACATTCTAGTGGAAACTGGAACTCAAGGTGAATGAACTATTAAGCTATAGAGGCAAAAGTCAGATTTACAAGTATCCCTATTAATTTCACTGTATGCCAGCAAGACATGTTATACAGCAGTCTCTAAAGAACTAAAAATGAGTATCCCACTGAGGGCAAGGGAGAAGCCATAGCAGGTGTGACCAGGCTACAATGTTTAACCACTGAGGAGTTCTAGAGACCAGATCACAGAATAGAGTTAAAAGGAACTTTAGAGGCCAGCTAGTTCAACCCCCTAATTTTTTTTTAAAGATGAAAAAATTAGGACACAAGGATTAAATGACTTACTTAAAGTTATAGAGGGTGTACATGGCAGAAGATTAGGACCTAGATCTTCTGATCTAGAGCCTATGTCCTTTCCCTATGCCTCACTGCTTCTTGAGAAGCTTCTGAGAAGAAGAGAAGATGGGCTGATGATTCACAGAGAACAAGAGATGATGTCAAGTGGCACAGGGTTCTCTTCTGATATTCCCATACTATTAAAAGAAAGCGAGCAAGGCTCCTAGAACATTGGGTGGATCCCCTGTGGCAGACTTCTGGAGGACATGGAAAAGGGGCACACAGGATGGCCATGCTGTAGCCAGGCTGAAGCAGGCATCATCAGAGGGCACAACCAAATTAATGAGGTCACATATCCCAGTCCGTTCAAGTGTTTGAGTAAACAGCCAGGAGAACAATGGGCAAAGAGATGCAGTAAGGAGAGTTTATCTTTGGCAGTCATTTTGATTTATTTCAAATCTAACCTATATATCAGACTTATTCTATATGTCAGTCACTGTGCTTAGTAATGGAGGCTATGGAGATGTATAAGACAGTCCCTGTTCTGAAGTAAATTCCCCTCTTATTTCCCCTGTTTGCATTTTGCACTGCTCCCCCTTTATGATAGGAACCTGTCTTCCTTAGGCCTCCCCCCTCCCACCTTATTTCTCCCTCTTTTTCCCTTGTCAAAACCTATCTATTCTGTGCCCTAATCCTGGAAGGACCAGCAGGAAATTGCTAATGCTAACAGTCAATCAACAAGCATTTATTCAGCAACTTAATGAGTTATCTCTCCCAGGAATATTTGTGCCTTAACAGAAAACAAAACCTTAATGCTTGGTAGAATTTAAGATATCACCAAAAGTTCCAAGGAGATATTTGGGGACTTGAGGTCTTTCCTCCTCCAGCCAGATCACACCACTAGCCAGGAGTCCTTTCTGGAGGCAGAATTGTAGAGTTAAAAGAACACTGGAAGACTTGGCTTGGCTCTACCACATCCTCACCATGTTACTTTAGGGTTCACTTCTCTGAATCTGTTTCCTCATTTAAAAAATGGAAATCATGTTTGAGTTAGTTATTTCACATGACTGTGAGAAGAGTGCTTTGTAAACTATAAAGCAAAGCACTGTGTAAATATGATCTATGATTAAAGGGAACTTCTCCTCCCCCAGCCCCACTTTTTCTTCCACAGGCTCTCCCAAAACCTAAATATGATTCTGAAAACAAGAAAATGTCTGTAATACATACATACACATTATCATGACTGGGAATCAAACAATCGTCATACACAGCTTGGAGAGAAGATTGAGGGGGTGACTATTATAGTTTACAAGTGAATTTTTGGGAGGGGATATCACAAAAAAGTGGTTATTTAAATAACATTAAACATGTCACCAGCTTATGTAGTTGGTAAATATCCAAGATACAAATGGATGTGTTAGATTTTCCATTGTCCCAGCAGAATCAAATGAAAACAAGTTTTCTGCTTCTAGATCAAAACATCAAAAAGTAGCACTGAAGGGCCTACAAAATTTCGAAGCTTGAAGAGACCTCAATAACCCATCTAACCCAACCAAGCAACAACCGAAAAATATTTCTCCCTACAACATGCGAAAAGGAGAGTTCCTACCCACAAAGAGTTTACATTCAGAAGGGGGAAGCCAACACATAAGAGGAAGTCAGAAAGGACAGGGGAAGATATTCCGTTGGCGGACAAAGATGCTAGTGGGGCCTGCCTACCTCTCAAGGAAGAGGAAACCCATTACTTATCTAAGCATTTGGATAATGTTTACATTTGGATAGCTCTGCTTTTGAGGAAATTTTCCCCTCTGCCACACATAATTCTATTTCACAATTTCTATCCATTGTTTCTAATTATGCCCTCTATTATTAAGCAGAAAAAAAAATTTTGATATCACCTTCCACTTAATAAGTACTTGAAAATAATTCCCATAAGTATTACTCCTCTACAGATTGAATATCCCTAGTTTTTTTAAGAAGGGTAGCTAGGTGGTACAGTTGATAGACTGCTGGGTCTGGAGTCAGCAAGACCTGAGTTCAAATATGGCCTCAAACACCTACTAGCTATGTGACCCTAGGCAAGTCACTTAACCCTATTTGCCTCAGTTTTCTCATCTGTCAAATGAGTGGAGAAGGACGTGACAAGCCACTCCAGGATCTTTACCAAGAAAATTCTAAAAAACTCCTAAATGGAGTCACAGAGTCAGATACGAGTGAAAAAACAGGTGAACAAAAAACAGCCTCAGTTTCCTCATTTGTAAAATGAAGGCGTTGGATTCAATATCCTCTAAGGTCTCGAAGAGACCTAAATATATGATTCTATGAATTTAGTCCTGTGGAGGTTTCAACTCTGCCTACCCAGGGACGCCAAAAAAGTGTTGGAGTTTCGTGACATGTTGTGGTGGAACTGTCTCAAAGAATTCAGTCAGATACCTCTAATCCAAGTATAGGCATTTATTGAGATTGACACCTCTCATGAAGCAGGTTAAGTCCCAAGAGGAACCAGCAACTTCAGAGAAAGTCAGATGGATTTTTATAGGGTACAGAAGCAATTACATAACAGAAATGACAAATATTTAAAAGGCGGGAAGGGTTTGTTAAAGGATTAAGTAATAGGGGACCTGTCCCAGCCACAGTGGAACTGCTTGTGGGATTACCCACAATGCATACAGAAAAAAAACCATGAGGGAGGGTATGTATGTATGGTAATGATATTATAATAAGCCTCTCTACATCATAAATTCACTCTAGGTCAGTTCTTTACTATTACTGGGCAGGTGCTGACTTAGGGAAAGTCCCTTCAATTGTTTTGGGGTCCACATCCTGCTCAGGCATCCTGTTGGGGCTGTTTTCTGATTGAGTATTGTGGTCCTGTCTGAGACTAAATGGATGTGGTTGTGGTTGAGTGCATGGACACACCTGCTGTTTCTGTGAGAAATATGAGTGCATGGACACATTCTGTTCTAGTGAGCAGTGAGGCATATATGAAGAAGTTAGGATATTGAGTTGGGGGGGGCAGGAATGAGTGGCTAGGTAATGGTGGTGTCCCTGATGTTCAGTGGGGCCTATAAGGAAGTTAGAATAATGGGGCTGGGGGCAGCTTTATTAGGATTCTATCAGTTCTACATGAAAGAATGAAAACCACAGAATGAGCTCCAAAGACCTTTAGAAAGCAAGTTTCTTTTACACATGATAAAACATTGACCCCCAGAGATTAAATGATTTGGCTGGGTTCATACAGCTGTGATTGTTAATAGGCATATATCTTCTGACTCTTAGTATTTTATTCTTTCTGCCACATCCCATGGCTTCCCAAATAACCTTTGGGGATCCTAGGAATCCAGGAACCAGAAAAATACCCTCTGTGCTTCAGTTTCTTCATCTGAAAAAGAAGTTTGACTCAATGACCCCTTGAGACCCTTCCAGCTCTAACTTTCTTTACTCTCTGATTCCTCTTGTTTCCTACCACTGAGAAGAGAGAGGAAGAGAATCTTATTGCAATTCCTCAAATACCCATTGGATGGCATGAGGAGCACTCAGGTAGCTGAATGTCACCAACAGCAGCAGGAATGAAAAGCTATTTACCCTCATCTGGGAATCCAGCCTGCTAACCCTCACCAAAAAAAAAAAAAGCTTCTCGGAAGTGTATTCACATTCTTTTAAGAAACTTCATATTTCACGCATTACTTATTTCAGCCAAATAGGTTTTCTATAATTGCTTCAACCTGGCCCACAAAAGGGGCTGCCTATGCAAGGAATGGAGTTCAAGAGCCAGCATTTCAGTGCACAAAAAGCCCCCAGAGGCTCTGAGGCAGCGGGTCACAGGTGGTGCGTAAGCTGATGGCAGGCAGCCCTGCCCCTTCCGAAGGATCTCATTTTCCACTCTTCTGAACTGCACCTCATTACCAGGAAGGTTTCCATCCATTTCACTGATACCTTACTACAGACCTAGTGAGGAAAGGGTCACATGAGATTTGCTGAGGCAGCTCTCTACGTTAGGATGGGAACTGATGGGAAGGCCTTTCAATTATGTTCTACTGCATTTGGCCACCATACTGAACACTGGGTAATTGCGATTTTCAGGGCATCTTTTGAGGTTTGAGAGGCAGTATACCATAGGAAATGTAGAATTTGACTCATGATCAAGATCTGAATTCAAGTTCATACAAATACTGGCTGTGAGTACCTTAGGAGTAGATGCTGCCTTTGCCTTTCTTCATAGATGTAATGCTTAGTACAATGCCCAGCACAAAGTAGACACTTAAATGTCTGATGCTTCATGTATGACTGGCTCACTCAGTGACCCTGTGTAAGTTACTTGGACTCACAGTGCCTCCGATAACTCAAAAGCATTAATCTGCTGGTCTCCGTTGGCAGAGTGAGTTTCTTCCCTGCTCAGATGAAATCAACAGTCTATAATATTTTGAGGCTCATAATTTGATTCAAATCACCTACAGATTATGAAACTGTTGAAAGTTCTATATGACTTTAATGTAGCATGTTTGAAAATACCAGATACTGGCTTTGAACACCTATTGGGGTTAACAGGCATATGCCCTAAAGGACATATGCGATAACTTGAGCTTCCTAGGAAGAACAAGAAACGAGATAAAGAATAGATGTTGCAGACCTGGCCTGGAAACTTTGCCTTTAGGTCTAGGATAAATTGGGTTATGAATGTTATGTGACCTTCAATATATGCTCTCAGAGCCTGGAAAGGTTAATACCTATTATTATCCTGTCCAACCTTATTTTCCATTATTTCTTAGCATGTACCTTTCATTCTACTCAGACCAGCCTTCTCACTGTCCCACAAATATACTGTGAACATCATCTCACCAGGAATGGCCTCTATTCTTCCCCTTAAAATGATGCAAACTCTACCACTCATCCTTCAATACCTACCTCAAGGCCTGCCTCTCTCTTAAAGCCTTTCTTCACAGTCCTTATGACTCACTCCCTTCTCTGAACTCCAGCAGCATCTTGGTGCTTAGAGGCAGGGTGGCCTAGTGAACAGAGCCCTGGACTTAGGGCCAAAAAGATGTGAGTTTGAATGCTGCAGCAGATACTTACTAGTTATATAATCCTATATATTATTTAAATTTTATGAGCCTTGTTTTCCTTAATATGTAAAATGAAAATAATATTAGTACCTACCCCGCATATTTATTTGAGGACTATATGAAATAAAGTATGTAAATCACTTTATGTACCTCATAACTACCAGTTATTATCAAACTATTGAACACTTGACCACATGCTATCTACAGTGTTTGCTGGTGGTTTCATTTTTCATTTTCTTTACCCTACTTAGACTGCAAATTTCCTTTCTCAATCATTTTCTCTGTCAGTTGTCACACAAGCCCCTTGAGGGCAAGGACTGTGCTTTATGATTCTTTTCTCCCCCACACTAGCAATACTGTTGGCATAGTAGGAATCCATTAAGTACATGCTGCCTGGTTGATTGATTTTACAATACAGTGAAAATGTTAGGCATTTCCAGCATTACTTGGCATTTACAAATACTCCATTTCACATCCCAAGTTCTTTAAAATCATTTTTCGTGAGTTATTAGTCAATCCTTAATCTCTTGCTGTGCATATGACCACACTGTATGTTTTCTCATTGGATAAACAGTGGTCTGACTTTCCAGGGTTGTCAAGCTGTCACTGTTCAGCAGCTCTGACAACACACACACATACACATACACATACACACACACACACACATACACACAAATACAAATCAATAGAAGTCCTACAGCTAAAACCTAAACACACTTTCCAGAAAATGTCTTCAGTCACAGAGATAAACAGCTCAATAGGATTATCTCTATCTTGCCTTTAAACCCCAATGAACATGTCCTGGGAAGAATACATTTCTTGGGATAAAATATTATCCAAACCTTCAAGGACAGATCTTAAAAGTGTGATGCTTAGTTACTACCATGATCATTTTTTTTTCAATTCTAATGTTCTTTATTTTTCTTATACTCAATTGAATACTACACTCTCCTTGCCCCCCAAGAAAAAGCATAATTACTTTTCTCAGTGTATGCCTTTCTGAGGATCATGGGTTTTTGGAAGAACAAAGATTGTTTCTATTTTCTACATTTTTTAAAGAGAAAACATCAGACATTTGGGTTTACCTGTCATGCATCACTATATAGGGTATTTGAGTATAAGAAATGTTTTCAAGTGATTTTCAACATAGGGTTCACAAACAGGAAATCCTTCATGTACGACAAAAAAGCATTATTTACACACACACATAAATACGTCTACTAGAGTACTTGTTGGAGTCCTGCCTATATTGACTATGTGTGACCTTAGGCCAAGTGATTTACCTTCTCTTAGCTCCAATTTCAGTATCAGTAAAATGGTGATACCGATCCTTGTGCTGCTAGCCCAAGAGGATTGTTTTAGGCAGAAGAGGAAGGAACTGTGCCAAGAACTTCACAAATACTATATAATTCAATCCTCACAAAAACCCTGGGAGGTAGGTGCTACTATTAGCCTTCTTTTACAATTGAGGAAACAAAGGCAGAGAGAGGTAAAGTGACTTGCCCATGATCACATAGCCAGTGAGTGTCTGAGGCCAGATTTGAGCTCAAGTCTTTCTGATTATAGGCCCAGCACCCTATTCACTGCACTAATGAATTTTAAGGTTTTAAATCTTAAAGCAATGCACAAATAAATAATAGATATTATAAATTATGAAATCATATTTATATTCAAATATGTTGATATATGCTAATATAGCAGAAGCCTGACTCTTAACACTGATAGTGAGATACCACCTATGTTCTATCAGTCAGCGAGCATTTATTAAATACTTGCTTTGTGCTAGTCCCTGTGCACTGGGGATAAAAAGATAAAGAGTCTTCTTCTCAAGGATCTTTCATTCTAATGTAGAAGACAACATGTACATACATAGCTATGTAGAAGATACATATAAACAGACATAAGATAACCTTGGAGGGGAAAGTGTTAACAGAAATGAGGCCTGGGAAAGGCTCTTGTAGAAATGGACACTTGAGCTAAGTCCTAAAGGAAGCCAGAGATTCAAAGAGTCAGAAGTGAGAAGGGGAAGTTCTCTAGTTACAGGGAATAGCAAGTACAAAGGTATAGTGATGGGCTATGGAGTGTTTGTGAAGAACGTTGAGTAGGCAGTACAGTTGGCTATATAGGACATGGAGGGAAGTAATAGGTAAGAACAGAGATATAGGGAAAAGACAGCTTGCAAAAAGCTCCAAATGCCAAGTAAAGGAGTTTACAGTTGATTCTAGAGGTAATAGGGAGCTACTAGAATTTAATGACCAGTGTCATGGGCAGGCCTTCACTTCAGAAAAATCACTTAGGACATAGTTGGGTGAAAGATGGGCTGGAAGGGACAGAGATTTGAGGTAGGGAGATCAGTTAAGAAGCTATCGAAAAAATGCAGGCAAAGAGGTGAGCAGGGCCTGAAAAGAAGTGATGGCTATGTGAGTGGAGAAGAGATATTTGAAATATTGTGGAGATAGAAACAACAAGGTTTAGCGAATGAGTGTATATGTGGGGTGGCTGAGTGTGAGGCACTGAGGACATTGCAGTTGTAACTGGATAACTGGAAAGATGTTGATGCCCTCTATGATCATAGGGAAGTTAGGAAGGGGGCAAACTGGGGGTGGAATGGATAGGCTGAGTTCTGGCTTAGGTATGTTGAGTTTGAGATGCCTTCAGATATATAAATCTGGGAATCATCTGTATTTATTGTTGTTTTATTTTTTATTCATTTAAAACTTAAAGACAAAATGAGAAAAGAAAAAAGAACATTTCCCTGTGCAAAGCAGAACACAAGAGGGTTCAATACACACAATAAATTTCCATTTCAACAAAATCTATGTAATAAATACTACACATTGTTTTCAAAGCTACCCACCTTTTCTGTGCTTTCTTCTAAGTTTTCTTTTGTTCTCAGCTGTCTATCTTTTTTTTCTCCCTCCCTTCCCCCTCTACTCTAGAGAAGGCTACAATTAAATATGTGTTTATGTATGTGTATACATACATACATTTCTATAAACATGTGTATACATATGCACATATATGCAAGACCGTACCATGCATATTTCTATTTGTCAATTCTTTTTCTGGTGGTGGATAGCATCTTCTTTCACAGCTCCAAGTTTTTCCATGTTTTTCTAAATTGACCAGGTTATCACTTCTTAAGTCACAGTAATATACCATCACAATTATATAGCACAACTTGCTTAGCCTTTCCCCAACTGAAGAACATCTATCATTTTAGTCAGTCTGAAAGGGGTAAGATGACATCTCAAAATTTTTAATTTGCATTTCTCTCATCAATAATGATTTAGAGAATTTTTCATATTATTATATATAATTTTAATTTCTTCATTGAAAAACTGCCTGTTCATATCCCTTGACCATTTATCAATTGAAGTTATGGTTATTCAGTCATTTCAGCC
Organism: Pseudochirops corinnae; assembly: GCA_028646515.1. NCBI lineage: Eukaryota > Metazoa > Chordata > Mammalia > Diprotodontia > Pseudocheiridae > Pseudochirops > Pseudochirops corinnae. The sequence goes on from CM053587.1 coordinate 129,168,686, forward strand.
ATGTCCAACTTTTCTTGACCCCATTTGGGGTTTTCTGATACTTGAGTGGCTTGCCATTTACTTCTCCAGATCATTTTAGAGATGAGGAAACTGAAGCAAAGAGGGTTAAGTAACTTGCCCAGGGTCACATAGCTAGTAAGTGTCTGAGGCCAGATTTGAACTCAGGAAGATGAGCCTCTTGACTCCAGGTCTGGTGCTGTATCCATTGTGCCACTTAGTAGCAATGGTCATTGAATCTATCAAAGCGGACAAGCTGAGAAAGATGATGAGTTAATGGGACACCAACTGGCCAGTTTTGCTGTGATGAAAAATGTGTGATGCATAGCACTATAAAACAAGTTTGAAAAGATAGGCTAACATCAGATTGTGAAGGGCTTTAAACATAAAACTGAGGAAAGTATATTTAGTCCTCTAGAGAAATGATATCCAGTGAAGATTTTTGAAAAGAGTGGCTTGATCAGTCCTGTGCTTTAAGAAGATTATTCTGGAAACTCTATGGAGAATAGATTACAGAAGGGAAAGACTGGAAGAGGATGCCAATTAGGAAGCTTGAAATAATCCAGATGAGAAGTGTTGAGGGCCTGAAATGGGGTAATAATAGTGTAAGTAAAGAAAAATAGACAGATTCAAGAGATGTCATCGGGCAAAGAAAAGGAAAGGGAAGAATCAAGGATGATTCCATGGTTGTGAAACTTAATGACCAAAGGGTGATAATGCACTCAATTGAAATAGACAAGTTTAGAGAAGCTCAAGGAAAGGAGGGGAGTTTCATTTGGGCCATATTGAGTTTGATTCACCTGAGAGACATCAGGTGAAGAGGGCCAATGTCAGATTGGCCTCTACAGCATCTTTGACAAGCCTTTGCTTGAGTATTTCTATGTAAAGCATACCAAACACAGTAATTCAAATATGGATCTGTTGCAGTTTCATGGTGGGTGGTAGAACCATCTCAAAGAACTCAGAATCAGAGCACCTCTAATCCAAGTATAGAAATTTACTGAGGATTGATGCCTCTCAGAAGGGGGCTAGGTTCCAAGAGGAATTAGTAACTTAGAAAGACACTATAGGTAAATTTATAGCGTAGTGATGCTGATTACATAATAGAAATTATGAATGTTAAAAAGGCAGGAAGGGCTTGTTAAGGGGTTAGGTAATGAGGAGGGGTCTTTTCTATGGTTTAGTGGTCAAACATCCTGGTCATGCTGCTTTCTGATGGGCTAGCTATTGTGGTTCTGTCTGGTCAAGATGGATAGTTAGGAATTGTGGTCCTGTCTTAGGCTAAATGAATGATGTGATTGTGGTTGAGTTTAAGGACACGCCTGTTCAAATATGTGAATTGGATCTGGGGGCAGTGACGAGGTAGGGGCAGTGGCTATATTGAGTCTGGGGGATGTGGTGTGGTTAAAGCCAGATTATGTAGCTAAATCAGGACATGACTGCTGTTCAGTGGGGCCCATAAGGAAGTTAGAATATTGGGGTTGGAGTCAGCTTCATTAGGTTTCCATCAGATCAATCTGGATAGGTCCTGGGGCTATAACCTCCCTGGTTCTAGACACTTCTTTTCTTGCAGCTTAAGATCATGTTAGCTTTTTAGCTGCCACATAATGATATTGATATGTAATGTAGTTGCAATTGTCTAAAGCCCCCAGATCCTCTTCACATGGAATACCATCAAGCTAGGTCTCCCCTTATCTGTCTTTGTATGCTTGATTATCTTAACCTAAGAGCAGAATTTAAAGAAGATAAAACTACAGCAAAAGATGAGATGCTGTTTTGAACCAGTGTCTCAGCCTATCAAGGTCCTTTTGGATTCTGACTGTCTCCATTCTGTTTGCTTTTCACAGTGCTGGTACTGCTTATCTTATCCATGAGGCGGCATAGGAAGCAGCCCTACATCATTGATGACGAGGAGAACATACACGAGAATATTGTCCGCTATGATGATGAAGGAGGTGGGGAGGAGGACACAGAGGCCTTTGACATAGCAGCCATGTGGAATCCTCGGGAGGCACAGACAGGGGCAGCAGCAAAGATGAGGCAGGACATGCTGCCTGAGATTGAGAGCCTGTCTCGATACGTGCCTCAGACATGCACCATGGACAGCAACGTCCACAGCTACGTGCTAGCCAAGCTCTATGAAGCCGACATGGATCTGTGGGCCCCTCCTTTTGACTCCCTCCAGACATACATGTTTGAGGGGGAAGGCTCTGTGGCAGGGTCCTTGAGCTCATTACAGTCAGTCACTTCAGACTCAGACCAGAGCTATGATTTCCTGACAGACTGGGGACCACGTTTCCGAAAGCTGGCAGAAATGTATGGTGTTACAGAAGGCAATGGGCCACTGTGGTAACAAATTGGTGGGGGAGAGGGGCCTCAGTGTTCCCACAGTGCAGTGCACGTCCAAATACAGATCCATTCTCATCAGATGCTTCTGTGAACATGGGTGTGGTCTTCTAAAATAGCAATACTGTGCTGGAGAGTGAGAATGGGGGAGGGGATGGGGAAAACAGCTCTCTGAATCAGCTTTACTTGATTAAATTAAGTAATTGAAAGGCAAAACAAAAGAGGTGGGGGAGGGGAACTGTCCTTTTTTATGGCTGTATTTAAAGCCTTTGACATCCAATTGCTGTGGCATTATGGGGTTTCTTTTCACTGCAGAACTTTGCTGCCTGGATCATAAAGAAGCTTATGGACATAGATATTAATCCTCAGCTCAAATGGGGAGGGTGGGGGGAGGTAATAGCCAGCAGAGATATGGCCATACTTCCACATTCATTTTATTTTATTTTCCAGTTAGGGATTTTGCTGGCTCACCAAACCACAGAAATCAACCCACACAAAAGAAAACAAGAAACAGAAATCTCAGTATTTTTTTTGTGTGAAATAAATCTTACTTGTTCTAGGATTTATGAAATTCTTTTAAAAACAAAAACAACACCACACACACACACACACACACACACACACACACACACACACACACACACACACACACCCTTTTAAGACAAGGTTAGGCTTCTATCTGCCTTGCATGGGGGAAGGGGGTGGGGCAGGGAGGGAGAGGGAAGAGATGTTGACTTTGTGTTCAAGTTGAATGGCTGAAGCCCGAGTCATTGGCACTATTAGTAATCCATCTCTGAGATGTTAACATATGTTTATTCTCCTCTCAGCTCTTTAACTGTGGTTCTGCTAAATTTATCAGAATGAAACCTGAAAAGAAATCTGCCTCTTTTGCACTGTAGATGTCTCTTCCACGTGCCCAATGTGAAGATTAGATGCTATGAAAGAAAGCCAAATAAGAAAGGTATCTGATAACTACATGGGTTAGAGGGCTTTCCTAATGTGTGTGAGGTCAAGCCGAGGGATGTTTACATACTGTAGATAACCTACTTGAACAAATGCAGTATTATAGAAGAATAAATGGATGTAAGAAAATTACATGTATAAGTTTTGTATATTTGTTAATAATTTTGGTAATAAATATGATGTACTGCATCACAGTACCTTAGCACTTCTTTTAATAAAAGTTAAATAGAAGGGAAAGTCTGGTGGAAATTCATTGTTTAGACTGTAAGTAAGGAGGCACCATCTTGAATGACACTGATTTATCATCTGTTTCTTGGGACAATGAAAGATACCAGGTCTGGTTAAGATAATGGTGAAGCAATCTAAAGTATTCAGTCTACTTATGCCTGAAAGTCCTTGGGTGGCCTTGACTTTGGCTGCTGCTCTGAATTCATTCTATTGATTTCCTTATCTTAACAAGGGAATGCACAAGGTATGGGGCCTTATAAATTAAATAATGGCTCTGGCCCCACATTTTCCATTTCATGATTAGATAGTCACAATCTATCAATAAGCATTTATTAACCATCTGCTATGGGACAGTCACTGTGCTAGGGATACAAGGAGAAAAGTAAAACAATCCTTGTCCTCAAGTAGCTTACACTCTATCATCACGTTCAGATAAATGGTTGGGAGAACTATTTTACCTTCCTCCCCTATTAATCTAAAATTTCCCTTTCCCAAAGTCCCATGTGCAATGACCCCTTTTAGCCTATGATGTTCCTCCCTCTTCCTTGAACACAGTGAATCAGTCCAAGTTGGTGTGCCTTGGTTCTATATTATTAATAGTCACATACCAACTCTTACATATTAGTAACTTAATAAATATTGGTGGATTGGACTGAATCACAGAGAGCTAATGGTAGATAAAAACTCCTTGGGTGCCTTTAGAATCTTGTTATTAGAATCCAATCCTGCATCAGTAGAACCTGAGCTCTGAATTGTTATTCAAGGAGTAAGGATAGTCTTGGCCAGAGAGCTGTTCCTGCATAGTTATATATTTGTAAAATGGTTGGCCATGGATAGGGGAATCTTAATGGTCAAGCTATGGACAGGAGGCAATTTAATTTATCTGTACAGAGACCAAACCCAAGATATTTTTACCTCAATAGCACAGTATTGCTAATTAATCTAGCTAACTGGATGACATTTTTGGTTTTCAACTCACTTTGTGCTAACCATTCCCATTACCAAAAATCAAAACATGAGTGGAAAAAAAGAAAATGAATGATGGGTAGGTGTGCTATCTAATGCCTTGATTGCATATTTATGTTCACATATACATAGACACATATCCATACAGTAAGAGCCTTAACAATTTGGATTGATTTTGTCAACCAGTTAGCTATCTTTTGTTTTTTATTTAAATCCAACCCCCAGGTGGCAGCCAGGCACTCACAGTTCAATGGTGGCCAATCAACCTCTGAATCCACCATTCAAATGAAGACAGGCTAAAGAGAGCAAACAGCAGGAGTGCTGCCCTGCTAGCTGATTTGGAATCATATAAGCAGCATTCTCACAGCTTGAGGCAAGGAGTAGGAAAGAATGAATTACCAAATAGCTGAAAAGAGATAAGTTTCCATTCATGTGACATAGAGTACAGAAGTGGGTCTATCACACAGAGGTCATAGAGATTGAAGAGAAAGCCATCATAACTAAAGAAAGTGTTGAACCCAAGCAACATCTTGGGTAAAAACACAGAAGGACAGCACACAGAAGAGACAGGATGATACCCTCCTTGCCTTAATGTAAAAAATAAGCTCTGTTGACTGAATTCCCCTTTTCAAACTTGTTCTCAATGTACTGTCAGCTACAAAATGAAAGCATTAACCTACGGATCAAGCAAGCCATGAGTTTTCCTGTGCCTCTCATAGTTCATTTCTCCCAGTTACAAAAGGAATTGATGAAGGTGATGTAACTCACTGGGTTTTCTTTTCTTTGACTGGTTGGTACAGAATGAAACTAGATAATCCTAATTACTATTCCTACTGGCTAATAGAGAAGTTCAAAAAAGTCATTTCCTCATGTTCCAACCAAGATTTAGCCAGATTGCCACATATTTTCAATCTCTCTTCTCATATTTGTCAAAAATTTCTTGGGACTTTCAATAAATTCCAAACTAGTCAAGGGAGATGATCATGATATTATGGATAGTAACTGACATTTGTATAGCTTATATAAAGCACTTTATATGCATTACCCAAATTAACCACATAAAAAACTTTGTGATTAGTGTAGGACAGATATTATTTTCTCCATTTTACAAATGAGCAAACAAGCCCAGAGAAGTTAAAATATTTTTTTCTGAAGTTACACAGGCCCACAGACTATTTACTAGCTTATGAAGTAACTGAACTCTTCAAACAAAAAGCATCACCTGAGGATCCCAGTACCTAACGCAGCATCTGGCACAGAGTTTAAGAAATATATGTTGATTGATTGGTCATAATATGCTAGATTTAGAGCTGACAGACACCTTAGAGGTCATCTTGTCCATCCCAAACACTTTTTCAGATGTAGAAACCAAGCCTCAGGAAGATTTTATAATATGCAGGATCACATAGGGAGCAAAGATGAAGAGCCAGGATTCAATAATAGGTCCTTTGAATGAAGCCACCATCCTTTCCACTGTTCATCATAGAGTTTCAAGATTCCTGATATACACTACAGCACGCTCATTCATCATAATGTTGGACTAGAATCAGTACAATATAGTAACAAAAAAAAAAAAAGAGCAGTGGATGGGGAATCTGGGTTCAAATCTTGGCTCTCTCATTGCCCAGCTGTGTCACCTTGACCAACTGACTTCAACTTCCCAGGACCTAGTTACCTCATCTATGAAATGAAGGGCTCTGGCAAGACAACAACTAAGTCCCTTCAAGCTCTAAAGTTCTATAAACTATCATCTAAAGAAATGGGAAACCATCCTCCCTCCAAACATTTACCCTGGGCATTGATGTAAAGGTTTCTCCTTGAACCATAAAAGCATAAAAGATTCTAGAAAATTATTTTGGAGCTCCTAAAGTCCTTCTAATGGCTTTTGCCCTGAAACACAAAGAGGTGGTCTTTGAGGCATATTCAAGGTGCCCAATATATCTCTACACTTCATGTCTTATGCTTCCTCATGAACACCATCTGATGAAGCCAGATTTCAATACGTCACTATGTGAGAAGCCAAAAACTTATCATAAATCAGATTGGAGTTCATTAATAAGGAACAAATAAGATCCCAATATAATTTAGTTTAAAACAAACAACAGGGTATTTCCTGAGGGCAGGGCCCACTGCCATAATTGCCAAATTTCTACATATTAACTAGATAGAAAAGCTCTGTAAATCTGCAGCCACCTATCCAGTAACAAAGACACTACAAGGGTCTTAGTATATGCTACGTGCGTTTCAATGTACCTTTGACAAATGTTCTTGAGAGCAGGGCTGCTTACGGGTACTGGCAGAAGACTTTATTGATTGTTTTAATCCCACAATTTATTTTCATGACAGCACCCACTTCAAAATATGTAATGATAACACTCAATTTGGAAGATGTTGTTTAAAAAAAAAAAGATGAAGAAATTTTTAAAAACAGTGAAGACCAAGTTTGCCAGATTCCTGAATCAATGAAACAGTCCTGTTCCAAAAGATTGGTGTATAGTAGGAGTAGGAGTAAAAGTAAGATTAAGAGTAAGAGGAGTAAGAAGAGGAGGAGGACGAAGAGAAGGAATAGGAGGAGGGGGAGGAGAAAAAGGAGGAGGAGGAAGAGGAGGAGTAATAGCATATATATATAGTTTGGATTTCCAAAGTACTTTCCATGTGTTAACTTGTTTGATCCTCACAACAAACCTGTGTGGTAGGTGCTAATATTATCTCTGGGTTACAGAGATAATAAAGGTTAAGTAATTTTCTCAAGACCCTACGGCCAGTAAGTAACAGAGGTAGGATTGAACACAGGTCTCCCTCCCTCCCACCATCTATCCACTGTACTGTGTAGTTGCCTATATATTTAGATGCTGTATATATGACTGTCATCCCATTAAATTCATTAGAAACAAATGGTCATCCATAAATATTTCTTAATTTACTTGGGTTTTACCATTAAGCAACTACTTAATTGATCATTTCCCCATTGCAACCAAGCATTTTCCCATGGTTGGGGCAGAGAAAATTCATAACTTTTTTTTAAGATCAATTATGGATATTGGGTTCTAGTCCTGGCCCTGTCATTTAGCACTCTAGGCCTTAATTTTCTTGTGTAAAATGAGGTTATGATATTAGATGATACCTAAAGTCCCTTCCAAATCTAATATTAGCAAATTCCTTCCAGTCCTTTTATTTTATATTTAAATTGTATATGAGAGGTTTTTTTTATTACACTAGTCATCTTTCACCATACATTCATGACCACCCTCTCCTATAACAACAACAAGAGTTAAGCAAAACCTTGTCCATCAAAGTATGTAGCAATCTTCATCTATACTTCTCCAGTGAAGAGAGGAAAGTAGGTTTCATCAGCTGTGCTCCCTCTAGGAAATTCTAAGAAGGTAAGCACCTGAACAGAGATTCCAGAGGCAATGATGTACCATCCTTTCTCTAAAAACATGCCCTGGGCTCCACAGGTTACTAGACAAATGGCTGATTGCCAAAAGAGCTTAGAATTATAGCTAAAAGGACCTCAAAAGTCAATTAATCTGATCTTCCCATTTTCAGTTGAAGAAATTGAGGACAATAGAGGTCATATGACTTGTTCAAGGTCAAGTAAGAAGAAAATTTCAGTCAGGATCACAGAGAATTCAGACCTTCTGACTCTAAATATGTCACTCATTCAACTGTACCTTGTCCCCTATTCTTTGGAGTAGTCTAACCTCATCCCATCTTCTAACTACCTCTTCCACTATCTGACCCTCTCTAGCAATCTTTGATGTTGTCTAAAAGAAACACACCACAACACAACACAGCACGCGCACACATACACACACATCTTGAGGTTACAAAGCCCTAAACCCATTCCATGAGAATAAATTCTATTGGTCTGACTAGAGACAGACAAAGCCAACAAAAGTTTCTATAGGAACAAGGAGACCTTCTAAGCAAGATTCATATTAATGGCATTTTCCTTCCCTGTCCTTGGCCAAGCCCCTGTAATAAGACCTAAACTGATAAATCATATAAATAGAAAGCCTAAGAAGATAAATCATCTTTATATTCTCAACATTAACTACAGCATTTGGGAGGCTAAAATACTGGATACTAATCATAGGAATAGCCTATGGATGGCTCCACCACCTTTGTCATTCTCATCTTCAGTCTTAGTTTATAAATAGCATGATAAAAGGTGGTCAGGAAATCATAGGCTCACAAATTTAGAGATGGAAGGTTGACCTTGGAGGTTAATAAGTCCAACTTCCTCATTTTATAGATGAAGAAACTGAGACCCAGAGAGATCAAACCACTTACCCAGTGTTAAGCAAGTGAAGAGACAGTTGAATCAAGTATAATTATAGGTTCAGTGTAGTCCTCAGAATGAGGCTAATATTTGTCATTATTGGAAGTCTATAGCGTTCCCTACTCTAACTGTATCAGATCTGAGGCTTAAGAAATCTTTGACGATTCAGCAAATATTTTTTTACTTCTATCAAAAAACAACAACACATGAACTGGTGCTATCTGGGTGTGCCTGAGGGTGCCATAATGTAAATGTCAATGTTTAAATTCAATTTCATTCAGCAAACATTTATTAAGCAGTTATCATATGGTAGGCACTGTGCCAGGTGCAGAACATTCAAAGGAACAAAAAAGCAATTCCTACCCTACAAGTGCTTACATTCAAATAGTTGGGGGCAAGGAATAAAATACAAAATGTAAACTGAGAAGCAAATACAAAGTTGCACAAAGTAATACACAGTAATTTTTTTTATTTGATTTGCTTATTTATTTTTAGTTTACAATATTCAGTTTCATAATCTCTTGAGTTTCAAATTTTCTCCCCTCCCTCTCCTCCCCCCATGGTGGCATGCAATCAAGTATTGGATCTGCAAATATTTTCAAATTGGACATCAGTCTGGTTGTATAGAAGGGTTGTAACTAATGGAGTGAACAATGGGAAAAAAGAAAGAGAACCAAACATGAAAAAGAATGATAGCATGTAGATTGCTTGTCTCCATTTAAACTCTGTTCTTTCTAGATCTTTCTCTGAATGTAGATATGTCCTTCCATCCTGAGACCTGTAGGGTTGTTTTATAACTGTGCATTGCTGAGAAGAGTCCAGTTTATCAAAGTTGGTCATCACACATATGATATGTCTGTGATTGTGTACAAATTTT
>CM053587.1:129178847-129230416 GCA_028646515.1 Pseudochirops corinnae
TTGATATTCAGATACAAGAAGGAAAAGAAGCATGAGAAGATAAACACAGAAAAGAAATCATAAGGAACTTATCAAAGTTGAACTATTTACATTCCTACATGGAAAAATGATAATTGTAACTTATGAAACTTTTCTCAGTATGAGGATAAGTGAAGGGAATATAAATGTATATATATATATATGTATACACATACATATATGTCTATATAGGAGGGTATATATGCATATGAACACATATACGAATATGTGTATATATGTGTACATGTATACATAGAGAGAGGACACAGGATCAATTAATAGGAAGGGATAATACTTTAAAGGTGAAATTGAGAGATGAGAGAGGAATATAATGAGAGGAGATGGGGAGAGACAGAATAGGGTAAATTATCTCATTTAGAAGAGGCAAGGGAGAACTGTTACAATGGAGGGGAAGAACAGGAAGGCAAAAGGGAATGGGTCAACCTTACTCTCATTGAATTTGGCTTAGAGAGGGAATGACATACATACTAAATAGGGCATCCTGCCCTACAGGAGAGTAGTAGGGAAAGGAATAAGAGGCAGGATGATGGAGGGGAGGGCAGATTGGAGGGGAGGGTAGTTAGAAGCACACACTTTTGAAAAGTGTCAGGGGCAGGATAGCATGGAGGAAAATATATCCGCTGTGGAAATGTTTTGCATAGTTATACACATACAACCTATATTGAATTGCTTATCTTCCCAGTAAGGAAGGGAAAGAATCTGGAATTCAAAATTTTAAAATCAAATGTTTTAAAAAATAGATTTTTTTTTTCCATGCAACTGGGAAATAAAATATACAGACACTGGGGTATGGAGATCCATCTTGCCCTACCGGAAAGTTGGAGGGAGTATGGGAGAGGATATAGGAGAGCAGATTGGGGGAGGGGGTATTCATTGGGATTGCTGTTTTAGGGTGCTAGGTAGGGGAAAGACAGAGGGAAAACTTGTAACTCAAAATCTTGTGGAAATGAATGATGTAAACTAAAAATAAACTTAAAATTTATTTTTTTTTTAAAAAGAAACGATCCAGAGGCAATTGAACATAGAAGCATAGTGTTCAATAAATCCAAAGTCAAAAAAAAAAAAAAGCACAGACTTATCTCCATGATTGAATTTCTCAAGGAATCAGTTATGGTCCAAACACAGGAGAAAGACTTTGAGGCAGTCTTGCTTAAATTAGCTAAATAGGGAAGCCAAAATGTAGTGGAGCCAGGTCATTTTGACCATCTCAAATTACATTTTTATTGCAAATATCAGGAACAATTATTCCATGATCCATTTCTGACAATTGCCCTAATAGCCAAATCATGTCAGCTTTGCAGCAATTCAAGCAGTTACTAGATCATCACCCCACAATAGCATGGCCTGTATTTGTATCTTTTCAATAACCATGTATTCCTACTGTGGAGGATAGTTTAAAACGATGTTATTTTAAGAAACTAAGTCTTTTTCTGCATGTATTCACATATACACACACATATACACACATTACATACCATATCATGTCATAGTTTCCATTAATTCATTTGTTATCCTTCTCAATGAGTTGGCTTTTAGATGAGTTTCTATTGGCTCTTGGTTTAACCTCAGTTTGATTCCAGGCATAAGGCAAAGCCAATTTTCTCATTTCTGCTGGAAAGAAGTCCTAATTACCTAAGAACTAGCCCATTTTGTTGTCTCCTGAGTAAAAAGTTTCCCTTTATTAGAGTGGAACCAAAATATGCAGCAAACTCATGCACAAAGAGTCATGCCAATTTAAATGATTCGCCAGTTGGCTTGGACCAACAAGAACATTTCACGCTCATGAACCTCTCTAGTTAGATTTGTGATTTCAAATCATAGCCACTGTAGACAGAAGCATGACATAGGAAATTTATTGTTTTCCCATCATCTTCCTTATTGGGGATATTTTTATGATATTTTGTCCAATTCAGCTGGGTCTGTCTATCTGTCTCTCTCTCTCTCTGTCTCTCTCATTTGTATATCATTTTACATAGTGCCTATAATATGCCTCAAGATATTTGCAGCCTTTCAATAGCATTCAAAAGGATAATTAACTTCTATCCATGGAATCAGGTATTTAAAAAGCTATAGTTTCCTTCGAGAACTAAAGATTCTATAATTTGAGAATCAGTGATAGCTAGCATTTGTATTGAACTTTAAGGTTTGTAAAACAACCTTTATATGTTATCTCACCAGAGAAGTAAGTGCTATTACTATATTCCCATTTTACAGAAGAGAAAACTGAAACTTAGGTTAAATGATTTGCCTTGGTTCACATAGCTAGTAAGTAACTAAGACAGAATTTGAATTCAAAGCATCCTAACACCAAGTCTAGCATGCTATCCATGTGACACCTAGCTACATACTAGAGTGAAGGTCTCTGTTAGTTTTGAGGTATCTGATTCATAGTAAACGTGAAACCAGAAAAAGAGCAGCCAAAAGTTTCACTTCATCCTTCAGTGCCTTTTGCTTCAAGATTGACCTGATCATGTCATTCATAATAAAATATTCAGAGAATCAGTTTGGGGCTAGCAAAAAAAAACAAAAACAAAAAACACTTAGGAACCAAATGAGTGTCCATTGGATTAACCAATAAATAAATAAATTGTGATATATAAATGTAATGAATTAATATCTTAAAAGCATTTATTAAGTTTTTGCTCTGTTCTAAGCACAATGCTGAGTCCCTAGGATACAAATACAAAAAGTGAGTTAGTCTCATCCCTTCAGAGAGCTTACATCCTAATGGAGGGACAGCACATAGAGGGGAATGGTGACCAGGGAAGAGAATTCTGGTCTTGTGAGTTGACCCAAAGGGAAGTCAGCTAAGAAAATCTTTCCAAAAGCAATGGCACTATTGATTTAATAACTGTGCCTAGAGCAAGAGGTAGAAAGCAGGAGGTTGGGGGAAAGGAGAGAAGAAAAGAAGGAAGATACATGTGAATATACAATGCAAAGTTGATTACTGTGTGGGTTGTAAAGCTTGGTCTAGCCTGTGGATCTCAGATATCAGGCTAAGGAGTTCTCAGCTGCTACCAATCAAAATAACTCAGCCCCAGAGCAGGAGTTCTGAAGCTTAATGGATTAACTTCCCAGGACCTGTGGGTATAGGATTTTGGAATATTATTGCAGTTTAAGAAATGATGACCATGAGGAACTCAGGGAAATATGACAAGACTCGTATGAAATAATGCAAAGAAAGCAGAACCAAGAGAAACTGTAGGAACGATGTCTACAATAACAAATAATGGCACTAAAAGATCGTCAAGTAATAAATTATAATGAACAATCTTGGTCTGGAAGAATCGATAATAAAGTACATTCCCTATCTCTGCAGATCTCAGCACAAAGGTAGGGCACCACAGATGTGGAATGTGGTCTACTGCGTCAGAGAGATTAGCCAATTGGTTGGCTTGTTTGATTTAATATTTTTATTTGTTATAAGGAAGCATTCACTGGTGGGAAGAGGACTGAATTATTGGGAAATGATTACTCTAAAGATAAGTAGCATCCATTTTTTAAAAAGGCCTTATCAGAGCTACTTTTATATATTGCTATAGATATCTACTCAGAATATTAGGAAATCAAGGCCCTGTTCCAATATATATCCATTTCTGTCTTCTATCCCCACCACTCAACATGATGGCTCCCTATGAGTTTACCAATGATCTCTTATTGCTCAGTCCTGGGGCCTCCATAGGGTTTGACACTTAACTGTCCCCTTCTTCTGGACTCTTGCCTCATCCTGAATTTTTGAGACACTGCTCTGTCATGGTTCCCTTCCTCTTTGTTGGACCATTTCTCAGTCTCCTTTGCAGGTTTGTCCTCCCCGTCCTGGACGGGTCCATGGACAGGCATGGACCAGGGCTTTATTTTAGATTCCTCTTCTCTCTATGCTAATCTTTTCACTTGCGGGTCTCTCCTCAGGCCCAACAGGTTCAACTATAACAACAGCAACAATGATAATAGCATTTATACAGTGCCTACTACGTGCTAGTCACCGTACTGGGTGTTTTACCAATGTTATATTAATTGGTCCTCGCAACAATTCTGGAAGGTAGGCACTATTATTTCCCCCATTTTACAGATGAGGAAACTGAGCAAAGACAGGTTAAGTGACTCTCCAAGTGTCTAGTAAGTGTCTAGGGCTGCGCTTGAACTCAGACCTTCCTGATTCCAAGCCTAGGGCTCTCTCCACTGCCCCCAAATACTCTCAATACAACCCTCACCTCATTCTTGAGCTCTTCTCCCTCTTCTCCAACTGCTTATTTATAATCTCAACCAGAATATGCCATTTTTATTGTTATTCAGTCATTTCAATCATGTCCAATTCTTCATGACCCTACTTGGGGTTTTTTTAGCAAAGATAATGGAGTGGTCTGCCATTTCCTTCTCAGGCTCATTTTACAGATGGGGAAATTGAGACAAACAGGGTTAAATGACTTACCCAGGGTCATTTAGCTAGTAAGCATAAGCTAGTAAGATGAGTCTTCCTGACTCCAGGCCTGGTGTTCTATCCACTGCACCACCTAGATGCTTGGAAAATATGTCATAGGCATTTCATATTCAAGAAGTCCACAGCTGAACTCATTATCTTTCCCAATAAGCCAAGATGTCAAACCCACAGCCCAATTTAGCCTATAAAACCCCCCTTGCCACAGGAAGCAAATTAAAATGTATTTGGTAACTTTAACAAAATAAATAATACAATACAACATAGATAACATTAATTTGTGGTTTTCAAAATCAATACTTAGCCCACAGGATTCTATTTCTGTTTGAGTTGGACACCACTGCTCTAAACCTACCCCTTTCTAACTTCCCTCTCTATTTCTGTCAAGAACACCCTTATGCTTCCAATCACACAGGTTTACAACCTAGGAGTCATCTTCCTCCTAGGCACCTTGACTCACACGCATCCCTGCCCTTATCTTATCTGTTTCCAAGTCTTGTCAATTCTACTTTCTTATCATCTCTAGAATCCCTCCCTTCCTCTTTTCTCATATCCATCCCAACTACTCCAATCCAGGCTTTCATTGCCTCTTCCCTAAACTACTCCAATTACATCATAATTAGTCCTATGCTTCCGTCTCTCTACCTAGCTTCTACTTGTCAAATTGATTTTCCAGAAGAGAAGTTCTGAGCTGTATTATCCCCTGCTCAAGAAGTCTTGATGGTTCCCCATTGTCTTTAGATTAAAATACAGGCTTCTCTGTTTAATATTTAAAGGCCTTCACAATCTGATTCCAGCTTCTCGTTCTGGCCTGTCCTCCTCACACACATAATACTCCAGTCAAACAAGGCTGCTTTCTCTTCCTCAGATATGACATTCTGTCTTCTCCCTCCATGCCCTGCCACAGCCTGTCTCCCCACTCCTAGAATGATTTTCCTCCTCATCTCTTCTTCATAGAAACTCTAGCTTCCTCCAAGGCACAGGTCAAGGGCTGCCTCCTTCAAAAGGCTTTTCCTGATTTTCCCAATTTTCTGCCTCATTTCTTATCTAGCTTTAATCACTGAATGAGCATTGCCTCAGTCAAACTGAGACCCGTTAAAGACCTTAGTTTAAAAAGACCAAGGTCTCCCACTGTACCCAGTCTATCTCCAGTTGTCCTTATCTGTTTCTGGCCACTGAACCCAGATGGATCCAGAGGAGAAAGTGAGGCTGTTGACTTCGCACAGCACCTCCTCACTTAAATCCAATTCACTTGCATGTCATGGCATCACCTGCCTGATGTCACAGTCTTCTTCAAGAAGGAAGGACGAACAGCAACAGCCACCCAATTCTTTCAGTTTGGAATGCTGCCCCAGTATATGTCTGTATACATACATACATACATATTCATATATTGTTTATTTGAGAGATATAATGGTATAGTGGCCTCAGAGTCAGGAAGACCTGGTTTGAGTTCTATCTCTGACTACATACTGGCTATGAGACCCAGGAAGAGTCACTACTAATCCATCTCTAAAAGGTTTGCACATGCTTGTTTTCCTTTCAATTCTTTAACTGTGGTACTGCTCAGTTGATGGGAATAAGATCAGAAAAAAAAATCTGTTTCTGTCACATTATAGATGCTTATACCACTTTGTTTAGGTCTGGCCCTACCTCTGTTACAGCAATGTGAGAAATACATTAAATCAATATTGGTTATTATGCATTAACACCAATAGTTAGCAGGTAACTTAGCAAGGCCCCAAGGGAATGGGTCATAGGATGGGTCACATTACTTGAAGATGGGCTTATGAAAGTTTCAGGACAAGAATATCACTGAGGAGGGCAGGCCAGGAACTGAAGAAGGAATGGAGAGAAGAGATTGAAAGAGGGCAGGCGGTGCTTGGATTGTGGACAAAGGAACATGGAAGGGAACCAAGGAGAAGTTTTATCTGTTTCACCATTTTTCAGATGGCCCCTGGCCCTGGATATGATTTCATTCTTCCCCATCCTGTGGCCATTAGTTTAGATCTGTTGTTTTATACTTGAAGAAAAGTAAGCAGGTAGATGGGAAATGAAAAAGACACAATTCTTCTGTGACAAGTCAGGGTCCCAATTTCTCATGGATTATGGACCAGCTCAGAGACCACATTACTACCTATATTGACACACTCCAGCTTATTGGAGTAGACAAAAAGCTCAACTTAGAGTCAAGAAGACATGAGTTCAAATCGTACCTCAGATTCTTATTAGCTATGTGACTCTGGGTAAGTCACAATCTCCCTGAGCCTCAGTTTCCTTAACTATAAAATAGGGTTAGATTCAGTGACCTCTCAGGTCTTTTCCAACTCCAAATCTGCTATCCTGTGAAAGTTACTGGTGCAAAAGGCCTAGCCACTTAGATAGGGACAAATTAGTCATCTGCCATCTCCAGATCCAAGTTAATTCTGCCATGGGGACTAGCAAATGCAGAAGAGTGCTTTTGCCGCAGTCAGATGGTAGGAATCCTCCTTCCCAATGCAGGGCTCATCTCCAGACTGAGGAGCAGGAGGCATCCTTCCCAAAGGCTCTTTTGAAACTGGAAGGAAATTATAATTAGGTTTTGTGCTTCTCTAGAGCCATCGTCCAAAGAGCTCAGGGCACTTCCCATGCATCATCTCATTAATCTTTGTAGAACCACTTGAGGCAGCTGGCATCTATTATCACCTTTATTTTTTGAATTTAGAAACTGAGACACAGAGACAGGTTAATGACTTGCTCCAAAGTCACACAGTGAGTCAGGGGCAGAGCTGGGGACAGGAGCTCACTGGGTGGGAAATATAGCTCTGCTAAAGCCATGGGAGATACTAGAAGATGATCCAAATAGTCACTCCATTTATGTAATGCTGTGCAGTTTACAAAGCACTTTGCTCTCAAGAAATCCATAAGGGAGGTAAGGTGGAGATTATTATTCCTTTTTTGTAGATTAAAGAAACCACAGGACCACAAAGCTGACAGTCATAGATATAGAGCAAGTAGGGATCTTGGAAATCATGTAAATGTATTCTCATTTTACGGCTGAGGGAACTGAGACCCAGAGTGACACAAACTCATCTAATGTCAGAAGTGGGATATGAACTCAAGCCTTCTGATTCCAGAATAAATGTTCTTTCCACTATATTATAAAGTCTGGGGCACTATCTGTAATGTCCAGCTATCTTCCAGGAGAAAAAACTCATGGAAATAAGTCATTTGCCACAAAATCATGAAAGCAGAAAAATAGCACAGAAAAGACATATTAAGGTTTTTCAATGTGGAATAAGTGATGGATGTGGGCTCTGAGCTCCTAGGTTCACATCCTGCCTCTGACATTTTCTACCTGTGTGACCCTGGGCAAATCCCTTCATCTCTAAGTCTCCATTTCCTCATCTATAAAAGGAAGGGAACTGGGCCAAGTGATCTCCAAGTTCTTTTCCCATTCTAAATCTATAATCCTGTAAGAGTAGTTAGAGCTAAAGTTTGAATTCAGTCTCTGACTCTAAGTCCCTAGATTCAACTTCCCAAATGGAATCTAGATTTCATATCCAGATTTCATCAAAGTCCCGTCATACCTTTATTATTACTACTTATTATACTAATAATAATAATAATAATAGTAGTAGTAGTGATAATAGTTAGTATGTATATAGCACTTTACAGCTAACAGAGTCTCTTTTGTATGTTAACTAATAATTCTCACAACTATGAGAAACAGGTGATAATATTATCCCCATTTTGTAACAGGCAAAACTGAAGCCAAAGATGGTGAATGCCTTGCCTAGAGTCCTATGACTGACTAGTCATTGTCCTAGGCACGATCATACTGAAGTTTTCTAACACCAAGTCCCACTGTCTGTCCACCTGACTTCCTACCTTTAGTTTCTCGAGGTCTGAATCAGTTCTGTAAATGCAATTTGATATAACGAATATTTCAGCAATAAATAGTGGATAAAATGAATACAGTCTGTTTCTTTAGGTTAGGTTCATTAGGACTAGAGGAGCTTACATAGGAGGATGAGACCAGAAAAGACAGAAAGGGCTATGTCCGATCCTCTTCCTTCCCCTATAAATATAGTTGTCCTGCTTCTCTCTCCTGTTTTGTTTCATCATAGAAAACTGAGCAACTAATAATGACATTTTTTTTTCCTTCTTTTGTGTTTCATGTGTCTATGGAAATTCTGTTAGTCTATAAACCTGCATTGGCTCACTTCCTCCTACCTTGTACCACTGGAGGGCACCATCACCTCCTCTACTGGGTTTGCCAGCATGACTGCATTTGTGTCCACCCTAACACAGCAGAACTGAAGAGGGGCTCCTCCTTCCATCATGCCTATGTGATGGTCCTCTTCCTGATGCCCGACAGATTCTAACAGATGGATCACTACTGGGACTGAATCACATGCAGATGAAGGTCAACCATGGTTCTCTCCTTTTGGGAGAGATTAAATGGGATTTTCAAGTCATGGTAATGGCTTGACTTTCACAATTATATTTCCTCTCTCCCCAACCCACTTTCTCCTTTAAAAAAAATAATAAACCAGCCAGTCCATTTATTTATTTGTTTTTGTTAAATAATTTCTCTCTAATTGTCATACATCTACGCCTAGTCAAATCATTTCCTTGGATGGTTCCTGGGAAGTAACTTTTAGAAGGTACTCCTACCAAACAGGAGTCCTGCCTTATTAGGAGGTGGAATTGCAAAGTAAAAAAAAAATACAAAAGCCAGCAGCTTGTTCTCTTCTGTCCCCAGACTTAATGATTTCAGTAGCCAATTGAACATACAGGGCGTGCTCTGTCTGCTTCCTGACAGTACATCACAGGGTATGAAAGTGAGAGGGGAGAAAGGCCAGCCTTCAAATCAGGCAGCCTGATTTGGTGGAAACCTTTTTTCCATAGGGAGAATCGGGAAGAGAGACTGAGATATGACAGCAGGGGAAATGTGTCACTTTCTCATTTTATTAATAAATACCTAAAAAAGGAAAGAAATGAAGCCAGGTTTGCACAAAGCATTTGTTTCCAACTACACAATATTGCCTGGATCCAAACATTCTTTTGTTCTTTTAAGTCCCCTATGGAGAAGTACCCATCCACCCACTAGTCTCTCTTACCTCCCAAAGGGTTCTTCAACAAGAATAAAGTGCCTACGATGTATACAGCACTGTGCTAGATAGAAAGACAAAAATGAAACAGTTCCTGCCTTCAAGGAGCTTATATTCTTTTAATAGAATCCTAACAATTGGAGGGATCAGCAGAGGCTTTCAATAGGATTGGAGGCTGCATTTCAGATGAGTCTTTTAGGAAGTAAGGATTCTAAGAAGCAGAGATGAGGAGAGACTGTTTTCCAGGTATGTGTAGAGGGAAATAGGTTGCCTGTGCAAGGAAGGAATGGAGGCAATAATTGAAATGACCAGTTCTGAAAGCCAATTTGCTTGGAATGTAAAATGTATAAAGAGAAGCAATGTAAACTAAACCTGGTAAGGTAGGCTTGAGGCAGATGGTAAAAGGCTTTAAATGCCAAGCTTTAGTGACGTGTATTTTATTCTAGAGGCAATAGGAACCTACTGGAGAATATTGAGCAAGGAAATAATATAATCATATCTGAGCTGATGAAAGATAATTCTGTTAGCTGTGTTAGGATAGCCTGGACAAGGTAGAGACTAGGAAAAGGGAGACAGTTAGGAAGCCAATTCAATAATCCAGCCAAAAGGATCTGAACTGGGAAGCTGGCCATGTGAATGAAAGGAAGGAGATCTAAGGAAAAGTTTGTCTGGAAGGACTGGAGGTCAGAAGAGTGATGTGTGCCAGATATAGAGACTTGATAATCATGTAAATAGAGATGATAATTGAATCCATGGGAGCTAATGAGATCACCAAGAGGAAAGTTCTAGATGGAAGAAAGAATGGCCCAGACTAGAGTCTTAGGGGACTGTCAGCCATGGTTAGGGGCCAGGACATAGATGATGAAGAAGCAAAGGATTATTGTTTGTTTCCAAAGACCTAAAGGAGGATGTTTAGATAAGGTTGGATTGATATAAAGCAATTACTTAGGAAGCTTTCTAGAAAATTCCTTAAAAACTACAATAATAAGCCTTTTAAAATGATTGGAGGAAAAGTGGATCATTTAATTTTGACTTTTTATCCTATAAGTTAGAACTGGACCAAGTTTCTGTTGTCATTTCTGCAGTACAGAATCATTTAGTCTTTGTTATATGTTGGGCATTTTGAATCTTTCTCATTCCAACATACAGTAGCACCAGGAGCACATGTGGCTCCTCTTCTCTCACTCGCGGATGTTTAAGGATACAGCCCCAGGCAATCTGAATAACTCCTCCTGGCTGCTACAAGGAAAGCCACTAAGCGATACAGAACTGAGGAAGAGACCGATTTGGGGAAAAAAAGAACGATTTGTGAGATAGGAGTCCACGGACTTTGGGAAATGACTTATTTGTGAGGCCTGGAGCCATAGGAGCTATAGTATGAAAGAAAATTTCAGAAAGAGAGATACCTGGAACTACATTTTTGAATGGTGCCACAGCCAGGAATTCTAGAGTTGAAAAGATGGTATCCTTGGGAAAGGAAGGATGACCTTCTGCCAGAAGTCGAGGAGAAATGTAAGAGGCAAAAAAAAAAAAAAAAAGTACCACCCTGGGAGGCTGTGATAGAGGGCAATATTACTTAGATAAGCTTGGGAACTAACAACACAAGCCATTGAAAAAGACCACTACCAAGAGCAGTGAGTGGCAATATTGGCTGAAAATTCCCAGAGACATATCTCAATGAAAAACCACATTCTGCAGACACTCTATAAATACACAGAGGATCAGATTCCAGGGTAACCTTTGGTGGAGCCTTACCCAGGGCTATACAGTAAGTTATTGCAGCTACGTAGGTCTTTGGGGGAGGGTTTGTTGGATATTACTGTTTTCTGTGGGCTTTGAGATGTATTTTTCCATTGATTAACTTGTAAATAAACTTATTTTCGAGCCTTATGGTCCCATGTACTTGTAAGATGAGTGGATAACTACACCTTGGGGTATATTTTGAGTGGATGGGATGGGATGTCAGATGTGGAAGGTCTGAATTATCTACATAGGGGCAGGGAGTCAGAGAAGTAAGAAGTCTTCCAAACTGTACCCAGGCCCATTGTGCCAGGACGGAACCTGTGACACAAGGATTACAATGCATAGGCACAACCTAAAATCCCTGCTATGCTTTGAAATGAACAAGGATATGCTTTACAGCTTGTCAAAAACAGAAAAGGACCCTGCTGAAATTCATTTTTCCCTTGTTCCCACCCATCCCATCACAGAAGATTCTTGAGTAATAAGAAAAACCAAAAGAATATCAATAAGCCACCCCAAAATGAGCCCATAAATGATCTGAGTGATATTTGAGCTTAAAAATTCCTATTAGTAGAGACAGAAATGCTTGTCAAGTCATATGCCAAAAAAATTATGTATTTCATGGTGGTATCAGAGAGTTTTGTAGGTCATGCTCCAGCATAGCTTTTCCCAAGCTAATCTGGCCAGAGAACACTTTGGGACTTAAAATATATTGACAGAACCCATAAATTCTGGTCCAGGGGATCTGGAGCTATGAAATCTCTTTCTTGCCCCCTCCAGAATAAAAAGGAGCAGGAACATTATGAATTAAAATAGTGAATGCTAGTTTAATTTCATATTGGAAAAAATGTACATTAATGAGTATTTTGGTATTGTACACAAATAATTATAATTTGATATTTGAGAGGACAAAATATCACAAACATGCAATATTTTTGAAGGAACCTCTCTCCACATTCAATGTTTGGAAAGCTTCTTGCTTGTGAAGTTGCAAATACAGACCGTGACCTAAGAACAACAGACTTCATTGTATGATTGAGATAACTCTACTTCCTCCCCCCACCACCACCATTTTCCAAGTCTGTTCCTTAATATTTGCAATCCATATTTGATCAGAGACTAGACTCAATTTTAGTGTAGACACCAAAGAATGTAATTACCTACCTTTCCCCACAGTATTCTAGTATAATGAGGGCCCCTGGGAATTTATCCTCTAGAAGATGAGACAAAACATAGAGGTATGTATAAATAAGCCAAGTTGTACGGTGTGAAATGAAGACTCAAATGCTGTTGTTCCATCATGTCTGATTCTTCATAACCCCATTTGGGGTTTTCTTGGTAAAGATACTGGCTGGAATGGTTTGCCATTTCTTTCTTCAGCTCATTTTTTAAAATTTTGGAAACTGAGGCAAACAGTATTAAGTGATTTGCCCAGGGCCATACAGCCAGACACTGCCTGAAGCCAGATTTGAATTTAGGTCTTCCTAACTGCAGGCCTCAATCCTCTGTGCCACATACCTACCCAAGCATGCCATTAGGGATCTATTATTAGCTCTCTGTGACCTCAGCTATATTGACTTCTCCCAGTCTTTGTTTTTTTATCTGTCAAATGAGGATTAGGCAAAATTTATATTCTCTTGGATTTCTAAAAATCTGTGTCTCACCCAACACACTATTTTGGCAGTAAGGATGACATGCCACTCTAATTTTTAATCATTTTTAAAATTCAGCAGTCATTTATTAGGAACATACAATAGATAGAGGGCTGTATTTGGAATCAAGATCTGAATGTAATCTTGAATATTTACTAGCTATGTCACCCTGATTAAGTCATTTAACCTCCCTCAGCCTCCAGATTGTCATCAGTAAAATGGGTATAATAATAGCACTTATACCCCATAGGGTTGTTATAAAGATTAATTGGGATAACATATATAAAAGGCTATGCAAACCTTTAAATACTATAGAAATACCAGCTGTTATGATAGTAAGAGCTATTGTGTTAGTAGTCAGAATACAAAGATTGGGAGCAGGGGCATCTAATCTGGGGTCCATGAACTTTGTTCTGTTTTTTAATATATTGATAGTTATATTTCAATACAACTGACTTCGTTTGTAATCCTATGTACTTTATTTTATGCCTTTAAAAACTTTATTCTGAGAAGGGGTCTGTGGGCTCCATCAGACTGGGTAAGGGTACCTCTATGACACAAGAAAGGTTAAGAACATAGAGGTATGAGTGCTGGAATCGGAATAAGAGAATCTGGTACCACCAAGAAAAACCAGGACCATTGATCATGGCACTGAAACACTGTAAAGGTAATCATTTCAGAAAACTGGTATGTAAAGGATGTCAGGATATTTTTTGAAACAGCACGGTCCAGTGGGAAACCCTCCTGAATGTGCCAAGAACCGAAGTTCAAATCCAGACTCTGGCAATGGCTACCTGTGTGGACCTTAAACAAGTTCTCTGAACATTTAGCCTCAGTTATTTCACCTGTATAATGGGGTAGGGGAAGTAGTTGGACAGGAGGACCTCTGAAGTCTTTTCTAGCTCTAAATCTATAATCCTAAGAGAGTTTTTTCCCTCATTTAGAGGAAACTAGGTGACCCAGGGGATAGAAAGCTGGGCCAGACTGAGTTAAATCCAGCTTTAGGCCCTTACTAGCTGAGTGACCCTGGGCAAGTCACAAACTCTATCTCAGTTTCTTCATCTGTAAAATGGGGATGATAACAGCACCTAGCAGGACTGTTGTGAGGATCAAATGAGGTAATACTTATAAAGAGCTTAGCATAGCACCTAGAGAATAATAAGCAGTTAATGAATGTTAGTTTCTTTCCTTCCTTCTATTCTTCTTTCCATTGTTGTTTCCTTCCTTCAATTCATCTTTCCTGCCTTTCATCCTTCTCTTCTTCCTTTCATTCTTCTTTTTTCCCTTTCATCCTTCTTTCCATCCTTCCTTCCTCAATATACTAATATCAATTTTAATACTAGTACTACTAATAGTTCCCACTGATTGGTACCTCACCATATACAGAGTGCTTTCCTCACCACTGTGCAATCCTGACCTTGACCCTGGCCAATATCTGGGCCCTGCAAGGGGTGAGACACTTCCTGAGCAAAATTCTAAGAAAGAAGAGAGTGTGAGCCACAGCTCAGGGCGCCCTTTGCTCCTGTTCCTGTTCCTTCCTTCCCATTCCTTTACCCGTCCCCTGCATCTGCTCTGGAAATCTTCCTGCTGTAGGTTTGAGTGATGCTCTTTGTCTCCCATTGAGCTCTCCAGTTCCTGCTACAAGGCTTGTAATAATATTAATGCTAATAATACCCACTATTTACATAGTGTCTACTACACTGCACTGTGCCAAGCACTTTGTTCCTCACAACAGCCCTGGGAGATAGGTACTATTATTATACCCACTTTTACAGATGAAGAAACAAGTCAAATAACTTGCCCAGGGTCACACAGCTAGTAAGTGTCTTAGACTGAATTTGAATTCAGAAATTTGAGTCTTCCTGACTCTAAGCTCAGCCTTCTATCCACTATACCACCCAATGGGCTCTAAACTGTTGGCTGTTGAGATTTTCCCACATTTAGGTGCCTCCAGAACTATAACAATGCACTCATTTTCCTAACATGCCATTATACATTAGACTATCCCCTTCTACCTCTTACTCTGAGAATAATAATCAAATCAAGACTATAATTCCTTAAAAGGTCCTTTCAACCACTTGCCCTATGGTTCTACTCACGAGCTCTGTGACTTCTGGGATGAAATAACCTCTCCATGACCACCACTCTCCTCTATGTGTTATATTCCCTATTAGAAAGTAAGGTACCTGAGGGCAGCTATCTTGCATTTTGTTATTTGGATCCACATCTCTTAGCAATGTCTGGCACATATGCCTTAATAAATGATTATTCATTTATGCATTCATTCATTTACACCTTAACTGGTCCTATGAAATCAATAGGGATATAAAAAGAAGGAAGATTAAGAAGAATAAATGTTAGGAGAGGCAGGGAGAGTTATCCAGAGCAATCCAATTCAAGTACTTACCATGTATTAGAAAGAGCACTAGATTTGGAATCAGAGAACATGGATTCCAGTGGCACCTCAGCCACTTACCTATGTGACCTTGGACAAGTCATTTAACCTTGTTGGTCTTCAGTTTCTTCATTTGTAAAAGGAGAGGAAATGTATTAGACTTTGTACTAGTGTACTAGACTGTGCATGGAAATATACTAGACTCTTCCTTAACCTGATAGCTCTGAACTTGCAGGTTTTAAAAAATACTTTGTGAAATTGTATTTGTATTGATATAATTATAATTGTATTTAATATAATCATATTTCAATATAATTCATTTCCTTATAATCCTATGTGTTTTATTTTATATACATTTACAAACATTATTCTGAGAAGGGACCAGTAGGCTTCACCAGACAGCCCAAGGGGTCCACGAACCAGAAAAAGCAGTTAAGAATCATTGGACTAGAGGTTTTTCTAATGCCATGTAAGTCTATGATCCATTAAAACAAAAAGAATCAACAAAAAAATGAGTATTTTTTAAAAGAATAAAAGACAAAAGGAAAATAAATGTATGAATTTTAATTTGACTGAGTGGTAAGTGAACCCTGACTGGTGTAAGCAACCCCAGGCAGGGCAGCCAAGAAGTTCTCACACAGGTCAGAGATCACGAACACATTTGGAATGGGAGACAAGGTGATAAGCATTGGCACTAGAGTGGACAGTAGTGAGAGACCATGTTGGAAGTAAAAGGAAAGCCAAGGCTGAGAAAACAACAAAGTCCCAAAGGTCTCTAAACCAAAGGTGACATCTGAGGCTCAAGCTTCAGTGGTTCATTCGGTACCAGCTAAGTCACAAGAGTTCTTAGAGGGGGATCTTAATTTCCCCTCCCCTCCAGACTCACATGCACAGCAGAGTTTTATGCCTGACCTCCAGACTCTTGTGAAATGTCTTCAGCTAACAATCTGCCAGTGGCACCCTCGCTACTGTTTATGGCAAACAAGGAAGCCCTACCTCAACTGTTAGTTTTCTGGGAGAGAATTTCATTTTATCCTCACAATAACCCTGAGAGGTAGGTGCTATTATTATTCCCATTTTACAATTAAAGAAACTGAGGCAAATAAAGGTTGAATGACTTGCCCAGGGTCACATAGTTAGTAAAGGTCTGAGGCCACTTCACATTTAGTCTTCCTAGCTCTCAGCCCTGACCCTAGCATTCCATCCATCATACACCAGCTGCAGATATGCATAATGAAGATACATTTGACATGCTTATTACATCTACAGAAGACAAGAATTTACACGAGATAGTTAACGTGATAAAAAGCAGAACGCGCATTCTCAAAAACCTCAACAAGTTGCAAAGATCAAGCAAAGCCAAGACAAGAACGGCTCCACCAACAAATGATATCACATCCAGCAGAGGGCAGAGATTCACTCCAGACAGACAGAGGGGATCACTCTGGGAAAGATGTTCAAATTGTAAAATTCCTGGAAGAAGACAAGAGATCCCAAAATAATTCAAAGGAGAACTAGCCCCAACAATTGAGAATGGAGCTCTGGAAAGAATATGATTCTCGGAAGCCAGATAATAATGCATAAAATTATGGAAGAGTGTGCCACGGGTTTAAAGAGCAAAATGGTGTATCTATTATACTTATTTTACCATCTCAGTAAATGTCTTTATTTTTAGTTAGTTATGTTTAATAGGTGACAATGCAATTTAATAGGACCAAGTGTAAAGACCTGTGGAAAAGAAGAAGGAATTTCACTGTACTAGAAGTTCAACATAAGAAATCATTGCAGGAGATCTTTATGGGTGGAGGGGACTTCAGAGGTCATTTAGTTCTACCCCATCATTAATAGAGGTTCAGTGACTTATCCCAGGGTCATACAGGTAGTAAGCATGAGGGATGAAATTGGAACCCAACTCCTGCATTGCCTGGGCCAATACTCTTTTTTAATCAAATTTTCTTTTCTTTTCAATGATCAAGGATTTATTTTTTTTCTCCCTCTAACCTCCCCCCACCTCCAGAAAAATTCCTTGCAACAAATATGCACAAATTAAACAAAAGAAATTCCCACATAGGTCAAGTCCAAAAATTTATGACTTTTTCTGCACATTAGTTCTTCACCTGTCAGGAGGTGGGCAGTATTCTTCATCAATGGTCCTCTGAAATCACAATCAATGCTTGCATTGATCAGAGTTCTTAAGTCTTTCAAACTTGTTTATTTTTACAATGTTGATGTTATAGTATAAAATGTTCCCCTAGTTCTGTTTGCTTTACTACATATCACTTCATAAGGTTTCCCAGGTTTCTTTGTCTCCTGATGTCTTACAGTAAAATTATATTCCATTATATTCACAAATCATAATTTATTCACCCATTCCCTCATTAGCAAGTACTTTATTAGTTTCCGGTTCTTTACCACCCAAAAAAAAAACTGATATATACACACAAATGCACACATGCACACACAACATTTTCCCGTTTCTTTGATCTCCTTGGGATATTGACCTAATAGTGATATTGCTGGGCCTAGAGGTATGTTGTATGCATAGTTTATTACCATTGGGGGCACAATTCCAAATTGCTTTCCAGAATGGTTGGACCAATTCACACTCTATCAGCAGTGCATCCATGTACCTGTTTTCCCATAGGCCCTCTCACATTTGTCATTTTCTTTTTTTTTGTCAACTCTGCCAATCTGATGGGTATGAGGTGGAACCTCAGAGTTGCACTAATTTGCATTTCTCTAATTATTAATGATTAGGAACATTCTTTCATATGGCTATAGATAGCTTAGATTTGTTCCTTGTTGATATCTTTTGAACATTTATCAGTTGTGAAACTGGCAGAGCCATAATTGTTTCCTTTCTGCCATGCTATCCCCTATGTGAGTTCATAGCCAAAAAAAGAATATGATTGTATGCTTCATGAATAAAAGTATAACAACAAAAATGAGACAGAGAGTCTCACTGTATTCTGCAGCAGACAGACGCTGTCTAGAGAATAAGCTCAGTTCTAGATGTCACATTTTATGAGGTGATTTTATTTTTAATAGTAATTTGTTTTTTCCAGTTATATGTAACAACAACTTTTAAAGTTCATTTTTACACAATTCTGAGTTTCAAATTTTTCTCCCTCTTCTCCCCTCTCCTCTTCCTAAAAGGGTAAGAAATTTTACATAGGTTATATATCTGCAATCATGAAACATTTCCATAATATTCATGTTGTGAAAGAAGACCAAAAGGAATGAACCACGAAAAAAAAAAAGTGAAAAGTTTGCTTTGATCTACAATCAGCCTCCAACAGTTCTGTCTCTGGATGTGGGTAGCATTTTCCATCATGAGTCCTTTATAATTGTGTGGCTGAGAAGACCTTAGTCATTCATAGTTGATCATCACACAATGTTTCTGTTACTATGTACAATGTTCTCCTAGTTCTGCTCGTTTCATTTTGCATCGGTTTATTTAAGTCTTTCCAGGTTTTTCTGAAATCTTCCTGCTCATCATTTATTATTGTACAAAAATATTAGGAGGTGATTTCACAAGCCAGAATTCATCTGGAGCATGGCAACTGGAATAGCAAAGGGACTCAGATGCACATCATTAGATCAAATGAAGGAACTAGGGATGTTTAAAAATGAGAAGAAGAGACTTAATGAGGACATGATTGATGGCTGCCCTCAAGTACTGGAAAGGGTTGCCCATCACATGGGAGAAGAATCAGATTCATTCTGCTTGATCCCAAAAGGTCAAGGAGGACCAATTAGAGTTGTCTACAAGTGAAATGGACTGCCTTGAGGAAGAGCAACTTCCCTATCATTAGAAATCTTCAACTGGCAGTAGAATGATCGTTCCATGGGGGTATTGTAGATGGGCTTCATGCTTCAGATCGGTTCCTACACTAAGATGCTATGGTAGGTCACTGTTAGAGGAGGGTAAATCTGTTGCAACCATCTAAGATGTTGGTGATAGGAAATAATGGGTGAATAATAATTGCTGATATTAATCTAACTCTTAAAAGTTTGCAGAATGTTTTACATGCTCATTTAATGCTCACAGCAACCTTGGAAACTGATGCAACAGATATTGTCATCATTCTTTTACAGACAAGGAAACAAGCTAAGAGAACTAGTGACTTTATTATGGTCGCACAACTAGTAAGTGGGATTTGAACCTATGTCTAAATTGGCACCAATTTTTGAGCACTTTCCATTACGCTGTACTGTCTCTTCAAGTGTTGTGATAGAAACACTGATTCAAGGACTGGGAAGGTGGTAAAATGTAGGGAGTAAGAAAGAATGATTAAAAAATAATACTAAGGTTTCAATCCTAAGTGATTTGGGGAAATGTTCATGGAATTAGTAGAAAAAAAGGAAATTTAAAATGTGTTAGAGATACAGATTTGTACTGGATATATTGAATTAGAAATGGTTGGAAGACAAGTTCATATGTCTAGCAGGACCTAGATTCAAATTGGACCATTTTCACCAGTTTGACATTAGGGAAGAAATTAAGCTCTTCAGGCCTCAGTTTCCCGACATAAAATGAAGAAGTTGGACTACATGCCTTTCATAGGATCCCTTTGAGATACAAGTTCATGGAAGACGTGACTAGAGATATATATTTGGAATTAATCTACATAAAAGTTATAACTGAAGGTAATGGAACAGATGAGATCATCCAAAGAGTAAAGGAAAGAGACTCAAAGACAGAACCTTAAGGGGTACTTCCAATTTGGGTGTTGGGAAGAGAAAAGGGTACCAACAAAATGGACAAAGAATGTTGAAAACAATGAGGCTTTACTGTCAAGGAAGGAGAGACCCGTCAACACCTCACCAGTATCATCTGTGGGAGAGATACTACCACTGGGTAATGTGCTAAGCCTAGGACCAAACAAGAGAAAAGCATGCCAGATTACCTCTGAGGAACTACATCCTTCTTTTAATGACCTTGAGCTTCTCCCTGGACAAAGACCTATCTTTCTAATACTAATATTCTTCTGGTGATGCTTTACTGAATCAACTTGTAAAATGTTAGATTCTCTGAAGAACTGAAGATGGTAATTACCCAGAGGGTGATAGAAAGAACCATGGTGTCCAAGAGCAAGCTGACACAAACTTCAAAGAATTATGCAGGAGAAGCAGTGTAAAGGATGACAGCAGAGAAATTTATGACCAGAAAAGAAAAGATGGGTCATTCATACCACAAGAGTAAGGGATAACAGATGAGGCACACACAAGGCTCCATTTGGTATAGATGCAATGTTAAGTTGAAGCAAAGAAGGTCCCTAGATCCTTGATGGGTAGGCACCCTATGGCCAATTTATGGGGGGAAATAGAAAAGAATCACAAACCATGTTGAGGCATGGATGGTTTTCACTGTAGACATTTAGCAGTAAAAAAAAAAAGTGTGACCTGGGGTGATAAGAGGGTCAGAAAAGACTTGGAGAGATGAGGGAAGGGTTGCTATGTTTTGGTTAGAAGCGGTAAGGTAAACATGTTGTTTTTAAACAGAGAAGAAAGGGCCACATAGGAAAAGAGATTGAAGATGTAAAAGAGAGAGATGATCAATGTATCAAAGTCCCAGGGAAATCAGGAAAACAAAATCAAAAGCCTTGGGTTGTTTTTTTAAAGGATACCTCTGCCTCCCCCCCCCCCATCTCTGAAAATGGAAGAAAACTGGAGAGAATGGATAAAGATAGAGAGAAGTTTTTAAGTGTAAATGAAGGGAATCAATGGCATTCATATTCCATACCCTAAGTCTTCCCAATAAAATAGGAGAGGAGGTCATTTTCTGAGAATAAGGCAGAACCTGTGTGGAGATGAGGGATTGAGCAGAGTGGAAAGGCTTGGAACACCTGCTGCAGCGACCATGAGAGGGAGCCGTAAGAGATGAAAAAAGAATAACTATGTCGCAGGAACAGCCCAGCTGAGGCTAAAAGCATCTAGATGTTAATAAGACAGGAGCATACACATTTTTTTAGGAACAGCAGGAAAATGGGTTGAGAATATTCCATATCATGCAATTGTTTTCAGAGCCTATAATCTTAATGGCTTAGCACTGTTACCCAAAATGGTTTAAGAAAAAAAAAGTTATTTCCATATTATGCATTTGCTGCCTTGCTATAATCACTTCTGACATTAAATTCAAGCTCTTACACTTTATGTAAATTATAATTAATGAGCAGATATTAAACAATGATTCAGGGCATTTGTTTTCATTTCCTTATGTGTCTAAGTCAGGGTGATAGGATGGAGATCTAGAACTAAAATTTAAGATGTTCATTTAGTATTTTTAAATGTAATTATTGAGTGTTATTAGCTTTTTAAAAATCCATTCTCCTATCCAGTATTTAATCAGTCAATCAACAAGCATTTAGAGTCAGCTAAGTTAATACATTGGGCAGCTGGGTGGCACATAGATAAGAGTGCTGGGCCTGGAGTCAGGAAGATTTATTTTCATGAGTTGAAATCTGGTCTCAGACACTTACTAGCTGTGTGACCTTGGGCAAGTCACTTAACCCTGTTTGCTTCAGTTTCCTCATCTATAAAATGAGCTGGAGAAGGAAATGGCAAACCACTCGAGTATCTTTGCCAAGAAAATCTCAAATGGGGTCAGGAAGAGTAGGACACAACTGAAATGACTGAACAACAACAACTGAAAGGGGAATATATAACACTGGGCTTGGAGTCTGGAAGACCTAAGTTCGAATTCTGATAATTACTAACAATTGTGACTAATTTAACATTAAGATTAATATTGTCATTAATTTAAAATAACTGAAGTTCTGAGCTTTAGTTTCTTCATCTATAAAATAAACGGTTTAAACTCAATGTCCTCTAAGTCCCCTCCAGCTCTTGATCTATGATCCTGTGATAATTTATAACACACCTACTGTGTGCCAGGCATTGTGTTAGATGCTGGAGATAAAAAGCCAAAAAAAAAATTATGCACTTGTCTACCTACCACCTTCATTATCGTCATATTTTCCCTATTGATGGGGTCAAATCAGAAATAGTATATTCAGTATACAGAAAGCTAGAGACCCCAAAGCAAGATGAACTCCAAACTTAAGGACAAAGGCAGAAAGGAGATAATAAGAACCCAAGGATAGGATTAGTTGTTCCTAGGAAACCATCCCAGAAATAGTCAGTTCGGCGGTGCAGGTTGGAGATAACTTAATAGTGAAAATTAGGTACCCCTGCATATTTTACCAGGAAGCAGCCAACCTAAAAATGTAATTAATGAAAAGTAATCTATAAAGTTGTGATTTGTGTGTTAGAGTGATGGAGTACAAATGAAACTTTCCCAAGGAATCAAGGGAGAGGAGAATTAAAGAATGAGGATTTGTCCAATTCTTTGGCACTGTATTTGAGAAAAGGAGTGGGGTGGGAGCCTCTGGTTCTAAACAACAAGTTTTGCTTCAAAAGTTCAGCAAGCATTTAATAATCACACAGTGTTAGAGCTGAAAGGAGTCTTAGAGATCTAGTTCTTCCTCTCTACTCCACAAGTTGCATTTTATAGATGAGGATTCTGAGAGGCTACCCAGCTACTTAGAAGCGGAGCTGGGAATAGAATCCTCGTGACCTGACTGGTTGAGCTGTCTACTACACACAGGCAAGCAGAGATCCCAAATAACAAGCTTCAGGGTACAGAGACTTGACAGAAAGAGAAGATGGTGGGGAGGGAGAGGAGGAAGAACAGAGAATGAGGGAGGAACAGATAGGGAGGGAGGGAGAGAGAAGGAAAAAGTAAAGAGAGGGAGGGAGGAACAGAGTGGGAGAGGAATAAAGAGAGGAGAAAGAGAAAAAGAGATGGAAGAGAAAAAGGAAGAGGTGGGAGGGAGGAATGGAAAGGGAGAGAGAGAGAAAGAGAGAGAGAGAGGGAGGGAAAGGGAGAGGGAGAGAGATGGAAGGATGAAAGGAGTGGAGAGAGAGAAACAAGGAAGAAAGAGAGGGAAAGAGAGAAAGACTTACTGAGAACATTTTGGAGAGAAAAATATTGACTGGATGTGGCATTCTTTGGAACAGAAAACTGTTTCTGAAAGGTTTTTGGCAAAAGAATGACTCTAGTATGAGGACAATAAAGACAATATGAGAAATTTCTATCTTCTAGCCAAATTGTCACAAGAAGAAAACAAGAAGAAATCCTCCATATTTCCCAAGTAGTTTATGTCTCTGTGCCTCTTTATATGCTAGTTATAGATCCAGATGTGGAATGGTGGTAGAAAGAATAATGGATTTGTCATGCAAAGCTCTCTGTTTAAATCTTGGTTCTTTGTTGTGGAAGCAAACACAAAGCTGGGAACAAATAAAGTGCCCAACCATCGAGAACAAATTGATATGAGGATGTAATAGAGTATTATTGTCCCACAGTTAAAGTACAAATTAGAAGAATTCAGAAAGACATAACAAGACTAGTGTGAACTGATACAGAGAACCAGGAGAACAGTGTATCTACAGTGACCATAATAATGTAAGTGAATGGGATAGGGAAGGAGACTGGATCTGTGTTTTCACTGGTATTCTCTCTAAGATTATCCCATTTTATCCAGTCTATCTCTTGTTTTACACAGTTGTTTGTAGACTGTCTCCCTGTCACACCATGAACTCCTTGAGAACAGGGACTTTTTTGGTTTGATTTGTTTTTGCCTTTTGTTGTATCTCTAACCCTTCAGCACTAAGCCTGGCACAGAGTAGGTGCTTAGCCAAATGCTTGTTGGCTTGATTTGGCTTGGTATAAGGAACTGCCAGGGAGGAGGTCAGCACTTTCTCTGCAACGTGTAGTCTTAGAGAGATGCCTTAGAGCCCTGAGAGGTTACATGATTTGCCAGGGTCATCCAGCCAGGATGTGATGGAGGTGGGACCTGAACCAATATCTTCCCTGCTTTCCAGAATGACTGTCTAGCCACTACACCAAAAAAAAAAAAATGAAAACAACATTAAAAAGCCATCAAAATCTGATGACCTGGGGTTTCCAACTCTAGAAACAGCATAGTATATTGAAAAGAGAAGTGGCAACAAAGTCAAAAGACCTGCATTCAAAGCCTGCTTCTATCCCTTATCATGACCTTGGGGAAATCTCTGGGCTTTTTCCACCTATAAAATCAAGGGGCTGGACCAAATAGCCTCTAAGGTCCCTTCGAAAGCCTGTATCTTCAGTTCTATGATTCCCTCACTAATAGGGAACATGACAATTTCTTTAATCATAGTCTCAGTTCACAGGGCAATGGCATACATTTATCTTTTAAATGCTAAAAATCGACAGTGAAAATACATAATCATTTCTTGCATTTTTCTCAGACCTTGTACTTTTTGGAATGCCTTCACATACATTGCCTCATTTGATGATCAAAAACTTAGCCATCAAACAAACAATTTAGGGTGAAGGTAGATGTTCATTACAATCAATGTAAGGAATATAGCTGTTCAACTCCTCCAAAGTCAACTTAAAGTCTAGTCATGTCTGGCACCATATGAGGAATATTAGTCACAAATTTCAAGATGCTTAATTTTAGCATGTGGCATGTGGCAGGAATAAACACACCTGAGTTGGTGGAGACCAAAGTCAAAACTCAGGATGCCAAAGACAAAGTGAGAAACTTTGCTCAGATATGAGACAAACTGACTCAATCTCTTCCACAGGAAATATGAAACATTAAGGGAGATTCACTCGAAGGAGGTTGAGAGCCAAAGGCATAATGAAGAGTCAGAAATGAAACACAGCCTGGATTGTGACTGGCTTGTATATGGCCATAAAGCTGTAAAACAGAGCACATTTTATAGCCGTACTTATCCCAGGATTTAGCAGAATTGCAAACCAATATTGACAGTGAAATAAGTGCACATGAAATTTTAAGCTTGTCTCCTGTATTTCCTGTCCCATCTGAGGACAAGATGGAAGCTACTTAGAGAGTTTGTGCTTCTCAGATGGTAATGGATTCCTTTAGTATACTTAAACTAAGATGAAATGTTTGAAGATCACAGAGTATAGACAAAAAAAAACAAGAAAACTCTACAGATCTTTTCACTTCAAGGAGAACAGAAGTCTACTTGCCAAAGAGATTTAGGGAGGATCTGTTGTCACTGCTCCCTTCATTCAGTGTTGACTAATTAAAACCTAAGCTTCTTTTCCTGATGTCTTCAATCACTCAGGCAGTAGTTTCTGCTACTGGGTCCGGATTCAGAAAAGCAACAAGAAGTAAGGTGAGAGAAAGAGACAGAAAGAGACGGGGAGAGAGGAGAGAGAAAGAGAGAGAGTCAAAGACAGAGAGATGGAGAGAGATAAGGATAGAGAGAGAAATAGAAATACAGAGAGGGAAGGAGAAAGAGAGACAGAGAAAATCAAATCCATGCAATGAGCCCACAAACACTGCCTCCAAGGCAAAGGAGCCCTCTTCTCAATCCTCTTTTACCGTACTTCCATCATATCTCATGCTTTTCTTCTATGCCTTCCCTTTTCTCTTTAAAGCAGGCTTTGTGTTTGGGGTACAGGAGAGTGATAAAGAAAGAAGGAAAATAAAGAAGGGATCATGACGACTGACAGATTCAAGGGCTTCCTGCTCCTCGCAACTGCACAACTGAAGGGGCCTTAACGAGGCTTTAAGACATTAGGTGTGCAGTGGTTATTTTTACTGCTAAAAAACTCTTAATTGTAAGAGGCTTCTAAGGCCAATGGAGTGTCCTTGAAAAGCTCTTCTTGCTACAAGGAAAATTATAGAGGGAGAAAAAGGCAAAGTAACACTTCAGACTTCCGTGGGTAGTTTGTCTGTTTTTTTTTAAGTGACCTAGACCATGAAAGTGATAAGCCCACAGATTTAGAGATTTAAGATTATCTTCTAGTCCTCCTTACCCTTATCATTTTACAGTTGAAATGAGCACCCAGGGTACTTGAATAACTTGCCTAAGGTCATCCATTGACAATGATATATCACAGCTGGGATTCATACCAGGTGCTCCTGCTCTTACTTCATCAACACACTGCCTCTGAAACCTTCAACACCCCCTCCTTCAGCCCTTGAAATATGGATTATATCTCCACAAATCTCTCAAATAGACATGCACCTTTCAAAGACTACAAGTCCAAACTGAGTGGTCTTCCCTCTGTCTTTATCCTCCTCAGCCTAACTGCAGAATTTGAAACATAGGAAGTAAGCGACTTGCTGAAGAGGTTAGAGCCATGGTCTTTGAGGCTAGGGACTTCAGTTGGACTCCCACCTCAGACACTTCCTAGTAGTTTGATCATGGACAAGTCCCTTAGCCTGTCCGATGTTATTTCATCATCTGTAAAATGGGAATGCAGGTTCTCTCACCAATAATGCAACTCATAAGCCACCCATACTCCATGGGCACCTGTCCTGTGGGATTCCTGTGTGTCCTTCTACCACAAGGAGCCTTCCTCCCAAAACTACTGGGAATTTTCCATGTGTTCTCTTGATATCACATGAATATACAATTGAGTACAAAGTCTGTTTATCCACTACTCCATCATTTTGTTCTCTGTAATGTCTTTTCTTCTGGATACCCCGCTTCCCTTATGCCATCCTTCACATCGCTTCCCCCCCCAAAATTCCATGTTCCATGTGGTTCAGTCTGCTCCTATTCACCATGTGTCTCCCATTGTCCTTTGAGTGATACTCAACTTAAAAAGATATGTTTTTGTTCTATAAAGATGCTTAAGGCCATTTAAGAAAAAAAGTGTCCACATCCCCAAATGGAATCCAATGCATTCTTCTCCTATTTAATTCAGCCCATTCTCTAACTGCAATGTCTCTCATACATGTACTACAAATAAAAGATGGGTGTCTCCTTCCTTGATAGTACTGCCTTACTCTTCTCCTCAACATCCTTTCTTTCTCTCCTTTCCACCTGATGCCGAATTAGACGTGTCTCTCAAGGCTATCTTTGGGCCTCTTTTCTTTACTCTCTATAAAATCTCATCTACTTTCTGACATCTAGTACTTACTTCTATGAAGATTAATTCTAAATCTTTCTGGTCAGTCACATCTTACATGAATTAATGGACACACATCTTGAGATTGCATATTTAGAGTAGATAAATATCTTAAAGTGCAATCCCCTCATTTTATAAGTGAAGTAACTAAGAGACAAAAAAGTTCATTTACTTGCCTAAGTTCACACTGATTGAAGAAGTCTAATATGAATCCAAGTCCTCTGACTACAAATCCGTGCTCTCCTCCACCACCTGCTAGATATTTCCATTTGGATGTCCTGCTGGAAAATTATGTTCAACAATTCCTAAACTAAACTTATCTTTTTTTTTTTTATTTTAAGTACCAATTTTTTTGATTCAGTTAATTTCTCCACTCACTGGGTTTCATCTTGTCATTTTTTAACACTTTCTCTTCTTTACTTCCTACATTTTATCAGTTGCCATAATATCCGCTGAAGAGGGTCATTGGATCATGAAATCATAGTTCTTCTCAAGTTCTACCTATTCCAATCCATCTTCCATTCAACCACCAAAGTGGTTTTTTTCCTCAAGAGTAGGTCTGCTATGTTACTCTTCTACTCAATAATCTCCAGCGGCTCCCTATTACCTCCAGGATCCAATATAAAGTCCTCTGTGGGTTTTTAAAGCTCTTCACAACCTGAACTCTTCCTATCTGTCTATTCTTCTAAAATTTTCTCCTTTCCACACATCCTATGATATAGCTTCTCTGGCCCTACTTTTTGTCTCTTGCCCAGTACTTAACACTCCATCTCCCATCTCTCTTCTTTTGCACTGAGTATCCCCCATGTTTGGAGTGTTTTCCTCTCTCATTTCTACCTCTTAGTTCTCTGGCTCACTTCAAGACACAGTTCAACTCATATTCCACCTTCTGCAAGAGATCTTTCCAAATCTCTCTCTCTCTTTCTGTCTCTCTCTCTCTCTTTCTCTCTCTCTCTCTCTCTCTCTCTCTCTCTCTTACACACACACACACACACACACACACACACACACACACACATTCTCTTACTGTCTTCCCCTCTGAGATTATCCTCCATCTTCTCTGAATATCTTGTATGACCCTAATTGTTTATATACTTTATCTCCCATTGAAATGTTAGATCCTTAAAAGAAGAGGCCCCTTTTTTGCTTTCCTTTGTATCCTCATTGCTTGGCAGAGTGTCTAGTATATTGCTTAATAAATGTTTGCTTACTGACTGAAACAGAGAGAGATTAAATGACTATGCAAACTGGGTTGCAGAGAGAATAAGCAGCAGAGATAGGTTTCAAATCCAGGTCCTTTGATTTCAAACGCAGCACTCACTCCACTGTATCATTCAGGGATCTCCAAGAATCATTTATAAATTAGAAGAATTAGAAGCATTCAGCTGAAAGGAAATTAAGAGCTCATGAACCTTTCTTCTTCCCAAAACCTCACCCTTCTCCAATTATACAAGTGAAAAACCAGAGGTCCAGAGTTACGAAATAGCCAAGTGGGTCATAGAGCTGGGCCATTCACCTGTATCTCCTAGTCCCAGAGTCCTTTTCATTATTTAAAAATTCAAATAAGGAAACATTATTGTTAATCCAAAATTTCTTTACTACTTATATACCTATCTAGTTTGGGATAGATCAAACTTATCCCACACAGTCTTGTGATCATTTTTGTGTGCTGAATACACCCTTTGATATGTGTACAATTCTTTCCTACTCACACATTCTTTGCTTGTGCCTCACTGGGACCTTGGCTTTTCAAAGGTCACACAAGCTACTTATACCTAGAAGACTCTACCTGCCAAGCTAGAAAGGCTTTGAGAATAGTCCCGATGAAAGAAAACATGTACTGCTTGAGGTCCCTTCTAGCTCAGTTCAGAGACAATCATCACCGCTTCTGACACCTAGGTGATGAATGAGAGAGAAGGAAGGGAGAAGGAAGATCACCTGTGAAACAAAAATACAAAACTTTCAATTCTACAGTCATGATAGCAGAGTGATGAAAAAAGAAGCAGAGATATTAAGAATCACCACTGAAGTTTTACAGTTTCTAGAATACTAGTGCTCTGGTATGAGCAATGTCCATGATACATCTATTCCTGTCTCAGTTGACTTAAAGCATCATTGTGCTATTTTCAATGATGACAGACTTATAGAGATTTAAATCATGATGGAAGTTCCTTTATCTTTGTTTTTATGATAGTTTTATGATATTATGATATTTAGTTGGTCATATCTGAATTCTTGGTCATGAATATAACCCCCAGTGATTACCTGGTTCCTATGGGAACAAGTAATCTTTTGCAAGAGTGGCTTCGGTCTCATGTAATATTAACAACAGTCCTCAGCTATAGCTTCCCACGCAACTCTACTTTTACAATAACCCCATGAGGCAGTCTCCATATATTAGCTCCATTTTACAGAAGAGGAAGATAAAGGCCAGAGAGAGAAAGAGATCTGCCCATGAACCTCTTACTCCATTACATTATTCTCCCTTCATCTCAACAGAAAATGAGAACCACGGTTTCTTCAAGCCAGCAAAAATGAGTATGTATGTGCTTAGTTTATAAAGGTAGTTGTTATGGTTAAGCAGGTTGGGCTGCTCAGCTGGATTTCCTTAAAACTTATTACCTAATTTTAATGGTAAAGTTAAACATGGGTAAAACAATTTCCTAAAGGCTAGACTAAAGCAGCATTTCAGATCAGCCATGGGACCCTCTTTAATGGGATAATGAAATGGGACCAAATGGAGAGGGAAAAAAATGAAGTTAAAGGAGAAAGTAAGAAACTACAGAATGAAAAGACCATATGAAAGGAATTATCTTGATCTCAGTGATAAGATTCAGGACTGGTTAGTGACTTGTCTGAAATCACACAATTAGTGAGTGGTAAAGCTAAGAATCAAGCTCAAGTGTTTGAACCCTGTTTCCCTGCACTTGCCACGGGGAAAGAGCTATGGTAGATATTGAGCCTGAAGATGAAAGAGTTTTAGACTGTGGAAATATTTTTTTTAATAATTGCAAATGATGTATCTTAATAAAAAGAAATCTTTTTAGGAACATTCAATTACTAAAATATTCGTCTGTGCTTTCCATTATTATGTCTTTTTCTGGTTGAAATTGCTTTTCTGCACAATAGTGTAGTAAAGCAGTTCCCCTTTTCCCATCCCCTTCCCCCCCTCACCATTCATGAGCTTATTTCATTCACTTTAAAGATTTTTAGTGGGGCAGCTAGGTGGCACAATGAATAAGGCACCAGCCCTGGAGTCAGGAGGACCCGAATTCAAATCTAGCCTCAGACGCTTGACACACTTACTAGCTGTGTGACCTTGGGCAAGTCACTTAACCCCAATTGCCCTGCCTCCAAAAAAATTTATTTTTAAGCTAGTGGTTTGGTGTTCAGAATTTGCCCTCTTATTTGCTTTTTCCCTCTTATAAATAATATTGTAGGTAGTAACCAGCCCACAAAAATCTATTTCGTTCTGACTGTTATTGAACTCCATAGTCTAGCACGAATTATGCACCCGGGGCTGTACAGTACAGGTAAGAGGAAGAAGAAGAAGGTAGCCCCACAACACCCCACCCAGGCCTACCCCATCCTCTAAAGTATCCACACTCCAAAATTTTCCCTCATTTTTCTCCATCAGTAAAAACTTCCATTACTCTGGTATACCTGTTCCCAGTGAACATGACAAAACTAATCTGTGGGAAGGTCTGAGTAACTAATGACCTTTATTCCATTGAAATCCATAAAAGAGGAAACTTGTTCAACTAAATTGATTTCTAAGGGATGAAATTTCAGTTTGGGGAAAAGGGGCAGAGATCTAGGCCTATGATTTTATCAATGTAGGGAATTCAGGATGTTATAGGTCCTGGGAGATTGCCAGCTCTGCATCTCCTCTCTGACAGGGGAAATGACTTGTTCAAAGTCTTAGGGTTAGTATGTGTCAGGGAGGCCTTGAATGTAGATCTTCTTGATGCCAGTGCTAGTCTTATATCTACTGTGCCATGATGCTGGATCGTCTGGCTACAAAATCAAAATGAAATGCAATGCATCAGGAGAGACATCTGGACTGAGGGAAAACCACTGGACAGGCCAATCCTGCCTCACCATCAGCAGCTCTGATGCAGCGTCCCTGTTTTTTACAGCAAGTCTCTACGTGAAGCAACCACACACACCTTTGCAGACCCAAGGGCCAGCCCTGGGTTGCTCTCGGGAGGGATTGAAGAGACCAAAGACAGGAGATGTTTGCAGTTTATAGTTAATTCCAACATGGCCCCACACACACTAAACAGGCAAGCTACCATATTACTATAAGGTTAGCATGATTCATACGTGACTGCCTCGTGCACAGGGGGTTAAAGCCAATGAGGAGACTCCAAACCAGTGATGTCAGCAGCTGTCCAACAAGCAAGCGGTTTTTTTCAAAACATCCTTGAGAACAACCACTGCACTGTGGGTCTCAGCACCCCTTATCTCTAAGGAATTCACAGAGCGACCTTGGGACTGAGAGGCCCAGAGGCAGCTCTTAGATTCCTGTGAGAAAAAAGGTGCCTTTTACTCATACCAGCCTCTGCATCTATGGAAAACTTGCTTCTTCTAATTCTAAAACTCCATTTTTTCCCCTCAAAGCACCACATTTTTTTGTTCCACAGCAGTGGCAGCAGGGAAGCCAGAAGTTCAGGCAGGTGGGGGAGGGTCAGAGCAGCACGGTTGGCAATGCTTTGTATATAATCTTTTACATGCCAGGGATTTTCTGGGTTCCAAAGAAATATGGCCAGTTATAGAGTCAACCTGCTTACTGGTCTATGTCTTGAAAAACTGGTGAAGATGGTTTGGTCTCTTACTATAATTTATATATATTTTTTTCAATTCTAAAAGAAACTGGGCAGAAAAAGCAGAAGGGAGATTTTTTTCCAAAATCCAAGGGACTGGAGGACCTCAGCCAGCCAGCAAATGCTGAGAAACAACATTTATTGTAATGGATTAGCTAGTACTTAAGAAGGGAAAAGCCCCATGCTATTCAGCTATGTTTTTCTTTAGAGAGTATTTTTTATTAGGTGGTATTCCATTAAGTTAGATTAATTAACATTGATTTGATTGATGATCTACAGACTCACATAGTCAATCTGAAGATAACATAGGATTGTGTCACTGATCCAAAGAGTCTTAACATTTTGGCAACCAAGTGGTAAAATGATTTATTTCCACAGTAAAATAAGACAATATTATTGATCTAAAGAAACGACATTTCAGTCCTTGCTATGTAGTGGAGGCTCTTAACGATTATTAAATCAGCTGTTCATTGGCTAGCACATCACAAATGGAAATGGCACCCACAAATCAAACAGCTGAACTGGAAAGTCAAAGTCTATGATAAAGCTAAGAATCAAACGTAGAAATCAGAAGTAAAATTTCATCCTAGAAGAGTTTTCTTATTGAAATATAAAATGTAAAGTACTACTACTTTTAAAGTTAAGTGATGATATAAATCATTTTTGACACTTGGCCATGACATTGCAACATTTGATTGAGCTTTCCACTAATGGGAAACAAAATTAAATTAATATCTGTGCATTCTTTAAAAACTTTAAAGAAATGAGTTGTTTCATAGAATTTTAAATGTTCTTAGGAACTCGGTAACATCTTCATTTGAGGTCCAGAAAGGTTGAGTGAACTGCCCAAGGTCACACAAACAACAACAGATCCGGAACTTCAAACCAGGTTTCTTCTGGCCCCCAATCTAGTGCTGAACAAGCAAATATACCAGACTTAACATTGTTAAGTGAAATGTTTGTGAGAGTGCCAAAATTTGCTATTATCATTATCATCAAAATATATTTCCTAAATACCTATTTGCTCATGGAGCTATGCAAAACACTGTATTAAGTAATCGAACCTCATACAGCCTGGTACCTCCACACAAGGGTATGAATATAGCCTTCCCATTAAAAATGTAGATAACCTGAAAATCTCTGCTTTTGTGGCACTAAGTAACACAACCTTTTAAAAGTATCCCTCTTCAGATGAGATACTGAATTTTGTGGCCTTTTTCTTTGTCTACAATGACTATCATGGCAAAAACATATGTCTAATGCATTTTCAAAATTGAAAAAGGATAACTCATGCCCTGATACTCCTAACACTATGAAAATTCACAGGACTTAATTTGCCAGGCCCAATTGCTACCTGGTTTGCCTGAATAGGCCTTTTTCTGTCATCTTCATCACTATGAGACACTTAAGACAAATTTAGCAGCTAAGAAGGAAACTACAGATCCTTTACTACTTAAACACATTTTGTTCACCCACTCAAAAAGGCCTAATTTCCAACAGGATCATTTCCAACATTAGCTACATTCATTGTCTAATGTTAAATATTCAACAGAAGTAGAAAACAGGAAACTCCTTATGCTCTACCCTCAAGTGAGAATAGTCAT
The DNA here is from genome assembly GCA_028646515.1 of Pseudochirops corinnae. Classification (NCBI taxonomy): domain Eukaryota; kingdom Metazoa; phylum Chordata; class Mammalia; order Diprotodontia; family Pseudocheiridae; genus Pseudochirops; species Pseudochirops corinnae. Next base: position 129,212,582 of record CM053587.1, read on the forward strand.
TTACTAAATCATAGGAAATGATCTAGGAAAGATATAGTAGGAAATATATCATCAGAGAGTCATTTCATGTGGGAGATTTCTTATGTTGGCCAGCCTTGAATGGGAAATTTCAGTCAACTCCTTGGGTTATGCAGCTAATGTTGGATATTAGTCCACTGTTGCACAACAAATGTAGACTTTACTTATCTGCACACAGAGCAAGTGGATGGGGCATTGGTGTGGCATTTTGCCATATCATATAAAACTATAAAGTGAAAATTTGTCCACATCCTATGCCAATTGTTATGATGGAAGTGTCAGAGAAGAGTGGAGTTAAGATGGAGGAGTGAGAGATAGCATTCTGCCTTAGTTCCTTCACATCCTCCCCAAGTCACCATGAGTCATTTTTCCAGCCCAGGGCAGCTGAGGAAGAAATATAGAGAAGTCTGTAGACACTGGGATGAAAGTTGGCCAGGAACTCAGCAAAGCAACCACAATAGATGGAAGTAGCAGTGGACTATTAGGTGGCACCAACAGCAGAGAGCAGCCCAGCAAGCCCAAGGATGGTAAAGGGACTGTACTCCTGGGCAAAAAGGTCCCAGGAGACCCCTACACTAGAACTAAGAGCAAAAACAGGTGCCATCTGACAGCTCTGCTGCCCATTACCGAATTCTAGGTCATAGTTTCAGGGAAGAAAGGAAGTCATTGTCTCAAGGGAGCAGGAGCCTTAAGTAAGGAAGAAGCAAGGAATAAGTTCTAGAAACATAGTTATATGTCTCTGAGCAGAGATGAAGGGGAACTAAGTTCTAACCTTTAGCCCTGTAGGTAAGCCTACAATGGAATAAATCAGAACAGGAGCCCAAAAAAACAATTCAGTCACTCTGAACCTGAAAAAACCTCTCAACAGACTAACTGTGACTGAGTCTAGCAGTAGTCTAAGGAAACTCAACCACATGCAAGACCTAAACTAGATCAGGACTATGCAGAGAGTAGATCAGGAAGGCAATGAATAGACCTCTCCACAGATCACACCACTTTGGAAGTACCGAAAACTTATAGGCCCTCCCACCCCCCCTCAACTAAGCTATGAAAGCAGCAGAAGGATATAAAAGCTCAGTTTAGTCAATCCTACCACCATCCCCTAGAAGTAAGCATAACCCACACTAACTAATAAAATCTAAAGTCAAGAAGTAGGCTGAGAGAATGAGCAAACAACAACAACAAAAAAACCTGGCTATAAAGAGCTATTGTGGTGATAGAAAAACATAAGATATAAACACACAAAAAGATAATGATTTGAACGCATCTAAAAGCAAAGCCTCAAAGAAAAATGGGGAATGGATACAAGATCAACAAGAATTCCTAGAAGCCTTAAAGAAAGAGATTTTTAAAACAGATTTTAAAAACCAAATAAAAGCAGTAGAGGACAAATTGGGAAAATAAATGAGAGCTATGTAAGAAAATTATGAAAGAGAATTAACATATTAGTAGAAGAGGTAAAAAAAAATATTAAAAATATAACTCCTTAAAAATCATAATTGTCAAATGGCTAAAAAAAAAAAATACAAAACCTCACCAGAGAAAATAATACCTTAAAGTGGAAGGGAAAAGTGGAAACTAATGACTCCATGAGCCATCAAGAAACAGTAAAACAAAGTCCAAAAACTGAAGAGAAGAAAATGTGAAATATCCAATAGGAAAAATGTCTGACCTGGAAAATGGATAGAGGATAGATAAGTTAGGAATCATTCAACTACCTGCAAGTTGATAAGAAAAAGAAGCTTGGATATCCTATTTCAAGAAATTATAAAGAAAAAATTTCCAAGAAATTTTAGAACCAGAGAGCAAAGTTAAAATTGAAAGAATACACCAATCACCTCCTGAAAAAGGCTGCAAAATGAAAAGTCCTGGAAATATTCTAGCCAAAATCCATAGCTCCCAGGTCAAGGAGAAAATACTACAAGTAAAGAAAAGAAAAAGAAAGAATTCAAATACCATGGAGTCACAGTCAGGATTATACAAGATTTAGCAGTTACCATTATAAAAGAGCAGAGAGGTTAGAATATGATGACAGAAGTCTCACAGTTTTAAGTCTAATATGCCGCCATCTTGATTCCCCAAGTCTAGTTTAATTAACTCTAATAATTCAATAAGAATTAATTGAATACCTACTGTATATAAAGCCTTCTCTCCTGAGTAATTATTCCCTAGCCTAGACTACCAATTCATAAAGGGCCCAGGCCATGGTCCCTTCACTCCTGGCTTGTCGTCTATAGCCTTTCCTTGGTTCAGATCTGTCCCTCCTCCCTCTACCCCTTACTTTCAAGTTCTTCTTTATGTATTGTCTTCACTCATTCAAATGTAACTCCTTGAGGGTAGAAACTGTCTTACTTGCTTGAATGTGTATCCTAAGCTTTTATGGTAGTGCCTGGCACATGGTAAGCACCTAATAAATGTTTTATCAATCCGTCTACAAAGCACAGTCGCCAGATAGTTTGGTGAAAACATGGTCTCTCCTCTCTAACAACTTTCTGAAGGAAAAAAAAGCCCAGTTTAATGTAAGATTAACCAAATATATTTGTAGTAATTTAAGGAACCTTGATTAAGAGCCTGGTATATTCAAGACACAGAAAACACAAAGACAAAACACACAAGCAAAAAAAAAAGCTTCTGTCCTCAATGCATTTATATTCTGCTTAAAGGAAACTTTTATGAATCTGAAGCAGTGCATAATTTTGAGCAACTCCTATTTCCCCTTTTGTCCCATTGCCATATTCTTCCCCTAATTTAAATTCTTCACTCACTTTCTTCATTATATTTTGAATCAACAAGATTTCAGTCTATTTCATTCACTTTGGATTCAAGGTCACGTGATCTGTCCTTCCTCTAAGTTTCCCTAGCATAGAATGAGGATAACCTCCTTTGACCTCCAAGAAATAAAATGAAGAGACAGTGTATTTGTGGGAGAACTGATTGATTGGCCTGGGAGTGTTGGGACCCTGATTATAGTCTCAATTATGTTGTACTCCCAGCTATCCCCTTAGAAATTTATGTGTGCTTATCAACCTTTTCCTCTGGCTCTGTTTTGTCCTACTGAGAGCACACCTGGAACACCATGGTTAGTTCTGGATGCCACAGTTAAGGAAAAACATTAATCAGCTAGACAATAGTTATAGGAGGGCTACCAGAATAGTGAATGTTGTGTTTGTGCCATACAAGAATCTGGGAGTGTTAAGCCTGGAGAAGAGAAGAAATATGGAGGACATCATAACAAAGGATTTGAAGGAATTTTGTATAAAAAAAAAATTAGACTTACTCTGTTTGACACCAGAGGATAGAACTAATAGGATGGGGGTTTCAGTTTTAGGCTTGATATCAAGAAAAACTTCCCAACAATTAGAACTATGATAAAATGGGATGGATTGCCTCAGTAGGTAATGGGTTCTCCTTAATAAGAGGCTTCAAGAAGAGGTTATGTGTGATACCACTTATGCAGTATGTGATAGCCAAGGTTCTTTTTCAGGTATGGGTTGAGCTAGATGGTAAATGAGGGCCCTTTCAAATCTGCATATGTGTGACTCTGTGATAGTGCAAAGAAAACATTTAAACCAGTCTAGCTTACAGATTGTAAAGAGGATCCTGCTAAGAAGGCACATGAAAAGACCTGTGTTCTAGTTCTGGTTCTTGTATCAACTTGATATGTGACTTTGAGTTAAGTTGCCCATTCACTCTGGGCCTATTTCCTCATTTATAAAATGTGAACTTGAACCAAATTATCTCTGGGTTTTCATTTAGGTAGAAAATTATTGTGCTTCTATGATATCTTTGTAGAGCCTTTTAAAGGTCCTTAGGTGAACAGTGCTAGGATCATACAAATTAATTTTCTGAAAGACAGACTAATAGCATTTTTAATTTGTTCTTTGCCTTTGCCTTCAGAAAGCCAATTTAAGCCAGACATAGATTTCACTTTATAACCACAGTGAGTTTTTTTTAAATATCAGATACAATTTATACCAAATCTACACAGCACAAAGAAGAGAGAGAGAACATTCAGCAAAACTTGGACAGTGCAAAGAGACGTTCTAGATAATTAAAGGAAATGCTTTAGGGAAGGGAGGAGGAAAGAAGGAGAAACTTAATGATTTATATTGTGGGTTCTTAACCCAGGGTCCACAGACCCCCATCCTTAGATAGATACAGAGTCCAAGAACTTTGGTGGAAAAAATTTTATATGTGTGTGTGTGTGCATGTGTGTATGTATATATATATATATATATATATATATATATATATATGTATATATTTATTAATATATACATGTATGTGTGTATGTATACATATATATATATATATATATATCCTCTTCATTTTCACTAATCTCTAACTGAAATTTAGCATTTGTTTCAATTACAAATGTAGACAAAAACTGTTATTCTAAAAAGGGATTCAGAGGTTTCACCAGACTGCCAAAGGTTTCAGGGAATAGAACAATAAATGAGTCTTGGACTGTAGAATCAGGAAGACCTAAGTTCCAAACTGGATTCAGACACTTGCTAGCTATGTGACCATGGCCAAGTCACTTAACCTCTCTCTGCCTCAGTTTCCTCATTGATAAAATGGAAATAATAATAGCACCTATATCCCAGGGCTGTTGTAAGGATGATATTTATAAAGAAAGAATATTTGTATAAAGTGTTTTGCAAATCTTAATATACAAAATAAATGTTAGCTCTTAGGATTACATAAAAAAGGTTGAACATCTTTAATCTTTATATACAAAGCTATATCTATATCTATGTGCATATACATTTCCTAGTTTATACATTCTGTATATGTGTGCATATATTAATATATATGTGTATATATTATGTGCATACATATATGTATATGTATATATATGTGTGTGTGTGTGTAGCTCTATACATCTATATCTATATCTTGGCTTACTTGTCCCCACATGGAACAACCACTCTCTGAACTTGACCTCCAGAGACTATGTCTCTTCCCCATCCTCACTCAGGAGATGATCCTGTGACTGAACTGTTCTGAAGATTAACTAAATGAGTACAAACTCATCTATCTAGTTCGTGTCAGATCATGTTTACCATCCCCTCCAGCCATCCACCAGGAAACCAGACCTATCCAGGCATCTTGTCATCTGCCCTCTCCCTGTTCCATCTCTTGCTCTGGGAACAGTAATAAAATAAAATCAATTAAATCATTGCTACTAGATAGGGTGTGACAGTCAACTGCTCTATAGCTCCACTCACAATACCTGTGATGCCCCAGATCACAATGCCCTTCTCTGAACACAACTTCCCTAAAGGCATGTATGACCTTGCCCCACTAGAATGTAAGATCCTAGAGGACAGAAACTTTCTCACTTTGGACTTGTCTCCCTACCATCTAGCATAGGAAAGGGCACAAAGGATGTGCTTAACATAGACTTTTACAATCACTCATGGGAAACCAGAGTTCGATTAAGCCTGACAGTAATATAGATGACATCGGCCTGAAGCAAGTGTAGGGTGACCCAAACTTTTCTCAGATAGGAAATGAACTGCACTAGCCTCCCTAGCCATAGCTTCCATTCAATGACTTGGCATCATGGAAATCTGTCCAGCCTGATTAATGACACTAAGGAACAAGTCCTTTATAAAGGAAAAGACATCTATCTAGAATAAAGTAGGGAAAAATTCACCATACTTCAAAATCAGTGATTCAGCATAGCTCTCATCAACTTGGCCATAGTGTCCTAACAAAAAAACCAACCAAACCATGTCCTAATGAGTGCAAAGACTTTGTTCAAATGACTGATCTGAATCAAAACTTTGCTTTGGCATGTGGTGACAGTAGACAGTGACAAAGGTTTCTGACACAAGCCTTTTTCTCATGGTTATGGGCTACTACCTCATGGTGGGGAGACAAGGGTGTTCTTCTCTTCCTGTTCTTTTCCTCTTCTGCTGGGTTCAGATTTGCATTAGGATTGATTCCTCTCCAGCCCTGCTACTGAGAAAGAACATTGACAAGAGGAGTAGGTAACTTCCCAGGACTCAGTGTATAGAATTATCAGTGCTTTCTCCTAATATTTGCACTCTGAGCTCCATCTCTGAGTTTTCCTTCTGTTGGGTGAATCACAGCAACACCCTCAGGTATGTGAAGAGTTCAAGAGGAAAAGATTCATGGATGAAAAAAAAAACCCTGGTGCCTAGGGCCCAGCAGCTTGGGTCAAAGGACCAGCAGTCCTTTCTCCTCAGGCACAACTGACCAAATGTTAGCCCTGGAGGTTTGGGAAATCATGGTCCAACTGGGCAAAAGGGTTTTAGGACAAACAAACAAAAAAAATCCTGCTTGGCAAGGCACTGTTCTCCATGGCAGGAAGAAAACAGAGCATCCTTCAAGCTCTGTGGTAGAGCAGATGGGAAGAGAGCACAGCCGAGGAATGACAGCAGGAGGGACTCCCAGCCCAGATAGCTCTGCTGTCTGCCCTCAGGGGAGGCAGGCCATTTTACAGGAAGGGTGGGCATGGAAGGGTCTGTACCCAGAAAGAGGCAGGGCAGCCCAGATTCATTGACAAAAGTCTTTCTGGGGGAAAAAGAGGGAAGAGAGCAATCTATAGCATCACACTGTGGTATTTTTAGTAACTGGCAGCAAGGGAACAGCCAGCTCAAAGAGGAAAGAGAAAAAAAGAGGAATTTGGTCCCAGGGGTAAGGATTTCTTAAAATTTTCTGTGCAGAGAATTTGTAGGAAGAGGGTTCAAAGGTGAAAGGGAATGGTCCTTGTTTTTCTTCTACAAAAAAAAAATCTCTTGTTCTAAAGGAAGAAGCAGCAGAAGGAGACTGAAAGTGGTGAAAAGTACAAGGAAGAAATACAGAAAGGAAGGGACTTTGCAATACAATAAAACAAGGAAAAGAAGCTTAATATTTTTTTTAACAGAAAGGAGAAGAAAACATGGCTAATGAAAGATAAGTGGGATGGATAATTAACGAGGGTAGATGAGGGGGGAAAATGGCCTGTAAAGTATATTTATTACCCTTCCCACTTTTCCTGTTGCTTTATTTCTCTGCCCATCTGTCACTACAATATTTTCCAAGTGTCTGCTTCCACATCCACAGGCCATTAATTTATTCAAAATATTGTTGGAGTTAGATTGCCTGTGGCCCTTTCCTGGGTTGTTGTTTTTTTTTAACTTTTTATTTTTTTTAATTTCATTTTATTTTTGTATGAGCTGTTAGTTACATTGTGCCCAAACCCAATAGGCTAAGGAGGCACGGGGGCATTCTCTCAGACTACTCCCATCAGACAGCTCCAGGAGGAAAGCCTTTGTCAAACCCGAGCTTTTCCTCCCTCTCCTCCCAGGATTAGCAATCTAAAATTAGATTTCCCACCCCCTCGTTCAATCCCTTGCCAAATCCTGTCAGTTCTACATCTGCAGTGTCTCCCACATCCATCCCCCTTCTTTTCACTCCCAACAGAACCACAGTCAGCACCTCATTGCTTCTTAGCAGCCTATTATTGTAGCCCCTTAACTAGTCTCTTTGCGTCTGGTCTACCCCTTTCTAATACTTCTTCTAATTCCATTCTAATCCTGTCAAGGTATTTTTCCATCACAAATGTGTGGTTACGCCTAGGTATCATAAGTAACTTTATCCATGCCATACCTCTAGAAGTAGGGTCATACGGTCATAGACTAAGAGCTGGAAAAAAAACGCTAAATGCCATTTAGTTCAACTCCTTTATCTTAGAAATGACCACAGGCCAAATATCTTTGTAGCACCCCTCTTTTCAGATGTTACGTATTGTCTTCTCCCCACTAGAATAGAAGCTCCTTGAGAGCATGTCTTCTCTTGTCTTTCTGCTTCTTAGCACTTAACACAGTGTCCAGTACATAATAAATGCTTGTTGACTGACTGACTAACAAATGAAGAAACTGAGGTCTAGAGAGGTTAAATGAATTGCCCAAGGTTACACAGATTAAATAATTGACCAAGTCCAGGTCCACTAACTCTATGGTAGGGCAAATGATAACCCCATTTTACTTCTGAGAAAACAGACACAAAGGGTACCCAAGCACTTGAGTGGGTGTGCAAAAACTGAGCATCCAAACAACTCTTACAGATTCTTAAAGAAAAGTCTATGAAGCCCATATCTTCCAAAGGAAGGTAATATTTGTCACATGTCAAATTGCTAGAGCCATTCTTGATTTTTTTCTTTTGTCCCTGCAGCTACCCTAGAGAAATGCCCCCACTGCCCAAAATCCTTCCACTTGTCAAACTTCCTCTGGTCTCAAGAGGGATTTGTGCCTTGCTCACTTCAAGGAATACCACCCAGGCTGGTGGAGCTTAAGTGGGAGCTGCCTATTATTTCCTCTTCATTTCTCAGGAAGTGTAGATAAGAATCCCCTACTGTTCCTCATGGGCCACATTCTCCACCGAGTCACCAGCCCTTCATATGCAGAGATCTTATTGAACATCCCAATCACAGCTGCTCATTACCTCCCAGTTTCTTTTCTGCCAACCTTTAGCTTAGGAAAGAAATGGAGACGTGAAGGATCTGAGGAGATGAGTGAACAGAACAACTATGGGGAGGGGGGGTAGGGTGGGAACAGGGGAATTTGTTTTTGCATGAAAGCATCCACAGTGAACAAAAAGGAATGGAAAAGGAAAAGAAAAAATGAGTTTCAAAAAAAGTGATTCCTGATCCCAAAAGCCTGCGGGAAAGAAAAAATTCTTTATTAGAATTACTGGAAATACACTGAGTGGCATTTTATAGAGAAATGTGGGGAAAGTCAGTAAAATAATATTAACTGACACATCTGGGTGAGGCAGGTGAAGGCTTTATCAACAATGAACACAATAGAGCTGTCTCCAGCCACCTCAGACTTTTTGGGTTAGCAGCACCAAGTAAATGTCTTTCAAATTAGAGCTTCCAAATGACAATGATGTGCAGTGGTCAGTGACCATGTTTAGATAAATAAGAAGAACTGAAGGAAATACAAACTAAAAGGTTCTTCTGGGTATACGTTGTTATGCTAGCACAGGTGGGTTTGTATACAGCCTCATCTATCTTACAGAAAATGAAAGCCCTGCTGGACAGAGGTTTAACCTCTCTAGGATATGTACTACTCAGTCATAACTGCCAGAGTGTCAAGAACCAGGAAGGAGCCAGGTCAGGGTAATGGAGTAGGGTAGATAGTATGGCACCTGGACAAGAGATTATAACCTGAGTAGGTGGGGGTAGAGTTTGCATAGAAAGAGAGGGTATGAGAATCCAGAAACCACACGTTAGGCCAGAAATTGGTATATCAAAGCAGAGGGAACCAGATGTCAAAAGATGAAAAATAAAAGTGGAAAGAGCATTGGCTTGAGAGTCAAAGGACCTGAGTTCAAATGCCCCTTCTCTAAAGTTCAGTGTGACTTTGGCCAAGTCACTTCACACCCTAAGACGTCAGTTTCCTCATATGTAAAATAAGAAGGTTAAACTAGATGGTGTCTTCGGTCCCTTCAAGCTCTAGGTCTATGAACCTGAGATTTAATTCCTCCTTGGGTCCTACTCCCCAATCATAAGAGATTCCCTGATTCTCCTTAAACATTGGAACTGATCTGGTTACTGCCATGACTATCACCATGAGCACTATGAGATATACTACCTTCCATATTTAAATTGTGAAAAATCCCATTTTTCTTAGTTCATCTGAGGCAGTCTTTCCATAAAAGGAACTTTAATTGCTAAAGTTCTCCTTATTTCTACCAACACCACAAACTAACAAGTCTTCCCACCTTCACTTCTTAGCCACCCCTATCCATTTTTCATAATGCATTCATCTTTCCTATGTGATAGCTATGGTCATGTCACCCATCTGCTCAAAGATCTTCAATGACTTCTTTTTATCTCTGAGTGGAGGTCACACTGTTTTGTCCGGCATCTAAGCCTTCTGAAATCTGATACCACCCTACTTTGTCAGTCTTATTTCATCTTTTCCAATTCCCATGAAGCTAGATTACTCTCCACCTTGCACTTTTCTGACCCCAGACCTTTTCCCATACCATATCCCATATCTCTTGTCTCCCCCTTCTCCCCTTTTTCTGTTGAATTCTTATTTAATCTTTAAAGCTCAGTTCAAATGCTTTCCATTTCATGAAGTCTTCCCCAAGCCTCCCCATTACAACCAAGAATGACTGTCACCACCACATCTCACATAGCATAGTGCTTTGCTCCTCTCTGACCCACCAGATATGTGGGCCAAATGAAATTAATTACGGGTATTCAAAACTGGTTTTAATAACCAAGGAATAATTCTTTATCAGTCACACATGAGGGTTCCTAGTGAAGTGTCCCAGATATCCAGTATCTCAGGTATGGTCTTTAGCCACTTGTTGTTTAGTGTTTCTTTCAAATGAACTATTGTCTAGCTATATATACCTCTCCTATTTTGAACATGTGAAGTTGATTACTGAATCTAAGTGAAGGACTTGATATTTATTCTTATTAAAATTCTTCTAATTAGATGTGGCTTCTCACACATCTAGAGTTGGAGGGACTTTATAGATCATCCCTTACTTCTATGCCCTCATTTCATAAATGAGAAAACTGAGGCCTAGATTAGTTAAATGACTTGCTCAAAGTCACACAGATAGTTGATAATAGGATGTTCTTGGGTTGGGTCAATCGCTTGGCCATTCTAGCCTCAGTTTCCTCATCTTCAAAAATGGGATTAATAAAAGTACGCAGTTCACTGTGTTGTTATAAGGATTAAATGAGATAACATATATAAAGTATTTGCAAACTGTAAAACACTATATAAATGCCAGCTGTTACTATTGATGGTAGTTGTGGTGGTGGTTATCATTGTTGTAGTAGTTGTAGTAGCAGCAGCAGCAGTGGTGGTAGTGGTAGCTTTAAGCAGCAGAGATGGATATAAACTCAAGTCCAATGACTCAAAATTCAGTAGAAAGTTAAGTACTCTTTCCAGTGGACAACTTGATTACTTAACAGAGATGTAGGTCTATAGCTCTTCTTTTATAAAGTGAGAACATGCTTTCTGATTATCTTTTTGAAAAGATTAGGGGTCAACCACTGGGATGTGCCCTTTAATAACTCATTTAGGATGAGAAAATAGCCTTGCCTCATTCTCTGGGCATAAATTGATTGGCTTAGGCTGAAGCCACCCTTTGTGCTGGACCTATAAAAAGGGGAAGATTGGCTGTAGAATTGGGTGTTCTCCCTTCTTTTAGAAAGAACTGAAATCAAATCCTTGAAAGTAGACTTTTTTCCCCCTGAGAAAAAAGAGGAGGTGTATTAGTGCATTCCCTGTAGGTAATGACTAACTGCCCTTAATTCAGCCCACAGAGATGGCAGCAGCCATGGTAGCAGTGGACTTCCTGTACTACAAGTTCTTGGACATAGTCAGAAATAGGCATAAGTTGAAGTATGATCCCGTAGCATGTGCCCTCAGCCATGTAGCCCAAGGAAAAAGGAACCACACAGCTAAGAGGTGGGAAGTCTTGAACCCAATGGGATTTTCCTATGCAATGTGGAATTCTAGGAGAGTTTTAGGATTTATCCTCCCAGGTAAATGAAGAGAGATTTGAGGAGTCCTCTGGCAGAAACTCCCTAAGATCTGACTTCTTAGCAATCCCAAATTTGAGAACTCTGGGACCTATGCTGCTATAGGAAGGAAGGTAAGGAAGAAGATCCTAGAAGCCAAACTTCAAGCAAGACAGAAATGCCTGAGCAATGCAATCCTTTTAGAGAGAAGAGAATTGCAGATGTGACCCCTTTGTTGGAAGAATAGGAAGGTACTGTGCAGCAGTATGAAGGGAATGGAAGACCTGGACTTTGCCCTCTCTTACTATTTATATTACTACTATAAACTATTCATATGGTACCAGCCCAATGGAAAGAAGGCTACTTCTTAAGCAACCCAAAATTAATTTCTTTCTTGAGGGTTGCTCAAATCCTTATTTTGGTGCTGTAATGTCAGAAGCTTGCATAGATCCCTGGGGTGAAGGTTAGTCTCAGCAGGTTGTTGAAAGATGGCCTTTCTAGTAACCCCAAGCTTATTTCCCTTCCAAGGAAAGTCTAAAACAGTATTATGATTCTGAAGGACTCTTTAGATCCTTGGGAGGGTAATGAGACTTATTCATTAAGGGAGAGAGAAGATGATTGTATCAATTATTTATGGGATATTTTTAGTCCTTTATACATCCTCTATGTACCACTACCTGCTTCTCCCAGATAAGCTGCACCAGGTTCAAAGGACTCTGTGAGCCTACATCCACTCAAACCCATAATTCATAAGCTCCACCAATGTATTTACTTTTATTAGTCAGCTAAATGACACAGATGAAAATATTTACTGAAATTGTATAGGGAGAAAAAGAAAATATTTCCCCTACAAACCTGGAGTATAACTTCCCACAAATACACATATGTTCCATAAGGAGAATGGATATATGAATATATGTAGAAGGATATACTTGTAAGGAATAGGTGTGGACAGTACATACACAAGGAGGGTCCACTCATGCCTTCGAGGTCATTGTCATTGTCTTCTCTTAGTATCACTGTGCTACTCCAACTGGTGTTCAGTGTCTGATGGCCATTTGGGAAGGTTATATAGCCTCTGCCAGTCATTGCTGCCTAGTGATCTTACATGTAGTGACCTTACACTAGGAAGGAAGGAAAGGAAGAAGATCCTGGAATCCAAACTTCAAGCAAGACAAGAAATTCCTGAGCAATGCAATCCTTTTAGAGAGAAGAGAATTGCAGATGTGACCCCTTTGTTGGAAGAATAGGAAGGTACTGTGCACCAGTATGAAGGGAATGGAAGAATTGGACTTTGCCCTCTCCTACTATTTATATTACTGCTATAAACTATTCATATGGTACCAGCTCAGTGGAAAGAAGGCTACTTGTCTTATTTGAAGTTTGGATTCTAGGATCTTCTTTTTCCTTCCCTTCCTTCCTAGTGTAACGTCACTACATGTAAGGTCACTAGGCAGCAATGACTGGCAGAGGCTATATAACCTTCCCAAATGCCCATTAGACACTGAACACCAGTTGGAGTAGCACAGTGATATTAAGAGAAGACAATGACAATTATCTATTTAGACTCACCTTCACCCCAGGGATCTATGCAAGCTTCTGACATTACAGCACCAATATAAGGATTTAAGCAACCCTCAAGAAAGAAATTAATTTTGGGTTGCTTAAGAAGTAGCCTTCTTCCCACTGGGCTGGTACCATATGAATAGTTTATAGTAGTAATATAAATAGTAAGAGTGACAAGGTCACAACTGTCTATTTAGCTATTAGAAAGTGGTCTACTTTGTAAAAAAAAAATTCAACGTTTTCCTATAAAAATATTCTTTCATTTTTCAGAACTTTAACTATAATAAGAATTTTCTTTCATAAAGGAGAGTAGAAGGGCAGTTAGGTGGTGCAGTGAATAGAGCACCGGCCCTGGAGTCAGGAGGACCTGAGTTCAAATCCAGCCTCAGACACTTGACACATTTACTAGCTATGTGACCTTGGGCAAGTCACTTAACCCCAATTGCCTTGCCTTACTCCCTCCAAAAAAAAAAAAAGGAGAGGAGAAGAGAAAAGAGAAGACCAAAGTGGAAAGAGAATCCAGGAGGACTGAGTGATCAATAGTGACAAAAGCTAGAGAGAAATCAGGTTTAAGGAGGATTGAGAAAAACCATTAGATTTCACAGATAAGAGATCATTGGTAGCTTTGCAGAGAGACGATTCATTAAATGGTGAGATCAGAAGACAGTTTACAAAAGAATAAGAAAATGAAGGCAGTGAATTCAAGACAACCCTTTTTAGGGGGTTTAACTGTGAAAATGGAGAAGATATTGGATGATAACTTGAGAGAAAGGCATGGTGAAGTGTTTGGGGGATTTTCTTTAAAGATGGTAGAGACCTGGCTATGTTTGTAGGAAGTAGGGTAGGAGTAAATGGATAAAAGTACTGGAGCTGAAAGATTAGAAATGATTGAGCTCCCAAAGAAGCAGGTAATAATAGGAAAAGCACAAACAGAAAGGTTAGCTTTGCTTGGCTCCTGTTTCATCACAAGGATATCACTCGACCCTTCCAAGCCTCCGCATCCTCCTCTAGAAAACAGGGATACATATTTGTTCTAAACACTTTGCAGTGTTATTGTGAGGAAAGCACTTTGTAAACCTTAACGTCCTATATAAATTCAATTCACCAAGCTTTTATTAAATGAATACTGTGTGCCAGGCATTGTACTAGATAGTGGGGAATACAAAGACAAAAAAGGAGTCAGTCCCTGCCCTCAAAGAACTTCCATTCCACTGGATCATTGTTAAACAATCTTCCTGGCATGGGATTGATCGTAGGATTTAGAGGTAGAAGAGAACTGAGGAGGCTGTCTTGTCCAACCCTCTCATTTAACAGATGAGAAAACAGAGTCCCAGAGAACAAAAATAACTTTTTCAAGGTCACACGAGTAGTAAGGAACCAAGCTGGGATTTGAGCCCAAATGGCTCTAAATTCTATTTTCTTTCCACCACACCACACTATCTCCCAGTGTGATAAGAGGTAACAGATGTGTACTGCTTCTCAGAAAAAGATGGGGCTCTGTAGGTATCTGTGACTGGTGCCCATGGCACAAGCAGAGGACTTTGTCCTCTGGGGAATCAGATTCTGAGGCAGAAGGGAAATTAGAGGTCACCTACTCCAAACCCTACCTGAGGCATCCATAACATCCTCAGAATCTGAAAAGTTCTTGAACCCAAGTTCATTTTTAGGTTTGTTTTTTTTTTTAACTTAACACCAACAAATACAAACATTTAAAAAAAGAAGAGGGAAAGAAGATTGCATAGAAAATTCCAAAGATTTTCAATTGTCCTGCTTGACTGTGTCCTCTTCTGACTTCTGTACTTTCCTATGTATTTTTAAAATAATTCATTAATGTTCTTTTCTTTTTGCATCACTATCACGACTCACCACCACTACCCTACACACACACACACACACACACACCCCTTTACTCCTCAAAAGCCCTCCTTTGTAAGAAATTAGCATAGTCTATCAGAACAAGCCCACAGGTTGGTCAAATTTGAGAATGCCTATCTCAACCAGCATCTCTAGACCATCATCTCACTGCCAGGATGTGAGAAGAATGAGTAATCAGTCTCTCTTCTGAAGTCATGACTGGTCATTTCACTGATGAAAGTTCTTAAAAGAATAATTGGCATTTATATAGCTCTTTAAGGTTTGCAAAAAGCTTTACATGTGTTATCTCATTTGATCCTTAGTACAACCCTGGGAGATTGTCCCTATTAGTAGGATGAGAGAAGTTAAATAGATTGCCCAAGGCCACACAGAGAGTAAACTTCCAAGGCTGGATTTGACTCTAAGTCCCATGCTCTACTCACTATGCCACTGAGTCAATCAACGAGAAGGTATTAAATGCCTACTGTGTGGCAGACACTATGCTAGGCCCTGTGAATACAAGTATGGAGAATAAGATGATCTCTACTTGTAGGGAGCTTACATAGTAGTTCATTATGAGTCTGGCAAAGAGGGCACTAGCAGTTGGAGATAGGAGTGAGGTATGGTGGAAAAGCATGACTGAGTGTTGGTAATCATTTAATATCAATTTAATAACCTCAATAAGGACCAGAGCCTGAACTAATCAATCAAAAGAGGCTGGACCTAATAGTTTCTTTGTTCTCTGTGTAAACTCAGAGAATACCTCTTCCTATGTCAACAAAGCAGGATGGGCTGACTTTACAGCCATTAAATGTGAGACCCTTAACCTGAGGCACTAACTTGAGTAATGGGGCTTTTTTTTATCTTAATACTCTTTGGACATATTCTATGTTATGGCTTGTTAATGGTAAAGAAAACACAGACATCCTGAGTCATAATTTCAATTGACACTTTGTCGACTCCCTTATTTTACTGTATTTACTACCTACCCAATTAAGAAAATTCCTTTCTCATACAATGATTAAACATTTATGGAGATCATAAAGTTAAGTGTCACAGCCACCCTGAGTTGGGATAGTTCTAAAATGTATTTAAGCCTTCTCATTCTTTTGTTCAGCCAGTCAGATTTTATCTGGCTCCATACATATATGTATTCAGCGAGCTTTAAGGGAATAAACAATATGGATTGACATATCACCTAGCCTGTTTGTCTCCTTTAACCAAACTTTCAGGTCAACAGTATCAAGGGTGAGGAACAAAAAGGACAATTTGGCTGGATCAAAGATTGTGGAAGAAGTAAAGTCCAATCAAGCTGGAAAAACTGATTGGAGTTAGGTTGTGTTGGGCTTTAGAAGCTAAACAGAGGAGTTTCTATTTTGTCCAACAGGAGACAGGAAACCACTCGATGTTGATTGCATAGAGGAATCACATGGTCAGATCTGTGTTTCAGGAAAATGACTGGTAGCAGTATGAGGGATGGAATGGAGTGGGGAGACACTTGAGGCTGAATAAAGAGGTTCTTGTGGAACAGTGGGAGGGATTTTTGGAGGAGTGTGTGGATTATGGTGGTATGTGGGGAGGGGATGGGGCAACTCTTGGAGGAGTGGATGACGTGGGGGGTGGGAGGGTGGGTAGTGAAGATAAGGTAAGTAAAAAGAAGATGGAGGTAAATACAGGAGTAGTAATTACAACTCAATGTGAATGGGATGTTACAGCAACTCTCTTTGTGGTGGCAAAGAACAAGAAATTGTAGGGATGCCCATCAATGGGGGAATGCTTGAACATGTTGGGGTATATAGTTGTGATGGAATACTACTGTGCTATAAGAAAGAAAGAAAAATAATAATAATACTGTGCTGTAAGCTCAAGGATCTTAGAAAGGCATAGAAAGGCTTGCCCAAAATGATGAAGAGTAAAGTGAGACAAACCAAAAGAACACTGTATACAGTAACAGCGGCATTGTTTTAAGAACAACTTTGAGCAACTAAGTTACTTCAACTATTATAAACACACAAAGGAAGATAAAAGACATATGAAGAAAGACTATCTATATCCAGAGAAAGAACTGATAAAATGAAGTGTGTGTATGTGTGTAGATATAGATATATAGATACACACACACACACACACACACACACACACACACACACACCCCTACTTGTGTCTAAAAGTAACCATCTCTAGGGTGTGAGGTAGAGGGAGGAAAGAAAGAAAAGGAAAAAAAAGAAATTTACATGGTAACTTTGTTGTATATTTGGAGGGAATAGCAAGTTGTACATAATGGATTTGCAGTTTCATATACAATCATCTTTTTTATTGTACTGTGTTATAGAAATGCTTGTTTTGTTCGGTGAATTGAAAAGAATTTTTTTAAAGAGGAATAACTTGGGTGAAAGTTGATGGTCGAAATGAAGATGGTAGTTTCATGGTTAGAGAGAAGAGCGGGTGCCAGGGTCCTTAGGAAGGTAGAAACATTAAGACTTAGCAACTGATTGCATATGTGAGATGAGAAAGAAAGAGGCATCCAGGAGCATGATTAGTCCTGGCTGAAGTCACAAACTTAGGAGATTGGTGCCTTTGACAAAAAAAGGGGTGGGGGGAGAGATTTGGAAAAGGCAGGATTTGGGACAAAGATAATGAGTTCAGATTTGGGACACATTCGTTTTTCTAGCAGTAATTCCAGTAGGGTAGTGTTATGGGAATCTAAAGATCTTCCCTGCCCCTGGGCCCTTTGCTAATGTGGCTACGTGACTCTGAAGACCCTTGGATATTTGAAAGTATACTCTGTTCCCTAATAGGCTGAATGTGGTCATGTGGAGCCTGTGGCGCCAGGCTTGTTTTCCAGGAATGCCCCTGCCTTGTAGCTTTATGATTGGGCAGTGGGTCTA
>CM053587.1:129230916-129246066 GCA_028646515.1 Pseudochirops corinnae
CAGATCTAAGAACCTGTGCTAGTAGCCGCCCTAGGCATGCTAGGGTGCTTACTGTTACAGGTAGGCAGCACAATGTTCCTGTCACTGAAAAACAATTAACAAGTGTGTTCCCTGGATTTGTGAGCAATATTTCTGATTTCAAACTTCTCAAAATATATTTGCTAGTTGAGACCTTTTCATTTGGTCAGAGATGTTATGTGAAAAGATGTGTTAAGTCTGGCTTCCAGATACTTATTACGTGTAAGACTTGTGAAATGTAAATGTATCATTGACATGCAAGTGATCTCAAGAAATCTTACTTAATTAGCTTTGGGAACACGTCAAGAAAAACTTGATGTCAGGAAACACTTTCTAACTATTAGTCCAAATGTGGAAAGGACTCAAGAGAGTGTGGATTCTCCTTTCTTGGAAGTCTTCAAGCAATGCCTGGATGACCACTTGTCTGGTATGTTTAGTGGATTTTTCTTGCATTTATTGGTTGGACTAGATAGCACTGAGGTCCCTTCCAGCTCTTGAATTCTATGATTCTGCAAAATATAAACAGAAACAAAACTCTTCTCTGTTATGTACATTAGTTGGTAATTGCCTGACATCTGTGCTGTCAAATGCATAGTTTGCATAGTTTCCAAGGCCAGCTTCATCACAGAACAAAATAGGATTAAGTGTCCTGCAATCCAAGCTTTGAGGAGTATCTCCATGGGAAAAAGATATGTGGCTCAGATCCTGGGAAATCACTATAGCTTCCTCTGTGTTCTATTAATCATATGGATGCCTCAGAAGGATGAATTTTAAAAGTTATGGGGAAAACACTAATACTTCCTGCAGGAGGTTTACTCTCTGATTCACTTTTTCTATAACTTTAGATCTAGTCAATTATAGCAATCTATAGAACCATTCTAGAGCTTAACATGGTCTTTCCAAGTCTAGATCTTATAAACACTGGGGCATTACTGTAGCCCTTAAGCTTCTCAGGTCTCAGAGACCCTCAGCTATACTACGAGATCTATTCAGTGCCTGGGTCAGTTGCAGTCAGTGTAGTTCTGAAATAGTATAATTTCCAAGGTAAAATTAGATCATCTTTGGAGGGAGCCCAGGCCTCAAGATTCCAAAGCCTAGGCTGCCATAAGCACATCTTTCAATTCACCCTAAGCCCACCTCAATCTATTTGGAGACCTCCAATGCCACTCCCCTTCTCCCAGAACACGGGCACACAGGATAAAATGGTATATTGACAAGAATGACCTGGGCACAAACCAGCTCAAATCCAAGGACAAAGTCAGAGCATAGCTAGAGACTTAAGAGAAGATGGGAAGGATTTTTGTTCCTCCCGAGCTTTTCTTTGCAGGGGGATGTGGCAACATCTTAAAGATTGTTGATGGGATCACTGGGAACTAAGATTCGTTGTTTGAGAGGAGAAAAAAAATAATGAGGAAGAATTATATCTCCTGTTAAGAGATTAAAGAAACCAGAATCTAAAGAGGAAGGGTGTGGGTGACTCAAAATGCAGGATAACAACCTTAAGACCTAATGTATATTTTTACTAAAGGGAAATATTCCCCAAATTATGGCAAAGTTCTACAAACAAGAGGCATTTGGTGGAGGCATTAAAGGATAAAATAAGGAGGTTCTGGATGTAATCATGGCTATAAATACATCACAAAGATAGAAAGAAGGTATAGCAGGGATACTTAACTTCAGATCTATGAACTTTTTTTTTTAAATAATAACTGTGTTTCATTACAATTGACTTCCTTTATAGCACTATGTAGCTAATAAGTACAGCAATGGAAAGAGTACCAGGCCTGAAGTCAGGAAGACTCATCTTCCTGAATTCAAATCTGGCCTCAGACAGATACTAGCTGTATGACCCTGGGTAAGTCACTTAACCCTGTTTACCTCAGTTTCCTTATCTATAAAATGACCTGGAGAAGGAAATAGCAAACTGCTCCCATATCATTGCCAAGAAAACCCCAAATGAGTTCACAAAGAGTCAGACACAGCTGAAAACAACTCCACAACAACACAATCCTATACGTTTCATTTAACATTATTCTGAGAAGGGATCCATAGGGCTCCATTACACACACACACACACACACACACACACACACACACACACCATCTGTAAAGTGCTTTGCAAAGCTTAAAGTACTACATAAATGCTCGTTATTGTTGTTGTTGTTACTGAAGGTTGAGAACCCCTAGTATAACAGGTCCTGCGTGGCTTCTGGGAAGTTGGAATATACAAACATAATATTCTCTATTCCCCTAACTAAGCAAATCAGGTGGAATGATGTAACTTAAAGGAATCTTTGAAAATCTCAATCTCTGGGTTATCCCTGAGACTCCAAGCCTCTACTGAAGTGGCAGAGGGAAGACAAAATTGGAACATGGGTTCAAGTCCTGACAGGGTCAACAACACCTGACTGGCTCTCCAAGGTCTGGCTAAGTGGATAAATAGCAGAATATTCCAGTGTGCCAGTGAAAGTTAGCTTAGCTTACTTTCATCTTGTCTACCCACAAAACCCTCTTCCCTATGGTAAAGTTCAGTGAATGAATAGAATGCATTAGTGGTAAATAGAACAAGATCATCTTTAGACCAACCTTTAGTTTACAGATGAGAACAGTGAGGCTCAGAGAACACCAGCCCGAAAGCATAAAGAATATCCTAATAGAACCAGGACTCCCAGCTGAGTGTTCTGAACACCATTACCATACTGAAAAAAATCTTTCTTGGTAAGACAGAATGGATGTGACTATTCACGGTGAAACCATGTTTTTATAGAAAGGGGCATGATTTGTAGTTAGGATAAATGAGGAAGCTGGAGAAAGAGAGGATATTATTAGTGACAGTCTGCTAAGTCAGAAGTAATAATAACAATGGCAGGTTCATGAAGCTTTGGCAGGCTCACCTAAACTACTTTGAATTCTTCAGTCAACATATTGAATAATATGTTTTATGAAAGGCAGCATGGTACACTGGAAAGAGGAATGACTCTGGAGTCAGATGATCAAGATTCAGATTCTAATTCTAATATGACCAGTGTGTCCTTGGCAAAGACACTCCATTCCTTCTTATCCTGTTTGAACTGTGAGTGAATCCCTGGAGTAGTGTAAGATTCAGTAGGGAAGTAGGGGACTAAGGGAGCAGGGAATATCATGGATATCCTGTCAGCTGTAAGAGATCTTTCAGTAAAATCACTTTGTCTTAAGGGTGAAGCAGGGGGCATTCCCTAGAGGAAACAAGCAGATGTGTTATACAGCTGCCCAGCTAGAACAGTCTTCTGTTCTCACGCAGCCCACCCTCCATCTGAGAACTAAAGTCCATTCCAGCTCCAGACAAGAAATTCTCAATTATTTCAATCCTAGATCACTCTGGTCTCTGTCATATGAGCTGCCCTGTCCATGGGCAAAATCAAATGCTCAGTTTGAATTATGGAAACAAGTGCATGTGAAATCTGGATTAACTCAAACAACATTCAGCAAAGAAAGTGAGAAAGAAAGGGTGGAAGCCTACAATTTGAATGGCTTCTCAATGAACATTGGGTTTATTTCAAGGAGGGGAAGCTGTTGGGCACTGCTCCTGCTTTTACTGATAAAGTCCTGACCAGTTTTACATCCAAAACTATTGCATGTCCAGACCCCAATCTTGTGCTCCATCCACATTTTAATGCCTCTTACTATAGGCATCCTCCATCTTCTTCTAATCCCACATCCAGTACACTTTAGGCAAAGTGAACTTTGAATGAGTGGAAGAAGAAAATTTGCAAATTACCAGAAGGTATAAGAGGATGAAGGTGTTACCAAGTGATTTGCCTCCTATATAACTACACATCTCTAAAGCTTTGTAAATAATTACAATAACTGGCATGTGTATAGCACTTTAAAGTGTGTAAAGTATTTAATTTTCACCACCTCATTTGAAACTTACAACCATGTGAGGTAAATACAGGTGTCATTATACCCATTCTACGTGTGAAGAAATTGAGGTACAGAAAGGCTAAAAGGTTTGCTTATAGTCACATAGCTAGCAAGTGTTGGAAGCAAGATTTGACCCAAGGTCTTCCTGACTCCAAGACCAGCAATCTATCCACTATAAATACACCCCATCCTCCTGATTTAAGATATGTTCTAAGTCCAAATCTCAGAACCTTCTTGATTTCAATTTCAGTTTTTTTAATTGGATTTGTGGGGTTTTTTTATGAGTAGGGACCTTCCAGTGAGGAAATTCCCTCTATCAATGCTTCTTTAGTCTTGCTCTACAAGTTAGTCTTCGAGAGTTGCCTGAGATGCTGAGAAGTTAATGATTTATGAAGGATCACACGGATAGTATTTGTCATAGATAAGGTGGAACCCAGGTCTTCCTGACCCCGAGCTCTGTCCCACACAGTTTAGTTCATGGTCCTCCCTTATTGTTTGACCCCGAATAATGACTGTCCTTCCCCAGGATGCCGCTTGCTAGCCTTGACTCTTCCAGCTCCCCGAACCTTGGATTTGACCTATTGTTCTGCTTTAAAATCTGCCTCATTTTCTCACTCCGACAATCAATGAAACACACTAATATCATGCTGGTCTGTTGCACTTCAGTACACATGTGATCTTTAAGTCACTGACCCGTCTTTCAATGGTGAACATCACAGAAGGATGTGGGTATCACATAAGTTATTGTTGATAAGGGTCCAGTACTAAAACATTTCAGAGTTTAACAAAGAAGACCCCATTTTGTCACTGGGAGATTTACAGAAGGTTTCCATTTCTATGGTGACATTATCACTACCACCACTCCTTCTGTGTCCAGAATGATAGAACAAAAAAATGTATATCTCATTCCTTTGGGATGAGGAATAATCTGGATATGGTAAAATTTAAATTCTCTGATTTTTCCATTCCCTGTTCCTATCTTGGCCCACCTTTTTATTTGCAATTTTTCTACATTCTGAGAAATCGATTACCCATTCCCTAGAACACCATATAAATATACATACAAAATATTTAAAATGTGTTCCCACCTCCTGGCTTCTTAATCTCAGCCCCTGTCCTCTATTTCTGCCTCTTTAATCAGGCTGTCAACTTCTTCCATGCCCTGTCCTAAATGAAATAGCACCTCAGGAAATAAAAAAGATATGGATAAAAAGGACTGGCAGAAGTGGTCCTGTTCATGGATCAGATTTGTATAAAAACGAGAAGAGAAACAAAAAGTTCCTGGTTTCGTATACAATCTTCTGTTCTTTGTATATCAAAATTGCCATGTTAAGGACACAAGAAAAAATTAAAAATAAATGTTCTCTTCATCACCACACCCCAAAAAAGGAAAAAAAAAATAGAGCTCCTTTGTCTGATTTAAACTAAATCCTAAAAAGCATGATAAAAAGAAAAAAAAACTTGCCTTTTCAGGACCTTAATCCTCATGCCTTTGGGAGAAAGATATGACCAAGAAAGGACCAGTGTTGAATTTTAATGTATGTAAGCCATTTTGCTTTATTGAAGGACTTGTACCTAAAACAGGCAAAAGCTACAATTTCAGCGTTTTACTGTGTTTTCACATATATAACCACAGTCTTAAAGGGCAGTCAATCAACCCACCTGGAAAGGTAATGAAAGATTATTCTCTAACCCCACTGGAAGCCTTTCACTTTCACATGCCTCCAGTGGAATCTATAATGTGCCTTTCCAGAAGCCATATTGGGCTGGTCCTCTTTCTCACATAAAATATTGCAAATGCATGCAAAGTGGAGAATAGCTTCCTTCAAGCTTCCCTCTCTCATGTCTTTTTCTTTGGTATGGACAACTTTGTGCTACAGAAGCAGGGGTTTTTTTCGTTTTTTTTGTTTTTTTACATTTCCTTATTTTGTAGGAAGTGAGTTCCCCACTGATCATAACTCTGTCTTAATCAACAGGCAACAGAGGACTGGAAAGGACCTCCAAGTATCACCTAGCCGTTCCCCAGCCTTCAGATAGGACTGCATTTAATCCATACTAATTCAAGTTATTTGTTGTACAAAGTACTCATCAACATGCTATTTTAAAGAATTGCCTTACCTACTACAAAGTCATAGTTAAAAGTTTATCTGAGCCATTTTCCCACTCAGAAAATGCATGCTATATTCCTCTGCTAATAGCAGAATTTTGGTACAAATTTGTTCTTGAAGAAAGCAGATGTTAAATGAGTTCGACATCTGGGTAATAAGCAAAGTCACTAAACTGTATTCAAATAAGGACACAGTTTAAACAGGGGCTAGCTTACAGTCACGCATGCCCTGAAAGGAGCAGGGTGGAAATTTTTCAGGGAGTTGTAGACTAATTTTCACTGATATCACACCATTCTTCCTGCTTAGAAGAATCACTACCTGACTTTCCCTCATCCCTCCAGTCCCTCCATTCAGTCCTCTCTAGCCTGCAGTTAGCAGACTGGCCACCACCAGCAACAGCCTTCCCCCTCTGGAAGGCCCAGCACACCTAAGTAACAAGATGGAGCCTTGGTCTACCACTTTTGAAAAAGTTACCAACCAAGACCTGGGATTTGAGGAGGTAAAAAAAAAGGGGGGGGGGAGGTAGGGGGAGTCATCAAGAGTGCAGAATGCAGGAGAGTTTAGCAAAGGACACTTTTTTCTAAATCCTGACATTTTCAATATACTTCCCACTGTTTAGGACAACTGTTAAAAGCATCCTGCAAAGTAAATTGGGCTATGGTAGAACAATGGATTTCTATGGCAATGCTTCAGAATTAGGGCCTCAGTTCTTTTTTTTTTTTTCCATTGACTTGTTTATTTACTTTTAGTTTACAACATTCAGTTACACAATCCCTTGAGTTTCAAATTTTCTCCCCTCCCTTCCCCCCTCTATGGTGGCGTGCAATCATGTATAGGATCTGCAAATACTTTCACATTGTACAATAGTCTGGTTGTATAGAAGGGTTGTAACCAATGGAGTGAACAATGGGAAAAAAGAAACAAAACCGAACATGAAAAAGAACGATAGCATGTATTGCTTCAGTCTCCATTTAGACTCTAGTCTTTCTAGATCTCTCTCTGAATATAGATATCTCCTTCCATCCTGAGACTTGTAGAGTTGTCTTATAGCTGTGCATTGCTGAGAAGAGTCCAGTTTATCAAGGTTGATCATCACACATACGATGTGTCTGTGATTGAAGGCCTCGGTTCTTTAAACCCAAATAAATTGCTCCTTTAAGAAATAAAATTGTTTTAGGCTTTCATGATGTAGAGGAAGAGGATGTGCCCAGGAGGCATAACTGCTTTGTCCCAGCTCCTTTGTCAACCTTTGAGTTATGAATATTATATAAGATCTAAATGAGTTACTAGTACTAATTCTAATGAAGAACCTAATAAATACCATGCAGAGTCAGGCACCTGGCCTATTCACCTCATTTATTATGTTGCTAACAGTGCCTCCAAGGAGTGTTTTGTTGCAGGACATACTTGTTCTCTAGTAGGACTTTTCAGGTCCCTTCCTACTCCAAATCTATGATAAAACAGAGTAGGACAGAACAAAAAATGATGGCATAGGTGAGGACAAGACAAAAGAGGATATGTTGAAAATGATGTGTTAACTTCTGAAAGTTGGGAATATACTTTAGAGAAGCCTAGCTCC
The DNA here is from genome assembly GCA_028646515.1 of Pseudochirops corinnae. Classification (NCBI taxonomy): domain Eukaryota; kingdom Metazoa; phylum Chordata; class Mammalia; order Diprotodontia; family Pseudocheiridae; genus Pseudochirops; species Pseudochirops corinnae. Next base: position 129,238,525 of record CM053587.1, read on the forward strand.
CATTAATAAGCCATTACAGATTTATCATCTTCTCTCTCAACCCTTCTGGCCAAGGATCAAACTATGACTTTCCATGTGTCAGGCTAGAATCTACAAATGTTGAACTGAAGATTGTTGAGGGAGGAAAGAAATGAATATTTGCCAAAAGAAGTTCACTTGTTTACTGCAAAAGGAAGAAGAATGTGTCCCCTCCACCACCACTGACCAGCAATTTATTCCCGAAGAACACTCAGATGGATATTTTTTAACAGTGTTCCTGCTGCCTCTTGGCTATGATGGTCATTTCTTCCCCACCCACTCAATGTAAGGAGAGAGAAAATCAACTTACTCATCTCCTAAAGAAAAATTTTTTTCCCTTGAAACAAAACCAGTTAGTCAAGGCTGGTTAGGGAGGGTGAATTCAATCTTCCAGAGTGCATCTAGGAGAGCTCTTCTCCAATCTGCCAAACTTAGCATGCTACCCCAGAGACAATCACAGCTAATGAACCATGAAGAGACCTGGCATTTGAATTTAAATATTGCAGTGGCCCAGAGAACATTTGATTTGAATATACAATCAACAAGATGGGATGTTTGTATAAGATACACAAAACTATCCCCTGGAGTCAGGGAGACTGGGATTCAGCCATGCAATAACTCTCTCAAGATACTCTGAAGTTAGTTATGTGCTTGAATCTGCAATGCAGGCCAATCAAATTAGATATTTGTTAATGTTTGAGAAAATTTCCCAGGCTAGAAGAAATTCATCCAAAGATTGCTCTAATACTCTAAAGCATCTAGGATCCTAAAAATGAGAATGTTCTCTCCCATGATACAGTTCCTAACCCATCTACCTATGCCTGTCCATCTTTGTGCAACTCTTCAACATGTCTAGTCATAAGTTTGCCACAGAAGTCCTCTCAACATGCTAGGGACCTTCCTCGTTGTCTATTAACTTCAAAAGCATAGCAGTGGAGTCAGGAGTGTGCTGGTAAATGTTTAACAACTGACTCTCTGGGGGGAAATATACATGATACACATTTTTTAGTTCAATCTATATTATTATTTTCTCTATTACTTTGTTAAGTCTAGACAAACAACAAGTCAATCAATGAAACTAGCATTTGTCAATTTTCAAAGTGTAAACACTCATGCTGAAAATGTAACCATCAACTCTTCTATCAAACTGGCTCTGGCACAGCCCTGAGTGGAACACATGGGCAGTCCATCATTTTTCCCGTCTCTTATTCTGTGATTAACCCATTTTATTTTTCACTTCATGGATGCCCTTCACAGATGGCACCCTTTAGTCCCATACACTTGTCCTTCCAGCTCACACCTACCATACATCCCTCTATTGCCCTGTAGGTGATACTCATGTTCCGTCCTTTGGAGACTATAATGTTCCAGGCCTACGGCAACTATGAAATCTAAACCACACCCACAAGTTTGTTAATGCCCTACCACTCTATATTCAAATAAGGGAATGAGCTTCTTACTAAAAACTCCTCTGTGAAATGGGAATAATAATAGTACCCACCTCCCAGGATTGTTATAAGGATACAGTGAGATACCCATCAAGTGCTAGCTATAGAAACGCTGCCTATCATTGCCATCTCATCAAATCTTAGCTCTGGAACTGAAAGAGGTCTCAGAACCCATCTAGCCCAACCCAGCAAAGTGATTTTCACACATGTATTTTACATATTTATGTACATATTTTCACATCAAATATGGAATGTGGAGCAGTGGATAAAAGGCCCAGGCTAAAGTCAAGAAGACCTGAACTCAAATCTGGCCTCAGATACCTATTAGCTGTGTGACCTTCAGCAAGTCACTTAAGCTTGTTAGCCTCAGTTACCGCATCTGTAAAATGAGCTGGAGAAGGAAATGTAAAACAACTCTAGGATCTTTGCCAAGATAATGCCTAATGGGGTCATGAAGAGTCAGACATGACTGAACAAGAACAACAACCTCTGACTCCAGCACCAGTGCTCCTTCCACACTTTCCTGGCTTATAGCCCATTGCTTTCCTTTAATGACATGCAAATCCACTGGTTTATGACTGGTTCCTTTACAGGAATACCACTGCCTCAGCCCTTTGGTCACTTGGTCTATGACTTGTTATTTCGCTTAATGGATCTGTGTCTGCTGATACCCTTTGCACATTAGTTGTTTATCTGTTAGTGACTCACAGCCTTCATTTCTGATGATGCCTCTTTACTGGCACCTACCTTAGCCTCTGAAGGTCATTTCATTTCCCTACCTCTCATGGCCTGCCCTTGAGATGGGTCAGGTTAAACAGAAATAATCTATCTGGTCATGTCACTCCTCTGCTCAGAACCTCTTAGTGATTCTCTATTGCCTGTTGAATAAAATTCAGGCATTTTAGCTTGATAGACAAAAAGCTCTCCAAAACATGGCACTACTCTACCCTTCCAGCACGTATCATACTCTTCCCCTCCATATATTCTATGCACCTTCTAGGCTTTACAACTTGTCATTCCCCTTCCCAAATTTTCCTCACTCCATGCCTTCATCAAACTGTTTTTGATTCCTAAAAATGACTTTTTCCTTGAGTTTACTGAAATCCTATTCAATGAAGAAAGCATAAGAAGGAAAATTGTTTATTAGAGAAAACATCTTTATTTCAAATATCTCTGATAATAATCTGCTAAGATATGTGAGAATTTCAAACAAATACATAAAATCAAAAGCCATTCCCCAAAGAATGGTCCATTTTCATAGAGGTAACAGGGTAGTATAGTGGATAAAGTGTTGAAGACTTGAAGTCAGGAAGACCTGAATTCAAATCCAGCCTCATATACTAACTGTATGACTCTGCACAAGTCACTTAACCTCTCTTTGCCTCAGTTTCCTCATCTGCAAAATGGAGTAAACAATGGTCCCTACCTCACAAGGTTGTTTTAAGGACCAAATGGGATCTTATACGAAAACACTGTGTAAACGACAAAAGTACAATATGAATGCTATCACAAACTAATAAAGAATATTCTAAATGACTAATAACAAGAGAAATTCAAAACATTTCTGAGGTTTTTAACTCCTACCTTGTAAAGTGACAAAGGAAACGAAAGATGAAAATAATCCATGTTGGAGGGGAGACAGGATATACAAGCACATTAATATAATGTTGGTAGAGCTGTGAATTGGTCCAGGTGCTCTGGAAAGCAATTAGGAATTATATTTTTAAAGTTACTAAAGTGTCCTTACCCTTTGGCCCAGACAACTTACTGTTACGAATATACCTCCAAGGAAATCAAGGACAGAAAGAAATTTTCCATTTGTACTAAAATATTCATAGCACACTTTTTTGTGGCAGCAAGAATTGAAAACAAAGTAGATGTCCATCAGTTGGGAGATAGCTAAACAAATTGTGTTACATGCATGTATTGGAATATTACTGCAGGAATATTAGGAAACCATGAATTTAAAAAATTATGGGAAGTGAGAGACTTTATTGAACTGATGCACAGTACAGTGACTAGAACTAGGAAAACAAGATAAGCAACAACAACGTCAATGGAAAGAATGTATATGAATTGAACACTACTTATAGTGACCAAGTTTAAACCCAGAGAATACATAAGAAAATGAGCCTCCTTCCCTTTTGTATAGAGGTGAGAAATTGCAGGGGTGGAACATTTTGCATATAGTCATATTTAGTTGATATGTTGTTTGTTTTCCTGAATTGCTTTTTTTTTTCCTCTTTCTTTTTTATTCTTTGTTACAAGAAGATCACCATAAAGACCTACTCTAATACCATGTCCTGGATTCTGCTGTCTGTGACCCTGGGTTCTCAAAGGTTGTAGCTAGGTAACATAAGCTTTATAAAGTTCATATCCCCAGTAATGGACCAAGATTATTTTGAAAGGATAAACCTAGCTAATTATAGAGAGGCACAACATCAATAGGCCAATTATTTGGTGAGGAAGGAGACTAAAAGATACCAAAAAGTATTTGTATATGGTGAGGCCTCTAGGTGATCCTGTTGTGGATAACAGTGTGCTGATTATGTTGAGCCCCATCACATTGCAGAGCCTCCTAGAAGACAGGCTTCTATAATCACTGAAAGAAGACTTGTCTATTCATCCACACAGGGAAGATCAAGTGGATGAAAAATGTCTATTGCCCAGATTTCAATATGCACTTGCATAGACACCCCATGGAACTTGTGTAACAACATATATATATCTGGGACAAACAGCACAGGTGAACTGGACCCAGAGTTTAACAAGAAGAGGGACTAGATTGCTTTGGGGAGATTGCAAAGCTCTTTTCCTAATCCCCAGCATCCCATAAAAGCAAAAGCTCATCTTTTCAATATAAATATTGTTACTGGTGTAACTCCATTGTAGCAAGATATGGGATACCATTGCCTCCAAAAAAAAAAATGAAGATAAACATCATACAGAACACAATGAAGAGACATATAGTGTGAAACAAACTGCATTCATTTAACCAATAAGGAACTCCCAAAACGAAGAGGAGTAAATGGCATCATTCAAGAATTGTCTGATGGGAAAAGAGGATGGACTGGGCATGTGTCAAGGGTCAGAGTGCTCTAGAAATAGTATCCTTGAGAAATGAGCAAGGCCCCAGCATGCAGCAGACTCTCTGTGGAGAACTTTATGGAGAACAAGGACAAGAATCACACAAGATGGACAGGTGTAGGTGGCTTGCAATCTGCATCATTGGAGAGAGTTCCTGAATCAAAAAAATAAAAATAAAAATCACAGATCCATTTGAGTGGAGGTTTCAAACAAGTGACCTTCTGACCACAGCACTCCAAAGAGAGGCTAAACCAGATTAAAATGTAATTGAGACATAATTAACGAAAACAAAAATAACGTAGAACATAGAAAATGTTAATATGTGGTTTCCTAAGTCATGTGTAGCCTAAAGGGATCTGTTTCTATTGGATTTGACAACATTGCACTTGAGTATTTTAATTATAAGGGATGGCTTACTGGGTAGGGGAAAGGGGACAAACAGATTTGGAAATGAAGGTTATGTAAAAACAAAATACGTAAATTCATTTTTTAAAAATACAGATAATTAGAAGTAATGCTTAATTAACCTCCAAGTGACTTCAATGAATACTGGTTTTATAGCCACAATTTACTCCAGCCATAAGTCCTTTCCAGGTAAATAAGCTTCTTTGATAGCATTCCTTAATATCAATGCTGTGCACACAGCCTCTCAGAAATTTCGGTAGCAAAAGGTCATGCATTGCCTTTTATAGCTAAATAAGGACAGTTTAAAATATTTTTTGAAGTCTGGTCCTTCCTCAGGCCCGTTCTCTCTCTGCTCTTTCCAGCAGATCACCATAGAAAGTTAGAAGGCTGTCCTGTGATTTTTTTTCCCACTACTGTCTCCTCTTACTGAGGGGTGTTCAAGGTGAGGTTAAAAGACCACTTGTCAGGATTAAGTTAGAGGGAAGCTCCATCCATCAGGCACAGAGAGGGTTAGATCAGATTGCCTTTAAAGTACCTTAGAACTCTTAAGTGCTATGATATTAGACCTTTCTCCCTCCCTGCTTTCCCCTGGAGATGACAGGCAGATAACCAGGACCACTTGATTACTCTATGTTTATTATCCTCAGTGTGCTGGGAGTTATATAGGATAACACAATAGGGTACCCCAACAATCTTAGCACAATTTTAAGAATATTAAATATTTATGTGTGTATACACACATACAGACAGACACACAGATATTTTGGAATGACACTCCCAAAGTTGCTTAACTGTGTCATACCCTTTAATACAGTAATACCACTAAAAGGCTTCTACCCAATGAGATCAAAGAATATTTACAGCAGTTCTCTTTGTGGTGGCAAGAACTGGAAATTAAGGGGGTGCACACTTATTGGGGAATGGCTCAATAAAGTATGATATGCTAATGTAATGTAACAATTCTTAGCATGGATCTACAAACTTTCCTCTTGGAGTCCTCAAATGCTTTTCAAAACTTGCTGGTCCCCAGTTCTAGTCATATTGATGGAAGGTGGGTCTGTTTAGACTGAGACCATAATCCAGGCCCCACTGTCCAACTGGTGGCGGCTTTTCCAAATTAAACCTCTTGGTGCATAGAAAAGAATTAAATAGTCTTTGAGGTATGAGCTTTACAAGCCCAAGATTGTCAAGTTAAAGCAAATTTTCTGTTCACTGAATGAGAACAATTATTCCCATCTTAATAATGGACATAACACAGTCAAGTGACTCATACGAAATTTCAACCACAATTTTAAAAGATTCAGAAGCTCAGCTTCTTTCTGTTTGACCTGTCCAAAGTCCTAGACTTATCCCGACTTCTTATTATGTGCTAGCTTTGTCACTTAAACAGAGAAGAAAATAACTTCTTTGTCATATACTGCATGCTAGTAGTACAGAAGGAAGTAATTCAAAATGTCCCCATTGAGTTAAAGATGACATTTAGTGTCAAATGAGGGAGCTGCTGCTTTGGAACCTTTCTCTTCCTTTACTTCTGGCCACACACAAGTTCACTCAAAAGTCAACAACTCCATAAGAATCTCCATCCCACTCCATCTGGAGATTTTCAAGAAACAAATAAAAATTTAACAATCATTGATTAAGTGATTATGCAAGGCACTTTCTCCACCTAAAAAGTCCCCACCCCCATTTTTCAAATGCCTCTACCCATAATCTAGTCCTATATTCACATATATCATGGTACTGATAAAAATTTTCACATAATACAGGTACTTTGTACATAATAATCACCATTATAATTGTTTGTTGATTTGAACTAAATTTACTACTATCTTCATACTTCCTACAAAATCAAGTTCAGACCTCTAATTCTGGCATTCATTGCCTTTCAGGGTCTAGCCCCAACTCTCCAGCTTTATCTTGAAGCACTCTCTCTGTCCTACCATTTTTTAAAATCATTTTGCATAGATATTTCCTTTTCCCTCATCATTTCTTTGTTTTATATATACCTCAGTATATCATATTCCATCCAGCAGAATTTAATTGGGGAAGGTCTTTGTTTTAATTCATCTATATATCTCTAACCACAATGATTTATGTACATATGAGTGACTTTAACAAATGTTTGTTGATTTGATTTAAACTTATTGCTTCTCAGGATCATAGCATGATAGTTACTTAGAGCTAGAAAGGATGTTAGGAATATCTAGTCCAGAGGTTCCCAAACTTATTTGACCTAGTACCTCCCTTTAAAAAAAATTACTCATCTATTTTCTTTAACCCTTTAACATTTTTAAAAATGTGCCTACTTTCAAAAAAAATACACTCTTTTTTCAAATAATAAATTTTAAATTTAATAATTTATTGTAAATTTGGGGGGGGGGGAGGGTTCCTGCATTGAAATTCTGATGACACAATATTGTGTCATGCTGTATCATATTGTAAACAAGTCATCATACACACATATTCCGGCCAAAGTATGCTGGACTTCCTGACAATATGTGACACACTCACCTGCCAACACTTGTTTGTTAAGACCTGTTGGCAGACTTGACCACTGATCAGTTATAACTTGCATTTTGTGTGT
>CM053587.1:129246566-129269113 GCA_028646515.1 Pseudochirops corinnae
TAATAAAGGTCTCATTTCTCAGATATATAGAAAATTGAGTTACATCTGGAAGAATATGACTCATTCCCCAAATGATAAGCGATCAAAAGATGAACAGGCAGTTTTCAGAAAAAGAAATCAAAGCTATCTATAGTCATATCAAAAAAATGATCTAAATTTATCAGAGAAATGAAATTAAAACAAACTCTGAGGTACCACCTCAAACCTAATATGACAGAAAAAAATGACAAACATTGGAGGGAATATGGAAAAATAAGGATACTAATGCATTGTTGGTGGAATTGTGAACTGATCCATTCATTCTGGAAAGCAATTTGGAACTATGCTCAAAGGCTTATGAATAAATAAAAATATAAAATAAAATATGCTCAAAGGCTTATGAATAAATAAAAATAAATAAAAATAAAAAAATATATAAAAATAAATAAAAATATAAATAAAAATATAATATAAGTACATACTTTGACTCAGCAATACACTACTACATCTGTATCCCAAAGAGATCAAAGAAAAAGGGAAAAGACATATTTATAATAGCTCTTTTTGTGATGGCAAAGAATTTGAAATCGGGGGGATATTCATTAATTAGGGAATGGCTGAAGAAACTTTGGAATATAATTGTGATGGAATACTATTGTGCTATAGGAAATGACTAGCAGGATGATTTCAGAAAAACATGGGAAGACTTATATGAATTGATGCAAAATGAAGTGAACAAAACCATGAGAACATGGTACATAGTAACAGCAATATTATATAATGATTAACTGTGAATGACTTAGCTCTTCTGATCAACTCAATAATCCAAGACAATTCCAAAGGACTTATGATGAAAAATGCTATCCACCTCCAGAGGTGGATCTAGACTGTGATGAGTCTAAATGCATATTGGAGCATAATTTTTTTCAGTTTACTTTGCTTCCTTTTTTGCAACATGGTTAATATCAAAATATGTTTTGCATATCATATTTCTCACCTTCACAATGGAAAAGGATGGGTGAGAGGAAGGGAATTTAGAACTCAATTTTTTAAAATTGATGTAAAAATAAATAGATATTTTTTAAAAAGACAGGGAGAGATTTATATGAACTTTCATTGAGTGAGGTAAGCAAAACCAATTAGAATAAGAATTTAAACTAATATCAACATAATTAAAATGAATAATTTTGAGGATTTTGATAAACTGATGAATGAAATGAGAAAAACCAAGGGGCTAAAACCTCTGGACCAGCCTTGTTAGGTCTTACCTACTACTCTTGACATTATATGGCTTAAAGCTGCAGGTGAACATTTTCTTCCCTTCCCTTCTCTTCCCTTGGCTTCCCTTCCCTTCCCTTCCCTTCCCCTCTAAGGTCAATGCCCTGTTCTTCAGATCAGAACTTCCAGAGCAATACTTGCTCCAGTGGGAATTCACGACTAGGTTGTAAGCCCCCTGCAAGCAAATCTATAACAAGCTACCTGCCCAAGAGGTAAATTTGACTCTTTAACTCTGCTAATTAGCTTTGAAGTACAGTGGCAGCTTGAGGGGGTTTTGCTGCTCTGATTATGACAGAAACAATCTTTCTCCTCATGATTAAAACCACAGGCAGAAGAAAAAAAAACCTTGTCCAGGATGATTCCCCCATAGTAGTTTTCCAAAATCAGAAAAATGTTACCTCTAGCAATGTTTCTATGCCACATCCTCAGGCTTGTTCTTTATTAATGCTTTATAACCACTGAACAGTTTCTTATTAAGTCCTACAGTTTTACAACTAATTCAGGGACCAATTTGTTTTCTTAAAGGAATCAATTTTTTTTCCCTTTGCTCATTTTAAACATATTTGAACACAACAGGTATCATTTTTGGTGCACTTTTACTTTGTTTTTTCAATTAGTAAGTATCTATTTCTATTGTCTCTCCCTTTCAATTTCACTCCATATATGCAAACAGTAAAAAGAAGGAAAACAAAGGCCTTGTTTAAAAAAAAGGTGTATATATACATACATGTATATGTATGCATGTATGTATATATATATATATATATATATATGGACAGGGGGAGGATCAGGCTAACAAAATTCCCACATTGACCATGTCCCAAAATGTATATCTTATCTGACACCTTGACTCAGTTTCCTTGTTTGTGAAATGAAGACAATCATCCCTATAGTGAATGCTTAATTCACAAAGATGTTTTGGAGAGTAATGAAATAACATACGTGAGATGCTTTTCAAGCTCAAATTCCTACGTATATGTCAAATATTATTATTAGTCAGGTATTCAAATCACAGTCATTGACAATAAACATTAAGGGCCTACTAAGTGCTAGGTGAGGTGCTAAGCACTGGGGATAAAAGTAAGAAAAAGAATGGCAGTGTCTGCCCTCAGGAAATTTATAGTCCAATGGGGGAAGACAACACATAAAAGGAAAAAGGGCTTGACGTTAATGGAACTGAAAGGAAGCAGAACAGAAGATAGAAAATGAGGGATTTGCTGGAAAGTTCTGAGCCTTCCATAAAGGAAATCTTTGAGAGGAGTTTACTGCTCTATTCTCCTGCCCTCCAATCAAAGTGGAGGGGAGGGACTAGTAGTGAGCTGGTATTAAGAATTAAAACCCAGTTAATCTCCAAGAAGCTATCTCTCCTTATATCAACTGAACCCACCATCACTTCCTAGGTTCTCTCTCCTTAGAGCTCTCCTCTACTCTAATCAAGACAATATCCTTACCATCATACTTTCTTGCCTTCTTCTGAGCTACTCCACCCACCTAAAATGCTTTCCCCTTCTCTGCCAATCTAAATATTCTCAAAGTTGATTTCACCTCCTTTTGAAGCTTTCTCTGTTCAACCTCATCCTACCCTGATCATTCCTTTCTTTTGTACTCCCTCCAAACGTATGTATATATTTTGTACTATACAATTTCACAGTCACTTAACAAACTTAATGGATTGAAAACAGAGATATGAAAGAATTTCCTCATAGTTTTAATATCCCCTGAGGATCATTTTCTACTCATTTATTGAATTAATATCTTAAGTTCATAGCTAAATTGTAAGGCTTTTTAGGGCAAGAACTGGATCTTGCTTCCTCTATAGTAGCTCTCATACAAGTACTCATAAATGATCAACAAGTGTGAATTTGATCAACTAATTTTTCTTTTCTCTCTTTTTATTTTTTGCTTTTTGGAGGGCAACTGGGGTTAAATGACTTGCCCAAAGTCACACAGCTAGTAAGTGTGTTGAGTGTCTGAGGCCGGATTTGAACTCAGGTCCTCCTGATTCCAAGGCCGATGCTCTATTCAGTGCGCCACCACCTAGCCGCTCCGATCAACTAATTTTTCAAAGAATTTGGCACATTCTTTTTGTTCTCTCTCAGATATCTCTGGATAATGGCACATTGAGAGAAAAACTGAATTCCCAGAATATGGCCTTCATTCAAAACCAATATACTGCCTTAACAGCTCTCCTCCTACAAAGCATCCCCCACTAATGGATTTGTCAAGATTGTGCAATATTACTTAAAAGATACAAAAACAGGTGACCATATTTAATGATCTCTGATTCTTAATGTCAAAGGAGGCATAAAGCAGAAAGATATATATGCTCTAAAGGTGTTCACTGCTGTTATGGCAAAGATAAAACATAAAGTCCAAATAAAAAAGAGATGCTATATAGATGGTAATGTTATTCAAACATATATGACTCTTCATAATCTCCTAAAATAAGATATATAATTATTCCAAAATAAAATTTAACCTAACCATTCACACAGGAAAAACCAAGAGGATGAAAAAGGCCTGTGTCCAGACTGTGGTATACAGTTGTATAGCGTTCATCTAATAGTATGTACATCTTGGACAGACACTGTAAATGGACAATGAGTTAACCTCAGAACTAACAGAAAATGAGAATGGATTGAGGTGATATGATAAATTTAATGACCCTGAAACAAAAGTTCATCTCCAACAGCCACCCACTTCCCCTCAATTGTACTTTTTTTTTTCCTTCAGTATAACCCTCCAAATACCCCATGCTTTCATGATGTCCTGGGTTTTTCCAGTCACTGAGAAGAGTTTTAGTCAATATGTTATGCGCACACACCTCAAGAGCATATGCTTAAACCTTCCCCCTGTCCCTCAGACTCCATCACATATGAGATTACTTACTTGACTTAACTTTTAGTTCAGCCCTGTTCCATTCTACTTCTGGACTAAATTCCTTTCTCTCTGTCCCTAAAGTAAAGGCTAAAATGCCTCCTTTATCGTCACTCTCATTACGATGGCATATATTATGGGTAGAGAAGCCATAGAAAAGGAGACAAAGTTCACTTTTACTGATTACCCAGTGTATACAAAGGAATATGATTGGCACTGGAAACAAGAGATAAATTGACTGTTTTACTGATGTCTGAAGAATAGCCAACACTGTATAGATAATCTACTTCTAAGTCACTATTTAACCTTGGACTCAGTGTGTTCTCACCTGTACCACTGAGAAAGCTCTTTCAGAGGTATCTATAATCATAGATTTAGAGCTAGAAGGTCAATTGGTCAATAAACATTTATTAAGCATCAACTATAGGCCAAACACTGTGCTAAGTGCTGGGGTTACAAATGTGAAAAAGAAAAAGTTTCTGCCCTCAAGGAGTTTACAGCCTCATAGGGGAAAACAACACACTATAGGAAACTGAAGAGCAAGGAGACAGGTGTGCAGGTGCAGGTGTATAATGGGTCGTAGTCTAGTCCAAAGTGCAGAAACGTCTGGCCTGAAAGCCCTCATTAAATAGAAGCTTGGAGGAGGGGGAGTTTGCCCCACCCACTAGCCCTCCAGTCATAGGGACAGAGGGTACTGGTGAGGTGTGACTGTTAAAGTTGATATAATCCTGCAGGATGATGCGGTTTCCTGATGAAATGGTAGAACCCAGTCCAAACGGTACAAGATGGTTGGAAATGAATGGTCCAAGAAGAGAACTTGGAGATCTAGGCAGTGGCCAAGCTGAGATTTGAACCTAGATTTTCTGAGGTCACATTCAGCCCACTTTCAACTGTACCATGCTATGCTTTCAAGCTATTATGTTCTATGATGACTTCATGATACTTTTCCTAAAACACAGTGGTTGCAAGATGAAGAGAGCATTAAGGAGGAGGCAACTCTGAGTTCTGAGTGAGAGCTCCCCAAGTGATAGGTATAAGCAGTGGATTACTTGTCTTCTACTTGTCCCTTTTTTTTTTTTTTTTTTTTTTTTTTTGCTTTTTGGAGGGGGGAAGGCAGGGAAATTGGGGTTAAGTGACTTGCCCAAGGCCACATGGCTAGTAAGTGTTAAGTGTCTGAGGCCAGATTTAAACTCAGGACCTCCTGACTCCAGGGCCCATACTCTATTCACTGTGCCACCTCGCCACCCCAAGCCTTCTCCTTTTGACTTTGCTACTGCTTTTTATGGGTAACTAGGTGGCACAGTGGATAGAGTGCTGGGCCTGGAGTCAGAAAGACTCATCTTCCCAGGTTCAATTCTGACCTCAGATACTTACTAGGTAGCTGAGTGATCCTGGGCAAATCACTTAACCCTTGTTTACCTCAGTTTCCTCGTCTGTAAAATGAGCTGGAGAAAGAAATGGCAAAACTCTCCAGCATTTTGCACAACCAAGAAATATGCCAACCCCTAATGGGGCCATGAAGAGTTGGAAATAACAATAAAATCACTTTTTATAGAACCAATACTTGCCCAGTCTTACATGATTTATACCTTTGACTCTTCCTTCTTCCTCACCTCTCCTATACAATGACTTTTCAAGTACATGTTTCACCTCCATCCTCTCTCCTGCATTCCCATTGCTGCTTCCACTGCACAAGCCTCTATTACAACCCATCTGGAACATTTCAAAAGCTGTCTAACAGGGCTTCCCACCTTCATCTTCTCATTCCAATCTATCCTTTATCAATCATCTGAACTAATCATTCTAGTGCATTGATCTGAGCATACTACTGCTCTGCTCAGAAATGATCTATTGCTGTTGCTATACATGTAAAGTTCAAACTCATTTGTCTGTCATTCAAGGTTCTCTGCAGTCTATCATCCCCTTATCCTTCCTTATTTATTTCACATTCCTATTTTTCCACAGACTCTAAGCTGTGGCTGAACTGATGTACTCTATGTCCCCTAAAGAGACACAGTGCCCTCCTGCCTCTATGCCTTTATAGACCCTCCCTCCCTCCATATTTTCACCTGCAGAATTTCTAGCTATCCTTTAAAGTCCAATCCAGATATGACCTTCTCCATGAAGTCTCACATAATTCCTAGGCAGCTAAAAGCAAAATATTTAGAGCATTGGGCCTGTGGTCAAGAAGATCTAACTTCAAATCCAAACTCAGACACTTGGTAGCTTTGTGATGCTGGGCAAATCACTTAAGCACTGTCTGCCTCAGATTCCTCAACTATAAAACTGAGATAAAAGCACCTACATCACAAGGGTGTAGTAAGAATCAAATCTCTGTCTCTCTCTCTCTCTCTTTCTCTCTCTCTTCCCCTCTCCCTTTTTCTCATCCTCCTCCTTCTTCTTCTCCTCCTTCTTCTCTTCTTCTTCTGCTTCTGCTTCTTCTTCTGCTTCCTCTCTCTCTCTCTCTCTCTCTCTCTCTCTCTCTCTCTCTCTCTCTCTCTCTCTTTCTCTTTTTTCCCTTTCCTCTCCCCCTTTTCCAGTCTCTCTCCCTTTCTTTTTCTGTCTCTCCCCCCTCTCCCTCACTCCTTTACCACAAGATATTCTGAATTCTCTGATTCCAATTAGCTTCCTGATATTTCTACAAACCTCACAGACCATTCATTACCAAGTCTTTTCACTCAATTCAAACATCCTATCAATATCACCCTCTAATTCATCACATGGATTTCCAGGATTTTTGTACTTAGTCTAAGGTCTTTGATTGATCAGTTGAGGCATGTTCTCACTTAGTTAAGGTGTAAAGACACAGCATCCTATTACTTTAATTGGAGAGGGGTAATTGTCTAAGCTGACGCCCCACATACCTTTACACACAGATCATTATTTACCAAAGTTCAGGTATAAGAATGATCACAACTAGACTCATCTCAATCCATCACTGTAACCACAGATGGTTTCATTCCTGAGAGTTCCATTCTATTTAATTATTTCAAGATAACAACTAAAGCCACTTCTTAAAAATTCTCTTCATCCTCTTTATAAAATAAAGGCTACCACAGTTTTATCAGGAAAAAAATCTGACCATCTTTTTTTCTCTCTCAGTCTCACTCCAGACTTGACAACAAACTAGCATCTTCATTTTCTCTCAAGCCATCATTCTAAACAGTCTTTGTCCAGACTTGTTCCTCACAAAATTCTCTTTATAATGTTACTTTACAAAATAACAGTTATAGCCAGAAAGAATTTTTTTTCTGTCTTCTCTTCTGATTCCTCTTAGAGTCTAGTCTCACAGATCAAAGAAAAACTGCTATGTTCTCCCTGACTCCATAGAAAGAAACATTATAGAGAGTGATAGTAACAGCTGTTAACTTTTAGAATCTCTGCTTTTAAAGAAACAGCAATGGTTTCTACAACTTTTATAAAAGGAAGTTTTGAAACAAAAGTTACACTGATAAGGTAAAACCTACAGGAAGAAAATATATAGGGAAAAGAAATTCCATTTCCTCTTTAAATTAAGAACTAGAAAAAGAACTGATTCAAATTTACAAAAAACAAGTCATTTCCCAATAAATAAATGCTCAAAGGATATGAACGAGTAGTAATTTTTTAAAATTAGGGGCTAGGAAAATCAATCAATTAACAAGTGTCTATTAAGTGCCTAACAATACGCCAAGCATTGTGCTACATTCTGAAGACACAAAAACAGAAATGGCATCATCCCGGCCCCTAAGGGATTTACATTCTATTGGGCTAGATAACTTTCAGACATCAAAGTTTATATACGGAATTCCATCTCTACCCCCAATTAATGTAATTGTAAAGCGTTAAGAGTTTGAGTGGTCACATTCTTTCAAATGTGTGAAGGGATAGCATATACTTATCCCTCTTTTTAATTGGGCCAAAAAAAGAAATAGTGTGAATTACTGACCAAATAAGCTAACCGTGCCCACTGGAAGATTTAAATAACAGTAGAATTTCAGCAATGGACTTACTCTGGTAACAAAAAAAGTTAGCAAAAGACTCAAGATAGGAGATCCTTTAGGTGGCAGACCCTTAGTTCTGAACTGAAGGACAACAAAGAGAGGTGGGAGAGGGAACTCACAAGAAGTATTGCACTCCCCATCAGAGAAATGAAAAGTCTGAGAGACATAGTTTCTTGGTAATCAATAATCAATTTATTAATTAGACTAGTAGATAATCAATAAATTGAAGTCAGTGGTTCTCTTGAAAACAAAAGATCCCTCATGGAGGCCACTGAATGTTTAAAATTTTGAAAAAAGAGGAGTTCCTAAGGGCGAAAATCAACTCTGATTGGTTAACAATAAATGAGAGAGGGCTGCTAGGTGGTGCGGTGAACAGAGCATTGGCCCTGGAGTCAGGAGGACCTGAGTTCAAATCCGACCTCAGAGACTTAACACTTACTACCTTGTGACCTTGGGCAAGTCACTTAACCCCAACTGCCCTCCAAAAAAGCAAAAAACAAAAATAAACAATTAATGAGAGAATTAATGTTATGCCAGGTGGGCATTTTTTCTAATGAGGGGTGGATACTAACTCTGATCATGTCAGTACTTTGCCAGATATCTCCCCCTCCAGCAATCTATACAAAAGAATCTATTCTCTGACTAGTCCTCCCTGAGTTGAGCAATGGTGAGATTTCAGTAGTAATTCTACCTAGATAAGATGGTCTGAGAGGGGTGAATTTTTGGGCAGGGTCAGAAATGTCCTTGAGAGGCTAGGCTTTGAATGAGCAAGCAAAAAGATAGTATCTTTGGGTCCCATATAGAAAACTAATTATTAATATAGTAAGAAAATAATCAATTTTCTCACTCTCCTCCCCCTGCGCCCCCACAACTAACCACATTATTGCAGAGGCTGAACCAGCATCAGACCATACACCCTCCTAGGAGTAGCAGAAGACATAACTAGAATAAACATAGACAAAGATGGATACAGAAAATAGCCCTTCAATGGAGAGAGCAGCTTCAAGGAATATGACCTCTTTTGGTAAAGAAAATGCTAGTTATGGAATCTAGAAAGATATTAATCCTTGGATTCCAGAAACAATTACACTTGACAGGAACTTGATGGGGACTCTACAAAGGGACAAAAATGTCTTTAACTAACCAGGAGATGTGAGTTTTACCTTTGACACCACATGTGTCTCCCTAACATTATATTCTAAATTTCAGTCCATTCTTTCCCAGGGCCAGTACTCAGAAACAGAGTGCACCTTATTTAGGGGAAATATTTTATACCTCTTGTTCTTATTATACCTTCTCAGTAAATTCCTTTTCTAAAAACTAATGTATTTCAACTATTTGATTAATAATGGAGAGAATAGCAGTGTGGGCTCACAAGCAACAGCACCAGAAACCACATCAATCCTTCACGGTACCCCTAAAATCCTGAGAGAAGGAGAAGTCAACTATTTTCTGAGGACCCAACTTGCCAGTTCAAGTTAGTGTTGAGTAAATGATTCCATAGTAGGTGCTACATTAAGAATTACTATATAAATATACATACATGTGTGTATATAAATATATATATACATGCGTGTTATATATTATATATTTAATATACATCTATGCATGTATATACAAATACATATCTGTACCTTAAAGGAAAATAGGGATTCCAAGAAACAGAAGGAGAGAATATATCTAATCATTAGCACTGATATAGGAGATGGAATATTTAATGTGAGGAATAGTAAGAATTCTAGTAGGGGCAGCTAGGCGACCAAGTGAATAGAGGACCAGCCCTGGAGTCAGGAGAACCTGAGTTCAAATCCGAACTCAGACCCTTCTCACTTAACTAGCCATGTGACCTTGGGTAAATCACTTAATCCCAATTGCCCCACCTTCCCCCTTCCAAAAAAGGAAAAAAAAAAAAGAATTCTTGTAGCTAGACTATGGAGTATGTAAATGGAAGCAATGTAAAATGAGTCTGAAAAGGTAGTTATAAGCCAACTTGTAATGTCTATAAATGCCAAGGAAATTTGTACTTGATCCAAGGGGTCAGAGGGAGACACTGAAGTTTATTGAGCAGGGGAGTAATCTGGCAAAATCTCTACTTTAGGAAAATCCTTTTGACAGCTGTGTAGAGGACAAATTGGAGAGGAGGCAGACCTGAGGCAGGGAAACCAATCAGAGGACTGTTACAGTAATTGTCAGGTGAGACAGGTGAGATTTAGGAAAGGAGATACACCAATAAATATGGTATTTCTTCTGTGTCTCTTTCATCGCTCCTTTCTCAAGGGTAGCTATGACTTAACCAGGAGTGAAAGCCTTACAATATCAGCATCAAGAGTAGGTGAATGACCTACAGCCAAGTTGCATAAGCAGGTCCCCTTCACTTCTGAAGGTGGCTTCTCTGATAACATGAGAAGCCAAAGCAATATCAATTCAGGAAATGGCACTGCCATATTGGGAACTTCCAACCAAGGCCAGTTTAGAATAAAACTCTTCCTCCTGCAAGCCTCAGGTCTCATCAGAAGCCCAAGCTATTCAGCAGCCTGGTCTTTTTTTTTTTTTTAGCACCTTGAGGACTGTTAGAAAAGTACTTTATAAACCATAAAGTGCTATAAATATAAGTTATTACTATGGTTACTGCAGGTGTAAATATAGGGCATTCTCATATGCCCTAGGAACACAAGGGTCACCAAATGTGAATGGGAGTAATTAATTTAGCAGGGCACCTGGCGGGTTGTATGATTTGTCCTAGATGTCAGAAGGAAAGCGATGATATATTAAGAGCAGTGGGTTTTCCAAGGGGACATTTACATTGCATTATTTGGGGGAATGCAAATGAATGAACAGTGAAAGTGACCTTGGGTCCCATGGTTCAAACCAGTTCTCTGCTAGCTAATAGCCAGGCTGATTGAGAACATTAGGCAGGGAGGAGGTTACAGATGTCCTGTTTATTAGACAGAAAACATTAACATCTTGGTTATACATTGAAACACAGTAAGATATGAAAATAAACAGAGGGCAAAGGGCAAAAGTTCACTGAATTTCTACCAAGCTGAATTATATATATATATACACACACACACACACACACACACACAGACACACACACGCTTCACTCAGATATATAAGAGAAGGAATACAGAGAAAGCTTTTTTTTTTTTTTTAATGGAGCTGTTTTAACCTTTGCAAGGTTAGCAAGGCTAATGAAATTCAGTCAAGAAACTGCTTAGTGAAAAAGCAAAGGAGTCTGGGTCTGATCTCAGAGCTGAGGATGGTAACACATAGCCTCCTTGGGGAACTAGAAAGAATCATGGAATGTTAGAGCTGGAAAGGCCTTTAGAGGTCATCTCATCCCACCCCCTCATCCTACAGATGAAAAAATAGAAGCCAAGAGAAGCTAAGGGACCAGTACAAAGCTACACAGTCAAGTTCATGACAGAACCAGAACTGGAAGCCAGCTTTCCTGATACTCAGACCAGGGCTTGATCTTTCATGCCTAAAAGTAGCTGATGAGTCTTTTTCTTGGAACTGAGATTTCTTTTATGTGCTCATCTATAAGAAAAATAAAAATAATGACAGCTTACATTTAAGTAGCAGTTCATAGTTAGAGTTATAGACTTAATCCCTTCCTATTTGTCTGACTTCTCCTTCTTCATCTCCTAACTATGGAGGTTCCCCAAAGCCCTGGTCCTTTTCTCTTCTCTCCCTACGTGCAATACAAAGGTTCTTAACCTGAAGTCACAGTACTTTAAAAAAAATTATAAACATATATCAATACAATTGGTTTCTAATCCTACATATTTTATTTTACACATTTAAAAAATATTATTCTGAGAAAGGGTCCATAGGCTTTGCCAGACTGTCAAAAAGGGTCTATGACACACAAAAAGTTAAGAACCCCTGCTCTATATTCAATTTCTCTGTGTGTCTCTTCTCTGTCTCTATCTCTCTTGGGCTTATGGGTTTAATTATGATCTCTATTTATCTATTCATAGATATGTTTATCTATATGTGTATATGTTTGTGTGTATATATGTATGTGTGTATGCATATGCATACACACATATAAACATATCTCAGGCCCAAGTCTCTCTTTTGAATACATTAGTCTCATATCAGCAACTGCCTGCCCAAAATTTCAAACGATGCTCCAGAGACATGTCAAACTCAACACGTCCATGTTTTGTTGCTATAGATCTATTTTTAGCAATAGACTTGACAAACGTCTCTGATGCTATCACTGGAGAGGGGATGAAAGCTGGTCAATAAGATTATTTCAGAACTAGATGACTAACCAGGCCCAAAGAGTTAATGGTTTGAAGGCAGCTTGTAAGGAGGAGCAGTTTAACTTGGGATCATATATTTAGAGCTAGAAGGAATCTTAGAAGCTTTGATTTTACCTCTCCAGGCTTTTGGAAAATCTTTCTTCACCATTCCCCAGTAGCCACCTTAACCTGTAGGATGCCTTTGCCCCAAGGGCACCTTTCTCTACCTAGTCAGTCTCTCCCAACACCTCCATTTTAAGAATATGTCCAGGCTACTCACATGCACTCATCCTTTCCTCTCTAGGATCCACTGGTGGGAACCTTCTCTCCTCCCTCCCTTGACTTTTCAGCTTCCTTTTATATGTCTTTCTTCCTTATAAGGAATGTAAACTCCTTGAGGGCAAGGACAATTTTTTTTAATTGTATTTATATCCTTAGTGCTTAGCACTATGCCTGACACTTAGTAGTTAAGTAGGCACCTAAAGGTAATGGTTTATGAAGCAGTTAGAGCTGGGTCTGGAATCGGGAAGAACCAAGTTCAAATCTAGCCTCAGACACTAACCAGCTATGTGACCCTGGGCAAGTCACTTATCCTCTGCCTCAATTTTCTCAACTCTAAAATGGAGATCATAATATCACATACTCCGAGAGTTGTTGTGAGGATAAAATAAGATAATATTTGTAAAAAATGAAAGTGCTTAGTATAGAACCTGGAACATAGTAGGCACTATATAAATACTTATTCACTTCCCTCTGATAAAATCTTGTTGACTTTGATTTGACAGAGGTACAGAGAAATGAAATGTTTTGCCCCAGGTCATATGCCTATGAGCTATGAATATGCCAGTGTAATTCTAAATTGCAAAATATAACAGATGCTCCACATGGAAGACAGAATGAAAACATTTATTCAAACACCAGAAAGCCAAATCTCAACACCAGAAAGCCAAATCCATCATAGTAACAAAGAAATCCATACACAGTAACAATGTTGAGAGCACCACCAACCTCAAGCCTTCCCCCTGCTAGGGCCTTCCCACAAACAAAAACTCATAGCTTGCTTCCTGCTTCCTTTCTCTCCCTCAGCTCTAAATGCTCTCACCAACTTCCTCTGGGCTCTGCTCCACCCCTCCTGTTCTACCTGTTCAGCAAGCTCCTCCCACCACAGGCTTCATGTGACTCAGGCTTCCACATGATTCAAGCAGGTCACATGGACCCATTAATGGATGGGAAACATCTTCCCATTTACCTTACCATTACAAGAAAACATATGAGAGGGGTAGGATTTGAACAGGAGTCCTCTTGACTCCAAATCCAGTATTTCTTATATTATTTCACACTGGCCCCCTATTTTTATCAACAAATAAAAAAGGCATAGATTGCATATATATATATATATATACACACACACACACACACACACACACACACACACACACACACACACATAATATACACATTTATATATGTGTATGTATATACATATAATTACATATTAGAGAGAAAGAGAATGCAGATTTATAGAAGGCACAAAGCTGGGAGTGATAGGTAAAATAATTGACGATAAAGGCAAGATTCAAAAGTATCTTGGTACATGAGAACATTAAATAACATGAGGCAAGACAAAATCTAATAGTGATAAATGTAAAGGCTTGTATATGAGTGTTGTTGGGGGTTTTTAAATCAATTTCACAAGTATAAAACATAGAAGGTGTATCTAGGCAGTGCTTCCTATGAAGAAAAGGTGGTAGTTTCCATGGACGACAATCTCAGTATGAGTTAGTTTGATACAACAACCAATAAAGCTAATGCAATCTTAGGGTACTTTAAGTGAGATAATGTCTAGCAATAGGGAGGTGATAGCCCTGTTGAAACTACATCTAGAGGGGCAGCTAGGTGATGTGGTAGATAGAGCATTGGCCTGGGAATCAGGAGGACCTGAGTTCAAATCTGCCTCAGGTGCTTAGCTGTATGACCCTGGGCAAATCACTTAACCCCAATTGCCTCCAGTTGGAATACTATACTCAGTTCTGAATGCCACATAATAAGAATGATAGAACTAAACTAGGAAGTATACAGAGGACAAGCAAAATGGTGAAAGGCCTTGCAACCACACCATATGAGGATTGGCTAAAGGTTGATTAGCCTGGAAAAGAGAATACTTATGGGTCAAACATGATAGTTGCCTTCAATACTTGAAAGACTGTTATATGGAAGAGGGATTAGGTTTATTCTACTTGACCCTAGAGGACAAAACCAGCAGGACCGGTGTACAAGTTGCAAAGAGACAAGTCTAGACTTGAAATCAGGAAAAAAAAATTCTTAATAAGTAGGGTTATCAAAAAAAAAAAAAAAAAAGAAAGAAAAAAATGGACTGGCTTGGAAAATAAGGAAACATGCACATTTCCTTATTTTCAGACTCTGTGTTAAGTCCTTTACAATTATCTCACTTGATCTTCTCAACTATGCTGGAAGCTAGGTGCTGTTGTCATCTCTGTTTTACAATCTGGAGAACTCTGAGGCAAGCAGAGGTTGACTTACCCAAGGTTACATAGCTAATAAGTGCTTACGGTCATTCATGCCCTCCATTCTATCCACTGTGCCACCTAGCTGCCACTAGAGAGATAATGAATTCTCCCAAAGTGGAGATCTCCAAGGGAAAAAATATATATATTATCACTTGTTAGATAGTTTATAGAAGGGATTCTTGCTTAGATGCAGTTTAGAATAGATGGCCTTTGAGTTCCATTCCAATTCTGAGATAATGTTTCATTACTGAGTGACCACTAACTTGACAGCACCTATGTATTCATATCACCTTTCCTAGAAGTATGAGAAGTTGCATCCTCCAGAGATGGTTCAGCTCCTTCATCTCTAGAAGGAATCTCACTTATTCTATCACTACAAGTTCAGTGTTCCTTTTTCCTATCCTTCTCTGCATCGCAGCCCTTTCACCAGCCAATCTTCTGACACTGGTAAGAATTCCCTCTTTAACTATTCTGGGTTTTTTGTCTTCATTTCCTCCATGAACCAGTTCTTACAAGCCTTCCAGTGAGATGGAGGGCCATCAGATCTTGCCATCTGCCACTACCTCCTAAAGTCCTCTTAGGCTTACCATGTGCCCTGTAGCTATGTCCTCCAGATGCTTGGACACTGTCTTCTGATACCCTAATGAGCCCTGACCTTTGCCATCCACCCACTACAATCCCTTAGGACTTCCAGGTCTCTGCATCTGCTCTGCAGACAAGCTCTTTTATAGATGTTGTCTCTTCTAATTAGAGTATGAGCTCCCTCAGAACAGACTATCTCATGTTTTTTAGTTGTATCTCCAGCGCTTAGTACAGTGCTTAGCATATATTAAGTGTTTAATAAATGCTTTTCATTCATTTATTCCTTATAGTCTTTCAAAGAACACTTCATTTAATAAATCAACAGGATTTTATTAAGCATCTATCATTTCCTAGGTTCTCAAAATACAAATTCCAAAAAACCCTAAAAGAGTCTATATTCTCCCAAATAACAGTAATACTTCCACTCCTTTCATTTTCTCCTCTAGCATGGAACAAACTTGTATTGTGTGTGTATATATGTACATATATTTGTGTTATGTGGTACTGGGAGAAACCCAAAGTTTGTGTTTGTGTTACATGGTACTAGGAGAAATCCAGTGTTTGTGTTTATATGGTACTGGGAGAAACCATCTATACAGGTCAATGAAAAATTCTCCATTTCCTCCATGCTTGTTTGAAGTAAGTTTTATAGTCTTCCTTATAGTATCCCCTTAGCTAACCCTCAAGGGAAACTACTGTGTCAAACTTCCAATTTGCAGGACATGAGATTGGAGAAACTAACACTTTATCACCCCACTGAGGGCCAGGTACTTTGTACTTCCCTCTACTTTTCTGGACCCTAGACTCTCTGGCTCCACTAGGAATCCAAGGATTAATTTATTTGGCAGTTAGAAGGAGATAAAATATAAAGAGAGAGAACACTAGGATAAAAGAAAAAAAATCTAATGAGATAAGAACACCCTGTGTTCTCTTGTCACTGTTCTCTAGAATCACCTGCTTTTTTCCTACAAACTCTTACCCAGTTTGGTAAGAAGTAGAATAGAAGAGAGAACAGGACAGGCAAGGCTGGATTCATTTAGAGCCCAGAAGCAGCAAGACATAAGACTTAAGGACAAAAGAGAAAGTGTACTTACCAAATGGGATCTGTGAATCTCATTCCACCTTGCTGCTGCTCTTGAGAATCTTCCTCTGCTTCCTTGGGTGCTAGGTAATCTGTGTTCAGTTCTAGGTGCCCCATTTTAGGAAGGTCATCAACAATTTTGAGGTGGATGACCAGCACAATGAAAGAAGGATTTGGAGGATTCATTTTGGAGAAGTAGGAATAACAAATAGAAGTTGCTCAGAGGCAGATTTTAGTTCAAAGTAAGAAAAAGATTTCTAGCAATTAGAGTTGTCTCAAAGAGAAATAGACTAGCCAGGAAGGCAAAGCCATAACTAGGGCAGCTGGGACTTGGAGGACACAGGCAGCATTTGTGCTCATTATTGGGTAGAAACCACTCACCTTAGCACCTAGTAAGAAATCAATCAACCAACCCTTATTAAACACCTACTATGTGCCAAGCACTGGACTAAGTGTTAGGTGGACAAAGACAAAAATGAATCAGTATCTGCCCTGAAGATGCCTATATATAATTAGAAGAGACAACATACATTTACACAAATGTTACAAAATATATATGAAATAAATATAAGGTTATTGGGGTAAGCGAGAGCACTAGTAACTGGGGGGGGGGGTGCCAAATAATGAATTATGCTAGTAAGATACCAGATGGCATACTTCCTCCCCACAGCATCTGTACCCAAAGTGAGTTTCACCCAGGCCCAAGGTGCCATGTTCCTTCTACAAGTCTTTCCAGGTGGTATCTCAGAGTCTCCTCCTATCGAAGGTTCCTGGTAGTCTCTGTTTCTGCCCCATAAGGAAGGATCTCTGAGTCTCTCCCCAGATCAGGCCTTTCGTCCTGAGATCTAAGATCTAAGATCTCTTCCCTCCACTCACCCTCCCCCCAGCCCCGTCCGACCACCAAATTTGTCCTAATGCCTTCCCCAGGCATGTCATGTTTTGTGATGCTGCCTCAGTGTATATAGGATTGATAGCTATGGCTCTGCTGTGAAGTGGTGAGTTCCCTGTCACTGGGGATCTTCAAATAGAGGCTAGATGACCATATATTGGGAATGATTTAGAGGAAATTTCTACTCAGGCTTGGGTTGGACTAAATGCCATTTGAAATCTCTCTCAACTTTGAAATTCTTTGATAAAGAGGTATAGTCCCCTAAATGAGAGTGGGCCTAGGGTAGAGGTGGAGGAATGGTGGGATCTCAGCATTTTAGGGCTAAAGGGGACCATGGAATCCATTTTGTTATATCTAAGAGGCTAAATGTTTAGCTTTCAATATGTAACATCCCTTCAGTGACTAGATGGGCTGCTGAAACTTTTAGGGACAAATTCAATAGCACCAAGGCCTGTGGGAGGATGTTACCATTTTGCTGAATGCAAGTAGTAATGTGCTTCTAAAGTTGATTATACTTTTCATTCTACACCCAAGTTTTGAAAAGTGAGGGATGTTAGCTCCTGAAGTGAAGGACAGAGTGTAACACAAACTCCACCTGGAGCTAGTAGAGACTGCTACATGTCCTAGAAAATGAAGCATTCTCCAACAATAAGCCAGCTTACGCCCCTAGAATTCTACCCATTCAGTGGTTTCTACCCCCTTCTCCCTAATGCCCCTCCTACCTGCCTGCCCCAAGCTATCATGATCATATTTGTGACCAGATCAGACCACTGGGCCAGAGAGTCAGTCTGAAGCGTTCCCATGTTGAGACTGAGTCTGTTCCTTGTTGCTCTTGCTCAGCATTTCACTATTCTGCCGCCTCCCAGGCAGGATATTCCACTGCCTGTCTTTAGTGTCTTACCACTATTTGCCCTCCTTGGTCTCGTCCTAAATCCCCAGGGTTCTCACTTTTGATCTCCACCTCCTGGGATTAGTGCCACTCTCTTCCCCCAATCTTTGAGATTTAGAGTCCAGGATGTTAGAGCCCTCTGAGTCTCTGGTCCTAGGCTGTCCCATCTGCCATTCAGTGCTAGTCACTGCCCAGTTGCTGCCCACTGCCATTTCCTGAGCCTTGAAAGTTACATGTGTCCTAGCTCTGATGGTAATGGAAGGTTACTCAGCGTGGGTTTTTTTCTTTGTGGGACGGTTCCCTTTCCTATTGCTCACAGGCTTCTGGCTGACTTCCACAGTTCTGTAGTGGAAAAAAAAACTTCCTATGGTTTTTCATTAGCTTTCTCGGTTATTATTTGGTCAGTTAAGAGCTTCAGGATTTTGCTGGAGTAGGTATGTGGGAGCTGGGTGGTCTTGTTTTCCATTCAGGGAACCATCTTGTCAGGAAATCCTTACTTTTTCAAATACAGCAGGCCTTCTCTTCCTGTCTGACTCATCTTACCTCCTGCTTAATGTAAAAATAAAATAAACATAACCAGACAAAATCCCACCAAAATGGGCAAACTTTCCGTGTCATTTGGATCCGTGATGAGCATGACAGTACAGTGGAAGGAGCATTGTGTGTGGAGTCAGAGGGCCCAGCTTCAAGTCCCAGCTTTATAATCTGGTATCCTAGTAAGCCAATTAAACTCTTTACCCTTCATTTCTTCATCTGCAAAATGAGTATTGTAATGCAATATTTGCTTTACCTACCTCACAAGATTATTTCAAGGAAAGTGCTTTACAATCTATATGGGTTTCATTAATGAGAACTATTATTATTGGAATGAAATAACATCTGGAGGAGGTTTTGCAAACCTTGAATGCAAGTAGTAATGTTTTTGAAGAATTGAAGAATTCTACAAATGTCAATTATTATTATAGTGCTATGTGATAAAGACCTTCAAAGCAACAAAAATGTCATCTGAGTGCATCCAATTTGCCAGATTACTCAAGTGGTCCATTTATTTGAAGGCAGAAAAGCTCTTAGCACTGAAGAATTTTACATCAAATTCAATAATGGCTTTTTAAAAATCCTTTGGAATGGTAGGTGTCAACATATTTAAAGCAACCCTGAGAAGTCCTCTTCTGACACAATAATTCCGCAAATCAATGAAATCTTTATTCCTGCAATTATAATGTCACTTTTAACACCAAAATTATAGGATACCATAATGTTGATCACATGCTGAGTCATACTAGACAAAATAATATTACAAATAATATGAGCCATAGCATCTTTTAAAGGGAAATCAGCACATATGACATACCCACTCATAGTCAATGAGCCTTCTATTGCAATAGAACCTTTAAAATTATTTCAGCAATATGCTGAACTCCTAGTATTGAGTATTGTATTCCAATGGCTTCTTTGCAGATAGAGAACTATCTTTTATACAGATAAACAAAAGGTTCTGCACTATGATGACTATGGTATGATATGCTACTGAGCAGAGCTCTAACTAAGGTGAAGGCACTGGCATTTTGACCCACAGTTCTGAAATTTAGGGAATATCAACAACATTTCAATTCTTTGAGCCAGTAAAAACAACTGAGCTTGGTGTTAGCTAGCAGGAATAATTTAAAACACGAAGCTGTCAGAACATTTTCATTCTTCCTGCAGGACCTGCCTCCACAGCATTTGTTTCTCAGGCCTCCAAGGCTGCTGTCTGTGGGGGTTGCTCTTCCCCTACATTGGAATAATAATATTTCTGGGTCTTTCCCTCCCCTAAGACCATGCTATATTCAAAAGGCTCCCCTTAAGGTACATTTCCATATTCAACTAGGATAGTGATAGGGACTGAACCTCTGATTTTATTGATATATAGAATTCCTCTATGACAAAATAACTTTACCAAAGCACAATGGTACTTTTTAGAGAGTTGCCTAGGTCGTAGAGCACCAAGAGAACATGTAATTTGTCAAAGATTACATGGGCAGTTTATGTCAGTGGCAGAACTTGAACCCAGCTATTCCTGGTTCCTACATAACTAAATTTGTCTTTAAAAGGAATTTGAGGTAGTAGAGCCAAGATGGTGGGAAAAAGGTAGCAAGTTGCCTCTGCTCTCCCCAAAACCCCTCTGAACACCTCGAAATAATGCCATTAAACAATTCCTGGAGCAGCAGAACCCACAAAGAATAATTTTCCATCCAAAGACATCTTGTAAGTTCAGCAGGAAAGGTCTGTCCCACCTGGCTGAACATGGAGCACAGTCCAGCACAGGCCTAACACAGACCCAGGCCCAGCAAACCGGGAGCAGGCCTTGAGAGTCACCAAATCAACAAAGGCAGTATCGACAATATAATCAATCAAGTCCTGATTTATAACATCTGCTGATTTCCAAGGAGCAAATGCTCACTCTGAAAATTTAACAATCAACTCTCATTAGTGCATTTAAGCTGACTGAAGCCAGCACATCCCTGTACACGTGTATAAATATGACATTTGTCCATGTGCGTCAAAGAGAAGAAGACTCCTGGCAATCTCACCCTCCCCTTGATCTCTAAATCCTAACTGGAGGTATAGAAAAATGACTCTGTGGCCTTGGACAGTCATTTATCCTTTCAGGACCCCAGCTTCCTTAACTATAAAGGAAGAGTGATCTCTAGGATTCTTTCCAGTTCTAGATCCATGATCCTATAATGTGGTCTCTAAGGCTCCTTCTGTCTTTAGGAATCTTGAAACAAAAATACAGTATTGACATGTGAACAGCAGAACGTAAGTTGCAAAATATACAGCAATAAATTTCCATTTCAAGAAAGCCTATAGAGGGGGTGGCTAGGTAGCGCAGTGAATAGAGCACTGGCCCTGGAGTCAGGAGGACCTGAATTCAAATCCAGCCTCAGACACTTGACATACTTACTAGCTGTGTGACCTTGGACAAGTCACTTAACTCCAATTGCCTTGGCTTCCCCTTCCCCCAAAAAAGACAGCCTATATAATAAATTCTATCACATTGTGTTCAGAGATGTCCATCTTTTCTTTGCTCTCTTATAAGTTTTCTCTTATTCTCTTCTTTGCATTTTTTACTTTGTTCTTTCTATCTGCCTGCCGCCCCCTTGAAGACTACAATAAAGCATAAATATATATGTGTATATACATGCATGTGTATGTGTATATATGTATATACATATATACACAAACATATATACATGCATATAATTACATACTCATATATATACTTAAATATCAATAATCATATTCATATATAGACATACGTTCATATGCACTTCTTTGTCCTGTTTCTCTGAGGGTCGATAACATCTTCCTTCATAATTCCAAATCTTTGCACATTTTTCTAAGTCCACCAACTCATCATTTCATATACTATAGCAATATTCCAACTTTATATTGTCTAGTTATTTTAAATAGTCTAAATCAATATTAATTATTAATATGACTGACATATAGTGTAGTTTCACTATTTTTCTCTTTTGATGAAATCTATTTTAGCTTTAACTTTGATTGAGATCATGATTGCTACCTCTTTTTTTCCCTAATAAACTATTTCTGATCTTTATTTTTATGTTTGTGTATATCTCTTATTTCCCATCCTTCCTGACTCCACTACTTTACTTCTACCCATTGTCTTGGCCTTCTATTACTTAATCTACCCCCCTCCAAAGATCCCTCCCCTATTCTTTCTCTCTACCCCACCCTTTTCCTTTACTCTCTTGTTTCTATGTTTTTATAGCCATCCAATCTTTATGCTATTCCTATTAATCTAGATACTCTTCTATACTCTCCCCCTTTTCCTATCCCCTCACTCTCTTATTTCTTTTTTAAATTTTTTTATTGATTTGTTTATTTACTTTTAGTTTACAAGATTCAGTTCCACAATTCCTTGAGTTTCAAATTTTCTCCCCCTCCCCCACCATGGCAGCATACAATCAAGTATAGGATCTGCAAATACTTTCACATTAGACATTAGTCTAGTTGTAAAGAAGTAAGTGTTATAACCAATGGAATGAACAATGGGAAAGAGGAAACAAAACCAAACATGGAAAAGAAAGACAACATGTAGTTTGCTTCAGTCTGCATTTAAACTCTGTTCTTTCTAGATCTTTCTCTGAATGTAGACATCTTCTTTTATCCTGAGTCTCAGAGTTGTCTTATAATCTTGC
>CM053587.1:129269613-129307925 GCA_028646515.1 Pseudochirops corinnae
CTTGCGTTGCTGAGAAGACTCCAGTTTATCAAAGTTGGTCATCACACATACATTGTGTCTGTCATCATGTACAAATTTTTCCTGGTTCTGCTCTTCTCACTTAGCATCAGTTTGTAAAAGCCTCTCCAGGTAAATATGAAGTCCATCTTCTCCTCATTTCTTATAGCACAATAGTATTCCATTACATTCATATACCACAACTTGTTTAGCCATTCCCCAATTGATGGGCATCCCCTTAATTTCCAATTTTTTGCTACCACAAAGAGAGCTGCAATAAATATTTTTGCACATATGAGTCTTCTTCCCACTTCTATAATCTCTTTGGGATACTACCCTAGAAGTGGTGTTCCTGGGTCAAAGGGTATACAATTATTTATAGCCCTTTGAGCATAGTTCCTGATTGCTCTCCAGAATAGTTGTATCAGTTCACAACTCCACCAACAATGCAGTATTGTTCCAATTTTTCCACATCCTCTCCAGCATTTGTCATTTTCCTGTTTTGTCATCTAGCCAATCTGACTGGTGAGATGTGGTACCTCAGTTGTTTTGATTTGCATTTCTCTAATCAATAGTGATTGAGGGCATTTTTTCATATGCTTACAGATATCTTTAATTTCTGCCTCTGAAAATTGCCTGTTCATATCCTTTGACCATTTATCAATTGGAGAATGACTTGTATTCTTATAGATTTGACTCAATTCTCAGTATATTTTGGAAATCAGACCTTTATCAAAGACACTGATTGTAAAAATTCTTTCCCAATTTTCCATTTCCCTCTTAATTTTGGTTACATTGGCTTTATTTGTACAGAAACTTTTCAATTTAATGTAATCAAAATTATTCATTTTGCATTTTATAATGCTCTCTAACCCTTATGACTGTTTGGTCATAAAGTCTTCCCTTCTCCAGAACTGCTTACAGCATCAGCCTTTATACCTAGATTGTGCACCCATTTAGACTTGATTTTGGTGTACAGTCAGATGATGGTCTATGCCCAGTTTCTGCCATACTATATTCCAGTTTTCGTCAAATAATGAGTTCTTATCCCCAAAACTGGTGTCTTTGGATTTATCAAACAGTAGATTACTATAGTCATTGACTACACTCTCTTATTTCTTTATACATTTAGAAGACTTTTATTTCTTTCTAAATGTACATGGTTCTTTCTTTAATTCAGATCTGATGTGAGTAGAGTTCTCTCTAAAAATTCCTCACTTATCCTCTCCCCCTTCCCTATCCCCTTAACCTTTTATTTCTTTCTGAATTTAAAAGACTTTTATACCCTTCTAGATTTATGTATTGCACCCTCTTTAACCCATTCCCAATGAGACAGGGTTCTAAAACCACTAACACTCCTCTCCCATCTACTTCCTCTGTGTTAGTTCTTCTTGCACCTCATTTGTATAATTACTTTTTACCTTTTCCTAAACAGTTTTACTTTTTTCCATCTTTTTTTAAGTTTTAGACAATACTAAGATTTCTTAAATACATAAGAAAGAGAAACGTTATAAACTTAAATATTAAACTTAAGTATAACAGAAAAAAGTCATGTGCACAGCAGAACATAGGAGAATATTCAGAATTTATCAGTTTCATTTTTTTAATTACAGCATATTCAAGATCTACCCCAATTTTTCTTCAAACTACCCAATTACTATTAATAATCTTAGATATGTTTTACATTTCCTCATATAAAAAGTAAATAACCTGTCCTTATTGAGTCCCTTGTAATTAATCTTTGATGTGTACCTTATATTTCTCTTAAATCTTATATAACAGAATTTCTATTAAGTTTGGATTTTTTTGCAAAGAAATACTGAAAGTCTGGCAATCTATTCACTGAATGCCCATATTTTTATTCAGGATTATGCTTAACTTTGGTGGGTATGATATTTTCAGCTGCAACCCTAGTTCTTTTGCTCTTTGATATATAGTGTTCCAAGACCTGAGGTATTTTAGTGTCACTGCTGCTAGATCTTGTGTGATTCTAATTGTGACTCCATCATATTTAAACTGTTGTTTTTTTTTTCTTATTGCTTGTAACATTCCTTGTACTGGGGATTTTGGAATCTGACTATGATATCTCTATAGGTTTTCCTCATAGGATCTTTTTCAAGTGGTGATCAGTGGATTTTTTATTTCTATTTCTATTCCCCCCTCTCCCCTTGTTCTAACACTCCAGAACAATTTTCTTTAATTATTTCTTTTATTTTTTTGTTAAGATACTTATTCTTATTGTGCCTTTCAGGTAGTGCAATTACTCTTATGTTTTCTCTTTTTGATCTGTACTCGAGACTAGTTGTTTTTCTTATGAAATATTTCACATTCTCTATTTTTTCATTCTTTATATTTGATTTTGCTATTTCTTGATCTCACAACTTCACATGTTTCTCCTTGCCTGATTCTAGTTTTCAAGGAGTCATTTTCTTCCTTAAGATTCTGGATCTCCTTTTCCAGTTGGTTGACTTTCTTTTCATAATCTTCTTGTTTTTCTTGGATTGTCCTTATTTTTTTTTTTAACTTTTTCTCCATCTTTCTCAGTTAAAGTCTTTTTAAAGTTGTTCTATGAATTCTTTTTGGCAGATGACCATTTGATGTTATTCTTTGGGGTAGGAGAGGCTTTTTTTGCTTCAGTATTCTCCTCTAAAGATTAATACCAGTCTTCTTTATTCCCATAGTAATTTTCTATAGTTAGGTTCTTTTTCTTTTGCCTGTTTTTTTTTTTTTATTTGCAACAGTTTATTTTTGTGGCCTGGAACTGTAACCAAGAACTTTTCCCTCCTGTAAGTGCCCACAGCCAGCGGCATTCCCACCCCACTGCTTCTGTATTCACTGGGTGTGTGCTGATTCCTTCTTGCCCAAGGCCACATCTGGGCAACACAGCTGGTCCTGGCATCCCTTATCAGCAGAGGTTACCTCAATCTTCCCTCACAGACCCTCAATTCCCCACACTGTCCAGGAGGTGAAAATTCCTGTGCCTGGAGCCATGACTGCTCCCAACTCAGCTAGCTTGAAGGCTCACTGCTTGCAATTTCAGTGAAACTAACCTGGAGATGTTTTCTCTTCACAGAAACTGGACCTCTTTCCTGCAATTTTTCTTTGGGTCTTCTCTGGTTGTCCCAGGAGGACCATTGTTCTGCCCCAACTTTTGTCTAGTTTTACCACTCTGTGTTTACCAGGAGGTCTTATTCTGTCTTGTTTGTGGGGGAAATCTGGAGAGTTTGGAATTTTCTAACCTATTCTGCCACCTTCCCAAAAATCCTCTCTAGACATCATCTTTCAAGAAATTATTACAGGAAATTAAATTAAATTCAAGAAATTAAAAGTCAGGATGTCACAAGTTTTAGCAACTTCTATATTATAGGATCTAAGGATCTAGAATATGACATTCCACAGGGCAAAGGATCTAGGATTACAAACAAGAATCACCTACCCAGCAAAAGTATGATCCTTTGGGGGGGGAATGGAAATTCAATGAGATAGAGGACTTTCAAGCATTTTTGATGAAAAGACCAGAGCTGAGTCGAAAATTTGACTTTCAAATACAAGACTCAAGAAAAGCACAAAAAGGTAAACAAGAAAGAGAAATCATAAGAGACTTAATAAGGTTAAACTGTGTACATTCCTACTTGGGAAGATGTAACTCATAAGAACTTTCTCATTATTAGGAAGGAGTATATATAGAAAGAGGGCATGTGTGAATTGAATATGAAGAAATGATATCTAAAAGAAAAATTAAGGAGTGAGAGAAATGTACTGGGAGAAAGGGAAAAGGAGAGGTAAAATGGGGTCAATTATCTCACATAAAAGAGGGATGAGAAAGCTTTTACAGTGGAGGGGAATAAGGGAGAGGTAAGAGGGAATGAGTGAACCTTACTCTTATCATAATTGGCTCCAAGAGGGAATAATATACACACTCAGTTGGGTATTAAAAATCTATCTTACCATACAGGAAAGTGGGAGGGAAGGAAATAAAAGAAGGGAGGATAGAAGGGAGGGCAGATTGGGGGAGGGGGTAATCAGAAACAAAACACTTTTGAGGAGGGACAGGGTAAAAGAGAAAGAGAAAAAGAATAGAATAAATGGGGAGGGGGTGAAATAGGATGGAGGAAATACAGTTTACAACTATGAAAAGAAATTTTGAAGCAAGTTCTCTGATGAAGGTCTCATTCCTCAAACATATAGAAAACTAAGTCAAATTTATAAAAATAAGAGCCATTCCCCAACTGATGAAAGATATGAAGTTTTCAAATGAAGTAATCAAAGCCATCTATAGCCATATTTAAAAATGGTCCAACTCACTATTGATTGGAGAAATGCAAATTAAAACAATTCTGAGGTACTATTTAATAGCTATTAGATTAGCTAATAGGACAGAAAAGGGAAATGACAAATTTTGGAAGGAATGTGGAAAAAATGATACATTAATGCACTGTTGGTAGAGCTGTGAACCGATTCAGTAAAGCAATTTGTAACTTTACCACAACAGCTGTAAAATCATGCACACCCTTTGATCTAGCAATACTACTACTAGGACTGTATTCCAAATGAGATTTTAAAAAAGAAAAAGAAAAAGAAAAGGACCTATATGCACAAAGGTATTTATAGCAGCTCTTTTCTCGTGACAAAGAATTGGAGATTGGGTGGAAACCCATCAACTGGGGAATGCCTAAGCAAATTGTGGTGTGTGATTATGATGGAATATTGTTATGCTGTAAGATATGATGAACAGGATGCTCTCAGAAAAACCTGGAAAGCCTTAAATGAGCTGATACAAAGTGAAATGTACTGTGTACAATGTAACAACAATATAATAAGCTGATCAGCTGTGAGTGACTTAACTATTCTCAGCAATACAATGATCCAAGACTACTCTGAAGGACATATGGAGAAAAATGCTATCCATCCCCAGAGAAAGAACTAATTTGTGTCTTAATATAGATTGAAGCATATATTTTTAATCTTCTTTATTTTTTTTGAGTTTTTTGTGTATATTTTCTTTTACAATACGACTAATATGGAAATGTTTTGCATGATACACATATATAAGCTATACTGAATTGCTTTCCTTCTCAACGGGGGTGGGGTGGGGAAGGAGGAAGGAAGATAATTTGAAACTCAAGAGTTTTAAAAACAAATATTAAAAATCGTTTTTACAAGTAATTGGGGAAAAATAAAATAATTTTTTTTTTAAGTGATTTGAGAGGAAGGCTTGGGGCTACTTTCCCCAAAGAGATATTTTAGAACACTTGCCCCAACACCAGAATTTCTAGATATGAATCTGCTATTAAGGTAGCATCAGCAAAACATACGTGTACCTTGCATTGTTCTTCCCATGATAGGGATGGGTTTGCACTCAGTGATCACACCACCTCCCTTCTTCAGCCCTCTTGTTGCCAACAGTAAACATGGCATGACTGCTTATGATTTAAATTGTAGACATCAAACAAAGCAAAGCTTTATGTGAAGCAAACAAGCCCATATGGAGATGCAACTAACAGCTCTGGCACTGGGTCAGAACTTTATTGTTTTTGGTCCAAAGTAATTTCAAACACAACTTTGACGCCATTAGCCTCATTCTCAAACCAACTATGCCTACCAGCCCAAACTATACTAGCTAGGTGATGTGGTACTAAATGTGATTTTTCAAAAAGCCCAGTTTTAGGTCATTTGAACAACATAAGCTTCTGATACCTAATAGTTAGCAATATAGCAATCCCTGGTAGAGATGGAAGGGGAGGAGGGATAGGGAATATTGTAGATCTTATGAAAAAGAGAAAAAAAATACTATAAACCATGTCTCCAAATCTAGTAGTAGTATTTCCCTACTTCTATGATGATATCCTCTCTCTACAATCCATGGTCTCAACCTCCCCACCTTCAGAGATTGGGCCTGAACTTGCTGACAAAAGGCATTTTATCTTTATGAAAACATATGAAAAACAACCTTTTTATTATATGATATTATACATCCTATAATATTAACTCTCAAGGTCCAGCTGTATCTATATATTTGCAATATTATCTGAGTTGTTTTGTATTTGATTTTTTGTAATTTAAAATTTTATTTTCCCCGGAAAAATTAAGAAATAGTATTTCTCTAAAACCTTTTCCAGATTTCAGAGAAAAGTTCCTTGGAAAGGTAGATATCTTAGGAAGATTATGAAGATCACCTGGCAGAATAAGATACTAGACAACAAGAGCCTTTCTCAAACTAAACTGGCAAGCATTTAAACTCTCCTGCAGAGAGCACAGCTCTAATGGGCTGACCACGTTGTTCAAATGCCAAACGTAGGCTTGCCAAAACAACTTATGGAGAACTCACACAGGGCAAGCATTCACACGGTGGTCAGAAAAAGTGATACAGGGGAGGCTAGGTGGCACAGTGAATAGAGCACTGGCTCTGGAGTCAGGAGGACCTGAGTTCAGATCCAGCCTCAGACACTTGACACACTTACTATCCATGTGACTTTGGGCAAGTCACTTAACCCCAAATGTCCTCCAAAAAAAAAAAAAGTGATACAAGGAACACTCTCAAAGTCTATCTTAAGAACTTTAGAATTGATTGTATGACATGGGAGACACTGGCACAGGATTGCCCAGCATGGTTGTGTCCTCATCAGAAAAGGTGCTGTGCTCTGTGAGCAAAGCAGAATTGAAACAGATCAAAAGAAACATGAGAGGCACAAATTTAGAGAATCCACCCCAAATATTCACATGGACCCTCTATTCCCAACCTGTGATAGAGCATTCCAAGCTCTCATCGGTCTGATCAGCCAGTCAGACACACTGTAACTTTATTCTAACATAATGATGTCATTTTGGTCCTCTTCTAGAGAGAAAGACAACCACCAATCAGCTAGGAGGAGTACAAAAAGGGCCTTCTTAGAGAAATGGATTAAGGATGATAACTCTTGTCTAGATAAGATATTGCCTTCCCCACCAGTGAATTCATTTACCCATAGGACCCATCCAAAAACCCATCCTCTTTCACCTGAAAGGGAAGCACCTTCTCCATCTCTTATTCAGTTTGATTCTTGATATAGATATCAAAGAGGATCCCCTTTGATTCTTCCAGGAGTGTTCCAGGAAGACTGAGATGGAAGATTTATCCAGACTCCCATAAACATTACCTGAAACCTTAGAGCAGAGTCATGTCTGAGTGCAAGTGAACATGCCAAGTTGGATGTCTTTCTTTATCTCTGTCTCTCTCTCTCTGTCCCTGTCTCTCTGTCTGTCACTCTCTCTGTCACTCTCTCTCATTTCTCCCTCTCTCAACAAGAAATAATATGGATATAAATTATTGATAAATTCAATACAACTGTTTCTGGTAGATTAGTGCTTAAGTAGTACAGTATTAGTATTAATCTTTTTTTCTTACACACTCAAAAGGCAGAGTTGACAACAAGTAGTGAGGAGACAAATGTCTCTCATACTTGGGAAAAATCTGTAATAAACCATTTTCTCATAAGCAAGTTATGAGAAAAAATATGTATCTATAGAGTATAGGAGCATGAAGACTCATCTTCCTGAGATCAACTCTAGCCTTAGACACTCACTAGCTATGTGACCTTGGGCAAGTCACTTAACCCTGTTTTAGATTATTTTAGGTTATAATTATAAATAAAATATGGTCATATATAAAAATAAGCAATGAAAAAATTTTAAAATAAATTTTTATTAGTGTGTTAATGTAACAGTAAAAGATAAGAAAAATGTCTTTCTGGTTCATTACATAACAAAAGTAACAATAGCACTGACATAGTGCTTTAAGGTTTGTGAAATAAACATTTTTTGTCATCACAATAATTCTGAGAGGTAGGTGCTGTTATTATCTCTATTTTACACATGAGGAAACTGAGGCATAGAAAGGTTAAATCATAGAGCTAGCCAATGTCTAATATTGGATTTGGACTAAGGTCTTAATCTCTCCAAGTCCAATGTGCTTGCTACCCACTTTGCCACCAAGTAACAGAGTAGTTATAAAAAGCAAAATCAGGGCCGCTAGGTGGTGCAGTGAGTAGAGCACTGGCCCTAGAGTCAGGAGGACCCAAGTTCAAATCCAGCCTCAGACACTTGACACAAAACTAGCCATGTGGCCTTGGACAAGTCACTTAACCCAAATTGCCCTACCTTCTGCCCTCCAAAAAATAAAATGCAAAATCTAAAAAATAAAAATAAAAATTACTGACTATCAAAACTAAAGGTAAGCCTATACTGATGAGTCATTACTGTTGTTTAAAATACTTTAACAATGTAGACTAAATTATCTTCTCTTTCTTTACCTCTTCATATGTACCCTAGTAGGTACAGAGAGCTTTATTCACATCTAGAATAAATTTGAGTATTCACAATTTTACCAAAGAAACAAAAAGAAGGGAAAGGAAAATGAACAATCATTTATAGAGTACCTACTACATGCCAGGCAATTATCTCATTTGTTCCTCACAACAACCAGGTGAGATATGTGATATCTCCATTTTACAGCCAAAGAAACTGAGGTAAACAGAGGTCAAGTTATTTGCCAAGGGCCATACTGCTATCAAGTATCTGAGGCCATATTTGAACTCAGGTCTTCCTGACTTCAGGCCTGGTCCTGTATTCACTGTGTCAACCCAGTGTAGTTGGATGACCTGGACTATCATCTAAAACCAATAATGTACAATTC
The DNA here is from genome assembly GCA_028646515.1 of Pseudochirops corinnae. Taxonomy (NCBI): domain Eukaryota; kingdom Metazoa; phylum Chordata; class Mammalia; order Diprotodontia; family Pseudocheiridae; genus Pseudochirops; species Pseudochirops corinnae. Next base: position 129,278,282 of record CM053587.1, read on the forward strand.
CTGCCACATGATATAAACTTAATAAATGTGCATTGACTGATTGTTTAAACATGATATTTTTGTCCTTGCAATATTTTTTAATTGCTATGCCAAAAATACAGGCAATTAGGTGGTACAGTGGATAGAGCACTGCGCTTGGAATTAAGAAGACTCATCTTGAAGAGTTGAAATCTGACCTCAGACATTTATTATCTGTGTGACCCTGGACAAGTCATTTAACCCTGTTTACTTCAGTTTCCTCATCTGTGAAATGAGTTGGAGAAGGAAATGGCAAATCATTCCAGTATCTTTTCCAAGAAAACTCCAAAATGGTGTCACGAAGAGTCAGACATGACTAAAAAACAACTGAACATCACAGGCTAAAAATAACCTGAAAACCAATTCAGGCAGCAAGGCTTTCTTATTTGACCGTGAAAGAACTGGGAGAGGTGGATAATTGTAGCCTCTCAGAGCACAAGGATTTTAAAACTGCTAAGCATTGGGTTTTATTTAAAATCTTGTGTATTACCTCCTAATACAAATGTTTGGCAATTCTTAGACATTTGAAATTCAGGTTGAATTTTTTCTTCCAAGACACAAGTTCTGAAAGGCATCCTTTTCTAGACTGTCTTTTTCATCCACATTAATCAGTATATATACCTTCTATTTTTTTTTCTTTTTGCTTCTGTTTCCTCATCTGCACTGGCTGCTTCTCCAAAAATTTTAACATACATAATTAATTTTTAATAAATCAATTGAGTCAAGCGCTTGAACCAACCAATACTAGCAGTAAAAGTTTCTTCACTTCCTACTTCATTTCCATTTTCTTCCACTGCTTAAAATAAACAAGAAGCTTTTGTCTAAATGGCTGCTCGGCTAAAAGAAATATGTTTTTAACTGAATCTTCAATATACACAGCCAAAAGACATTCCATTAGTATCATTGTAATGCTTCAATTCCTTGTAGTTTTTGAAACTACAAAAAGCTAGTTAAGTTTTGAATTTTTCTTTTGCTCTGTTATTTTGTAATATTCTATACTCTAAATTCTGACATCTTGCGCTCTTTTAGAGTAACCATGACCATGTTCATGTCATTCAATTACATCAAATTTTTGTTCTAATGTTTTAACAAGCCTTTTCTTTTTTTCATTGGCAGCATTTCTATCTGAAGTACTCTTTCTTTTGTCCATTTTGTTAAGGTCTCTTTTTAAAAACCAATTAACACAGCTGTTGGTAACATGCAGCCTATCACAGACCAACAATAAAAATCTTCAGTTAGATCTCATTTGGTTCATGTTAAATGTAAGCTGATTTCATTTTATAATTCACACTAAATTAAATTGTATATTATTCTAACTCACATTAATCATAGCCTAGCAATATCTATTGGTCTTCAGTCCATCTTCATCCTTCTTAATCTCTCTTTCAGCAATTATCTCTAAGCAGAGGCCTCAAAATGGTATATATCTAGCTTCAGTCTCTCCCCAAGTTTCAATTCCACATTACCAACTGTCTAGTGGACATTTCAAATTGGATATCCAAGAGTTTATCTCAGTATCAAAATGTTGTCATTCCTCTAAAACTCACTCTTCCAGATTTCCTTATTGCTGTTGAAAACACCATCATTCTTCTAGATCATAATATTGGTGTTATTCTCAACTCCTTACTCTTTCTTACTCCAAATATATCGATCACTTGAAAAATCTTGCCATTTCTATGGCCACAGCATCTCTCACTTCCAAACTCTTCTCTATTCACATAGCTGCCTTCTTAGCTCTGCCTTCATCACTTCTTACTCATATTATTGCAATGATTTCCTAATTGTTCTATCTGCCTCGAGTCTCTCTGTACTCCAGTCTATCATCCCACATTGCTGCAAAAGTGATTTTCTTAAGCACAGATTTGACCATGTCACTCTCCTGCTCCGTGAACTATAACGTCTCCCTATGTTTTCTGACAAGGTTCTTATTCTGAAGCCACAGATCAGGGGGTCTGAGGAGAAATTTCAAAGGGTTGGTAAACTTGGATGGGGAAAATTTTACATCTTTACTTTCACTGACTTATAAGTGAAATCAAAAAGTTCCTTTAATTATTTAAAGGCATTATTCTGAGTATAGGCTTCATCAGAGTCCATGACACATACAAAAAAGTTAAGGACCTCTGCTCTAGGATATAATGCAAACTCCTCTGATTCACTTTTCAAGAGCTTCACAACCTTAAGCCTATCCTATCTTTTCTAACCTCATTGTATATTGTTCCCTCTCCTACCCTCTGAAATACAGCCAAAGTAACCTTTCTCCTGTCTCTTATATGATACTTTATTCCCTGTCTCTGTAACTTTGCACATAGTAGGAGCTTAAGAAATTATTGTCAATTGATTGAACAATCCTAAATTTTAATAGGAAACCACTACAGTCTATTGAGTGATCAGACCCGAGTTTTCAGGGAAAACCACTTTGGCAGATACGTCATAGACGGATCTTGGAAGAGCAAGACTAAAGGCAGGAAAACCAATTGAAAGACTATTGCAATAGTCCAGACAAGAGGAGAGGAGGGACTAAAATATGATGCATATCATATCACATCTAGAATAAATTTGAGTATGCATAAAGAGGAGAGAATGGATATGATGTATACAAGAGAGATTCTGTGGATATAAAAACAATATGGTTTGTCAGTGGATTGGCTATGTGAAGTATGTGATGATGAGGAATAGGAATGATACCAAGGTTACAAACCAGGATGGTTGGAAGGTTAGTGGTTCCCAGAAGTGAAGTGTGGAGGACGAGTAATGGACTAGGTGGGGGGAGTAATAAGTTCTACTTTTAAAATGTTGAGTTTGAAATGCTTAGGTTCTATCTAATTGGTAGTGTAGGACTGGAATGTGAGAAAGAGAAAAGTGCTAAATGAATAGATCTGGAGCCATTAATATACACATAATAAATGAATCCATGGGAGCTGAGAGAGAAAGAGAGAGGCAGAGAAAATACAGAAAAAGTAGAGAATAAGGTTCATGACAGAGCCTTAATGGAAATTAAAACTTAGTAGGCATGATATAGATGATTAATGAGAAAATGAGACTGACAAAGAATTGCCAGGTACAAAGAGAAACAGAATAAAGCAGTTTCACAAAAATCCAGTGAGGAGAATGGTCAGATGTATCAACTGATGAGAATTTGGAATGGTAAAATATAAAACTTCGAAGAAAATACTATTACTTCTTGGGTCAGCTCCATAAGAGGAAAATCTTTGGGCCATGGAACAAATCTGGCCAATAATTTAATTAAATATGGCCTAAAAGGCAAGTACCATGAGGCAGTATCCTAGGTACGCCTACGGTTGCAAAAATGTACAGTAGTCTGAAGAATTACTCCAGAAATACACAAAATGTCCTTAAGATGGAAATATTACTATATGAATACCTGTGTGTATATTTCTGTTTCTGTATGTATCTTCCTACATAGAGGCATCTCTGTTATTCACTATCTTTCCCTCAATCCCTTTGTTCTGATCTGTCCCTAATCTTCATTTCTTCCCTGGTCTTTCCTTCTAACACCTTTCTCTCTTCTGTAACTATCCATATTATAAGATTAGAGAAATATTCTGTCAGTATTAATACAATATTAATTTGCATTTCTATAGCACTGAAGCTTTACAAAGTATCTTCCTCACAATAGCTGGGTTAGGAAAGGTAGTACAAGTATTGTTAGTCTCATTTTTCAGATGTTCAGAAAGGTTAAATAATTTATATATAGGATTAAGACACCTAATTTCTCTGAACCTTATATTCTTTATAAAGTAGGAATAATATTTTGCTAACTTTGAAGATTCATGGAAATTTTAGTTTTTATTAGACTAGTACATTTGCATAAGATTTTCTTCATTGTTGACTTAATATTTCGTGAGATATGGAGTTGATGCATAATGTTAAGAAAAGAGATCATCTTCCTTTCTGCTTTTAGGGAAGATGCACATGGTTCCAGACCCTCTTCCAAAGGAAGATAAAAGGCAAACATAGGGGATAGCTGCCTCTCCCTAACATGTCCTAATATCCATCTTGCCTCACTTGAGACTTCAGGGGATTTCTCCTTGCCTGAGAAGAGCTCTCTCAGTTGAGCTGAGATATCTTACTCCTAGTGGAAGTGTATGTGTTGTCTATGTATTATCTGGTATATTCTGATAGGTATTACTTATTTCTTTCTGCTCTATGCTTGACTAAATGGATTTATTCACCCTTCATTATTTCTGATATTCTTTTGGACAACTAGCTTTTGGTGGGAAAGGACTTTTTGTGATTGGATCATTTCAGTCATGTCCGACTTTGTAATCCCATTTGGTGTTTTCTTGTTAAGTGATTTGCCCCGGGTCACACAGCTCATAAGTGTCTGAGGCTGAATTTGAGCTCAGATCTTCTTGCCTCCAGGCCCAGCATTGTATTCACTGTGCCACCTGTGCCCCAGGAAGAGACCGAATCTTCAAATATAAAACACATCCCTTCTTTCTGAAGGAAGAACAGCAAAAGAAGCCACTTGAGCCTAAAATAATTTTCTCTAGACTAGCAACATTTAGAAGGACAGATAAATATATTTCTAGTCTGATACTCTAGAGGAGTGACCAGCTTCTTGACCCCTTTTCTGCTTTCCCTCCAGTCGGGAATCAGTCTTCCTTGGGGAAGGGTGAGTGGGAATCCAGGGATATCATTTCATGCACCTCTGTGAGCCATTTTTAAACAACCTGTGTGAATATATATAACCTAAACAGGCAACACACACCTTACATTAATATCATACGGTTGTTCTGAGGTGGTATGATTGCAAATTTTTAAAAATCAGTGTCCCTTAATAGAAAAAAGCAAAAACCTCACTATCTCTATCCTAGGTGACAAGGTTTATTCATGTATACCTATGAACATGCCTTCTAAATCAATACCATGCTGTTACCTTCTCTCTTCACCTGTTATTTTCACTCTCTTGAATTGCTTCCATGCCAGTCCACTGTTAATATTGGTGCTGTCACAGAATCACTGAATCTAAGAGACCTTGAAAAATCCACTCCTCCCCAACTCCCTCAGGTAGGATCACACTTGAAGCATCTTTATTAGTTGACAGACACTCACTAGAGCCATTACTTGACTTCCCAACAGACTAGTGTCTATCGCTGTTTCTGCCTCCCAGAATTAAATTTAAGTTTAGTGCAGCCTCTCTGGCAATTGGAGGACAGATTTGTCTCTGGGAGATGGAAACTGATGAGAACCTCACCCTTGCCTTGGGGACCATATACCCAGACTCCTTAAAAATAACCTTTACCAAGAAATATAGAGTGAGATCTATATACAAAGAGGCTTCCTCTATCATTCTTCACTGTGATGGCGTCTTTCACAGCATCCCTTCAGCAAGGAAACATACACAGGCTGGAGGAAAATAGGAATTCTTCCACAAAATGTCAAATCAGAATTGTTAAGTGGGCAGTAGTCAGATGCCCCCTGTCACAAAAAGGTCAAATTTATCCAAGACCTCAGCTGTTGTTGCTACTGCTGCTAGGTGCATGTATCCTAAGGAGCACAGAAGAAATTCTAGCTTCCAAAATTATAACATTCTCCCCTCAGAGGCAAATTAGCATCACATCGGTGAAGGTTTTCCAGAGGAGAAAAAAAAAAAACAATTCTGCTTCTTAGCTTGTTAAGACCAGCAGAAAAGGAGGATTGGGGAGAAGGAAAGGGAAAGACTTTATTCAGTGTCTATTGAACTGACTCTAGAAATATTTTTCAAAGGAAATCATGGCTGTCCCTAGAAATCATTATTGTGACCTTCCTCCATTACTCCACAAAGGGGAAGTATTCTCCATATTGGGGAATGCAAATATCAGAGTAGGAGAGAGAGCCCTGGATTGGGAATCAAAAAACCTGGGGTCAAGTTCCAGCTTAACTTCTCACTAGGTTTATGACCTTGGACACATCTCTCCTCTGGGCCTTAGACTCCTCTTCTATGAAATGAGGGAGGTGTACTTAGAGAGGACTCTTGACCTAAGATCCATGAACCTTTTTTTTATACTTTGATAACTGCATTTCAATATGATCAGTTTCCTTTCTAATCTTATATATTTTACTGTATGCATTTGAAAACATTATTCTGAGTACAGGTACATAGACTTCACTGGACTGCCAGAAGGGTCCACAAAAAAAAAAGTGCTTAAGTTAGATGATATTGAAGTTGCAACTCTTAATTTCTGATCCTGTGATCCAATGAACTGCAGAAAAAGAAAAATATATATACTTGGCAGTTTATGCACAGGGTTTTCATTCATTCACTTTATACTACTGTCCCAGAGGGTTCCTCTTCTTTTTATGGTATATATAAGAACTAAGAACTTTGCATCTACTGGCAGGTTCAAGGACCTTCCAAGGCAGGAAAAGTTATCCAAATAAAACTATAAAACCACTGCCATAAGAAACAACCAACTTCATTAATAAACTACAAGCCGAGTGAGTCAAATACTGAAATTGCTGAAGAACATCTTTGTGAGGTCAAAGACCTGGCCACAGGGCAGCTTCAAGATTCTATACACTGATTAAAAATATATGGCTTGATGGAAGCAAATCTCTTGCTTCCCTGTATTCCTTGTCACACAGAAGATGGGCAAACGGACCCCTTGCTTTAACCTTGGATATGCCTACCTTGAACCAGGGAAGGAAGAGGAAGGTTACACCAATATCCGTACTAAGAAAGATAAAATCTTCTAAGGCCTTTTCTAGCTCTCAGTCAGCTCTCCTATGATAGGAAGGAAGAGGGAAGGTGAGGAAGAGAGCTTGCCATAGCACCCTTCCACCCTTGATAACATAGTGTCCTTTGATGATGGAGTCCTTCTTTCCTGTCTCCTTTCAAGGCTGCCTTTGATTTTCATTCAGTTTTGAACCATTGAAGAATACTGGAACAGGGAACATGAAATGATATTTGACTACCCTGGGTCCTCCCACCCTCGCCTCACTCTTTTCACATGCCATCTTCTGAAACAAGGCATACATGACACTTTTCTAACAACCCAATCAGGATAAAAGGGACCCTCTCAGAGGTAATTCTATTCTGCCAATGTCATCTGTGAATTAATAATAGGAAGGAAAAGCACAAAGGCTTTGAGATCTCTGCTCAGGCCTAGTTTAAGGCATCATTTCTTCTCAGGGATTATGAGCAGGTTGTGTTAATTGTCAGCCTCCATGAATAGTTCAAACATTTCCCAACATCCTGAGTTCCTCCCTTCTATTTATAAAAAATGTAAGGCTTGAGAAATGTCTTTTCTAAATGGAAGTTAAGATTGCTAACATGACAAAACAGGAAAATGATAAATGTTGCAGAAGATGTGGGAAAGTTGGAACACTTATTCATTGTTGGTGGTGCTGTGAGCTGATCCAACTGTTCTGGAGAACAATTTGAAACTATGCCCAAAGGCTATAAAACTGTGCATACCCTTTGAAAGGCTGTATCTCAAAGAGATCATAAAAATGGGACCCACATGCACAAAAATATTTATAAGAGCTCTTTTTGTGGTGACAAAGAACTGGAAATGGAGGGGATGCCCATCAATTAGGGAATGACTGAACAGGTTGTAGTATATTAATGTAATGGAATATTATTATGCTGTTAGAAATGATGAACAGAAAGACTTCAGAAAAACTTGGAAAGACTCATATGAACTGATGCTGAGTGAAGCGAGCAGAATCAGGAGAACATTGTACACAGTGACAACCACAGTGTGCAATGACTGATTTTGATAGACTTAGCCCTTCTCAGCAATGCAAAGACCTAAAACAATTACAAAGAACTCATGATGGAAAATGCCATCCACATCCAGAGAAAGAACTATGGAATCGGAATGCAGAGTGAAGCAGGCTGTTTTCTTTTGTTTGTTTGTTTGTTTTTTTCTCATGGTTTCTCCCGTTCATGATAATTCTTCAATACAACGTGACTAATGTGAAAATGTGTTTGATAGGAATGCATGTGTAAAGCCCATATCAGATCGCACACCATCTTGGGGAGGGAGCAGGGAAGGGAAGGGAAGAAAATTTAAAACTTATGGAAGTGAATGTTGAAAACTAAAAATAAATAAATTGACCTTAAAAAAATGGAAGGTAAGAAAAGGTTTCCTTCAGTGGTCAATACCTAGAGTCAGAAGATCCAGGTTTGAATCAAGGCTTACACTATCTAGAGTATTTTGGATAAGCTACCTAACTGGCAGAGGCTTCATTTTCCTCCTTTAAAACAAACCGATAAACCAACAGAGGATGGGACTAGATGATCCTTAAAACCTCTTCCAGCTCTGACATTCCACTGAAATACAACGAGGGAGAGAACATCTGGGATTGAGAGTCATGTTTTTAATCCAGAGCCACCTGTCAGTTGGCGAACTATGAGAGAGGTACAATGTGTTCCCTTTGTTGTATTAGCACAGGCTGACAGCTAGATTGCTCTATGCTAAGAGCTCTTAACTATTTTTTTGTATTTTAATAACTGGATTTCGATATGGTTGATTTGCTAGCTTTTTAAAATAAAGTCCTTCATTTTTTATTTAACACACTGAAAAATATTATTATGAAAAGGGTCCGTAGGCTCTACCAGACTGCCCAAAGGGTCCAAAGATATGTAAAAATAAGTCCCTTTTCTGTGAACTAACTTGTGGTACAAATTGAGCTCTTTTTTGTTCATCCAACTGTTTCATTGGTTGTATGTGGATCCTCAGTTTCTGGCACAGAGTAGGCATTTAACAAATATTTGATTTATTAATTGTTTGATTGATTGAATGATTGATGTCAGATAGTTTCAATACCAAAAGGTGTTGGACCAGCCAGACGAGCAAAATCACTCTTGGCTTTGCATCAGGTATTTCCTAAGGGCCAGAGGAACTGCAACCACCAGCTATCTTTTGCAGGAAAAAAGTAGCACCTTAGGTTAGAATGAGAAACACTGACTCCCAACTGTAAGAAGTCTAAACAAACCTTAGACACTCAGGGTGTTTGATGCCCCCTTGCCAAAAGTATCATGGGAGTAGAATGGAAAACCAAATTTGGGAACTGATACTAAGCTCCTCTGCAGCCAGTCACTAGGGGAATCCTAGCAAGACAAAGCCATAATGAGGTCAAGGAAACTAGAGTTTTGACCCCAGGATATCAAAATCTAGATCGCTCTGACACTGTCATGCTCTCTTTTGCCAGACAGAAGCTAGGTTTAGTACATACTTAACATGGATATTTGATTAAAATAGGAATGGCATAAGGCTGATATGGGTATAATCCTCTAAGGCCTTTTCTAGCTCTAAATCTATGCTCCTATGATAGGAACGAAGTGGGGAGCTGGAAAAGATTGCCTGCCAGACTAGCAATAGCAGTCGTCTACTACCCACTCCCAGGTAAGTTCTTTTTCTCTGGAACCTGATCTTGCTCTAGTCTCTCCCCTTTCAGTGGCATCTCTAGCTTCTTCCTGTTTCAAAGTCATCACACACACACACACACACACACACACACACACACACACACACACACACTTTCCCCACAAAGCCTTGTGTCCCAAAGGTCCAAGTCTCTTCTCAAGGCCCAGTCTCACTCCCACCCCCAAGTGACTTGACCTGGGCATCAAAATTAGGATCACAGAACTAGAAAGGACATTAGAAAGGACTCAACTTCAATTGAGTCCAGTTGAAGAAACTGAGGCCTAAGGAGGATATAAGTAAGTGGTCCAAGGTCAGCGTTAATGCTGGAGGGAAGATTTCAACCTAAGTCTTCCAACCCCAGAATTAATGCTGTTTCTACTGTAATGATGATTCTAAAGCCAGGCTTTGATTTGGGCTAATACCCACTGGCATGGTAATTGTGCTACTGGAGTTAGGGCATCAAATTTCATCATCATGAATAGGCTAGAAGATCATTTCGCCCTTGCCCCCTAGAGTCAGAAGGATAGACAGTAAAAGCCTGGTAACATGTGACTAACCTATCAGGCGACTCTTAGGCACTTCTACCACCACCACCTGTCAGTGTTGAGTTTGTGATGAGGGGAATTACTCCATTACTGTCCATCCAGCCAAAAATTAATTTGCAGAAAGTGAGGATCCAGTGAAGAAATTCTAACCTTAGAGTGACAAAGACCTACATCATATCCTGGCTCTACCATTTACTATCTGTCACCTTGGGAAAGTTATTTCCTCTCTTTGAGTCTCAGCAAAATGAGACAGTTGGACGAGAGGGTCTCTAAGGTTCCTTCTAGCCCTAATGTTCTAAACTCATCAGCAAAGTCAGGGGAGGCAAGGGGATAAGCATTTACATAGCTCCTACTATGTGCTAAGCATAGTGCTAAGTGCTTTACAAATACGATCTCATTCAATACTCACAACAACCTTGCAAGGTAAGTGCTCTTATTATTCCTCTTTTATAGAAGAGGAAACTGAAACAAAGGTTAAGTGACTTGCCCAAGGTCACTGAAGCCATATTTGAACTCAGGTCTTACTTACTCCAGGCCCAGTGCACTATCTAGCTGTCAGAAAAGATCCACAGAGATCCACAATGTGGCAAGCTTGCAATGAGCTCCACTGTCCTGACATTGCAGGCTTGGACTATTAAAAGAAGATGCAAGGCTTGCTTGACATTGGTGGGGAAAATCTGAGAATTGGATGCCAGTAGGAAGAATGACCTTGGCATACCACAGCAGAAAGAGTGCTAAGCCTAAAATCAAGAGACTTGGAGTTGGATGCTGACTGTGTGATCACAGACAAGTCACTTCACACTTCTGAGCCTTGGTTTCCTGGGATATAATAATATTGTAACATCTTCCCAGGCTCATAAGGTTGAAAGAAGAAAAGAGCCTTGTAAACTTTAAAGCATTATATAAATCAGACCTGTTATTGTTGTGGGGAGAGACAACATGACATAGTCGACAGAAAGTCAAGAAAACCTGGGTTCAAGTCCCAACTCTGACACATTCTGGCCACATGATCCTATGATGCAAGTTACTTCTTAGCACCCGAGACAATTCTTTGAGACTTTCAAGTTTGCAGAGCATGTACAGATCTGCCTTGGTAGCTAAAACATGGAGAGTTCTCTATAGCAATCAAATCACAGTCCAAAGTTCAATAAAGTCCAGTCCAAAAAAAAATTGTGATACAAATTTCTTATAAGATGACAAGTTACTGAAATGAAGATGTAATTCTTTCCATTTGCCTGTGTCTATCCAGATGTTTGCACTGGGAAATGAGGTTCTCATCTCCTGAGCAAAACAGATGACATCAGAGGGGAAAGAACTTCTCATAGCTGCCTTGTCTTCAGAAGTGTGTGTGTGTGTGTGTACATGCGTGAGTGCATGCATGTGTATCTGTGTGTGTATGTGTGCATGTGTGCTTGTGTGTGTGTCTGTGTGTATGTGTACATGTGCAAGTATTCATGTGTGTGTATGTGAGTACTTGTGTGTCTGTGTATGTATACACTTTGGGGGGGAAGGGGTGTGGGTGTGCATGCTCCTGCATGTGTGTGAATGAGGAATGGGGAATAAAACTAGAAGGGGGGAAAACAATTCTTGCCCAGATTGTGGTGCCACAGATGATGCTGCCTCAGGCTCCTCCTTAGTCATGACTATTTTGAATACTCTTTGTCCAGGTTGTTTTCCCAACACTGCACCATGAGAGTTTTCCTGACTTTTGGAATCATTGTTCTTACCACATGTTCATGCCTAGACACTAGATCTGGTGACTTCATTACTGGCAAATTCCAGGCCTTGATCTTTAGACTGTAAGGCTGCTTGCTCTGTTAATTCTCAGTCTCTGACTTGGGCTGTGGCTCTAAAACAAACAAGAACAGCTAAGTTCAGACTACCTGTCAGTTTTTCTACACTCTTTGCCTCTCTCATACTCTAAAATCTATTAGCCACCCACTGAATCCTGAAACCCACTGACTCCCACCCCAAACCACACTAGAGGATATAATCTAGGGCCTGTCTTTAACAATAAGAGTTCACATTTATAAAACACAGCTTACAAAATGTGTTCAGACGCAAGGGAGACAATGTAATGTGGAGTGGCATGGCATGGGGTGGTATGGCATGGTGTGGCATGGTAGTGTGGTGTGGTATAGAGTATAGTGGTATGGTGTAGTGTGGTATGGTGTGGCGCAGTGTGGTATGGCATGGAGGACAAAGGATTGGATTTGGAATTAGAAGCCCTGGATTTAAATTCCATCTTAGCCATTGATTATCTTTATGATCTTAGGGAAATAATTTACTCTCTTGGCCTCAGGCTCTTCTTCTGAAAAATGAGAGAATTGAACTCAATCATCTCAAAGGTCCATTCTAGCTTAAAACTGGGAATCCTGGAATCTCATTTGTGGCTCCCAACACGACCATGAAGTTGATAGTTCTAAAGGAAGCACTGAGAAGTTGATTGAGTTGATCAAGTTTACATAGCTAATAAGTGACAGTTAAGACATGAACATTGGTTTCTAAGTTCCCTGCCCTTTCATCTATTCAAGGCTTTGTTGTTTTTGTTCAGTTGTTTCAGTCATAGCCAACTCTCTGTGAGCCCATTTGGGGTTTTCTTGGCAAAGACACTGGAGCGGTTTGCCATTTCCTTCTCCAGCTCATTTTACAGATGAGGAAACTGAGGTAAGCAGGATTAAGTGATTTGCCAGGGTCACACAGTTAGCAACTATCTGAAGTCAGATTTGAACTCAGGAAGACAAGTCTCCCTGACTTAAGGCCCAGAACTCTATCAACTGTGCCACCTAAATGCCCCCTGTTATAGGCTATCCATCCTTATTTGTCTGTCTCTTTAGTCATTTGTTTATAACTTTTACAAAAAAAAATATTTATTTCAAAAGTTTATTAAAACTAAAAGTTAATTAATCAATTAATTTTTAACATGTTAAAGTATAATAAAAATATTTTCTCTAATATTTTTGGGGGGGGCAGTTAAGAACAGGGAGGGGAAAGTAGCTTGAACTTATCTCACATGCTACCTAGCCTTGGTCCCACCAAATTCATGTCTAGATGTAGCAGTTCTGCCAGATGAGTCAGCTCCTATCCATCTGGGTCCAGTAAGACATGATTTGCTCCTAAGGGTATTGGTGCTGAGCTTACCACAGAACACAACCTGAAACAGCAAGACACTGAAGCTCCCTCTGGACTTTGGATGCCGAGGTGTCCTCTGGATCTTTTCAAACTCACAAGGTCAGAGAGGTTCCATTTCTTTCACTTAGAACAGAAAAGAAAAAACACAGAGACCAATCATTGAGATTCATTCTGGGGTTACATGGCCTCAGATGGGAGAAGACCCAAAGGCCTCTCCCCTTACATTATGGACTTCTACTGGATGCCATGGATGAAGGAGTACACACCCCCAAGCACAGACCAGCCAAAAGAACTGAGGCCAGAGAGTGCTACTTGCCTTTATTAAAAATATGCACACACACACACACACACACACACACACACACACACACACACACCACTTGCCACTAAGCTACAACCATGTGAAGAGAACACTGACAAGATTTCCATCAACCTGTCTTTGTGTGGAAGAAGCAGCAGGACCAAGTGGAAAGCAGATTCACTCTGAAGCAAGAATCCAGTGTAAAAATTCTACCTCTCAGAGCAGTTAACATCCCTGGGCCTCAGTTTCCTCACCTATAAAGTGACAGGTTTGGGCCACATGGTTTCTGAGGTCTCCTCTAGACTCCCATCTATGATCTTACAATCAAGTTATTGAAATCAAACTTGCTTTTTAAACATGAAATGAAACACTTATCCATTGTATCCTAGACTTCCCATTGCTCCCATCCTCACAACTCTTTCAGCATGCTTTAGAAGGGAAGAAAGAACAAAAGGCAAAATACTGACATTAAAAGAAGGGAAACTTCCCACCATTTATAGAAAATGCCAAGCCTGAAATGGTGCTCCCCATTTCAAACTCTGCTGGCTTATCTGGCCGGAGAGGTTTAATTCACTGTAGGCTGAATCTTGGATTATCAACTAAGGGAAAGCAATTTTTAAAATCTGTGACCTTTTCAGTTTGAGGGTCATTTTAGGTTGGAGATTTGGTGTCTGCTATGTCACCTCTAATTTTCAGGAGACCAGCTTTAAAAAGCTGACTGTGCAGATCATCAGCATTTAGTTGCTGACGGGCACTTATAGGCTGCAGTTCCAATTCACTTCTTTTTTTTTTCTACCTCCAATAGGTAGTTTGGTTTCCAGTTTTCCAAACCATACGCAGCTTTGTTTTATAGACTACAATACAATGTGCTGAACATAATGAAGATACATCTGATTGTAAGATCAAGACTAATATGCAAGAGGAAAATATTACTTGCTCTTTAGCAACTTCCCAGTAAAGTGAACAGGGACCATTGCATAGATGGCTATTGAATAGAACACTCAATTTCCTTGATTTTATATCTTAAGAGGAGAAGCTTTAGTTGACAGTTTCTGCCGGGGAAGATAACTAATATTGGATGAATAGTGAGGATACAAACAATAGGATGGAACTAATAAGATGAAATAAGATAGAGATAAATATAAAGTCCTAACCTTGGGTCCAAAAAATCAACTGCGTAAGAACAGAGGAGATATAGCAAGGCAATAAAAAAGAGATTTTTAGTGGTGTTCAGTAAGATTCAGCTGTTATGTCACTTCAACCAAAATTGTAAACAGAATCCAGGGAGAATTTATAGACTTAGAGTATCTAGACCTTCCCCAAAATCCTATTCCAATGCCTCATCATGGCATTGTTCTGACCCTATGTTCTCAAAAATCATGCCAACAGAGTTTAAGTATTGGCAGGATCTACCAAGCCAGGAAAGCTTCAGGTATAGTCCTAGCAACAGACTGCATCTGCTACCAAGGACTAGCCTGAGCCCAGAGAGGTTCATTAGAGACAGGCTGACTTCTAGGTGATGGATTATTTGTCTATGGAAACCTATAAAACAAAGAGAGACACATAGTGACCTCAGTCCTCGTCCATTTCTGCAGTAGCAATCCCAATGATGGAAAAAAGGACAAATAAAGCTAAGAATCATACAATTTTTAGATTGTCAATAAAATTGTGCCTTTTGGGATTCCTGTCAAGGGACAAGTTCATGTACTGCTACAATAACTGAACCATTCCGGTATTGAATGCAACCAGAAAAAAACGAAGAAATTCAAACTAAAGGGAAGGATTATTCACTCATCAGTTCTCCTTGGAGCAGTAGCTAAAAATGTCAGAGGAATTAACTTCATTAGGCAAAGACAAAGAAAAATAATCTCATGAGACATTTGGTCATCTCACCTCGCTGTACACGTACTGATCATTGTAGCTTATGCACCAACATTTGCTGCAGAGAATAAAGAGGCAGAAAAATCCTACAAAGATCTTGACAAGACCTTCCAAAACAAGTCATCATAAAGTACACTTAAATGTAAATGAGGAAGAAAGCAATATTATGTGCAAAAGTATGGATTAAGAAGTAAAAGGTTTATAGCCTTCTTATAAGCCTCATACTTACATATCATGAACATCTTTTTTAAGAAAAAACTGGGAGATCCTGGGAATAGAAAACAAGGAACAACATCAAAGGAAGGAAGGAAGGAAGGAAGGAAGGAAGGAAGGAAGGAAGGAAGGAAGGAGGGAGGGAGTAACTTTATTTTAGACAGGAAATGACTAAGTATTGTATAGATGTCATAGCCATTTTAAAATCTATGTGTGTACAGTAAGAATAAATAGATTAATTAAAATAAAGGTTAAAAAAGTCATCAAATTAGAATAGAAGAAAGCATAAGTCACCACATATAGCTTCAGTACCTATGACCTAATTTATTCAAACATGCTATGGATGTCAATAAACAGAAATAAGCAAAGGAAAAACAAAGACCATCAGCATTTTCTACAGAGTTTAACTTGTATAAAGCAGTGGATATAAAGCTAGAAAACTCTCCTTCAGTCGGTAAATACTTAATATCTCCTTGCCAACCAGAGAGGGAAGCTCTAGTTTATCATACAACCTAATTTCAAAACATTACAAATTAGAATGGTGGAAGACTACCAGCTTAAGTTAACTCATAAAACAATGAAGAATGGTAGAGGGAATTTTTGTTGTGAATCTTTGTTGTGAAATTCAGCCAATAATACGGACACTTAGGTAACACTTTAAGGTTTCCAGAACCTTTCACATACATTATCTCATTGGAGCCTTATAACACTCCTGTGAGATAGATTCTTGCAGTGGTTCTCAACCTTCTTAATGCCACCATCCTTTAATACTTGTATGTGGGCGTAGCTGCATGTGGGCGGGCCCACATGGAGACAGATAGAGGAGCAGTGTCTCCGTTCCTAAGACCATCAGAAATATGTGTTTTCCGATGGTCTTAGGCGACCCCGTTCAATCTCCTCAAAGGGGTCGTGGCCCACAGGTTGAGAACCACTGAGGGATTTGTCCGTGGTCACACAGCTGGCAAAAGTCAGAAGCAAGATTTGAACCCAGTTCTTTCTCACTCTAGGTACAGTTATATATTTACACTCCCTCTCTCACTGAGCCAAATCATCCCAAGAATATTTATGGATGAAACTGGAATTAAGACAATAAGCAGATACAAAAAGGAATAGACACGTCAGCAATTCTAAAACAAACTATTTTTATTATTGATGATAGCAGAACCACCACATTTAGACTTTCGTCTTTCTGATATGATGTATAAGGAAATGGAATTGGCACCAAAGAACACAAAGGGAAAAGCAGCTGGACCCTGGCCAAGTACAATATAGTTCTTGAGGGGAGGGAGTGGTTGGGTTTTTTCGTTGTTTTGTTTTGTTGTTATCATTGTGTCTTCAGTATCTTACCCAGTGCCTGCCACTGAACAAGTACTTAATAAATATTAATTAAATTGAAAAAATAGGAAGAAGTCTTTTCTGGAGGCAACACGATTTTCAAAGCTCTAAAGAATCAATGTTTTTTTAATCAAAGAAGACACTAGACAATTAGAAAAAAAAAATTACAGATGAAAATGTCACATACCATCCAACCATACACTCCAGGAATCTTGTCATCTGCCTTGCCACTAATTTCCTTCCCCCTGCCCAAAACAGTACCTGACTAACCCTCAAGAGAGGATTCGTCATATTAAGCCAGCCCTAAGCCATACTTCACGTGCCATCTAGCCATACACACCAGGAATCTTACCATCTTCCCTGCACCGGGCAAGTAAGAACTCCCCTGCCCCCTACTCTATACCTCCTGATCTGGGAATAGAAATCAAATCAGTGTTACCATAACTTCTCCAAAAATAAAGGCAATTTACTGAAGTCACCATTCCTGGGAGTTTCCAAACCAAAACTGACTACCTAACCACCATTTCCCTATATGTGTTGTCTTCACCATCAAAATGTAAGTTCCTTGACTCTATTATTTTTATATTTGGGGACTCTATTATTTTTATATTTGTATTATCAGAGCCTAGCCCAGTAGGGAGCATGCAGCAGGTGTTTAATAAGTGCTTTTCATTTATTCATTCATTTATACTTTAGTGTATCTGTGATTTTATCAACATGCGTATTTCCTCCAATGATGAATCATAACCCACCCATCCCTTCTCCTCCTACTTGACTCATGTCCACATTCTTTCAAAATCCTTTAAGTGTGTCCACCTAGCATCCTATGGATCTTCCTCTAGATCTTTTGGCATTTAGAGTTACATGAGTCCTAATGCAACATGCAAGCTTTCCACCTATTATCTTTTGCTCTTACCATATGAAGACAATATTGCTGATAAAAGGAGATTAATAAAGAGTCTTCAGTAGCTAATGACTTGTATCCCCACTTTTTCATCACTGAAAAAATATCAGAATGATCTACTTGCATATATCAATTGTATTATTGATAAAAATATGAAGACATAGGCAGACTATTTGCCATTGTTATGCATCAGGATGTCATGCACAGAGTCCAAATAAAGGAGTTATTCCCTACAGAAATGAGGTCCTCCAGATGTTCCTATTTACAGATGTTGCACTGATTGCTTCAAACCCAAGTGTACCACAGAGCCTTTTTCAATGAAATCCACAAGCAATCAAAAGGAAATCTGCTCAGTAATCCACACCAGAGAAAACAAATGGATGAAGAATGCCCGTTGTTGATGCCATGACTTATAAGATCTATAGACAGACAAAATACTAAACCCAGAATGTAATGGAAGAAAAATAATAGGATTGGTTGCATTGGAGGAAATGGACAGTGCTTTCAATCTCTGCTTGTCTCTGTCAAAAAACAAACAAAAACAATTTTTAATAACTACATTCTTCCGGTGATGCTATATAGATATGAATACTGGAACACAACAATCTGACAATCTCTAAAGAATCAGAATTGCAGATAGACTTAAACTCAGGTTTTTTTGATTGCATATCAAGCAGGGATACTGATGGTAACACTCAGAAGCCTGCACTCCAAATTCTGTACCTTAAGAACAGGCTCATTTTCACCTATGGCTTAAATTAGAGAGATTCCTAACCTTCTTTCCTTTTAAGTTCCAACTAAAATCCCATCTTTTACAGGAAGTCTTCCCTAACCCCTCTTAATTCTACTCTCTGTTAATGATTTCCTATTTTTCCTATATATAATTTGTTTGTATATTGTCTCCCCCATTAGATTATAACCTCCTTGAGGGCAGAGACCATTTCTTCTGCCTCTTTTTTTGTATCTTCACAGTTTAACATATAGGAGGTACTTAATAAAAGTTTATTGATTGATTTTTAGTTCCCAAACCCATAGATTTCAATAAACCTTCTTGTGTTTCTATTCAATATGAAAGGAAAAACATTCTGAAATTTCCCATGCAAATGCACATTAAAATAAAATAAAGAAATTCATTCAAAAGAATGAGTTATTTACCAAATATTCCCTATACTGTTCAACAAGCTTCTGCTATGCTCTGGGAGTACATGTATTCCTGGTTGGAAACCCATGACTTATACTGGTCCTTCATAGGTAGAAGAAAATCAGGTGGTGACACATTTCAGTTACTTTCATGATCAATACCAGTTAACACAGGCAGATTGACCAGTTCATGCCCTTTTGTTTTAGTCTCAGCCTCAATTATACTTTTTTTTTTACCAATATGGCCTCTGTAACCTTGTAATAAAACCTTTTTCTGAAGTTGTTAGAAAAAATATCCCCCTCCCCAGAAAGTTATTGTGGGTTGAGAGGTGACCCCAGATGGACACAAAAAGCTGATAGGATAAAATTTAATAAATGGAGGGACTTAATTATTTTTAAATTCACACAGGATGCGACTATACACTTCCCAGTACCAGATGATGAATGTTGTGAACAAGCAAATGTATGTACCTGAGTCTCTAATAAACTGGGACTTCCATTCTGAGTCAGGGAGGTAATTGGGGTAAGGGAGAGAGGCACTGTAAGGAGTTAAGAGCCTTTTAGGAAAAAATGGTGAAGAAATAGGGGTGAAGATGTCTCTATTCCTTGAGTGTTTTACTACTAAGACATTATAGGGGGCACCTCAGAGCAAAAAGTTACCAGCCCAGCCTATGGTCAGCCCCAATTTATATGAGACCACTTCCCACACTCTCTTCCTCCACTCACAGTGGACCTGAGACAAGCAGTGTTGATGCTTTTCCTCTGGCTACTACCCTGGTGGAGTGGGCCTATGGAGGAGGAGCTTACCATATCTTTTTCTTTTTTAAAAATAAATTTATTCTGAACTAAGTATAAAATAAAATGGTACTTTATTTTCTGAGTTGCTCTTTTTTTTTTTTCAGTCCCTCTTCCCATCCTCTCTCACTCTCTCATTCAACATCCATTGGGGGAAAAAAAGTACTTACAAAAAATATACTATCAATAATTCCCAGATTTCTGTGAAAGAAAACAAAGAGGCCAGATCTTTATAACCTTCAAAGCATTACAATGAAAGTAATTTTTTATAATCTTTACCAGTCTCAATTGCCCTTTATCAGCTTCCAGCTGCTGTAAAAAAAAAAACTGCCAGCTGAAGCAGGATAGTAGAGAAGAAATAACACTGGCTTCAGAGTCAAAGGGCCTCAGTTCAAATCCCACCTCTCAGGCAAGTCACTGTACTTTCCTTGGAGTCAGTTTCCTCCTCTGTAAAATGATGGATTTTTTTTTTTCTTTTTGGAGGGGAGAAGACAGGGCAATTGGGGTTAAGTGACTTGCCTAAGGTCACAAGGCTAGTAATGTTAAGTGTCTAAGATCAAATTTGAACTCAGGTCCTCCTGACTCCAGGTTTAATCCTCTATTCACTGCACCACCCAGCCACCCCTAAAATGAGGGATTTTGACTACATTGTGATCCCTTTCCTCTCTAGAGGCCCTTTGATCAGGCTTTGTATGTTGCTTTCCTTCGTTTTGAATGAGCCTTCCTCTTTCCACATTTCCTTTCTGGCTCAGTCACTGACAATCTGTCTCATTCAATGAAAGCCTGGTCTTCCCCTAAGTGAGTGTACCCCAGAACTGGGAGAATGAGGATGTGGGAGCAACCTTTGATGACATAAAGAGGCTGAAGAGAGGGAGGTGGTGTTAATAGGTGACAGAAAGGCAAGATTCTTCAACCTGTATGTTGATTCTGTGTTCTCTAGCCAGGAAAATTGTCATCAGACAGAAAGAAGATGGGCAATTTGGTGAAAGAAGAGGAAGTAAGGCTGAGAGCCCATAACTAGGACAAAGACTAGTCAAAGATTTCCTGAGGGCAGAATTCAGAGGGACACAGAGCTGGCAAGGCAGGTGAACGTCAGAACAGTGGTTTTGATCTGGAGCCAAAGGGGACAAGAAAGAGATCCCACAGTCCTAAAGAGGCCAAAGGCAACAATTCTGCCTGAGCAATCCAGAAAGACTCTCATTTATAAGAAGGTAGGTCTACAGACTGAAAATGGGTCATAAGATTTTAGGGATAGAAGAAGCCTTAGATATCATCTGGCCAAACCCCCTCCTTTTAAAATGTCAATGTGGAGTTGTGGATAGAGTTTTGGCATTGGAATCAGGAATCCCCAGACTCAAATGCCATCCCTGATAATAAGTGACCATAAGTAAATCACAACCTCTGAGCTTCAGTATTCTCATCTCAGCAATGGAGTTAATAGCACTTGTAAGACTTCCCTAACAATGTTATTTTGCGGTTCAAATGAGATACCTTATTTAAAAAATATATACTTGGCAAATGTTAAAAAGTACATACAGGCCAGGTATTGTCTTAGATACACATAGATAGAATGCTTTCCCATTGGCCCTTCTCCTAAGAGTCAGGGTCAAGATAAGGGTTAGGGTTAGGACTGGTTCCGTTCCATAAGAGGAACTGGAACTCTCCTCCAGTGTGTTGGTACATGCAATCCAACTTTGTGAAAGCTTATATTGTTATTATAGATGGGGAAACTGAGATGCTGAAATGTTGTGGCTTGCCCAAAATTGCAGTATAAAAGCTGCAGAACTAGGATCTGAACCCTGATCTTCTGACTCCAGATTTAATCTTTTTTCTACTGCACCACCATGATGAGAGATCCTGGGGCTGTTTAATACTATACATCTATAACTGGCTAATTGAACAATGAGACTGAATTTATATTCTACCTCCACTCTATATAGTTTAAGCTCCAAATGCTCTTATAAATTCTTAAGACTACTTGTGTACTTGAATTCACTATAATGGTGAGTAGAAAAGAGTCCAATTGAAAAAAAAATGGGAAAGGCCAGGAAGTCAGGGTGATAGTCTTCAAAGAAGAGAGCACCTCACCTACCATTTTACCCTCAGCAGTGGCAACAAATGGTCCCCAGGAACTAACAAAGGGACTGGGAAAACCTGGCTAGGAGATTGCTTTATTTGGAGGCTGCCTTTGATGGGTCAAGGGTTTTGTCACTGAGACTCTCTGACTAAAGCATGATAAGGAATCCAACCAATTGCCAAATCACTGAATAAATGAAGGACATTAGACTAGTGAATTCCTGTCTTTTTAATAGGAAGCAAGTTTATAGTCTTATTTTTTCAAGTTCTCATCATGAATATAGGGTTACCCTCCTTTCTATGTCAAACTGACACAGGGCTGATATTCTCCTCGATAGCCAGCAATCTGGTATTAGGCTTTTATGTTATTAAAAGGGTATTCTCAGGATCACAGATTTAGAGCTTGAAGGGCCCTTAGAGGTTATCTAGACTTCATTTTACTGATACAGAAAGTGAAGGAGAAATTAAGCAACTTGTCCAAGGTCACACCAACAGTAAGTGGCAAAGTAAGGATTCAAACTCACATGCAATGGTGCTCTACCTCCAAAGTCAGGGCTGCTGTCATTGTACCTTAACCAGGTCAAAGCTGACCTGTGGTAAAGTTTTTGCACTCGTGAGTACAGTTTTAAAGCAGTTCCATTGCATTTTGGCCTTTCAGAATTCTTCCCCTCTTGAACAAAAATGTCCCTTCCAATTATGGCCAGACTGAGTCACTTTCCTCATACTAGCAAGAAGCATGAATTTCCCTGGTACTGGAGGCATTAACCTTGCTTCTCAACCTTGCTCATCCAATTGCATGAAGGAGTTAACCAGTTCCTCATATTAAACCTCATACACCCATAGAGCCATATGACAAGGGGAAGATTTCATTTTTTTAATGTCCCCCTTACTTCTAATCCATTATCCATGATAATCCATCGTGTCCCATGAGTACTTAATCATCAAAGCAACCTTAAACCTCTTTTTGAAGATCAAATGGTTCTTTAATCCATTTACTTAGAGCATACAGAGTGATAGAAAATTAATCAGAGGCATAAGTTAGTCAGACACCAAGTTTTTCCTGATGCCTGTTAACACCCTTATATTGATAATTGCTTAAGCAGAAGGTGGGTCTAAAATGTGGAACAAATCACCTTGGTCTGTTGCCTTTCCCTGGACTACCCACTGGGGCTCCACCATTATGTCTGGCTGGCTTACCTCACCAGACCAAAATCTTATCCCTAAATTATTAATACTAAGCAACTCTGAGAGTTAATAGGACTTTAAATTTCCTGCAGAGGGTATCATTAATTCTCATCTTCCACTTTGTATCAAGTTAAATGAAAGTACTTAGGAAAAAAATCATCCTAGGCCCCTGAAGACAGAAGGAAAAAAGAAAGCAGGAATACTCATTAGGCACTAGTTTAGGGTTCCAGGGTAAATGGATTCTGGACCTTTGACCTGTTCTGTCTATGCCTGCAGCTACTGGGAACTGATGTGAAGAAATTGATGTGATGAACCAGAAGGAACCACCAGCATAGTCCAGTAAAGTAATAGAGAGGAGAGAGATTTTGCAACCACCAAAGAAATGATGTCTATGTCTCATTCTAGATTTTCATACTTAAAAAGATTTAAGTATAATTAATGTCATTTCTGCCCCCTCTTCAGTAAGTGGAATTGAGATTTCTACATCAACTAGAAATGCTCAGTCATTAATAGCCTTCCTCTGGAAATTCCCTTTGCCATGGGAGCTTCAGTCACTCCATCATCATTTCTGCATAATTAAAATAGCACTATTTAAATTCAGAAGTAAAAACTTGCAGAAGTAGTTGGGACATTGACTGTTCTGAGTCTATGCCAATATTCTTTATGGTAAAATATCTTTCTAAGTAGCTGCATATTGATACAGCATAATGAAAAACAACGCGTTCTTGAGTCTTTAGCAAATAAAAGGTCACTAGACAGATGGATAGATAGACAGATAGATGGATAGACAGATAGACAGACAGACAGATTAGATAGATAGATAGATAGATAGATAGATAGATAGATAGATAGATAGATAGACAGATGCTCTCCAGTATTCCAAAAGTTGTTCAGCCATCAATGTGGGCATTGCCTCCAGAGGTACAGAACATAACACATCCTGTGCAACTTGTGTCCATGCCCCTCCATAAGTTCACCATAGGGGTTCTACCCAATATGTTGGTAACCTCTTGTATTATAATAATAATAATAATAATAATAATGATTAACATTAATATGGCACTTTAAAGTTTGCAAAGTACCTTATATATATTATCTCATTCATTTCTTACAACAACTTTATGAAGTAGGTACTACTATTAATCCCATTTTACAAATGAGGACATTGAGGCTGAAAGACATCAACTGACTTGCCCAGGGTCACACAACTACTAAGTGCCTGGGGAAGTATTTGAGCTCAGGTCCATCTAAAGTGAAAGTATAGCCCAATAAGAAGTCCTAAGTACTCCCTCTCTGGTAGTAACAATGGATCTAATGATGAAAAAGAAAAGCAAAAGGGCAAACCCCAGCCTCCTATCTCTTTAGAGAAAGAAGAAAGAAATGATAGAGACAGAGACAATGATAGAGTTAAAGATAGACAGATGGATGGATGGATGGATGGATGGATGGATGGATAAATAGATCACATCTATAGGCTTAAAAAGGTCATATCCATGGATTGTTAACACGTTTCTCCTGAAGTTGGTGGGATTTTTAAAACTTTTTAAAACTATCTTGAAACCTATGGTTTTACATTATCTTTATTTCCGAATATAGCCCTCCTCATCCCTCTCCCCAGAAAGCTTTTGCTTATAAGCAAAAAATAGAAAATAATTCCATAAAATTAATCAACACATCAGCCCATATATAATAGTATATATCCTGTGTTCCATACGTATAGTATCCCATGTCTATAAAGAAGTAGAGCAGGAAGGTATATTTCCTCCCTTTTCTCAGACCAAATTTAATCATTGTATTTAGTGTGTTCAGTCTTTTTTTTTCTTTTCTTGCTTTCTTTTTCTTTTTTCTTGCTGTTTCTCCTTCCATTTAGATTATTGTAATTGTGCTTTCTACTGTTTTCCAGATTCTGCTTATTTCCCTTTGTATAAGTTCACATAAGTCTTCCCATGCTTTTTTGAATTCTCCATATGCATCATTCCCTAGGGTGCAATAATACTCTGTCACATTTACATATTACTAGTTATTTAGCCATTTCCCCAACTGATGGGCATCTGCTTTTCTTCTAGTTCTTTGCTATCCCCAAAAAAGCTACTATTAATGTTTTTATGTATATGAGAACTTTCTTTCTGTTCTGAAGTCTTTTTTATTAACCTCCTTGGGATATATGCCTAGAATCCAACTCAAAAAAAAGTATGTTATAAAAGTCTTCTGGTTACATTAGAGTCTGTTAGCAAAGGAAATCAGGCTAGCACTTTACACATAAACTTACATTTCACACTTAGAAACAAGACTCAGTCAACACCGATTTTTTCCTAAAAGATTTGTATGTTTATTTGCTTGTTTGAGACCAGGTCTTTCTAACTTGCTCAGGCTAGAACTGCACCGGCCATTCATAGACCTCATCCTACTACTTATCAGCATGGAAGTTTTGAACTGCTCCATTTCTTATTTGAGTTGGGTTGACTCCTTCTTAAGGAGACTTATTCCTGCTCCTCCCCCACTCCACTCCCACACATTTCCCACATTCCCACTGGTGCTAAACTTAGGGCAGACATCCAATTAACTCTAGCCCCACTGTAGCTCAAGACTCCTGAACTCAAGTAATCCACCAGCCTCAATCTCCCTGATAGCAGGGATCACAGTTATTCTGAACTATGTAAGGCTTCTAAAGGATATTAATTGGGGAAAAGAGGTTGTTTTTTTTTTTTTTTTAAAGCCACCAATAACACCTTTAGGAAGAAAAGCATAAGCACGAATTAATGCTCATAGCCAAAAGCATAATTAGCACATACAGTACCACACTCATTTGTTCCTAGGCTTTTCTTCAATGATATTCTACTTCTAATTGAGATTATCTTCAGATTTAGCCACTGAAAAAAAAAACCCTCCCAAAAAAAGATGCTGAATAAAAAGGGGCAGTTGTTTACTACCCATGTTAGTACCATTGCTGGCTGTTCTCTCTGTATTAGTCTCTCTTCTCTGTATTTGAATAAATTAATTTAAAAAACCATTTATAAAGTGTCTACTATGGGCAAAGCACCGTGCTAAGTGCTGATGGAAAAGTCCCCATGATAAGGTCCAGCAGCAAAGCAGATGGCAAAGCATCTTCTTCAAGGTATTTAGTAGGACCCTTCTTTTCCCTTCTGTTCCCTTCCCTTCCAACATCATTCAGATTGTTAGGAAGATCTTGCTTACATACACTCTCTGCAACTTTTACCACTATGATCTCTAGAACCAAGCAGAACAAAGGTCATCCCTCTTTCACATGGAAGCCCTTTAAGATTTGAATAGAGTTATAGCTTCTTTGGGAGGGGAGGGGTTTAAATAGAAACATTATTTAATATTTGGCACTGATTTTGATTTGTTTTTATTTTAAAGGATTCTCTTCAGTCAAACCAATTAAATATAATAAGTTTGGAAAAAATGCATAGTGCCCCACCTCTCTTTGGGGTTGGTGGTTAGAACAGAGAATGTGTGCCTCCACTACAAAGTTGATCTTTATAAAATACATTCACAAATCTTTCATCTTACATTATAATGCCTAGCTCAACCAATGACACCTTAATATAATATTTCAAACTAAAGAATATGAACTTACTTAAATTATTTTATATTTTATTTTTCCCCAATTATATGTTAAAAAAATTTTTAATGTTTGAGTTTTTTTTAAGTTTTGCATTCCAAATTCTATCCCTCTTTTCCTCCCTTCTCTCTCCCCTCCCTGAGATAGCAAACAATCAGATATAGATTATACATGTGCAATCATGTGAAACATTTCCATATTAGTCATTTTGTACAAGAAAATTCAAATAAAAGAAAAAAGGATGAAAGAGTGAAAAAGAGCATGCTTCAGTCTGTACTCAAACAATATCATTCTATTTTTCTCTAGAGGTGGATAGAATGCTTCATTATTAGTCCTTTGAGATTGTCTTGGATCATTGTATTGCTAAGAATAGCCAAGTCATTCACAGTTCTTCATCATATAATATTGCAGTTACTGTGTACAACATTCTCCTGGTTCTGTTCACTTCACTTTGCATCATCAGAATCAAAGAGGGAAGAATATACATACACATACACACACACACACACACTCAGTCATGTATAGAAATGCAACTTATTCAGGTGGGAAATAAAAGGGAGGGAGATAAGAGAAAGGAAACAGGAGGTAATAAAAGGGAGGGCAAATTAAGGGAGACAGTGGTTAGAAGCAAAATAGGAAGGACAGTATAAAAAGAGAGAGAGGAAAAAATGGGATGGAGGTAAATATACAGTAATCATAATTGTGAATGTGAGTGGGATGTGCTTGCCCATAAAATAGAATCAGATAGCAAAATGGATTAGAAACAAAAATCCAGCAATATGTTGCTTATAAGTGACAAACTTAAAACAGAAAGATGCACATAAAGTAAAAATAATGGAACAGACTCGAATATACTTCAGCTGAAGTAGAAAAGGAAGGGGTAGCAATCACAATCTTAAGCAAAGCAAAAGCAAAAAACGGACCTAATTAAAAGAGGTATTTGGGGAATACATTTTGCTAAAAGGTACCATAGACAATAAAACATTATAAAACATAAATAAATAAATAAATAATGAAATTTTTATACAGAAAATGTTTATAGCAAGTCTCTCTGATCAAGCCCTCATTTCTCAAATATATTCTGAGTATAGAACAGAATTAAATATATGAAAATAGGAGCTATTCCCCAATTGGTAAATGGTCAAAGGCTAGAAACATGCAGTTTTCAGAAGTCAAAACTATCTATCGTGATCTATTGATCAGAGAAATGCAAATTAAAACAACTCTGAAGTACCACCTTATAATGCCAATGCAATATCCATAGCAGCCATTATGAATATGCATGTGTATTTCCAGAGTAGATTCACAAAACATAATAAACTCCTTCTTCAAAGGCAAAAGCAAAATATTATTTGAGACATCATTAGGATACCAGGAAGTAAGATTTAATATTTAATCCAGGGAGCACCAGCATTTTAAACCTTCTTTCTATTAGGCCTCCCCAAAAACAAGTTCCCCTAGGCAAATTCCTCCCTCCACCCCCTCCAGCTGCTTCTCTCTCTCTCTCTCTCTCTCTCTCTCTCTCTCTCTCTCTCTCTCTCTCTCTGTCAACTCTCCCACTCTAAGCTCCATGTGATTCAGGCTCCATTTGACTCAGGCTATATCAGCAGGTCACATAGGCCTATTAATGGGCAGGGAAGATCTTCCTATTCCATTAACATTACATACCTCACACCCATCTGAAATGACAGATGCTGGAGGGAATAAGGGAAAATAGATACACTAATGCACTGCTGGTGGAGTCGTGAACTTGTCCAACCATTCTGGAGAATAATTGGAATTATGTCCAAATGGCTATAAAACTATGCATGTCCTTTGACCCAGCAATATCACTACTAGGTCTGTACCCAAAAGAAATTAAAGGAAATGGACCTATATGTACAAAAATATTTATAGCATCTCTCTTTTTTTTTTGATGGCAAAGAATTGGAAATTGAAGGGATGCTGATCAATTAGGGAATGGCTGAATAAGTTGTGGCATATGATTATGATGGAGTACTATTGCGCTATAAGAAATAATGAGGTCGATGGTTTCAGAAACACATGGCAAGAACTATATGAAAATACAAAGTGAAATGAGAAGAACCAGGAGATCATTGTAGACAGTAAGAGCAATCAATACAATGACTGAAGAGATCCAAAGGGCTCATGATGAAAATATGCTATCTACCTCCAGAAAGAAAACTGACGAACTCTGAGTGTAATTTGAAGTATAATTTGCTCTATTTTTTTTAAATATGGCCAATATAGAATTGTGTTTTGCATTAAAAAAAGCATTCAGTTGTTCATTGGTTCAGGGAGAAACCTTAACAGTAAAATCTCTGCAGGTCCCTGAACATTCCCCCTTCTATCTGTACCTACTGACACTCAGATCTTTAGTTCTGTGTGGATCTTGTCGGCAATTCTCCCTGCTTACTGCCATGACCAACTGCCTACAACAAGCTGTCAATGGGGGCTCCTAAGCGTGACTTTTTATAGACAATTTTCTGGCCTTTTCTCCTATTACCTGACACTCCTTTCCCAGGTACATTGGTCAGCAGTTAGTAGATACCTGTCAACACCCTAAAGCAAATAGTAACTGGTCTCAACTATTATATATAATATTTTCATTAAAAAATCACTACTTCCACTCATTTTCTACCAAAGCTCTTTCTCTTCTGCTTTCTCATATTCTGGCTGCTGCTCTGCACATCTTCACTACACTGTTATCTATGGATGAGAAACAGGAGCTTATCACTATCTCCTCTTAAAACCTTACCCCAGGTTTTCTCAAGCCTCCTCCTGGCATGGCTGGGCTGGCTGTTACGTGGTTGGGTGTGCGGCGGCTACGTCTGAGCGTTGTGAGCCAGGCTGTTGGGGCATGGTGACTCCAGCAGGGCCTGGCCGCCAGCCCCTCTGGCTATGGGCCGCTCACTGAGCTGCCAGACTGGTCCTATGCAGATGGTAGAAGTGCTCCCCCAATGAAAGGCCAACTCCGACGAAAGGCACAGAGGCAAAAGTTTGCGAGACGAGTCGTGCTACTGTCCCAGGAAATGGATGCAGGAATGAAGACGTGGGAGAAAAAGCAGCTGGAGATACAACCAATGTCTCTGATAAAGGCCTCATTTCCAAAATTTACGGGGAATTAAGTCAAATTTACAAGAATACAAGTCATTCCCC
>CM053587.1:129308425-129330581 GCA_028646515.1 Pseudochirops corinnae
TGTGGAACTGAATCTTGTAAATTAAAAGTAAATGAGTAAATAAAAAAAAAAAAAAGCAGCTGGAGAAACAGCAGGAGGAGGAAAAGAAACAGCAAAAGAGGCTCAAACCCAAAGTGGCTTCAATGAAGGACCCATGAATCAATAAAGCAGACTCCCTCCTCCAAAAAAAAAAACCTTACCCCACAAACTGATCAACATCCAGATGTGGTCTGGCCAGTGCAGAATGCAGAGTAGGACTCCCTCATTCTAACACTCTGCTCCTTTTAGGGTAACATAAGATCACACCAGCTTTTTTGCAATCTAAAATCTTTCATGCAACAAACATTTATTAGATGCCTACTGTGTGTAGAGGCCAATGCTAGGTACTGAGGTGGGCATATGATTTGGATATAATGTAGTCCCTGATCCCATGGAGTTTAAAGTCCTGAAAGGAGTAAGAAGCAAAGATAACTCTACCACAAAATACTACATCAGTCACAGAACCATAGAATCTCAGTTGTAAGGGACCTCAAAGGTCATCTGCTTCAACTAGCACATAAAGAGGAATCCCCTCTACAAGATCCCTGATGAGCAGTCATCCAATCTTCACCTGAAGATCTCCCATTCTCTGGGGCTCAGTAGACTTCCTAAACCTTCTTCCAAATGTTGTTGTTGTTGTTGTTACTGTTCAGTCATTTCAGTTGTATCTGACTCTTTGTGACTCCATTTCAGGTTTTCTTGGCAAAGATACCGAAGTAGTTTGCCATTTCCTTCTCCAGTTCATGCAGATGAGGAACTGAAGCAAACAGGGTTAAATGACTTGCCCAGGGTCACATAGCCACTAAGATTTGAATTTAGGAAGATGAGTCTTCCTGACTCCAGGCCTGGTGCTCTTCTACTGTTCCACTAAATGATAACTCTGCAAATACTTAAAGATACTATCACATCCCCCTCAAAGTCTTCTCTTCTCTCAGCCAAACACCCCTGTTCTTTCAATGGATCTTCATATGATGTGATGTCTGATCTTACCAACGTGGTTGTCTCTCTTTGGTTTCTCTCTAGCTCACCAAACAATTTCCTAAATTACAGCTCTCAGATCAAAAGATAATACTCCAGAACAGAATATAATGGGATTATTACTTCCTTTGTTCTGTCTACCTATTCCATTAATAGGCAGGGACTATCTTTTGCCTCTTTTTGTTCCCCCACTGTTTGGCCCAGTACCTGGAGCATAGTAGGCACTTAATAAAGGGTAATTGGTTAATTGTTGCCTAATGTCTTAAATATTGCTGTTGGTTTGGGGTTTTTTTTTTAGGGGGGAGCTACTGTGTCACACTGCTGATTTATATTAAGTTTGCCATCTACAACACTAAAACCTCTAGATCATTGATACTCAACAGGCACTTAATAAATGCTTGATGAATAAATGAATTAATACTGTCTGGTACATTTGATGGAAATGAAGGAGTAATGTTGTTAAGAATAATGACCTATCATTACTAAATAATATCCCTCAAGGAATCATATCCTCCTATTATTAAAAACCACATTCAGGGCACAGGCTGATATTTCATCCCTTGAATGGTAATGTGATCAGAATGATTGCCCACAGAAAAAAAAAATGTTCTGGCTGAGCCATGAAAAAACACATCTTACTGCTGCAAACAGAAAGAAATCAATATAGTCTTCAAAGGATTAGGGTTGTGTGGTCAGAGAGTTAAAGTGGGTTGGGTGGATCAGTCGAGTTAAAGGAGTTGATGCAAGGCTTTAGAAGCAAAAAATACCACAGCAGGAAAGTGCTTAAGAGACTGAGTCTAGTCTCTGCCTCCTACAGGTAAAGAAACAAAGGCCCAGATAGATAATATGATTTACATGTAGTAACCCAAGGGAGCCAGGACTAGAACTCAGTCCACTAGACTCCAAGTTCAGTCTTCTTTCCCAGAACCAGGCTTAGGACCCAAATCTTCTCACTCCTAGCATCACATTCCTTCCAATTCCCACATCATGCCTCTCTTCTTCCACCAATAGGAGACCATAATTGAGCACTTTGTTTTTCTTGACAATCAATCAGGAAAACATAAGCAATCAGTCCCTTGATCCATTAAAAAAAATGATTTGTTGAGTAAATCATTTGTAATTGACATTGTGCCCATTGTTTGATTAATGATCAACTATGTATTTTCCTAAAAGTTTTGGCATCTTTCTCAATCAGGAACTGGTCTGGTTGTGTTTATTTCTAAGTCAGAGAGACTTTGTTCACCCAACACATGGCTATGACATGCTTGACTACTCAGAGCTCTCATGCTTCAAAGGAACTATGCCTCCTCTTCAAGGAAAATCTGATACCTACTCACTCTTCTTTGCCTCCTCCCTTTTAATTAAAGGGAAATGTCTTGAAATTCCCTACACATAAATATCAAAGAGTCTGATGATGGAATTTCAGGACTGAAAGAGTTTAGAAATTATATAATCCAACCCCATCATTTTATAGATAAGGATACCTGAAGGAGGCTAGAGGGGAAAAAAAGTGGTATGTACAATCATGTTGCTGATTAGCAACTCCCATTCCCATCATCCCCTGCCTCCTGACTCCAAATCCAAGGCTCTTCCCACTATATGATGCCACCTCTGTCCAGAGAGGGGTAGGAATGTGGGCAAAGAGTTAACAGATGTTTTTAAATCTCGAATAGGCAATATGTGTATAATGATTCAGACAACTGAGCAAGCATTGAACCGGAATATGCTGGAAAGTATTTACACTGTGGAGATTAGAAAACACCTCTTGCCTTGTACTGGAAACAAGTCAGTGCGCATTACAAACTAAGAAGTCTAAATGTGAAGAGGTCTCTACTACCAACAGTCTGCTGCCTTCTGTTCTGGCTCATGAGCTCAGGAGAGGAACCTGGTGGAGAAAAATCCTTACTAGAGAATGACATGGGTATTATACCAAGTTTAATGAATTCGACAAGCATTTGGGGAGTAGAGAAATGGCATGGTAATGTAAAAACATTAAGTCATAAAAAGAACACTGAACTTGTAGTCAAAATACTCTAGAAATCTGATTTCAAGTCCTAACTCTTCCATTTTCCAGCTGTGTGATCTTGGACAAATCCATTTATTTCTATGGATATTCTTTTTTTTTTTTTGGCTTTTTTTTGGAGGGGAAAGGCAGGGCAATTGGGGTTAAGTGACTTGCCCAAAGTCACACAGCTAGTAAGTGTTAAGTGTCTGAGGCCAGATTTGAATTCAGGTCCTCCTGACTCCAGAGCCAGTGCTCTATTCACGGCATCACCTGGCTGCCCCTATGGATATTCTTCATAATCAATATATCATCTTCATCTCTGTGCTTTTGCACAGGCTCTTCTTCAGGCCTCGTATTCAATCCCTCCTTACTTGTTCCATTTCCTAGTTTATTTCAAAGCTCAATTCAAATGCCACCCCCTACATGGAGCCTTTCCTGATTCCTCTCTGCTTTTACTATCACCCCACCTACTCATTAACCTGTATTTGATATATATGTGTATGTATGTATGTGTGTGTGTCTCTATTATATGCTATGTGTCAATATTTATTTCTCCAAAGAGCTCCTTGAGGGGACAGCTTCATTTTTGACTGTGTAGCCTCTGCATGGTTCTTGGCACAAAATAGGCACTTAGCAGATGTTTGTAGATTGATTCTTTGTAAGATGGATCTGAACTGCATGATCTCTAAGGTGCCTTCAGCTCTAATACCTATTATGTGCCCAGCTATGTGCTGGGTACTCTGAGAAACAGAGAAAAAGTAAAAGATATTGGCTCTGCTCTCAAGAAGCACACGATCTGACTAGGAAGACAATATTTAAATGTGAAACAATCCTTGAACAGTAAAAGAATCATCAGTGACAGGACTACCAGAAGGAGTAGACTTTAGAAACAGGACAAGGGACTGGGACCAGGAAAAAGACAGTCTGGGCATAGTCAACAACCAAACTAGTTGTTGGGAGAAATCACAGAGAAGCACAAAAGGTGATAGATTTGGGGTCAGAGGAGAGCTGGGCTCAAATCCTAATTCTCTCAACTTATTACTTGTATGATTTTGTGCAGGTCACTTTACCAATTTGGGCATCATTTTTCTCATCTTTAAAATAAGAGGTTTGGATTCAATCTAACTCCAAATCTATGACCCTGAGTGAGTCCAGAAATATATACAAGTTGAAGGTCAGAATAGAGCAATAAGTCAGAAAACTGGGCAGCAAGCATTAGACAAGAAATAATTGACTAATGGAGGTGTCAGCAAGCAGTGGGTCAGAAAACTATTAAGCAGACAGGAAGACACAAATACTAAAGGCTAAGGCAAGGGGGTGGGTCAGATATCCAGGCAGACAAGCCAATGCAGGCAGGAAAACTGATGAGAAGCATGGGCACTAGAATGACCTTGATAATAAAGGTCATCCATTGCCAGAGTCAATCAGGAAGTATTAGTAAAATTGCAGTTAAGGCATAAATCTGCACCTAAATGTGGAAATACTAGAACTTGCAGGTGAAAGCAAATGAGCAGAGACACAGATGGAATAGAGCAAGAGCAGTACAGGTGGAGGAGGGAGCCAAATAAGAGTAAATGCTGAAGGTTTATCTCAAGTGTAGTCACCTACACTCTCCTGATGCCATTAATTGTTAATGTTCTCTTCTACACTCCCAAACTACTTTATATTTCTTAATCTTTGTGTGTCTGATTTCCCTCAATAGAACATAAGCTCCTTAAGGACAAACTGTTTCATTTTTATCTTTGTACTCCTAGCGCCTAGTACAATGCTTGGAGCATAATAGGTCCTTGGAAATAACTTGGTCCTGTCTTCTTATTTTACAGATAAGGAACTCAGGACCATTAGGCCGTGAGTTAGCCATGTAACTTCCTTGTACCTCAGTGTCTTTGTCTTTGAAATGGAAATAGTGCCTGCATTTCTTATCTCATAAATGTGTGAGGATCATGTAAGATAATGTAAATGAAATACTTTGGAAGCCATAAGTTACTAGACAAACATCAGCAGTTACTATTACTTTTCAAGAAGTAGAATGGTTATATAAAACAAGTACTTGATTTGGAATCTTATACAAGTTCCTCATCTCTAAGTCTCAGTTTCCTTATTTATCAAATAAAGGTTTCAAACTAAGAGGCCTACCTGAAAATCCTAGGATCCCAAGAAAAGAAAATTTAGAGGGAATATAGGCTCAGAAGATCAGTGTTTTAGACCTGGGAAGGCATTTAGAGGCCATTAAATCCAGCCCCTGTGTTTTACAAATGAGTAAACTGAAATCCAGAGAAGCTACATGACTTGCCCAAGGTCATACTAGTAGTAAAGGACTATTGTCCCTTATGTTTCCCATAAATTTTCTCTTCTTGAGATCATAGGATTTTGAGCTTGAAGAGATCTTAGTCCAAAGCTCTCCTTTGACAAGTGAGGAACCTGAGACTCAGGAAGGATAGGCAACTTTCATAAGGTCATACAATCGAATCCAAGCCTAGATTCTTTGACTCCAGATTCAGCACTTTTTAAAAAATTTAAACATCGTTTTTCTTCTCCTTCCATCTTCAGATATTTGAAATGCTATCAACTAAAAGAGAGATATAAGATTTGATACCCAAGGGATAGAAATAGGACCAACGGTAGAAATTTACCATGAGATGCACTGGCTGATACAATAGCAAAAACACTTCATTGGATTCAGAAAGACCTGGGTTCAAATCTTGCCTTGGATACTTTCTAGGTGGATTATCCTAGGCAAGTCATTTAACCTCTCTGTCTCACTTTTATAATTTGTAAAATGAGGAGGTTGGATTCAATCTCCTCATAAGGCCCCTTTCGCTCTAAATCTATGATCTCATAAACAATTGCGGTTGGTAAGTCATTTTTTTCAGTCATGTCTGACTCTTCATGACCCCTTCAGGGTTATCTTGACAGATTTGAAGTGGTCTGCCATTTCCTTCTCAAGCTCATTTGACAGATGAGAAAACCAAGGTAAACAGGGTTAAGTGTCTTGCCCAGGGTCACTTGCAGGGTTAAGTCACTTGCCCAGCTAGTAAGTGTCTAAGGCCAAATTTGAATTCAGAAGATGAGTCTTTCTGACTCCAGGCCTGATACTGTGCCACCCAGCTGCCCTATAAACAATTAGAACTGCACTAAAATAGAATGAAATTGCCTCATATGATAACGAGTTCACTCTCACAGGAGGAATTCAAGCAGAGGCTTAATAATATTTTTTTAGATATTTTGGAGGCGAGGAATCTGTGCCTCAAGCATGGTTTACATTTAGTGATTTCTAAAGGTCTTTTAAAGTCTAAGATGCCATGATTCCATGAAACTAAATCCCAAAGGGGTTACTTTGCCGAGAGTCACCTAGCTAATAACCAGGAAAGCCTCTTGTCAAGTGCTCATTCTGTCCTACCAGATTTCTTCCTCACAGCTTCAGAACCACAGTTCAAATTACATCATTGTATATTTATGGACCGACAGACAAAACGGTTATTAAAAGCCAGACTATTTCATATAATACAAAATATCCTCCAAAGTCTTCTTTAATAAAGAAGTAATTCTGGCCATATTATTTATTGTTTGTGGTATCTGACCACATCATTTGAAATGATGTAACACAGTCAATATAAAGCAATCTGTTAAATACATGAGATGAAGCTCATTTATAATTAATTGTAAAGACCATCTAGTTACATGGGTGTGTGTAAGAATACTGAAGTGTTCTGATGCTGAAAACTCTCTTTAAAACGGAAATATCCATTTCTAAACCAACATATGAACCACTGGTCAACTATCCCACCAGGCTGCCAAGGAAAAAAGAACCTCATCAAAAGAAGGTTGTAATGCCCACCTTTCTCTATAAATGCGGCCTTTCAAGAATTAATTAGGAAAGAAAATGAGACATTCTTGTTTCTAGTCAATAATTCACAACATATAACTCAGAAAACCCAAAGAAGGCATCCCGTGTTGGACAGGATCTCTATGGTGGTTTAACAGAAGGAAACATTTAAGTATCTCACATAAATGGGTTGTGACCTGTACTTGTAAACAGAATACTCATAATTAAGGCAGAGATCCACTGAAGCACATTTTTAAGGGCATTGGAGAAAGTCTGCACTGAGAAAGGCTCAA
The DNA here is from genome assembly GCA_028646515.1 of Pseudochirops corinnae. Classification (NCBI taxonomy): domain Eukaryota; kingdom Metazoa; phylum Chordata; class Mammalia; order Diprotodontia; family Pseudocheiridae; genus Pseudochirops; species Pseudochirops corinnae. The sequence goes on from CM053587.1 coordinate 129,315,546, forward strand.
ACTAAGGAGACAAATAGTTTCTGGATTTAATGGAAAAAGAGAGGTGTGAATTAGACTTTGAAGGATGAGCAGGAAGGAGGCAGTAGTTCATGAGTAATTACCAAATTGCACAGAGGTTAAGACAGAATCAGGTAAAATGGGGTCCCACGGGCACATACAAAAGTGACAAGAAAATAAGCTAGCATTTCAAGGGAGATGCTTGAATCTGACTTTTTTTTATTCTAATCTTAAATATATTCCCCAAAATGATCATTTCCATGTACAAAGTAGGACAGAAAAAGAAACTGTCCTGATTATGTGTTCTTCTAAATTTCTGTTCTCTTCTGTGAATTTTTAAATGCTTCAATGACCCTCTTTACTTTCTTTTTTTATGCCAGTCCCCTGGGCCAACCTCTTGCTGCTTGCAGAGACCCCGTCTTCCCTGCAGGGGTTCAGAGAGATGCCCTTCCATGGCCTGTTGGTTTCCTGGCCTGGCCTCTTCCTGCCAGTAGGGGATCTGAGAGACATCCATGGGTTCATGTCAGTTCCCTAGGCTAGACCCTTCCTGATTGCAGGGTGCCCTTCTTGCCTGCAAGGGACTGGAAAGTTGCCATTCTATCACATGAAAGTCTCCTGACCTGGTGTTTTCCTGATTGCAGGGGACCTTTCCTGCTTACTGGACACAGATACAACTAGGTGGCGCAGTGGACTACTGGAAGTCAGGAAAAGACCTCAGTTCAAATCTTGCCTCAGATACTTTAACTATGTGATCTTGGACAAATCATGCAACTTCTGTCTGCCTCAGTTTCCTCAGTTGTAAAATGAAAGTAATAATAGTACTTAACCTCCCAGGGTTTTTGTGAGGATCAAATGAGATAATACTTTTAAAGCACTTAACACAAAGCCTAGTACATAATAGGCGTTATATAAATGCTAGTTGTTATTATCATCGTTATTCTTTTCTGCTTACTTTTTTTTCTCCTGGCCTGCCTACAGAGATAAGATAGAAACACTATTCTATAAGCTGGCCCTCCAGTTCCCCTCACCTGAGTAGCCTAATACCCTGAGAGGATACCACCCTTAAGGCAAGCCACTACTGATGTTAATAGCATTCCTAAACTCACTTCTCAATGATCAATCTATCCCCACCTGGTCATACTTTCCCCATTTAATGATCTGGACCCCTGGCTGTCATGACACAAACCCTGTCTTCCACCCTCCACCATCCACTCCCTTATTCTCATCCCCCTTAACCCAACCTTTCCATTCCCACCCCACCCCCAGCTTTCCCCCAGCTCCTGGCTTAATTCATTCTCAAAAGCTACCCACCCCTTCCATTATATTCTATGGGATACTTGCTCTTTAGGTAACAAATGTTTTTTCATCTTAAACCTTTTCCCTTCTTACTCCTTTCACCTTCTGGCTCTCACCTAGTGAGACCTGGCTCCTCCTTGATGACACAGACTCTCTGGCCACCCTTTCCATACCTGGCTGCACTTTCCCTCATTCCTCTCCCCTCCCCTTACTGGTTGAAGAGGGAGAGGTCAGAGTACTTCTTGTTCCCCATTGTCACTTCTTGTCACTTCCAGACTCTATCACCATCACTCAGTAACCTCTTTTCCTTTGAGATTCACTCAGTCTTCATATCTACAACCCAAACAAAGTTGTGGCAGCTGTTCTCTACCTACCTCCAGGACACTCTCTTTCCTTCTTCTATGAATTCAATGCCAGGTTCATTGTCTTTCTTTCTCTCTCTCTCTCTCTCTCTCTCTCTCTCTCTCTCTCTCTCTCTCTCTCTCTCTCTCTCTCTTTCCCAATTACTGTTTTCATAGGAGAGCCTTCAACATCCATACTGCTACTTCTGCAAGCACCTTTATTTCTCAATTCCTCTACTTGCTTACTTGCCATGATCCATTCCTTCACCCCACTAGAAACACATTCTTGATCTTGCTATAACCCACAAATATCCCACTTCCATGTTAAAGAACTTTGAAATTCCCTTATCTGATCAAAAACTATTGCCCTCCCTCTGCTTTGTAATACAAAAACCTGTTCTTCATCCTCATGACCTCCAGTTCCTCAACCTTTTAGTATTTTCTCCCAGGCTATAACATCTGTTGGCTCTACTTTCTTCCTTCATTCATCTTGGTGAGCTGATACAACTCTATACAGTCTCTTCTTGAATCCCTTGGTCCCTTATCCTATAGCCAATCTTTCCCTGCCAGGCCTCAGCCCTAGATTACTGTCATCTGCTGTTTTCATTCCTACTCACAATCTGCCAAAAAAAAAAAAAAAAGCTAGAGAAAAATCACAAAACTACACTGACTAGATTTACTCCAGATTTATGTTACATAATCTCAAATGGGCCCTCACTACAGCAAGGCAATTATTTTATACTTTCCTAATTGATTTAATATCCCACTCACCACAGCAGTTTTTCCAAACATTTTTATCCCTCTTCAAAATCCCATAACTCCCCTCCTCTACCCGTTCAGGTGACAACCTTGACTCATATTTCACTGAAAAAAAAAAAAAGATCATTCAACAAGAGCTTCCTCTTCTACCCTCATCCTCAATTCACATCATCCAGATGCCTTCTGCCACTATCTCCACCATCAGTCTATCTCACCTAATGAGGTAGGACTTTTCTCTGCCAAAGCAAACCCTTCTACATGTACAAGTGATCTCATTTCATCCTGTCTTTCCAGTAGATTGTCCCCCTCTATCATCCTCACTTTCTTATTTACTGTCAATCTGTCTGTCTACAGGCTGCTTCTCTACTGAACTCTGGTTAATAATTAACGAGAGAACGAATATTATGAGAGGTAGACCTATTCTAATGATGGACTGGGGGACTTGAATATGTGGCTCTTATTGCCAGACTGCCCCCAGCCTTGGGCAATCTAGAAAAAGGATCTACCCCCCACCCACCTGAATAGAACATAATGGGCTTCCCCACTTGGGTGAGATCAGAACAAGATTGAGGAAAAAATTAATCCAATCTCATTACCAGATGACCTATTGGATGAATAATTTACAAGGGGTTGATTTCTGAATGAGGAAATAGAAAGGGGAAAAACTCCCAATTAGTGCTAATTCAATAACCGGTTGTTTATATGAGAGAAATAATCATTTCTCTTGCATAGATTAAAAAGGACGGTGATAAAACTAGGAGAATCCACAAGAGGGCAATTAGGATGGTGAGGGGCCTTGAATTCAGGCCATATAAGAATGATTTGAAGGAACTGTGTATGTTTGACTTATAAAAGAGAAGACCCAAGAGATACATGATGGCTGCCTTCAAGTATTGGTGAGCTACCTTGTGGAAGAATAATTAGACTTGTTCTCTTTGGCCCAAGAAAGCAGAACCAGGAGCAGAGAGGGAAAGTTGTAAAGAAGAAAATTTATCCTTCTAAACAATTAGAGCTATTTAAAAGTAGAATGGGCTGCCTCTAGATATGGTAGGTATTCCATTATTGGAGGTCTTCAAACAGAAGCAGTATAAGCATTTTTCAGATAGGTTATAGTGGAGATTCCTTTTGGATATAGGTTAAATGAGATAGTCCCTGAGATCCTTCCAATTCTCAATTTCTGTAATTCTGTGAAGATGGAGGAAATGTGGCTAGAGAGATATTTATGTAAAAAAAAAATCTGAGGATTTTAGTGGATTGCAAACTCACTCTGAGTCAAGATGGCAACAAAACAGCTAATGCTAATCCTGGCTACATGGAATGGTATAGCATCCAGAACAATGGAGGTAATAATTCTGCTCTATTCAAAGCACACTTGGAGTACTGCTTCCACATCTGGGCACAATATTTTAGGAAGGACATATGCAAGAGAGATGTCCAGAAGAGAACAACCAGTATGCCAAGGTGAATTGAGGGAACTGGGAATGTTCAGTGTGAAAAAGAAATTATTTGGGGGTAGGGTAGGAGGATGAGGAGGAATAACATATTCATCTTCAGATATTTAAAGGACAATCACATCGAAGAGCCATTAGACTTGTTCTTAGCCACAGATAAGAGAACTAGAAAAACCATGGAATTTGAAGAGAAATAGATTAAGACTGAAAGTAAGGAAAACTTTTATATCAATTAATCAAAAATATTCCTTAGGAAGCAATGGATTCTCTTCATTTGGGTGGGGGAAGATTCTTTAATTAAAGAATAGAATAATTGGGGGGGAGGAGTATGATGTGGGGATTTTTGTTCCAGTGTGGGATTAAATGTCCTCTACGGTCTCTTCCAGCAAAGCTAGCCTGTGATTCTGTGAAGCCAAATTCCTTAGAAGACAGGAAAGAACGGCTTCTAAGGCACAGGTGAAGGGTCAGATTTCAAGAGACAGGACACTATAAGACTAGAAGGAAAGATACAATGAGAGAGGAGGAGAGAGGGGGTGTGTGTATGGGAGGGTACTCTCATGGATCAGTCCATTTTGTCTGTTTTCTTTCTTTCTGCTCCTAGATCACAGGAGGAAGAGGAAAGCCAGACCATTAAGGCTCTATATACAAATCCATTCTATCCAACCTCAATATTAGTCCTCCAACCAATTTCAATCTATGCCTTAAAAGTCATCCTTTCCTAGCTTCTGAGAGCATTTGACTTCACGGAATCACAGACTACCTGAGCTAGAAGAGACCTTGAAAGACATCTCATACAACTCATATTACAACAAGAGAGAGAGAAACAGGGAGACAGAAAAAGTGGAAAGACAGAAGTGGAGATAAGAGCAAATGAAGGACCTCAGGCCACTTGATCTTGATTTTCTCAGTAAAAAAAAAAAAAGGTGGGATTATATTTTAAAAGTAACAGCCTGGAGTTCAATAGAATTTGGGCTTAAAGAGAATGTTTATAATAGATAAGGAATAAAGAATAAGCAAACAATTGAAGATTATTGGACAGTAGAAAGGGCCCTGCTGCAACTGTATAGAATGAATTTGTATATCAAGCATTCATGGTTCTGGGCTTTCCTCTTGCAGCCTCCTGTGATCTAGGAGCAGGAAGAGAGAAAAGACAAGGTAGAGTGATTCATGATTATGGATTAGCATATTAGTGATCCATAGTAGATACAATCCTGGAAAGCTCACCTCACAGAACTTTATAGACCAAATGAATAATCCTTTCTTTAGTAGAACCAAAGATTCCTTAGTAGCTTTACCCATCCTCCCCCTTTGAGATGCCTCTGGGGGAGGGGGGGGGAGCACTTACCATCAGTGAGTTCCCTAGTCCTATCCTCCATCATGAGAAACCCTAATCATGCTCACCTCACTCCCATCTCAACTCCTCCTCTGGATTTCCTCACTTCTCCTAAAACACTGTTGGTCCCAACAGTGCATCCTCTCCCTCCCTCCCTTCCTTTCCAGCTCCCTTTGTGTTTATCTTCCACTATTAGAACATAAGCCCCTTGAGGGTAGGGACTTTGTCTGCTTGTATTTCTATCCCCAGAATTTAGCTTGGCTCTTGGCAGATTGTTTTTGTTGTTTTATTGTTGTCGCTGACCACAGCTAACATTAATATAATCTTTTTAAGGTTTGTAAAAGACTTTACAAATATTGTATTATTTTATCCTTACAACAGCCCTGGAAAGTACATGCTGCTCTTATCTTCATTTTATATAAGGAAATTGAAGCACACAGAAGAGATCTTCTTAGGATTGACGAGGTGCCTCTGGAATATTTTGGGGTGACTTTGTCTTCAGTCCGTAAAAATCTCATTTGTGTTCAGGTATCTAGGTATGTAGTATCAGTTTGTGACATCGGCCTATGCAATTGTAAAGGCCACAAGGCATTGACTCTGTCCCTTCCCTCCCCCCCTGCTGTAAAGTATTAACTCTGTCCCTTCCCTGCCCCCAGCCTAGAGGTATTTCCTCTGAAACCGTTAACTCTATAGCTATGATAACAAGCCATATCGGTGAATCTTTTAAAAGCATTACCTCCTTTGTTCTAGTGAACTCCTAACAAACAAGACTCATCCATTTGCAAACTGGATGGGTACTTCTCATTTAAATTTGACCACTGGTTGACTTTATGACATTTATTAGTCACTCCTTGGCTCCTCCCAGGCCCCTCTCTAACTCCACCTTTGTACATCTAGTTAGCCTAATGAACCTATGACTGACAGTTTTGTGTCTTTAAAAACTGCATCTTTAGCCCTCGTACTTTGCAGGCTCTTTCTATCCCTATGCCCGCTGAATAGTATCACACTAAACCCTCCTCTTTTGCAGGCTATCTGCCCACTGTAGAGCTTCACACTAAATCTCCTAGAACTTTGCAGGTTTTCTCTCTGACCCCTCACCCCGCCCGCTGAAAAGTGTAACTTTGTAACTCTGCCTTAAATCCCTGTCAGCTTGCAGGTCTCCTTACCCCACCCCTTTTTGCCTCAGTGTAACAATAAACTTTTATAAATCTGCCAAAAGACAGCCGAGTCCAGTAATTCTTTTCCAACAATGAACCTAGAAAGGATTTCAATAGAAATCCCCCCTACTTATCCCTCTTCAGGATCATACACCTCATAAGTGTCTGATGCTAAATTTGAACTCATATCTTCCTGACTTCACGTCCAGAACTCTATCCACTGCACCACCCAATAAACACTTTATCTAATTATGTATCTAACGTCATGGCCTTTTACAGGAGAATAAAACATGGAATCTCCTTCCTATCTACTCCAAATGAGAATGAGATTTGATTTGAGACAGGACAGTTCACTCCATTTCTCTATAGTTACGTTATTAAGAGAGTTCCCTTTTTTTTAACTATCATGACCATATTATCAAATATCTCATGTCTCATCCCTCTGTAAAACTCTCAATTGATAATACAGCCCAACTCTATTCTACTCAAGTTCAGAAGACAGAAGCTAAAAGAAAAAAAAAGTAGTTCATTTCTCAAAAAGTTAGACTTGCTTAGCTCTATTCTACTGTGAGACTCCCATAGATACAAAATACCAAGTTTTATCACCTCTCAGTAACTTTTTCCTCACTGTCATCAGAAGCCATGAATCAAGTCTCTATTATGACCAACTTTTCAGAGGACTTTGAGGAGGATTTGTTCAACAAGGGGAAATATAGCACATCACCTTTTTTTTTTTTTTAAGTATAGTCACTCTTAAAATAGAAATATTCTCTGGTATCCATGAGGAAGGAAATAAACATTTATTAAGCACCTACTATGTGCCAGATGCTGTGGTAAGCACTTTACAAACATTCTCATTTGATCCCCCCCTGAGAGGTAGGTGCTATTATTACACTCATTTTACAGTTCAGGAGACTAAGGCAGACAAAGGTTAAGTGACTCGCTCAGGGCACGCAGCTTCTAAGTGCCTGAGACCAAATTTGCACTCAAGTCTTCCTCACTCCAGGCCCACCATGTTATATCATGCTATCTACTGGATCACTTCACTGCCTCTAGCAGTAGGGAAAACAACTTTCCTACCTGGTTCTTCCTATTAAAAAACAATAATAATATTTTCTAAGACTCCTAGATTCAGAGGATTGCACTGAAATCAACATCTGAACAGGTGAAAGACACAAAGTTGGTTCTAGTTACATTAATTCATTAAACATTTAAATGTTCCTGCTTTGAGTAAGGTTAGGAGCTGAGGGAATCTAGAGATAATAAAGAAGTCAAGTCCCTTGACCTCAAGGAGCAAGGTAGTAGTGGGTGATTAGGCAGGAATGCAGACGAATGTCTTTGGGTTTGGTTCTGTCTCCCAGCTTCAAGAGAGAAGGCACTGACCATGTTACTCTTTTCAGGTTGCTGAAGAGAGACAAGAGTCTGGGAAGAAGCTAACATTTAGAACTTCAATCATGTCCTTGTTCCCGGCTTTGCTACACTAGAGACTTGGGGGAATTTTCCCCTTTGGATGAGTTCTGGGACTTTATCTCTTGGTTGAGCTGAGTTAACTTGCTCCCAATGGGAGAGCTCCTTGACTCGATATAGTCTGGTATACACTTTCTGTATATTTTTTCTGATTTGTGTTTTGCTATTTACTTGAATAAATGGGTTTCTTTGCTAAAAATATATATTTTTACACACATACATATGTGTGTATATGTATATGTGCACACATATATGTATACATATATATATACATATACATACACACATACACACACATATATCTGCATAAGAGAAGAAGGTATTAGAAGATAAAATGATAAGGCCACTAGGTGGCTCAGTGAATAGAGTACCAGCCCTGGTGTCAGGAGGACCTGCGTTCAAATTAAGCCTCGGACACTTAACATTTACTAACCATGTGACCTTGGGCAAGTCATTTAACCCCAATCCACCCTGCTTTCTCCCTCCAAAAAGCAAAAAAAAAAAAAAAATCAAATGAGAGAAGGATCCCCCTTAGTTGAGGGAATCAGTAAAAACTATGGGGAAAACTAGACCCTTCATTCTTCTTTGAAGGATGGGTGGGGTGTCTATAGGTCTTAGACATAAAGAACAACGTGAACAAAGGCAACGAGGTGACTATTTTCAAATAGTGTTCAGGAGATGGAGACTATTCTGCTTTGGCTAAATAGTGAGGTATTTGATAGGGAGCAGAGGTAGAGAGGGTGGATAGGGAGGATGAAGTCAGATTGAGGAGGACTTTGAATACCGGAATGTAGGGTTTATAAGATCACAGATTTAGAGCATGAAGGTACCTCAGAGCCTTCTAGTCAAACCCACCCAGTTAAAGAAGAAAAGACTGAGGCCCAAGGAGTTTATGACTTGAACAGGGTTGCACAAGTAATAAGCAATGGCAGGCAATAGGGAAGCAACCAATGTTTCTGGGCAGAGGGCTGACACGATTAGACTCATTCAGTAGGAACACAGATATGGTAGCCAAGTGCAAAGCAATTTGGAAGGTGGAGACTTGAACCTGGAAGGCGTGACTACATAAGAAAATGAGATATGGCACACTAGGTCAGGCCTGTGGCCTACCCAGTCTGATGTTGATGCTAAGGCTAACCTCTGGCAAATAAAATCTTCAGCCTGTCAAGGCCAGTGTATTAAGTGTGGGCTTTATCGCTGCAAACTTCAAGAGTCATGGGACCAAAAACTTTCTAAAAATAAGGAACAATGATGAATCTGAGCTTAATAGTTGTTTCCCCTGACATCAAAATATAACAGTGAAGGACTTCTTTATCTCAAAGCAAACCAAATAAATGTGGGCCCATCTATAAATGTCTGGATAAGTAGCTAAAACTCAAAGTCATGTGAAAGTGCCTTTCTCATCAAAAGTTCTGATAAAGGCACAGTTTCCAAAACTCTAGAGGACCCAAAACAACATACACAGACTGAAGCCCTTATCTTAGTCAGTCACCTTACTGTGAATGAGATGTCCTTATAGGACTACCAAGTAAAGTGCAATCCTTCTGCAGTCCATCATCTGCTGCTACAGAGAGTGGTGTAAAGAGTAAGGATTTGGGACTACAAGGCCTGGGTTCAAATCCTACAGATTCAAAGATTTATACACAATCTGTAAGATCCCGACAAGACACTTAACCTTGATAGCCCTGAATAAGATGACAGCATTGAACTGTGTGACCACAAATATGCCTTTCAACTCTATATCCTATGATATAATACTAGGAAAAGACATTTCATCAAAACAGTACCCCTTCAAGAAATAACAAAAGCAGTCAGTCCACAAATCTGTATTAAACATCTCCTATGTGGCAGGCATTATTAGCAGCACTCCACCTGGTTACCTAAGGATTGGCTGAGTACTCAGGGGATTTTCCCCATGTAACTCAATGTCCCAAATATATAATTTATAATATGAAACTATAACTTTGAGTGACTAAGGGAAGTTATTAAATACAATAGTGTTATGATTAAAACCCTATTGCAGGATCATATAACTTTAGGCTATCTAGTCCAATGCACACTTTAAAAGGAAGACCTTCTGAACATCCCAGATAAATCCTAGGATCACAAGACCATAAATTATGTCTGCATTCCCTCCTTCAGAGACTATCTAATCCAAAACCCTCATTTTACAGAGGAGGTGAGCCTGGGGAGCAAAGAGACTTGTCCAAGGTCACATAGGCATCCAGCCCTCACTTGAAGACCTCCAGTGAAAGGAAACCCACTATCCCCTGAAGCAGTCTACTCTACTTTGGGGTAGCTCTAATTGTCATGAAATTTTTCCATCACATCATTTTCCTCCCTAATTTTGTCTCTGTAACTTGTACCCATGCCCCCTTGTTCTGCCCTTTGAGTCAACTGATCTTCCTCACAAAAATCCTCCTCAGTTCCAGGCTTCAGAGAAGGCATCAATCACTTCATGCCAACTTCCTGATCCTGGTTCTATGTTTATGAGCAAAGTTGGCTGACTGGCTGGCCTAATAGACCAACTGGGATTCTCTTCTCCCAGGTAGTCAAGTGCAGCAATAACACTTGCAGATTTCCCAGTTCCCACAATGTGATTTCTTCCTGCTGCTCTACAATTGCCTTTCCCGAAGCAGTCAGAACTCCTCATTTATGGGTATTCATCGATAGCTACAATTTTGTCCTAGCTGTAAGTGGAAAACACCCACAAATAAACAAGGAATATTTGAAAGGCAGATCAAAGCAATTTAATGAAATAGGCCCATCCCTCTCCCTTTTCAAAGCAAGAGTACTCCTCATATTTGATCAGATGTGGTGTTAGGTAGTTACAATGGACAAAATGAGGTTACAAACCCAAGTGTCCTCCAAGGCATCCTAGCTAGCACCAGAGTCATATGGAAAATATAATCCTGGGTGTTTTCATCATTAACACCCTGGAATTATCATAAAGAACCATGGCAACTAATTCCAGGCAATTAATTCCAAATTATTCTTATTACCATAGAAACTGGACCAAAATACCAGAAATTACCTATAATTTCTCACTCTCAACGTTCAAACCTGGTCTATAATTTCCATGGTAATTACCTAGTAGTAATACTGTAAAGTTCTCCATTAAAATTTGAGAGAACTTTGTCATAGCAAGACAAAAATATTATTTGAAAAATCCCTCTGAATACCTCTCTACCTGCTTATACTGCCCTAGCTTGCTCTTGAAAACCCCATCCAGGGGAATTAAATGCCTTCATTGTGCTAAAGATTATATTGAGGAAAGGAAGGGTAGTGATTGCAACATGTACCCGAAAGGGCCTAAGCCTGTGGCCTCTGAGGACAAATCTTGCATTGTTTACCAAACAAGGTTCAGCAGAACTGTCTGCAGACAGGGTTGCTGTAGTTCTCAGTTCAAGGGCACAATTATCCCATAACATGGTGATCCATCAGGCCTTAATAATTTGACACTGGCTTATATAACTGAAGAAAGTATGCCCCTTAGGATTTGTCCTTTCCTCAAGCCCCATCATTCTTTACCTCGAGGGTTTGCTGTTTTCCCAGTTCCTGCTACAAAAAGGATTATGGATTGTTCCTCCTTTGGTGAAAACATTCATCAGCACTGTATCTCAAATCAAGAAAAGGAGTATTTTCCTTCCTGAAATGTGCAAGACTAGGTGGGCCCAGAAACACTGGGTAAAGGCCAGGGAATGTAGGAACTGGGCTGTCATCACCATTGCTACCACAAGCTTTCTCAAGTGCATTCCTTAAACACCCATCTGGGCTAAGGAAGCATAGAGGCTGGGTGTGGAATCCCACTGGGGAGAAATATCCTTGAAGGGAGGCTTTTGGCAGGCAGATGCGGATGCGAATCATCTGTCTTCTGTTGTACTCCTGGGGTTTCTCTTTTGGCATGTCTTTTCAGAATGTGCTAGAATGTAAGCAGAGTTTTGTCCTAGGAGGTCCTTAATCAAGGTTTCATAGGGGAATCTAATATTAGGCATTGAAACATGGTATAGCTAGGTCCCAATGAATCCCATGAAGTGGTTGTATTGTTTGAATTCACACGATTTAAAATTATAATTTATGTAAAATGTGGCCATTGGTTCCACCCAAAGGAAATATGCAGTGCAAATTCAAACAATGCAACTATTTTATGGGATTCATTATTCATTCTAATAAGGACCTAGCTATATTGAATAGGGCAAGAGGATATATTCTAAAAGCACACAGAATGAATACATGAATGTAGTGCAACTCTGGATTCAGTCTCCTAACCCACATGCACACCACCAAGTCAGGTTCCCAGAGAAAGGTTCATTAGATGTCCCCATCAGGGTCCTAGAAGTACTCCTGAGAAGATATTATTGCTAACACCACTGACTCAAGCTCCCATCCTGATGTACTCTCCCCAATATCAATCATCATAGTGACCCAATATGATTTAACCATTAGCATAAAATAGCTTTGGTTTTTTTTGAGTTGGAGGCAATTAGGGTTAAGCTACTTGCCCAGGGTCACACAACTGGTAAGTGTCTGAGGCCAAATTTGAACTCAAGTCCTCCTGACTCCAGAGCCTATCCACTATGCCCTGGTAAAATAACTTTTACAAAAGGATATTTACTGAGAAGATGGATCAGAAGCATAAATATTCCCCTCCTGCCCACCAATACTTAGGAGCTGACTATCCCCTATATCACTTTTGTCTCTAGGGAAAGCAGGCATTAACATAAATAATTTCTAAAATGCATTTGCCCCACTAAGTTCCTTCCTCTAGGGCAGTGGTTCTCAACCTTCCTAATGCCACAACACTTTAACACTCGTATGTGGGTGTATCTGCATGTGGGTGGACCCACCTGGAGACAGATAGAGGAGCAGTGTCTCGGTTTCTAAGACCACCGGAAATATGCTTTCCGATGGTCTTAGGCAACCCTCTGTGACTGCTGTGAAAGGGTCATTCGATCCCCAAAGAGTCGCGACCCACAGGTTGAGAACCACTGCTCAAGGGCATGGCATCTTGGCTACAGGGTCATTCTTCTGCTGGACTGAGTCCTGGCTACTCCTTGGGTTTGTGCTGACCTGGACTCTGGTAGCTCATTCTCCTAAGCTTTCAGAGCTAAGAAGACTCTGCCTTACCTGTCAAAGCTAATGGCCTTTCCCCTGAACCTCATTCTTCTTGACCTCATTATAGTCTTGTTGATCGCCCTCTTCTTGACACTATCTTCTCTCTGAGCTTTCAAGACACTACTCTCTCCTGGTTCTCCTCCTTCCTATCTGACCATTCCTCAGTCTTCCTTGCTATATCTTCATACGGGTTACACCCACTATCATGAGCGTCTCCCAAGGCTGTGTCCTGGGCTGCCTTCTCTTCTTTCTCTATGTTAAGTTGCTTAGTGATCTCATCAGCTCCTACAGATTCAATCAACATTTCCATGAAGCTGATTCCCAGATGTCATCCTTATTATTCAATAACTTTCCAATTATAATCTCTCTTCTGATTTCCAATCTTACATCTTCAACTGTCTTTTGGATATCTTGAACTCGATGTCCCAAAGACACTCCCTTACCTATTCAATAAACTCCAATGGCTCACTATTACCTTTAGTGTTAAATAGAAAATTCTCTGTTTGGCTTATAAAGTCCTTCATAACCTAAGCACTTCCTACTTTTCCAGAGTTCTTACACCTTCCTTCCTGTCACATATTCTGTGATTTAGCAACATTGGCCTCCTGGCTGTTCTTTAAACTCAGTGCTCCATCTTTCAACCCTGCTCATTTTTACTGGCTGCCCCCCATAGCTGGAATTCTCTTCCTGGCCTTCCCTCTGTGATTATCTACAATTTACTCTGAATATTCTTATTTGGATTTTCATGTAGTTGTTTCCATGTTGTGTGTCCCATTAAGATTCGAGCTCTTTAAGGAACTGTCAGGGGCTGTTTTGGTCTTTCTTTGTATTCCGAGACCTTGTGCCTGGCATATAATAAAAACTTAATAATGTTCATTGATTGACTTCATCCAAGAGCAAGAAAAAATGAATAGCACAGAGACAGATGCAACAGAAGGATCATGAGCTCATGGCCATGAGTGGCCCAGGTGGGGATAAGGTCCCAAGGCCTCTCCCCATCTAGACATTTACAGCAACTGGTTCCTCCTCATTCAAACACACTCAGGCAGAAAAGAGAAAATGTCTTGGCCAGTTAGTGTATTTTGAATACATTCTCCATTCTGGTCCAGTGGTCAACTGAAAGGCACCTCCTCTGCATTAGGGAAGCAGGCTGGAAAAATACCTTCACAAGTTCTGAAGTCCACATGAAGATTGCATCAGCAGCGTAAACAGGGTGTGCTCATAAAGACTGGCCTTCCCAGGCTATTCCAGGCCCCTATCACATCTATAACATTGTCATAACAAACAAAAATAGAAAATCACTATGTAAAAGCCAAGTATTTGGTGAATTGACACCATATCTAATTAAAGTTAGTTAAATAATGTATTTCAAGCTATACTTTTTTGTTTGTAATAGTGTTAAAAGGAAAAGGAGGGTCAGGGAAACCTGTCATGGCTGTTGATCCATGGCTGCTAAAAAATTGAAGTTTTATGAGTGAGTATTTTTTCTTCTAAGGCAATCAAAGTTGGATGATTAGTAGAATTTATTCTGCTCTTCAGATCTTTGGATCCTGGAAATAGAAAGATAGAAAGCTTCAGACACCATGAGTGAGCTCAGAGCTTTCAGATAACTCAGACTATCCATCTTCCCAAGGGTGGTTGTGTTCTGAAGTGTGGCATGAAAATTACTGATGTACAGAGGTCACTTGGTACTTGAGGCAGCAAAGTTATTTATTCAAGGACTTCAGAAAAATAAATCAGCATCCACAAAATTGTTTTTACAAAGTGAGTTCTGCTAGAAGGCAGTTTTCTTTCTGTAGTATAGACAAGAAACTAAGGCTCAGGGTAATATTAGCTGTATCAAGACAGAAACAAAAACAAACATTCTCACATTTCTAATAGAAAGACTTTCTAAAAGTCCCATGACCAGACCCACTACCAAGAAAATCACCCAGGCTCACCCTCACAGTCCCAAGGTCACACACCCCAAAATGTTCTAATGAAGAGAGGGAGGGAAACACCAAGCATCTGATTGTTCTGCTCATTCCCAGGGAGCAGCCCTTCTCTCCCCTTATCACCCTAAATGGGGGTTTCTCCATGGGAGAGTTGCCGCCATCTACTCCACACCTACAGGGATGGAG
>CM053587.1:129331081-129410589 GCA_028646515.1 Pseudochirops corinnae
CCTTGTGGTGACAGTCATGAGAACTGAGAAGCTAAGTCTGTGTAAAGAACCTTCAGCTCCTGGGAGTGGAGATCTAGGAACTGGTGCCATATCAGGAACAATAACTGTGACCTTGGGCACATCTACTTAGCATCTCTAGGCCTTCACTTCCTCCACTTTGAAATGAGAGGGATTGCACTAGAGAGATCAAGGGTTCTTTTCCATGATTTTTTTAAAAGATTCTGTATGTCAATAAAATTGGTTTCTTTATTCTACATATTTTATGTATTTAAAAACATGATTCTGAGAAAGAAATAATAGATACCACAGAGACAGAAACAACAGAAAGGTCATAAGGCTTCACGAGAGTGCCAAAGGGGTCCATGACAAAGAAAAGGTTAAGATCCCCTGCTCTGAATAGTAATCAATTTTTTTTGCTTTTTTTTTTTTTTTGGAGAAGGGAGGTAGGGAAATTGGGGTTAAGTGACTTGCCCAAGGTAACATGGCTAGTTTTGTGTGTGTGTGTGTGTGTGTGTGTGTGTGTGTGTGTGTATGTGTGTTAAGTGTCTGAGGCCAGATTTGAACTCAGGTCCTCCTGACTCCAGGGCTGGTACTCTATTCACTGCACCACCTAGCCACCCCTCTGAATAGTAATCATAATGATAACTAGTAGGTATTAATAGCTGAGACAGCTAGGTGGTACAATGGGCAAGAGAACTATACTTACAGTCAGAAAGACCTGAGTTCAAATTCCACCTAAGACAGCTACTAGCAGTATGACCCTAGGAAAGTCATGAAACCTCTCTCAGCCTCAGTTTTTTTATCTATAAAATGAAGATAATGACACCACTTGCCTCCTAGTTTTGTTGTAAGAATCCAACAATAGGGCAGCTAGGTGGTACAGTGAATAGAGCACCGGCCCTGGAGTCAGGAGGACCTGAGTTCAAACCCGGCCTCAGACACTTAACACTTACTAGGCATGTGACCTTGGGCAATTCACTTAACACCCCAATTGCCCTATCTTCCCCCTCCAAAAAGGAAAACAAAAGAATCTATTGAAATAACATGTGTATAGGAATATGCAAACCTTAAAGTGCTTTATAAATCCTAGCTTATATTATGAATATATTGTTAATGATACATTAATATAATAATATTAAAATATTATTAATAATGATTGCCGTTATTATTTTAAGGTTTGCAAAGCACATGGCATACATTTGTATTTGATCCTTACAACAACCTTATGAGGTTGATGCTATGTTCTTCCCATTTTACAGATGAAGAGACAGAGAGGTTATGTGACTTGCCTAGGGTCACACCACATGTAAGTAGCTGAGGCAGGATTGAAATTCAGGTCTTCCTGACTCCGAGTCCAGCATTCTAACCCACGTTCCACACCACCTAGTTGCCTAAAGATGATTTCTCAGGTCTGGGGATGGTTCCTCAATATCCCCAACGCCAATATTCTGTGATTCTGCAAGATTTTCTTATTACAGCATGGACCCCAAAGAACACAACATGAATGAGAACATCAAGTGGGGCAGTTCTCAGCCGAGAATTTTGCTGACATTGCTGTGCAAACACTCAAAAGTTGATTCAAATATCTCAAAGTGTTATCAGTTTGGTTGGTGTGCTCTTTATAGTGATTTTGCATTAGTCATTCCTCAAGGATCAAGGCCAGGAAAAAAAAAAAAAAGAAATGAGTAGGATAAAGTGGAGATAGCACTGGACGAGGAATCAAGCAACCTAGAATCCTGTGCCAACTCTGCCCCTAATTAGTTATGTGACCTTGTACAAGTCACAACAACTACTCAGGGCCTCTTTCATTCAGTAAGTAAATAAGCATTTATTTAGGCACCTACTATGTGTCAGAACATTAAAAAGAGGCAAAAGATAGTCCCTGCCCTCAAAGAGCTCTCAATCAAATAGGTAAGACAATAAGCAAATAAATCTGTACAAATGAGCTCTATACAGGAAAAACAGGCAATCATTAAGCAAGGGAAGGCACTAGAATTAAGAAAAGTGGGGAAAGGCTTCCTGAAGAAGGTGGGATCTTAGGTGATATTTAGAGGAATCTAGAAGGTCAGTAGGTGGAGATGAGGAGGGAAGAACACTCTAGGGTGGGGGACAGTCAGTGAAAATGCCCTTTTTCCTCACCTTTGAAATGAAAGGGTAGGTCTAGCTTTTTTAGGTCTCTTCCAGCTATAAAATTCCTTGATCCTAAACCACCATTTCATAGGCAATATCCCATATAGTACTAGACAAGCTTTGGTGGTTTTAAATCATAGGGGATGAATATCACTTGCATTCATATGCCTTCCTCAGGCCAAAACCACATGACATCAGTGGAAAGATCATAGACCTAGAGCCACAAAGACCTGAGTTCAGATGCTACTTCTGATACTTACTGACCCTTGGTAAATAGTAGCCTCTCTGGGTACTAATTTCTTCACTTTTAAAATGGGAATAATCCCTATAATCTTAAATATACCAATTTTTAAAGAAAGAAACAAACATTTATTAAGAGCCTACTGTGTGCCAGGTCATGTGCTAAGCATTTCACAAGTATTCTTTTGTTGAATCCTCACAACCATGGGAGGTGGGTGCTATTAATCTCCCCGTATTATAGTTGAGGAAACAGACAGAGGTTAAGTTACTTGCCCAAGGGTCACAAAGCAAGTGTCTAGGGTCATTTTTTTTTTGGAGGGGGGAAGGCAAGGTTATGACTTGCCCAAGATCACACAGCTAGGAAGCATCAAATGTCTGAAGCTGAATTTGAACTCAGGTCCTTCTGACTGCAAGGCCATCGCTCTATTAACAGCTAGGACCTAGAAGCCTATTGCTACAAGTTGCCCTTCCATTCCATTCCCAAACCTCCCCACCCCATTAGAATGTAAGCTCTTTGAGGCTGAGAACTGTTTTCCTTTTTAATTTGTATCCCCAACTGTGTGCAAGGAGGCAAATAATCATTGTTTAATAAATGCTTGTTGATCAATGGATCAATAGAACTCACCTCCTTACCTTAACGTCCCAAGGTTGTTCCAGATTCAAATGAGTGAATGGATCTAGAATTCTTTGCTAACTTTAAAGTGTTATAGATTTATATAGCATTGTACATATAATATATTGTAAATATTATATATTGCATAGATCGTCAGCTCCCATTATAAATTCCATTTGCAATGGTTGATGTTAAGGAGGAAGTAAGAATGTGTTATTAAATGCAATTACTCTCAGCTCCTTACTTCCCCTCGTAAAATTATGGAAAAGAAGGGTATCCACACTCCTCTCCTTGGGTTCCACCCCAGGAAGTTGGCCAGAAGTGACCATCAAATACAATTGTTGCTGGGACGTCTCTTGGGCCCACTTAGCGTGAATCTGGACATCTGGAGCGTTTTAAAGTTGTTTCATCCTGATAGTTATTAGAGAGGTATTGCCATTCACAATTATTAATCTTTATGGGAATCCCCATAAAAAATTATTTGGTAGTCTATTCAAAAGGCCTTACTGTTAAATAGTCCCAGAAAATAGATCTGTGATTAAAAAGCCCCAAAGGCTAATAATTATTCTTTCTAGCACAGACTGAAGTCATACTAATAGGGAGCTTATACTCCCCTCCCCCTGTCCCACCACAGTATGAATATCCTGGGAGCGAATAAAGGACATCAATCCCTTCAGGTACCTTCTTCCATAGTTGGCACTTTTCCTGCTTTTGAATGAATTTTGTACTTAATCAGGCAAAGGACAGCCCGCATTAGCCAGAGACAGGCAGAATGTGTTCAGGTGCTGTGAAAGAATCCCAATATAGCTCCCTAAAGCACTTCTGACCTCATCTCTAACTTCAAGGTTATGCCAAAACAAAGTTGTTTTGGAAGCCAAGGTGATAGATTGTGGCAAACGGCCCAGTAGGTTTGTGATATCACCATCAGCCCAGCCTCAGACCAACCCAGAGGAACATGGGATTGGGGCAGGCTGTGTCCAAAGTACTAAGCTTAATCACGAGGAAAAACCACCAACAGAGGACAAAAGTTTTATTTGCAGAAGCCTAGGAGGGGCATCATCAATCTAAAATTTATATGGGCAAATATAATGTTCCCCTTGGTTGACAAGCAGCAAAACACAATGAAAAGGAGAGTGGCCCAGGCTGCAGATGATCAGAGCTCCAACCTCAGGTCTGCAGCGTCACCTCAGAAGTCACTTAAATCTTGCTGTACTTCAGTATTTTCATTTGTAAAAGGGACTTCACTGAATCAAAGATCTGAAACTAGGAGGGACCTTGGAGATGGTGTCCTAACCCTTCCCCCTTCCCTTCCTCCTCTCCTTTGCGATAAAGGATGATTCTAGCTATGGAAAAGAGAAGAATACTTTGGGGGGAAAGGTGATACAAACTCAAAATATATCAGTGAAAATTTTAGAAAATAAAAAGGGAAATTATAAAATGCTATATGAATGTCAAGTAACATTTTTGTCCCTTAAAAAAGTATGCTTCTGCGTGATCCTGAGACCCAAGCCATGTAACTCCTTATTCAAATCGAGTGGTACCTAGGATTGCAGATTAATGTGTTTGATGGGAAAGAGAGGCTGGGAAATGCTCCATCAGCTGGCAAGAGAGAAGGAGGGTCCAGCATCCCCTCTTTTTGCCATTGTAGCCCTCCTTTTAGAGGTATACAGTCAGCAGTTCCTGAAAATCTCTGCCCTAAGAGACTTGAGACTGGAAAAGATAAACTGAAGGACTTTGAACAGCTATGTCCCATGGGCCAAGAGGGGGAAAATATAGTCAGAAATTCACAGTAGTCAAGCACTCCAATAAGTCGAATAAGCAGTAAGAGGATGTTGATAGGGCTTTAACATCACTGGAGTTTCCAAGGTAAAAGAAAAAGGTCAAGGAATGGAAGTGGACTGTGGATTTAAAATTAACCTGTTTGTGAATGTACTATGTTCAGGGCAGGAATTTTAAAAAGCAAACAAAGATTAATTGATCTCCTCCTTGAGAAACAGGGCTCTGGCATTCCAGAAGTGAAATTGATTGGTGGAGAATACAAATTGCTGGCTAATTAAACAAGGAGGTCAGTCAATACAGAGGAAGGCAATGGGTCACTAAGGGAGGAAGTGGAAGATGGGGCTGTGAGCTCAGGCAGAGGCAAGGAATGGGCCTTTGCACTGAGGCATTTAGAAGCCCAGCTCTGCGGCTCCCAGCTCCCTCTATACTTCCTCCCATCTGAAAAAACCATCTCTGCTTTCAGTATCAGCCCAGGCTAAAATGGGAATTCCAGCTAAGAGCACTTTTCTTTGTAGCAAATGACAAGATGTAAAGGGCCCAATTTGTGATTACACGGTTCACTTAGGCAACAGCAATTAAGCCCTGTGTTAAGTTCATGTAGCTAAATAAAAATTACAATCGAGTTACTTATTAGCTACCTTGCACCTGCAGCCTGGCTGGCTACTAGGGAGTCTGACAAGTCAGATGCACAACCAAGCTCGAAGGATTTGCTTGTTCTCTGTGGTTATTTTTAAAACAGCAGGGGCTGCCATGAAATCGAATAAAGTTTGTACCACTGAAGATATCCAGAGATTACTCACAACTAATCAGATTACTCTGACCTACCAATTAATTATTTGCCAAAACAATCAGGTCTTAATCAGTTGAGCCCAAACTAATTTTTTAACCCTGGAAATGACTGAGCCAAGGTCTTTAACATTACACTGCATAATCAGAAAGAGGCAGGCATGATGAGAAAGAGCTTAGCATGACCAGAAGTTGGAAAGTATAGGAGACACAGAATCAAGGTATTTCAATTCAATAAACTTTTATTAAGCACCTGCTAGGGCTGGGATACAAAAACACACAAAAGACAGCCCTTGTCCTCAAGGAATTTATACTCTAATGAGGGAGAGAATATGAAAACAGATACATACAAAGCAAGCTATAGACAGGATAAATAGGAAATAATTAACAGAGGGAAGGTACAAGAATTAAGAGGGGTGGGAAGGTTTCCTGTAGGAGGTGTGATTTTTGTTAAGGCCAATAAGTGGAAATGGGGATGGAGATTGTTCCAGGGATGGGGGACATCTAGATGCCCTGAGCAGAAAGATGGAGTAGCTTGTTCCTGGAATAGCCAGGAGGCCAGTGTCACTGAATTGAAAAATACATGTCAGGGAGTAAAGAGTAAAAGGACTGGAAAAGAAGGAGACAAGGTTTACCAAAGACCAAATACCAAACACAGTCTTTTGTATTTGTTCCTGGAGGCAAAAGGAAGCTGCCAAAGCTTGCTGAGTAGGGGGTATAACATGTTCAAATCTGTGGCTGAATGAAGAATGGATTGGAGTGGAGAGAGACTTGAGACAGGCTGACCACCCAGCAGGCTATTGTAATAGAATGAGATAATGAGGGCTTACACCAGGGTGGTGATGGTGTCAGAAGAGAGAAGGGTGGCCTATCGAAGAAAGGTTGCAAAGGTGAAAGATGAAAGCCAGCTGGTACATGAGAGTGGGGAAGAGAAAGTAGGGGATGTTTAGGAAGATTAGGAAGCTAAAATCCCACCTTCCGCAGGAAGCCTTCCCCAAGCCCTCTTAATTCTAGTGCCTTCTTTCTTATTTATCCTGTATATAGCATGCTTTGTATGTATTTGTTTGCATGTTCTCTCCTCCATCCTATTGTAAACTCCTTGGATAAGGACTGTCTTTTGCCTCTTTTTGCATTCCTAAGCTTAGCACAGTGCACGGCATACAGTAGGGACTTAGTAAATGTTTACTAATTGATTCATATTGATATCCAGCTACAGTCCAATACTTTGAAAGGAAACACTCAACGTATAAGGAGAAACACTTCAGGATTAGTAGCCCAACTCTTACTCCATTTCACTCATTTCCATCAGTCATTCTTGATCTTTCTTGTGTTTCTGTGACTTCTTAGGACAAAACCAAAACTTTCTACATCTTGTTTGTTTCCTTATATTATTGCATTTTTAGCCTGAAGTTATTCTGGTAAATAAGATGAGCATTTCCGTATACAAAGGAGAACAGAAAAGGAAAGGCTGCACATGAAATCACAGGTCTCTACTTCCTTGCTTTTCAATAACACCTATGGACTTAGGTTAAGTGGGTGGTTCTTACTCATTGTAAGGAGCAAATTTTGCTTTCCCAAGCTCACAGAGAGCTAAGTCAGGTCCTCTGACCTTAAATCCAGTGCTCAAGATTTGTGACTGAGAGCACTGAGAAAAAGATGATGAATGACTCCTATGGGAACTGATTCTATTCTGAAAAAGTATATTTTCTGAAAACATTCCCCAAAAATTACCCTCTATGGAACCAAGCTGGAGAGAAAGATTATTTGCATATGTGTGTGTGTATTTATACATATATATACGTATATATAGTGTGTATGTATACACATACACACACACATTCACATACATGCATAAATATAACATTCCCATCGAGCTACTCCCCCAATTTGCACTCATAGAATAAGCTAGCTACTATCTTGGCTTCTAGAGAGACTATTCCTACTACTATTGCTCATGAGTCCCCAGTAGTGTTCCTACTAACAATCAGGCAGTAGATAATTTAATGTTCTTCAGTCCTAAATACTCTTCATGACCTTGAATAACAGGGCTCAACCCACAGTTTATGAAGTGCTAAAGTGGAAAAGTTTTAAGAAGCCATGCTCTAAGGCTAGGTGGCCCAATGAATAGAGCTCTGGCCCTGGAGTCAGGAGGACCTGAGTTCAAATTCAGCCTCAGACACTTAACACAAAAACTAGCCATGTGACCTTGGGCAAGTCACTTAACCCCAATTGCCCTGTCCTTTCCCCCTCCAAAAAAAAAAAAAAAGAAGAAGCCATACTCTAGACCACAGAACACCAGGCCCTTCTATCTTCAACAATCTCCTAAAATCTGTCCAAATTCATAAAGTGTTGGACACTTTATGACCTGGGGGACTTGCCTTCTGATGTTATTGAATTTTAACTCTGTCCATGGAGTTTTCTTGGCAAAGATACTGGAGTGGTTTACCCTTTCCTTCTCCACTGGATCACCTTTTGTCAGAACTCTCCACTATGACCTGTTCATCTTGGGTAATCCTACATAAATAGCTCATAGTTTCATTGAACTACTCAAGTCCCTCCACCACAAAGTCAGACAACTAGCTCTTAGCAAATGTTAAATTGCTATTTACCAAGATGATAGTGTAAGAACAGTCAGTAAAAATGTTCCCAATCAAAATCTGGGGCACACTATCTTACTAAGGCACAGTGCCTATAGAAAAAGTAGGCTCAAACTTAGAGCACAATGGTAGTAATTCACATATGTAAAATACATATGTGGCAATAGTTAACTCAAAACTCCTGCCACTTCAGGGCCTAGAAGTCTTTTCTTTATAAAATTCTCACACAGCTCCTACTGGGTACAACTCTCTGTTGGGAAGGCCATTTGGCTGAGTTCCCAAGATCTGCTTTTTTCTTAGGTGTGTAGTGGACTATCCTCTCTACCAAGAGGGATGATTGTCCTGGAAGCTGCCTCCTTTCTTGAGTTACTGTCATTTCATATCCATGTGTGTCCTCAGTATGTATGTCTACTCCTAAATAGCAGCTCTATCTCCCACTGGCCCAGTAGAAATCATTACATGGTAGATAAGGGTGCTAGAGTAAGGGGAAAGGGCATCTGACTCCACAAAACATTCATGCCTTATATCTTCCAACTACTGAATGGAATGACTGGTTCTCTCAGTCAATGATGTTTCCTATATGGTATCAGTTGCATTCTTTCAGTGGCCAAAGTCTTATAATCCTATTAAAATGATTAAAGAGTACACTCGTTGTGATAGGAATACAGGAAAATTCCTTAGCATCTACTTAATTCTGCAATTTTACTCCGGACCTTCTGTGATTACATTAATCTGAGGCAGAGGGCAGCTCTCCCTTATATAAGTATGCATGTAACAACATACATAACCAAATATATATATATATATATATATATATATATAAAGTATGTATATATAGATACATATATGTATGTAAACACACACACATATACATTTACTACTTCTTAGGATGTATAACTATCTGAAGGTAATACCATTGAAGATTTGCTCAATTCAGGGTTCAATGATGGCACAACGAAGTCTTTCTGTTGATATTTTCTAGATACTCCATATTCCCACAACCACACTGTTGGGGGTTTTTTAATACAATTTTCTCATAACTAAAAAAAAATATTCATCAAGGACATAAAAAGGGACTTTAACCTTCTTAGAACTTAGAAAGAAGTCATCAATCATTCAAGTCTAGATCACTCCCAACCAATGCATCAGTTCACTTTCAAGCTAACCAGTTTTCTTTTTTTTTTTTTTCTTCAGTTCATATCTGTACACTTCTCCTTGGGTAGACTGTGAAATAGATGATACAGAGATGCCTACCATCTATTCTTTCCTTTCTGCTGTCTTATTTGCCCTTACCCCTTTCCAGTATCATCATTCTCTCCTCCTGTATCAAAAACTTCCTCATAAAGTCATTTATACTGAAATGTCAATGCCTTTAAAGGTTTACTGTGTTGTCTCTCTTTGTTAGGAGTCAGAAAACTATGTCCCATGGTTTTAAAAAAATCATTCTTAGCCCAAGGTCAGATAAAAACAAGTGGAGGGCCATGATCCCTCATGCCAATTTGGCCAGCAGATCTTAAATTGCTCACCTACCCTCCCCTTTTAGATCAGCACTAAGGAAGCTCACAAACCAGTTGCCAGATGAAAAAGATTAGGAAGCACTGATGGAAAGCTGTATTAACTCTATAAACAACGATTTAAGGGGACGGGGAAGATACAGAAATTATTCAGTTTCTCATATTAGTGACTAACAGAAGATGAGGTGTCATGTTAATAAAGTAACAAACTCTCTAATGAACACTTTTCCCTAGTTGAATCAGAAGGGACAATGCCATTGGTTGGGATATTGGCCATTCCTCTAAAAACTTCAAATGGTCAAGCCTGTCCAGAAAGGTTGCGGAGTTCAAAGTAATTGGAGCATTCCAGTTGACTCAAGCCAGAAATCAAAAAGAAAACCAATTTCTTAGAGGGAATTACTTTGGGCAGGGAAGGGACACTTCTCTCTCCTCCTCACCCCATTCCTGTAGGCCAAAGAACTTTGTTTTCTTTTTTGTCTGTTTATTTCACTAAATATTTCCCAATTACATGTAAAAAATTGTTAAAAATTTTGAGTTCTAAATTTTCATCTTCCTACTTCTCCCCCCTTCCTTGAGAAGGCAAGCAATTTGACTTTGATTATACACATGAAGTCATGCAAAACATTATTTGTCCTTCATTTCATTTCAAAGAGGATCAATGTCTTGATTTGCTCAAGAATTGGATTTTAGTGAGGCAAAGCTACACAAAGTCATCAGCCTCAAACTCTCTTCCACAGTCATCTTCAGTGACAAGAAAAAAAGTCAGGATAACTGACAATGGCCTAGGATGCAGTGAATGACCTTTGCACCTTCAATATCTGACCAAGCTCAAAGCACTCTGAAGCACCCGCTTCAGCTGCCTGCAAGGTCATTGGAACAAATTGTTTTCAGTCTTCCATTCTGCCCAAGAAGTCTTCATATACTTGAGGCAGACACCCCACTAAGTCAATAACAGCCTGGGTTTCCCTTAACCTGGGTTAGCCTTTCTGCAGAGATGGTTTACCAGGGTGTGGCTGCTACACAGGCAAGAGCTTCTTGGAGCCACAGATGAGAGTTCAGTGAATCAGGTGGACACCAAAATAAGCAGCCCTGAAATATTAGTCCTCCCTGAGTATTCCATATATCCCCATTTGAAACATTTCCATATTAGTCATGTTGCAAAAGAAAATACAAATAAAATATCTTCTTTTGCAACATGGCCAAGGTATTTTGAATCAGACCAGTAGGAGACAATCCAGATCTGAACAGAAACACACCCTGCCCTGATAAACCCAGAGAGGTCATCCCCCCAGACTGAAGGATCAGGATTTGTGGCAGCAAAAGAGAGCAGGCTATGGACTCAACAGAGAGCTAGTCCTAGCAATCAAGAGAAATTCTGTGGAGAGGAAGATGAGGCTGGAAAGGAAAGCTCTCAGAAGAGGCCTCACTTGAAGCCCAGTCAGAATCTGGCTATCAAGACCACACTTAGGGCTGGTAACCGGGAAACCTATAGGTAGAATAAGACAAGGAATCAGAAACCAGACATATGCAGGACTAAAACAAAGCACCAGAAACAACCTGGAAAATGAGGCAACTTCTACCAGAGACAGGAAGCTTATAATTCATTTCCTGGTGGTTCAGAAGCTAGCCTCAGTAATTGCTCAGCCAGGGAGCACTCAACTTAGGGACCTTGTAAGTGGATTAACATGGCTTGAATAGGAAATGTGGGGGATGGGGGCCAAACTAACCCCTCATCATTGCTCATTTCTATCAAGAGGTCACATTTTCCATCAGGATAAACTTCTTCTAAATCAAAACAATGACAACTGAAAGGCAAAGCAGATTTTATACTAATGACCTCAAAAAGCTAGATTTCATTCAGTCACATTCTAGACATGAACTGCAGGGAGAAATTTGACACATATCTCACTTTTAGAAACAGCAGTAAGGTTCTAAGACAGGAAGGTGAATTTGGTAAAGTCAGCTATAGACTATCACACAGGCTCTGTAGTCCCATTACTCAGTGGAGCCAAGAAAATCTTAATTGTGACAAATACAACCAAAATATCCCCTAAATATTTATTTTTCTCTTTTCATTTGATTTATGGAGGGCTTTACTCTGAAGGCTGAGTTACAATTCATCCTGCAGTTTTGATTGTCAAACACTCAGATTGAGTCAGAATGAAGGTAAGAAAAAAAGGGGATGGGAGAGGGGGTGGCCTTAACACATATGTAGCCTCGACAGGTCATCTCCATCACTACCACCATGAATAGAAAGAACCCCTAATCTACTCCTAAAACTAGATGAGAGCTAGAGATATCTCTGGTTGTATCTCTTGGGGTGTGTGTGGGGTGTGTGGGTGTGTGTGTGTGTGTGTGTGTGTGTGTGTGTGTGTGTGTGTGTGTGTGTAAGAGAGAGAGAGTATGTGTATGGGTGGGTGGGGGTGAGAGAGAGACAATGTGTGTATGTGAAAGAGAGCATGTATGTGTCTTAGAGAGAGAGAGAGTCTGAGAGAGAGAGAGAGAGAGAGAGTGTGTGTGTGTATGTATGTGTGTGTGAGAGAGACATACACACAGAAACAGAGAGTATGTGTGTGAGTGTGTATGTGTGTGAAAGAGTATTATGTGTGTGAAAAAGAGTATGTGTATGAGAGTGTGTGTGTGTGAGTGTGTGTGAGTGTGAGTGTGAGTGTGAGTGTGAGTGTGAGTGTGAGTGTGTGTGTGTGTGTGTGTGGCCAGCCTGGGAATTATACTCAGAGCTGAAGGTTAATCTCAAAATGCCAGCTCTGAGAAGCAAGGTTCTATGTACACAAAGACCACCTCATCTTGGGACCCCAAAAATGACAAAGCAAGCATTTAGTATTTACTGAGTGATTGATTCAATTGTCTTGTCACCAAAAGATGTTTCTTTCATTATGGGGCCCTAATCTGAGCTATCATTTTTCATTATCTTCCTAGTAAATATGTCCTTTTCTGTCATTATCCTAGTCACTCAATCTCAAAACATTAGTCATCTTTGATTCATTGTTCCTTTGTACTGTACCCACTTACTGCCCCTTCCCCACACCTAACCAGGTACCAAGACTTATATCATCATTCATGGTGTATTTTTAAGCCAAGCAGCATTGGCACATACCTATGATCCTTGCTACTAGGTGAAACTGAGGCTGATGGATAGCTTGAGTTCATGAGTTCAATAGACCTCCACAAGAAGTCTAGTACAAATATAGCTAGCTTCTGATATTGGAGGAAAAGAAGGAGGGAATCAGAGACAAGGAAACATTAGGTTCCCCTAAGGAGGGAAAAATAGAGCAGGTTCAATGCTGCACTTCCAGCCTGGGTGAGATAGGGAGACTTAGTCTCAAAGAAAAAAATTTTAAACCAAAATATTTTTAATCATAGTGTAACACACCCTTAAAAGCAGCCCACTCTTATGCATAAGAAAGCATAAAGCATCCAAGGGGCTAGAAAAGCAGTTTGGCCTCTCTAGCTGGGAAGGGGCAGAATGTATTCCAGACATTGAATTCCAAAGCAGGATACTCAAAAAGACAGTGCTTTTAAGCTATCTTCTATCTTTAAAAAGACAGAAGAAAGGAGGGGTAGCCATGAGGGAACTTGAGAGAAAGGTATTAGGATTCACTCCTCCCAGTGCCAGAAGCAGCAATAGTTTCAGTAGCTGAGAAATGTAGAGTAGTGGGAGGGCATTTCCTCCATTCCTCCACACTGAGAAAGCTAATACAAAGACATCAGTGGTCATTGGAGAGATTTGGAGACTGCAATCTGTTGACAGCCTCAAACATATAGGCAAACTGCTAAATGCCTGGTGGGGAGGAAATTCTCTAACTCCCCCAAGCAGAACCTTAAACTAACTTGCTTTCTCCTAGAAGGGTGAGTTACTTGTAAGCAGGAGAGTGGCTGAAAGTATGAGGACCAGTCCTGAGCTACTGCTATCTTCTCTTCTACCCAGACTCAAAGAAGGGAAAGGAAAGAAGGAGGGACTAGGAGGGAAAATCCCACCACTAAGCAGGCCCAGGAGAAGGTTCTAGAAGGATTATGATGCCACTCTTTAGGGGTTGGACCAGAGAGTGAGGAGAACAGAGTCCTCAAGTTTCACAAGAATACCTAAGGTTACAACAGATCAAAGACTTAGAGCTGGAGAGCATTTCAGAAATCATCTAATCCTTTCCCTCAGGAAGCTGATGACCTGGCTGTCTCACTTAAATCCAATTCACTTGCAAGTCAAAACATCACCTTCCAGATGTCATTGGTCCTCTTGAGAGGAGAGAGGAACACCCCCATCAGACTATGGCCATCATAGTTCAGACCCTTAGCTGGCCACACCTGAATCAGCACCTGGCATGGTCAGGCACGGTAGTAGGCACTCAGTAAATGCTCATTGCCATAGAATAGTAAAAAGAACACTACACTTTTAGCTCTAAAACTGATTATTTCAGTAGCCTTCTAAAAGCCCTCCACAGTTCTAGAGTGAGACTCTCCAGCACCACCAAAACCACTCTCATAGATCTTATATACTGCTGATTAATCTTTCCAAAATACTATTCATACATTTGACAAAATTTATTAAGCATCTGTAATAGTAATGAAATTTGAAGATCCCTTTGTATTGCCAAGCTAAGAGGTACTTAGCACCTAGTTTCAAATTAAGCTTCTGTTAAAGAAACAGAAGGTATGATCTCCTGTTGCTGACATAACAGGAAGGGGCCAAAGAGGGAGCAGCTATATTGTATTTAAGGAGAGCAGAAGCTGAACAGTTAGAATTTCCTGGGGTAAGCATCTTGGAGGCAGGGCAGCTGCTGCTGGACTGAAGACTGAACTGAGAATTGAGAAGAACTGAGAAGAGGAATGAGAATTAAGAACTGAGACAGAATTTCTTGGAGCAAGCCATATGGAGGCTAGATAAAGTGATTTTGATTTTGAGAATGGAGCTTATGGTGCTGAGGACTTCTGAGGACCAGCCGGAGCTGCTGAAGATTTTTCCAGGGCCAGCTGGAGCTGCCAAAGACTGAGGAAGCATGACTGTGGTGCCAGTACTTGGTCTGTCTGTTTTGATGTTACTTTGTCAGATTCATTTGTTGATAGAGGCCTCAGACCTTGTTGGGCCTAAGTTGGTTTCACAGACAGAAAGTGAATTGAAGAGGATACCAGTTATTGTGTCTTTAAGTTTTTTCTTCCCAGGAACAGAAACTGTGGAGAACTCCCCTCGTGTCAAGATGAAGAAAAGACATCTCCTTGGGTTACTGAATGCTGTGATGATATTGTAACCTAGTTGTGACCTAGGGGTGGATGGCCTTTGTGTTTTGTGACTGACCAAATGAATGTACTTTGTTTATGACTGGAAACTAATCTCCAATTGAGACTACCCAGGGGTAGAGTACTTTGACTTTTGTACTTTGTGATTGACGAAATGAATGTACTACCCAGGGGTGGAGTAATTTGACTTTCGTACTTTGTGTCCCTTAAGGAGGCAACCTCCTTAAGGATGACTGAATGATTGAGTTACTAAATGTTTGTACTTTGTTGAAAACTACATGACCACTATGGTGAAAACTATGTGGCCATTTTAGTGATAAATTGTTGAGCTGTGACATGGTGAATGGTGTATTTTGATTTTCAGTGATAAGTTGTAACACTGTGAATGCTGTACCTTGATTTTCTGTGAATGTTTTGCTCTAATTGTTACTGAATAAATAGAGAGTTTGCTATACAATGTAATCAGAACCTTGAATGCTGTTCACAGCAGCAGTGCTCTGGAAAGCTGCTCGTGCCTGACTTGTATGATGTTAGGTGCCAGGGAAGATACAGCTATAAATAAAACGTGACTGCCCATTAGGAGTTTGCAATCTAGTAAGAGTGATAAGAGAAATAATACAAATTATACTATATACATAGTACAACATTTTAGGAAATCAGATGAGGGTCAGATAATTTCCAGCTGAGGAGAATGAGGAGATAATTACGGAGGACTTTACAACAGAAGTGATATTTGACGAGGCCTTGAATGGCTGTTACCACTTTGTTGTTTCACTTTTCTCTCTCTAAAAAAAATTTTTCCAGTGACTCCCCCTTTTCCACCAAAATTCTTCACTTGACACTCAAGTTCCTCTATAATTTTGCCCAATTTGTAATTCAGAACTTATCTCTCACTAATTCTCATTATGACTCCAGTATGTCTTCAGGACAGTGATCCACTTACTATCCCACTTCTCAGCCCCAAACATAATGAGCCTTTCCACCAATGTACCATTGCCATGTTGTTCTGCTCGCCTGGGATGTGTGCTCCCTAACTCTCTTCTGCTTTATCAAAACCTCATAAGACCAGCTCAAGTCTGATCTCCTCCTAGAAATCTTTTCTGATCACTCCAAACCACACCCATCTCCTCCAACTCCAAATTCCTTTAGGGTTTAAAACCTTTACCACTGATTTGGCACTTAACGGCAGAGTAACATATTCTTTGTCTCACCCACTACATTGTAATTTCTTTGGAGCCAATGAGCCATGTATGACCACTTTTGTAATTTTGACAATTAAGCAAAAAGCAGGTACTGAACAAATCCAGTAGATACAATATTTGTGGAATCAAGTCCTCTCCCACTGGAACCTTGAACTTTGCTTCTGGAACCACTGATAGTGAGCATCTGCTGTATCTTGCCAAAACCAGGCCTCTGTGGAACTTCCTGCCTATTACCAAATTGTGTTACTATGCTTACCAATACCCTACCCTTCTAGGTCCCAACTTCACCTGTCCTTTTTCTCCATTAGAATGTAACCTCCCTGGGATGCAGCTAGGTGTCATCCCACAACTCTGGAGTCAGGAGTACTTGAGTTCAAATCCCACCTCAGACACTTAACACTTACTAGCCATGTGACCTTGAGCAAAGTCACTTAACCCCAATTGCCTTGCCCTCCCCCCTCCAAAAAGACCCAAAAAAAACCATAAAAAAGAATGTTATCTCCTTAAAAGCAGGAACTTTCTTGCATTTATTCCTCTAGGGCAGTGGTTCTCAACCTTCCTAATGCCATAATTCTTTAATACTTGCATATGGGCATATCTGCATGTGGGTGGACCCACCCGGAGACAGATAGCAAAGCCGTGTCTTGTTTCCTAAGACCAACGGAAATACGTGTTTTCCCATGGTCTTAGGCGACCCCTGTGACCTCTGTGAAAAGGTTGTGCTAAAAGGGGTCACAACCCACAGGTTGAGAACCACTGCTCTAGGGCTTAGCCCCTAGCCTATATTAAAAGCTTAATAAGCTTTATCATTCATTCAATGAATGAATATGGATAGGAATTGAGAGTCACACAAACTACCTTCTCTTCAACCCAAACAGTTCCTTCTATTGTATCTAACTTTACTGAGAAGCTTAATAAAAATAAAAGGTATCAATTTTACCTTCTCAGGAAATTAACCTGGTTTAAAACAAGAGTTTTCAGGTATATATCAGTCAGAAATAGAGGTGTGAGAAGAACCTTCACAAAGCCAGAACCTTTTTTTACCTTCATTGTGGTATATAGAAAAGGGATCCTGAATTTGGAGGCAAGAGTACTTGGGTCTGAATTCTTACTCCTGAATTTAGTAGTGTGTCCTTAGGTAAATAAGGAAACATCTTTGATCTTCATTTTCCTCATCTGTATGTATAATGAGAGGTTTGGACTTGATCACCTCTGTGACATATAAAAAGTTGGAGAGACAAAGTTTCTGAGCAATTAATCATTTTATTAATTATGCTAGCAAGTAATTAATAAAAGGGTGGTAATTTAACTAGCTTTCCTAAACCAAAGACCCCTCATGGAACCCATTCAACATTTGAGTGGGTATTCCTGAGGGCGGAAATTAGCATAGATAACAAGTAATGAAAGAATGAATATTATAGTGAGATTTTAATGAGGGGCTGGGGGACTGATTAAGTCACTCTTACTCCCAGACTACCCCCAAACAAAGAATATACTCCCTACCCAAACCTAAGTAGAACACAATAAACTTCCCTGTGTGGGTAGGGTCTAAACAAGATTGAGGAAAAAGTCAATCCAATCTCATTATCAGCAAAGTCCTTCAGACACTGGCTTGATCAAGCAGAGAATGAGGAAACAGGAAAGGAAAAAAACCTTGGATCTTCCCAATAATTGGTTATTTAATAATCATTTCTCTTACCTCAAAGGACCATTCTAGCTCTAAAACTCTGATCCTATGATGTCTAAAAGCATACATAGGGTTAAGGTGAAATCTCAGAAGATAGATATGAAATGGAGGGAAGTAAACAAGCATTTATTAAGTGCCTACTATTTGCCAGGAACTGTGTCCTAAGTGCTTTACAAGTATTATTTCATTTGATTCTCACAACAACCTTGGGAAATAGGTGCTCTCATTATTCCTATTTTGCAGTTGAGGAAACTGAGTCATAGATTAACTGACTTGCCCAGGGTCACATAGCTAGCAAGTGTCTTGAGATCACCTGTCAGCTCAGGTCTTTCTGATCCCAGGTCCAATTCCATGATCCTCTGCTCATCTGAGGAAAAAAAAAAACTGGTTCCACACTAATAGTGGACATCCCAGAAGAGTATGACCTGTCTTTGTAAACATCACTATGTGTATGGTATCTTCCATGGCTCACCATCCCTTTTCTGACCTTCAATAAGTGAAAAACAAAGCAAGACAAAACAAACAAAACCCAAGCCTATTTCAACCCCTCATTATAGCTGTCCTGGATGTTCATACTGCCAACAGCCCCATCACAAGGATAGGGGGGCCTGGAATTGTTAGTGATTAAGCTCTCCCAAGTTTGTTCAAGAAACACAGTGCTGGCCTTTTTCAAAGCCCAGGGTGGGAGAAACCTGCTGAGCCAGTGGTGCTTGCAGAGAGCACATTGTGTGCTTTGGCAAAAGAGATCAGTCTTTGGGGACTTGGTGGGTTTTTTCCTCTAACAGGAATGTCCATCTATTCAAACCCAACTCTGTGGGAATACCAGAAATTTAAAAAAAAAAAACCCACACACACAATAGCAACAAGAAAATGAAGTACTTCCATTTAAAGTCCTGTTGAGAGCTTTTCTTAGCCTCCTTTCTCTAAGCTCCACACTCCCTTAAAAGAAAGGGATTAGAAACATACCCTTTATTGTGCCCCATGACCTTCAAAAAGTACCAAGGGAAAGTAGAGGATAGAAAGTCCCTGGGTTCTTTTCTCCTCACAATATGAGACAGGGGGCTTCAGGAAGAGACAGAAACTGAGAAACAAAGAAACAAGAGAACCAGGTGAAGGAATCAATGACAAATTCAATGAATGATTAGATTCACCCCAGGTAATCCAGGCAGTAGCTTCTCAATTTAAAACACTGCCTGGCAGAGCTGACTCAAGGTGAATTAGGTAGAAATCCTTAACCATCCCTTTCTTCAACCTCTCACACCCTTCTCCTCTTAGGCGCAGGTTCCCAAAGTGGGTGATACCACCCCTTTTAGGGGCACTAGAACAATCCAAGAGGGCAGTAGTTGCCTTAGGTGCAATTGTGGGCATTGAATAAAAATGTGAAAGCATAAGGAATGAAGAGAAGAAAATTTTAGAAAACTGTTGTACATGTTTCATCTGTTGTGTAACAGAGTTAAAGTTGTAGTAATTACATTATTTTTCAAATAAACACACAAAATCCAAGTTGTAACCAATCAGTGGTCAAGTCATTCAGCAGGTCTTAACAAGCAAGTGTTGGCAGGCAAGTGTTCCATGCATTGTCAAGAAGTCCAGCATGCATTGACAGGAATATACACATGTAATGACTTGTTTACAATATGATATTATGTGGTTACATGATGCAATATAGCGTCATCAAAATTTCAATGCAGGAAAAAACCTACAAATTTATAATAAATTATTAAAATTAAGATGTGCCTTTTTAAAAAAATATTTTTGAAATGATGTAAATTTTTTTAAAAACCAACCTTTAAAGGATTAAAGAAATTATATTTTTGGGTGGTGCTGAGTTTTTTAAAGGGAAGCACTAGGCCAAATGAGTTTGGGAACTTCTGCTTAGACTATGCCTCCATAATTCTCTCTCCAACCTTACTCTTCCCTTGTGAGGATATGAGCTGATGACTCATTCATTAATATGTAAATCTAGATGATTTATAACATTTAAAGCCCCTTTTACAAAAGGTATGAGGGAGAGGCTTTGTGAACCTACTCACATAAAAGCTGCTTTCCCAATAAACTTCCCAGACTGACTAGAAATACCCTTGACATACAGCTTTCTCTCATTAACCCCAGGGGCAGATAGACTGATTCAGGCTGCTATAAAATTATGAAGCAGGAGAATTGTTTTCAGTATCCCCAACTTCGACTTCAGTTTTTTATAACTCATCTACATCCTCAGCAAGGCCTACTCTCTACTCCTTCAGTAGTGACTTCTGTATTTTTCCAACTATGTATCCACTAGTATGAATCTGTACTAGTATTCTAGTACTCAATAGGCATGAATACCAGGGTTACGCTTCTTAAAATCGTGTAAAAGTGGTGTCTCACCTTCTCATTGTAGAATGAGAGACATTATAACTTGCTGAAGAAATTGGAGACATCAGGGCCGTCTAGGTGGCGCAGTGAATAGAGCACTGGCCCTGGAGTCAGGAGGATCTGAGTTCAAATCTGGCCTCAGACACTTAACACTAGCAGTGTGACCTTGGGCAAGTCACTTAATCCCAATTGCCCTGCCTTCCTCTCCAAAAAAAAAAGCAAATAAAAGAAAAAAGAAAGAAATTGGAGACATCAGTGAGCAGTTGAAAGGAGGCAGACCTTCCGGGAACCCTAAAATCATACTACATCTCTTCAAAATGCTTCTAATAACTTATATTGATAGATAACAGGTACTTCAGGGCAGAAGGATCTGGGTTCAAGTCCCACCTCTGTCCACTACAAGGGAAGTGACTCAATGCTCCAGGGAAGGGCTACAAGCAGTGCAAAGCAGATTAAAATGTAATTGGGAAATGTTTCACAAAATAAATAAAAATATAACACACGATAATGCTAATTTATGGTTTTCTGAATCAACATGCCACTGGCAGGAATCTTTTTCTATTTGAGTTTGACATCACTGCTCTAAGACTCTAAATTACAGAGTGAGTGCATGCAGACATATATTTAGAGGAAGTTTCCTCATCTGGGAGTTCCCTGTGCCAATGAAATCACAGATGCTTCCCTATCCCTTTGTTACAAAGTACCTTCCTCAAAACAGACTTATAAAATAATCCCAAGAGGAAGATAATAAAATAGTAGAGATTAAAAAGCTTTACCTACATTATCTTGCTTAAGGTTCACACTGACCTGAAGGTCAATAAATAAGTGTTATTATCTCCTTCCATTTCGTAGAGGTTTAGAGAGTTTAAATAACTTGCTTTAAACCCCACAACTATGAAGAGACACACACAGAACACAAAACCAAGTTTTCCTGACTGAAGTCCTTCATACTCCCCACTGCTCCATACTGCTGGAATCACTGAAAGGTGTCAGGCCAGGGTATCAGCCCGCTCTCCCATCACTCCCTCAGAGTACAAACCAAGGGCAGAAGCAACTCTAGTTGCTGGACTCATACCTACTTTCTTCCAAGGACCCGGTGCTTGAAATCCATCCTGGCCTTGCATAGGTCTCACTTCACCTTCTCCTCTTCCTTCCTGGTTTTAGTACAGGTTCAGTCCCCTAATCCCAACCTTCCCTCCCCATTCCTCATTCCCAGTCATTCCGCCCCCTAATTCACAGGTGCCATAAATAAAGAGCCCATTTTCACTCAGCCCTCTCCCCTAATTTGCTCCTTCACAAAAACAGTTTGTAGATCAGAGGAAACCCTGGCCCAGAACTAAAAAATTAAAGGGTAAAGATGGAAATATGGAGTCTTAAAGGTGTCAGATGTCTGAGGGAAAACAATAGAGACCTCGAACTTGGAAGACTTTGATAGTCTTTTTAACTTGTAAATGTCTGCCATGAATACCAGAACAGAAATATTAAAGAGAGTCTTGCAGAAATATTCAATGCAGCAAGATAAAATTGTAATTTCCCATCTCTAATTTTTTTGGTGTGTTCAATAGCTATACACTACTACATCTGCAAATTTCCTTTCTTTGGTAAGTTAAGATTTGTTTACGTGAGTGCAGATTCTTTAAAGCATAGCTGAGAAATAAGAGCATTCAGTAATTAATGGAAAAAACCTGCATATATAGTATGACCTGGTTTTAATGTTGGATACTAGACGTGTATTTTTTGTGCTAATAAAAATTTTTGTGTTCAAAAAAAAAAAAAAGAAATATTAAAGAGAGACTGGGCTGGAGAACTGGGACGGGACTTGGCCAAGGGGATAAGAATTCTGGAGGTTTTAGAGAGAAAGCTTTAACAGATCCCTCATAATTCCAGTGTGTCCTTCCTGCTGCTAATCATTTCCTATTTATCCTGAATTTAGACTGTTTGTACATAGTTGTTTAAATGTTGTCTCCCCCATTACATTGTGAATTCTTGAGGACAGAGACTGTCTCAAGGATGTTGAGACAAAGGACTGCACTTGGGGACCTAGAGGTCACAGGTTCCCCACCCCTGGACGGCCTTTCTTTGTATACCCAATGCATAGCACTGTGCCTGGAACAAGACAAGACATTTAATAAATGCTTATTGACGGACTGACTGACTGATCTGTCTTATGATTCTAAGATTTTAATTACATCCATTTGCAGAAGATGATTATCATTTGCCTAATTCCCATGCTATGTAATCAATAACTATTTTATTTTGTAGTTCTAATTGCTTATGCCACAAAACTCTGCTCCTATGTTTTCAGTCTTCATAATTTGGGGCATAAAATAGGAGAGCCACCTGTTCATGTAACTCAGTCTTTAGCTCAGCTTTCAAAACTAAGAGAGAACATTGTACATAGACAGTCACTAACTTTGGTTCCTGCTTGGTCTATGAAGAGCTCCTCTCATTTCTCCCCTACTGACTCTCTTGGCCTGATGTGGACCT
The DNA here is from genome assembly GCA_028646515.1 of Pseudochirops corinnae. Classification (NCBI taxonomy): domain Eukaryota; kingdom Metazoa; phylum Chordata; class Mammalia; order Diprotodontia; family Pseudocheiridae; genus Pseudochirops; species Pseudochirops corinnae. Next base: position 129,353,722 of record CM053587.1, read on the forward strand.
TGAGGACAAGGAGCTGTTCTCTACTCTCTCCCCTGCCACACAACACACCAGAAAAAAATAAATTGGGAAAAAGTAGAGAAAAAAATTTAGAGTGTAGGTCTTAAAATTTTGAAAAAGGAGAAAAATAATTAAAGTACCCATGCTGCAAGGCAATTTAATGTAGTAGACAAAAAGAAAGCCTCTGAAGACTATTCCAAAAAATATTGGCTGTTTGACTCTGGGCAAGGTGCTTAACTTCTCATTGCTTCTAGGCCACTCTCTAAAACTATAGACTATCAGTAATAGTAGAGGACTTTCCCTCACCAGGGCTTCTTAACCTAGGAACCAAGGACAGGTTACAGAGAATGCATGAACTTGAATAGGAAAAACTTTTTTTCACTAACATTTTAACAAATCTAGCATTTCTGTTGATTGAGATTTTTTAAAAAAAACTATTCTAAGAAGGAGTCCATGGTTTCACCAGATCCACAAAGGGGTCCATGAAATGAACAAAAAAAGTTCTAAGAACCCCACCTTATACCAACAAAATCGCGGATCTGATTTTTTAAGCGTTTTTTTTCTAGTATGACTCCAATTTTGTTACTCAAACCTATGACCCTTGAAAAGGCCTGCCCCATATAAAAAATAACCATGTTTGGGGATGGAACTTCCTACACCCAGGGGATAGACAAACATTCCAATCGCCAGCAAATGACTTCCTGTACTTCTCTCCCCCAGGAAATCCAACCCATATTAATAAAACTATCAGAAATAACTGGTTTATTTGTGTTCTTTTAATTAAAAAGGAAAATCAATGAGACTTGATATTTTGTTTTCAGTCATCATTTTTGGCCTGAAGTGAAGGACCAAGGCGCCCCTGGAGTTAGTTCTGGCTCCCCAGTCTCATCTTCTATGCCTTGGGGAGTGAGGTATAGAGGTAGGGATTTTTTTTTTTTTTTAATCCCAGTACCTTTCACGTCTCCTCCCTAGGAATTACCCACCATTTGTTTTGACCACAGAATATCATCAAATGTTGCAGTTTTTCTGCAGTGACTAATCAGAAATCATTCAAAAAATAACATGTTTTGGACACACTGCCTCCCTCAGGATCAATTTTCTGCAAAGCATTGACTTTAAATCTATCTTCTCTGCCTCCTGACACTTCCTTTCAATAGCTCTGTCAGCATTGGGAAAGATAACCTGCTAGCTAGTCCTTTAAATACAGCTCATGGAGCTACCATGTGTGCAGATCACCATTCAGGAAGAGACAGTATAGGAGAAACCAGTCTGTAAACACATAGCAGCTGCCAACAGCAGGACAATGGCCAGATTTCCTAACTGACAACCTCAAACCAACCCTGGCACCAGAACTTCATGATTGTGGTCAGTTCCATCAAAGAAAGAACTTTTTTTAATGCTAACATGCTTCTTTCTGCCAAAATAAGCAGTCTCTTCTTACCTGTCTCTGAAAACCAAGTTCTCAATCATCTTGAGTATTTCTTATCATTAAGCAATACAGAGAAAATCAGCAACGCTATAATGATAAATAGGTTACCTATCATCCTGGACCACATGACTATCACTTCTTGTTTCAAAACTGGTCTCTAAGTAATGTGGCCATACATCTCAGGAGAAAACTATTGCCATAGGAAAAAGGTAGTTTTCTATTCAGAAGGAAAGAAAGCTTGAAGACATATAGTACAATGGAAGGAATATTAGACTTGGAATCAGAAGACCTTGGTTCCAACATTTGTTAATAAGATGTTAATTGATTTTACCATTCTGAGCCTCATTTGTCACAGCTATAAAATGGGGTAATACTATTCATTGTACCTTGTAATATTGTTGTAAGGAAGGATTTTTATAAATATCAAAGTGCTACAAAATGTAAGTTATTATTATAATTTGAGATTTGGGAAAACAGGTCAGATCTCTTTGGCCAAGAGCTTACACTTATACTTGTGACTGACCATGAAGCCTAGATATAAACAAAAACAATAAGAGGAAGTCATGAATCAGTAAATCCTACATGCCTTTGGAAGAAAGGATGCTATGGCCAATGCTCCCTCAAAAGGAGGATACAAAAACACAGACACCAAGCATCTCCCGAATCTCTCTTAATTAGGTAGTAATCATATTCCCAATTCCTCCTAAAGTAAGAAGAGAATTTATGTGAAGTGTCATGAAGGCACTTTAATTATCATCATCATCATCATCATCACCATCAACTTAAATTGATTAGGTGCCTAATGTGTGAAAAGCATTATGCTAGGGGCAGGAGGAAATTCAACATTTAATTATGTCATAGTACCTGTCTTCAAGTAGCGTCTACAATCTTTGGGGAAAAAGGAAAACAGAGAAGACACCAATACATATAGCAGTCATATGAGTGCATTAGGGAGCTCTAAAACAAAGCACCACATGAGGTCATTCAACAGAGGATCTGGGAAGGAAATGGCATTTTAATTGGACTTCGAAAGGCATTTGAATAGGAAGCCAACAGCTGAAGAGGGAGAAGGAGCTTACTTCTTGTATAGAGAACAGCATGAACAAAGATAGGGAGGCAAGAGAACATAATACATATTTTTAGTCCAGTTTGGCTGACCTGTAGAGTGCATAGAAGAGAGTAATAAAAGATGAAATAGAAAAGGGAAAGAAGCACCAAACTATGGAGTGCCTTGGATAGCCAGGCAGAAGAGTGTGGACTGTATTTTATAAGCAAATGAGTATCTTGAATCAGGAAAATTATATGCCCAAAACTATGCATAAGATCACTGGGAAATATGTGGAGGATGGCTTGGAAAAGAGATTTAAGGTAGGTAAGGAGATCTTTTTGGAAATTAATAGAGTAGACCTTGGCACCATTGCTTGCCTGGTGGAAGCTTTTTAAAGGAAGAGCAAATACTTTCCAACATGGTTTCCAAATAGTCTTCATCAAAAGTTGTCTTCAGTTTGTAGAAGGAATGTTACAGACCATTTAATTTCATTCAAGTCAACTTAATAGCTATCTGTTGACACATTTTTATCAAGGACTTTAATAAAAGCATAGAGAGCATGTTCATCAGATTTGTAGATGACATTAAGATGGGACAGATAGCTCACAATGTGGATGACAGTCAGAATCCAAAAAGATCTTAATAGGTCACAGTATTGGGATGAATATAATAAGATGAAATGCAAAAGAGATAAATGTAAAGTATTATACTTTGGTACAAAAAAATCATCTTGACAAGGATAAGACAGGGAAGGTATGGTTAGACAACAGTTTAGGGAGGGAAGTGTCCTATAGGACCACAAAGAAATTTAAGATTTTGGTGTAGTGGAAGTTTAATATGAGTCAGTAGTTTGATGTGGCCAGCAAGAAATCTAATGCAAATTTGGAAAGTACTGAGGAATAGCTTTCAAGAAAAAGATAAAAAAAAGGGATTAAAAAGCCCCTCTGCACTTTGCCCTCACCAAACCACATCTAGACTATTGGGTTCAGTTATAGTTACCACAGTTTCAGAAGGACAATGATTACTTATAGAGTATGCAGAGTTGGGCAACCAATATAGTGAAAGGCTTTGAATTCATGTTATATTAAGGTTGCTTAAAGGAACAAAGTATATTGATCCTATAGAAGAGAAGTCTCAGGAGAGAACTGATAGATTTGCTTAACTATCTGTCTTTTGGAAGAGGACTTCTCATTCTGTTTGATCCCAGATGGCAGAGCCAGAAATGATGGATAAAGCTGCAGAGAAATATTTAGGCTTGGTGTAAGGGAAAGCTTCCTTACCACATTGGAGCTGTTCAGTAGTGGAAGGACTGCCTCAGGAATTGGTGGACTCTTCCTCCTTGGAGGTCTTCCTGAACAAAGGTTTGAGGACCACTTTTTGGCTTTTCCTGGTGGGGATTTCCTTTTTTAAATCTAGGTGGTTAGAGAAGTTCCTTCCAGCTCTCAAATTGTGTGATTTTGCTGAGCATCTGCTATGCTCAGAGCACTGCGATAGGGTGGGGAGAGATGCAAAGCTTAGATAGACCAGGGTTACAATCATAGAGGTTACATCCATCCCTGGTTGTCGCTCTGAGTCAGGTGGTTGCTCGGGCTGTTGAAAACAAACAGTTTAAAAGAAAAAAAAAGCAAGAAGATGCTAGTGGAGCAGGGGCTGAATATGACTTGAATTTCCACTGAGAGCAGAAGTCAACTCACCCAACAAACCCAAATGAAAGAGGAAAGGAAAAGAAGCTTGTAGTCAATTCCCCTTCCTGTGCTATCCGCAAGAAAATCCAGAGTGACAGAACTGTCAGCACCAGGGGACATCGGGGACATATGTCTAATTAAAGCAAAATATATCTTTTCAAAACCCAGCATACTATTCTCTTCATAGGTTTCTAAATATAGCTCGGCAGGGACTCAGTTTGGGGTTGAAAAATGGCCAGAGGCAGAACAACTGTTAAAAGTACCATGAATGGAGCCAGTCAGAGCTTCTCTTGACAGTTTCACTTTGCCCTTCTTTTTATGGGCACAGGGGAGATATTGGTGGGGTCAGGTGTTTGAGTGAATGTTGATGGCGTCTGCTTGTGACATTGCCCATCTGGAGTGGGACTATTCCACAGAGGGATTGGAAGAACAGGAAAAAAAAACAGACCGCCCTTCAAAAAGCCCTCCTGTCCCCCAAGCTCTGTAGGCCTGCTAGCAATACCTGATACTTCCATTGTTCTTTTTTCTCTTTTGGATTAAAGTATACTCTGTAGATGGTCTCTTTAAAATATAAATACCTTTCCTGAAGGTGTTATATATGAACCCATAGATATCGGTTTAACATTTTTTCTATCCTGAGGGCTTACCACAGTGCCTGGCTCATAGTAGGTACTTAATAAATGCTTGTTGATTGACATTAATCAGTTGAATTTGGTTAGTTCTTCAGATTAGCTTTTGTCTTTGAGCTGAGAACGAGAGGAAGGGTCAGGGAATAAGCATTTGTATTGTGTCTACAATGTGCCAGGCAAAGTGCTAAGCACTTTTCACAAATATTATCTCATTTCATCCTCACAACAACCCCAGGAGGTAGATGCTTTTTTTTATCCGCATTTCACATTTGAGGAAACTGAGGTAAAGAGAAATGAAGTGATTTGCCCAAGGTCATACAAGTAGTAAGTGTCTGAGGCTAGATAAGAACTCCTATCTTCCTGATACCAGGTCCAATGCTCTAACCATTCAACTGTACCACCAACCACGAGGGGATAGGACAGAAGGCAAGTAAGTTTTGAAAGAAAAAAGGAAGTATCACAAACATGAATCTGTGAAGGAACAAGCTTGGATCTTCCTAAGTTCAAATCTGTCCTTAGACACTAGTTGTGTGACCCTGAGCAAGTCACTAAAGTCTGTTTGCCTCAGTTCTTCATTTGTAAAATGAGCTGGAGAAGGAAATGACAAATCACTCTAGAAACCATTTCTTTGCCAAGAAAACCCCAAATAAGGTCACAAAGAGTCTTACAGTACTGAAAAAAACGTAATACTACCTTATCCTGTCCAGATTTTACAGCCACCACCCTCTGAGGGCTTTAAATAACCTCATGTACATAAGCTTCTTATACTTCTTATGGTCTCTGCACTGTTCTTCGTAGGTAGTGAATTAGTAGCAAAGTCACACCCAAACAAGTTGTCCCAAAGTACAATTCAATTATTTTACTTTGTTTGGGGAATTCTTAGGTAAAAAATATATACAGATAGATAGGCTGGTAACAAAGTGCAACTCTGTCTAAGGTGGAATGCAAAGAAACTCCACCAAAACCTGTTTTCTCCTTCTACTATCATCCTGCTTCCAGCCCCACCTAGACGACTTCATTGTCTCTCCCTATCATAGCCCCTTTTTTCATTCCCATTTCTCTTCCTTCTTGTTGCCCAGGAGAAAAGCCTTGTTTTTCAAGTCTTATCCTCAACTTTTAAAAAAAAATGTATCCTCAAATAAGAGTTATTTTATTGTTTTGCACTCAGAGAAACCCCTAGGATTTCCTCCTACATTCTGGTTGGTCATCCATTCATTGCCCAGTTACACTCTTCTCTACAAACTGTCTCCTTGCTTTTAACTTCCTATTCTGTGTTCTCTGATACTCCTCCATATCCTCTATCCTCACTAAAACTTGACATTCGTTTCTTTTGCTTTATTGCTGAAAGTCAATGGAAGCACTTACTTTACATCCTTTCCCACCAAAGAAACCCTTTTACTAAGTTTCCACTGTGTTTACCAGTAAAGATATTAATACTGACAGCATTTCTTCACATGGGACTACACCATGTTTACTACAAAAGATGTGCACAGTAGGATCTTTTCCTTTTCTAACTGACTTGGGAAAAGAATGCTCACATTGAATGTTGCAGATGGCAGCAAGAGGGTGTTGGAAACTGAAGTGAGTAGGAGAGGAAGATTATCCTTGATGGGGAAGAAGACGTTAAAAGAAAAAAGGATACTAATTTTTTTTTTCCTGCTATCCCCTGTAGTGTTAATGCTGCTTGCAGCTACTGTGGAAGTGTAAAACCAAAAACAGCATCACACAGGAGGGCTGCTAACACAGGTTCTTGGATCTGCCTTTTTAAAGGAAAGATAACTTTAAACGGGGTCAACAATCTTTCTTTAATTACAGATTAGTAGAAAATATAAGCAGAGAAATTAGCACAGAGATTCAACAGACAGGGCTCCAACTGTCTGAACAAAGTAATACAACCACCTACATACATCACCAGATCAGGAGAACACAAACAATCGGAGTAATGGGGGAGGGCTCTTAGCAAACAGCTACTCAGAGTCCCCAGAGAATCAAAAGGTCTTTCTCATAAGCAAAATCTCACCTCAGAATATATGTATGCTTTTGCTAACAGGCTCAGAGCCAGAAGGCATCACGACATGACTCCAGGCCTAATTATCTTAGTACCAAAAGGTGTGAAAGCCTTCCTACAAGCAAGTCTCCCCTAAGCAAGCTTCCTTTTAGACACGTTCCTCCCCCAATGGGTTCTATGTGACTCAGGATATATCATAGCTGAGCCAGAGCTCAAAGCAGTAAGACATCTGTGACTGAACACACATGGTCACATAGACCTATAATGGACAAGGAAGATCTTTATATTCCATTGACATTACCACCTCCCAAAACTAATGGGCATAGCTAGAAAGCTAGGAGTAAGGAAGAAGGAAAAATATAATAACCTATAAAAATAAGTTGCTTTTTTATGAAAATACTTGTAGAACAGAGACCAAGATTGCTCTTATGTCTGAGTAGTATAATATTAGATATTTAATCAGTACTAAAATCATATTAATTAATTCATCTATTAAGTGCCCATTATATGGAATGCATTATGCTGGGGGGGAAGAAAAAGAGATAAATAAAGTATGGCCCCTACCCTCAAGGACCTCATAATTTACATGCATTTTTTTTTTTAAAAACAACTTTATTTTTCCAAAGTTAGGGTTTTTGTTTGTTTGTTTTTGCTTTTTGGAGGAGGGAAGGCAGGGCAATTGGGGTTAAGTGACTTGCCCATGGTCACACAGCTAGTAAGTGTTAAGTTGTCTGAGGCCAGATCTGAACTCAGGTCCTCTTAACTCCAGGGCCAGTGCTCTATTAACTGCACTACCTAGCTGCCCCTCTACATGCATTTTTAAATAATATTTTTCCCTTTAATTTATATGTCAAAACACAAACTTTTTTTTAAAAGTTTTGAGTTCCAAATTCTATTTTTCCCTTCTCTCTCCCTTCTCTGAGATGGTAAGCAATCCAATATAGGTTCTACACATACAATGATGTAAAACATTTCCATATTAGTCATTTTGTACAAGAAGGCAAGGGGCTCATAACTTAGAGAGGAGCATATGCACAGACAAGCATAACACAAAATAGAATGGCAAAGAGCATAAAAGGAATATAAAGTACCTTGAAAGGTGGATAGAATATCAACAGGTAGAAATGGATTGAAAAAATATTCCAGAAATAAGAAATAGTATGAGCAAAGGCAAAGAGAAGAGACTATGGGACATGCTCACAGCAAGAAAAGAAAAGAGAAAAGCAGTTCACTTTGGGTAGAACACAGGGTTAGGAGAGAGATCAAAATGAAAAAGTAAAATGGAATCAGAATGTGAAAGCCCTTAAATTTCAACCTAATTTTAGATAGTACTCAGTGGACAACGGGGAGCCATCAAGGGTTTGTGAGCAGTGGAATGAGATGATCTGACATATGCTTTAGGAATATTAATCTGACAGAGGTGTGTAAAACAGACCGGAAAAGAGGGAAAGGAGAGTGAGAAAATTAGAAGATACTTGGCCTGACTCCAAGAACAAGGGTTTAAAGAGCACATGGAACCAGAAAACAGATTTCCTTAAAGGAGGATGGTTTGAAAAGAGAATGTATTAGTGACCCTGAATTTCAGTGGAAGGTATAATCTATCAAGAAGGAAGTCTGTGATGGAAACATCCCTGCTAATGAAGCTCGACCTGTGTATGGCAGCTCCTGTCCCAGGGGAAAATGTGCCTTGCTTCCTGTTACCATGTAGAACCTTTCCTTTGATCACCATCACTCAGTAATCTCCCTTCCTTTGAGGTACATTTAATCTAAATTTATTTTTCAATCCAGTTACATTACCTATTAACACTCAGGACATTTTTCCTTTTTCAGTGAGTTTGGGGTCTAGCTTGAGGTCCTTCTACCCTCATACTAAGGTACTTTCAACACATGTTATTGAAGCTCCCTCAAACTTCATTGCTTCCCAATTCCTCCATCTACTCAATTTCTTCATGATTTGCATTCAACTTCAGCTAAACACAAAGATAATCATGCTCTTAATCTGCATTACCTATAAGAATTTCATTTCCAGGTTCATGAACTCTAAAATTTCCTTATCTGGTCATAATACTTTATTATTCCATCTTTTCCTAGGCCCTTTAACCTCCACGCTGTTTTTCATCTTCACCAGGACCTCCATTCCATCCTTCATTTCTTTCCCAGGCCATAAATCCCAAACTGGCTCCACTCCATTTCTTATCTCAATCTTTTGGCAAACCCATTCAACTCTATATCACCTTCTATTTTTGAATCCCTTACTCATTAGTGAGTTCTTCCTAGTGCCTCCATTTTGAGGAGGGATTCAGGCACGGGTGTACTGGTAAATGTCTAATAACTGCTCTCCAAAAATTCATACCACATTTTTAGTTTTAATCTGGATTATTAACATTTCTCCATCTAAATCTAGACAATCAGCAAAACAATAAATCAAGCCCTGGTTTATAACATTTGCTGATATCTGAAGTATAAATGCTCATACCAAAAAATTTAACAATTTGTTTTCACCAGTACAAATTGGCTTCAGCCCAGCCCTGGACCCAGGCCAGTCAACCTCTGTTCCCCTCCCCTAGTTACACTCAGACTTTCCAGACCTCAACAATATATCCCCCTGTAAGGACTTTCTCTCCTTTCCCTTCCATTAGAATATAAGCTCCTTGAGGGTGGGTATTGTTTTTCTTTTTGCTGCTATTTCTATCTCCAATACTCAGTGCTTGACACATAATAAACACTTAATAAATGCTTGTTGCCTAAATGCTCGCCTGCTACTTTGTCCTATCACCAATTCCACTTTGTAAAAGTCCAACTGGATTTCATCATCCACCTTCTTCATTCTTCTGTATGTGCTGATAAGTAGAGCTGAGGGAAATCATGAAATGTTGCTGATATAGTCCACTAAAATTTTATTTTATCTAATCGCACTGTGCCCAAGCAATCTTTCTATTCCTCCTTCCCTGATTCACTAGACCACTGTCCATTGCGGCTGTTCTCTTATTTTCTTATTCTCTTATTTCCTCAAGCCTCCCATAGTACCCCCTCCTTCCATTCTTTCAGCTAAGGATATACTTCACCAGTACTTCAAAACACCAATACACAATAATTCACCAATAAGGAAATACTTCACCAAAAAAATTTACTATTTGACAACTCCCTCTTTTCCCTTTCTTTTCTTCTCAAATCACTCAGATACCATCCTTCACTCAAGGCCTCTCTCCTTACCAGCACCAATCCTTCTCCATGCATCACTAACTCCAAAGCTTCCCTTCTTTTCCAGACAATTGCGCACCCCCCCACCCTCCACTTCTCCATTCTCTCTAATCCATGATGAAGTCTCTTTAGCTACTGACCCCTTCCTGGCTGCTTACAAACATGTCCCCCTTCAGGAAAAAAAAAAAAAAAAGAATCTCACTTGATTTGATTTATCAGTCCTGTTAGCTATCATCTTATAACTCTTCTCCTGCTTGGCTAAACTCCTTGAGTAAGCTACCTATACTTGTTGCCTCTTTGCAATATAGCTTACATTTTCATAATTCAGATGAAGACATTCTCTCCAAAATTACCAATGATCTCTTTATTTCCAAGCCTAATGTTTGTTTGTTTTGTTTTTATCCTTATTGAGTGGTCTACAGCATTTGACACTACTGACTATCTTCTCCTCCTCAATACTCTCTTCTCTCTAGGTTTTCATGACACTGCTCTCTCCTAGTTCCCCTACCTATCAGATTGCTCCTTCTTCATCTCCTTCACTGGATCTTCATTTATATCATTCCCACACACCCAGGGCATGTCCACCAAAGCTCTGTCCTGGGCCTTTTTCTGTTTTCACTCTATAGTATCTCACTTGGTAATATCAGTGACCAAAGGTTCGGTTATCATCTCTTTGCAAATCATTCCCAGATCTAAAAAAACAAGCCTAACCTTTCTTCTGAACTCCAGCCCTGCCTCACCAATCTCCACTTAGAGACCTCAAACTAGATGTCTCATAGACAAAAACAGAACTGATTGGAACTATGCCCAAAGGTCTATAAAAGTGACCCAGCAGTACCACTTCTACGTCTGTATCCCAAAGAGATCATAAAAACAGGAAAAGGACTCACATGTACAAAAATATTTATAGCAGCTCTTTTTGTGGTGGCAAAAAAAAATGGAAATTGAGGGGACATCCATCAATTGGGGAATGGCTAAACAAATTGTGGTATGTGAATGTAATGGAATACTACTGTGCTATAAGAAATGATGAGCAGGTGGACTTCAGAAAAGCCTGAAAAGACATGTGAACTGATGCTGAGTGAAATGATAGAACCAGGAGAACATTGTACACAGTAACAGCCACATTGTGTGATGACTGACGTTGAGAGACTTAGCTCTTCTCAGAAATGTAAAGATCAAAGACAACTCCAAAAGGGTCACTATGGGAAATATTATTCACATCCAGAGAAAGAACTTTGGAGTCTGAATGCAGATAGAAGCATACTATTTGCTATCCTTTTCTTTTGTTGTTTTGTTTCTTCTTTCTCATGGTTCCTTCCTCCCATTAGCTCTAATTTTTCTTTACATTATGACTAATGTGAAAATATGTTTAATATGAACGTATAAGTAGAGCCTATATCCAATTGCAGACTGTCCTGGCAAGAAGGGAGGAAAAGGAGGGGGAGAAAATTTAAAACTCAAAATCTTATGGAAGTGAATGTTGAAAACTAAAAATAAATTAATTATTAAAAGAAGAGAATTAATTGTCATCCCTCCAAACCAACCTCTCTTCTGAATCTCCGCATTACTGGTGCTGAGAACACCAGCATCTTCCCAAGGCTCCAAAGCTAAGTGTCATACTCAACTCTTCAGTCTCACTCACTCCATATATCCAGTTGATTAAAGGCTTCCTATTACCTTCAGATAAAATGTAAAGTACTTTTTTTTTCCTTTTTGGGGCATTTTAAACTCTTTATAACCTGGACTTTTCCTGTCTTTATGGTCTTCACACACTTTAGTTGTCTCCATAAACTCTCTCTCTCCTGTCTCTGTGCATTTTCAGTAGCAATCAGCTGGAATGCTCTTCTTCCTTATCTCTGCCCATTAGATTTCACTGAATTCTTTCAATATTCAACTTAAATCCCACTTTCTACAAGTCTTCCCCTATTCCCTAGTGACTTCCCTTCCAAGATCATCTTCTGTCTGCTCTTTCTATACCTTATACAGACCTATTTGTTTACCTGTTGTCTCCCTCATTAAAATCTAAGCTCTTTGAGGACAGGGACTGGTTTTGCCTTTTCTTTTTAGTTTTAGGTCGACGAAGTGAGCAAAGTTAGTGCTTAATAAGTGTTTGTTGACTGAATGATATCTGGACCCTGTGTCATTCTATTGGAATTAAATTTTACAGGATATGAATATATGTGTTTTTATACACAAAGAGAGTCGCACACATACATACTGTGACATTTTTAAATGTTTGAGAGAAAGTTTCTGGGTAATTGATCATTTTATTAATAATGCTAGCATTTTATTAATAAAAGGGCTAGTGACTCTCTTAAGTGGCAAAGACCAATCATAGTGATGGGCTCACAGTTTATATGCCCTTGGAATTGTGGGTGTTCCTGACGGTGGTAATCAACTCTGATTGGTAAAAATTAATGAGAAAATGAAGATTACAATAAGAGGTGGGTTTATTCTAATGAAGGGCTGAAGGATGTAACTTTATGTCATTTACTTCTAAACTGCCCAGCCTTGGACAATCTAATCAAAAAATTTATACCGACCCAAACCTATGTAGAACACAATGGGCTTCCCCCTCTTTGATTAAATTCCTTATAAAGTTGGATGGGGTCTGACCAAGATTGAGGATTTAGTTCAATCTCATTATCAGTAATATCCTTCAGAGACTGAACTTTGAAATGAAGATTTTAGAAAAAAGGGGGAGAACTCTGGATCTCCCCAAATCATTGGTTATTAATAATCATTTCTCTCAATACATGCATATTTCATTATATATATGCAAGGGTGTGCTGGTAAAAGTAAAAAAAACAAGCAAACAAAAGCAACTAGTTCATCAGAGGAAAAATGTATATGACACTCTTCTAAGTTTAATCTGGGAAATTCAACATTTTCTCCAACATTTTCTTAAATCTAAATCAGAGCTGCACAAGTTGGCAGTAGGTAGGGGCCAAAATTAAAATAGGCTTAAGCTTCTTCAGGCAGCAGATAGGTTAGACTAAAGACAGGCTGATGATGGTTGGTTGCCTTGGGTCACACGACAAGCAGGAGAACACGCACAGTGGCGACCCTACATTTTTCTTGGTTGCCCAAAATCCTTTGGCAGACCTCAAGCAGCCTGCAGGCCGCATGTTGTGTAGGCCTGATCTAGACAATCAACAACATAATCAATCAAGTCCTGATTTATAACATCTGCTGATTTCCAAGGAGCAAATGCTCACTCTGAAAATTTAACAATCAACTCTCATTAGTGCATTTAAGCTGACTGAAGCCAGCACTTCCCTGTACACATATAAATATGTGACATTTGTCCATGTGCGTCAAAGAGAAGAAGACTCCTGGCAATCTCACCCTCCCCTTGATCTCTAAATCCTAACTGGAGGTACAGAAAAATGACTCTGTGGTCTTGGACAGTCATTTATCCTTTCAGGACCCCAGCTTCCTTACCTATAAAGGAAGAGTGATCTCTAGGATTCTTCCCAGTTCTAGATCCACGATCCTATCATGTGGTCTCTAAGGCTCCTTCTGCCTTTAGAAATCCTGAAATAAGAACTATGAAAATGCTTCTCGTGGCATGGGCTAGAAAGCATGGATATAAGCGAATGTCAGAAACAAGTTTTCAGAGTAAAATTAAACGTTGTTGTTGTTGTTCAGTCATTTCTCAGTAGCGTCCGACTTTCGTTAACCATATTTGGGGTTTTCTTGGCAGAGATACTGGAGTGACTTGTCATTTCCCTCTCCAGCCCATTTTACAGATGAAGAACTAAGGCCAACAGGGTTAAGTGACTTACCCAGGGTCATACACCTAAATGTCAGAGACCAGATTTGAGTCTTCTTGACTCCACTTGTACACCTAGTTGCCCGAAATTAAATAACTTAAGACCGAAGACTGTTTAACCACCCTCAGACTTTCTGGAAGTACACATTTATATTTAAATAATTGAAATATTCATTACAACATATTCATATTTATTACAGCTAGCTCCAAAATATTTGAAAGTAATCAAATTTCATGTTTTGTTTTGTTTTGGCAAAGGGCCTATAATTCAGACTTTTTGACATTTCAGACTGGCCTCTTTTCATAGTTAGTTTGAGTCAACAAGAATTTATTATATTTGTTCTACTAAGGAATAGCCTCTGAAGTCACACACAAAATGTCAAAGCGGTTACATATGAGAAATATGTAGCTGAGCCAATGAACATCCTATTAAGTCAACAAACATTAATTAATCACTTACTCTGTGCCAGGAACTGAAGATAGAAAGACAAAAATGAAACAGACCCTCTCCTCAAGGAAATTGTATTCAACTTTGGGGGAGGGAATACAGGGGAAAACAAGTATACAGGTAATTAAACATAAAATACATACAAAGCAAGTACAGGGAAATATTTGAGGGGGAGGTTTTAAATGACAAATTGAGGAGTTTATATTTCATTGTGGAGGCAAGAGGAAGCCAATGAAGTTTCTTGAATGATGAGCGACATCAGTTTATCATCTATATGAAGAATGTATTAGAAAGGAAAGACACTTGAGGAAAGGAGACTAATTAGCAATAGGAAGCTACTGAGATATTCTAGGAAAGAGGAGATGAAGACTTGAACTAGGGTGGTATCCATGTGAGGGGAAAGAAGGGATAGGATGGGAGAGATTTTTTAGTGGCAGAATTAATGACACTTGCTAATTGAGCAGGTACGGGGAATGAGTGATACAAAGATAACTCTGAAGTAAGGAATGTAGGTGACTGCAGAGATTGTGATGCTCTCAATAGAAATAATGGAAGCCTGAAAGACAGTAGGTTTGGAGATAAGGATGAGTTTCATTTTGGACATGTTGAAGAAATTATGAAAAAGCATTTATTAGATGCTTACTGTATACCAAGCAGTGCTTAGTCCCAAGGATACAAATACAAAGCAAGACAGTTCCTTGTCCTCAAAGAGCTTATAGTCTAATTGGAAAGACAACACATGTAAGGAGTCCTGGAAAGGGAAGAATGCTGTGTTTTGGAAGTCACAAGAATGGTTTGTGGAGCCATATGAGAATTGACTGGCACATCCTTTCTAATATCTATGATACTATTGATTTGATTATGGCTCCTAGAGAAAAGGCAATTAGGCGACACAGAAGATAGAGCACCAGGCCTGGAGGCAGGAAAACTCACCTTTCTGAGTTGAAATCTGGCCTCAGGAACTTACTAGCTGTGTCACCCTGGGTGAATCACTTAACCATGTTCGTCTCAGTTCCTCATTGTAAAATGAGTTGGAGAAGGAAATGGAAAATCACTCCAAAATCTTTACCAAGAAAATACCAAATGGAGTTATGGAGAGCCAAACATAATGGAAAAATGACTGAACACATTCCCAGAGGAAGGGGTAGAAAGGAAGGAAGGGTGCTTACATTCAGGTCAAGGAAGATGACAGAAAGATAACCCAGGGTCTAACATGAAGCGTAACTGTAGACAACTATATATACTGGGCATCTGGTCACATGTTTTTGACTATCATTCATCAATGAGGACAGCTCAGGTCTCAGAGGAGGAATTTCAGAAATAAGTAGGTTGAATCCCCAACCTCAGTTGGACCACATAATCCAATTGACTGTAATCCAGTGACACTGGGTCCCTTGTTGTCTCTTAAAGAAAGCACTTCATCTCTCAGCTCTGGTCATTTTCATTGTCTCCAGTTCCTGGAATGTTTTCCCTCCTCATCTCTACCTCCTGGCTTCCCCAGATTTCTGGAAGTCCCAGCTAAAATTCCATCCTTGATGCTCTCTTAATTCTAGTGCCTTCCCTCTGTTACTATTTCTAATTTATCCTGTATATAGATTGTTTATATACAGTTGTTTACAAGTTGTCTCCCCATTAGACTGTGAGCTCCTGACTGCCTTTTGTCTTTCTTCATATCCCCGGTGCTTAGGTGCCTAGCACATAATAAAGGTGCTTCATAAAGGTTTACTGACTGACTGAGACATGATCTCTAGGAGTGTAGCCGTCTAGAGGGCTGCTGACGGGCAAATGACAAAAGTAGAATGAAAAGTATGGATAAAGTCAGCTTGATATAGTGGGCCATCTAACTACAGGAGACTTTATTCATGTACTTATCAATCCTAACACCATGGGTTAACTTGAAGATACTTAAGGGTCATTTAGTTGGAAATGCACAGTTGTGGGATTTGATAATATGGGAATATAGCTCAAGAGAGAACAAAAGGCTAGATTTTTGCCCCTGGATGGAACAGATGGAACAGAACTAGAGCCAGGAAGACTTGAGCTCAAATCTGACTTCAAACACCAGTTATGTGATCCTGAGCAAGTCACTAAACCTGCCTGCCTCAGTTTCCTCAACTGTAAAATGGGGTAACAGCACCTACCTCCTAGTGTAGTTGTGAGGATCAAAGGAGATAATACTTGTAAATTATCTGCACATTTCTTAGAACATAGTAAGCACTTAATAAATGCTTATTCCTTTCCCCCCCTTCAACTGCAGCAAGATATAGTAGAACCTAGAGAAGCTAAGATAACCAAAAGTGGAGAGAGGGAGAGAAGAGAGAATGTGGGAGTGTAAAGGGCCACCCTTTCCCATAAGCTTTCAGTGCTCCAAGTAAAACTTTCAGTGGGAGCAACAGAAGATCCATGAAGTAAGACAGAGATGGCTATTAGCTAGAATGATTTCTGTCCAGAAACCTTAGAAAAAGGTTTTTCCTTTGATTGGGTCAATATACTGTCAGTTGTAGTAGAACAGCGCTGTACTAGAAATTAAGACATCTAGATTCTAGTCCCCCCTTTGGCATCAGTTGACTGTGGGATGTTGAGTAAATCACTTTAGTTCTCTTGGTTCTGTTTCCCAGTCTGTAAAACAGGGGAGATGGGCTTCACTGTTTAGCTATCAGAGCAGGATTTCTTAACCTTTTTTGGGTCATGGGCCTCTCTGGCAGTCTGACGAAGCCTGTGGATTCCTTCTCCGAATAATATTTTTAAATACATAAAATAAAATGCCTAAGATCATAAAAGAAACCACTTATATTGAAATGGTTACCAAAATTAACCAAAAAGAGTTCACTGACAGTTCCCAGATTAAGAACCCTGGCATTAGACCACCTCTCTAATGCCTTTCAGCTTTGCCATTCTATGATCTCTACAAAGAAACCTTGGGTCTCTTCTCAGAACTTTGATCGTTCCTCCCTTAAAGTTGGGGCAGGATGAATTTTGCTCTCCCCATTTGACAGCAAGGAAACTGTAACAGAAAGAGAGAGAGATGGTGACAGCTGCATGAAATCCCAGAGGGGCTGAGGGAGAAGATATAGGACTGAAAGTCTCCACCCTAGACTTTTAAGTCCCTTCCTTAAACATGGTGCCATACTGCCTTATTTTCACAAGGGTAATAAAAATAAAGACTTTAAAGTGTATTTCTTACCCTGGAGGGCTAGAGAACTCTTTCTCTTCTGTTTTTATGGCACTAGTTGTGCCTATAGAACTAAGTGGGCCTATAAATCCCCAATAGCCTCCTACCTGCTGTTCTTCCCTGGTGAGACTTGAAGTGATTACTTGATATGGTTTCAGGCTTTACAGAATGATAGGAAACTTAAAGAGTTTGCTTTTCCACTCGGATCTGTTGGGGGAAAGAGTCTAATTTAAATAGCATTTCATTACTTCCAGAGAGGTGGCAGTAAATATGCTTTGTTACCTGGAGCAGACATTTAACTAATGGCTATTATTGGAGATATTTCAATTGGAATTAGGAGCAAAATTTTCAGAGTTCCAACACTTTGCCTTCCCTTGATTAGGCTATCATCAGTATTGTCAGCTCCACAGGGCCTAGTCCCAGCTGGAACCTATCATTCTCCCAGAGACTGCTTTGATCCAGAGGTAGGGGGTCCAAGAAAGAGAAATTCAGCCTTTATCTTCAAAAGTCCTGTTGGTCCCTCATTGGTCGCTCAGACAGGGGTAATTTATAGGTGCCCTCCTTCCTTCCAGATGGAAAGAAATTGGGAAGCAGTCTGCAAGTTGTCTCTTAGGGAGGGCAACACCTGCTTCAGCCCCTAAGTTATTGAGAAGTACACATTAAACCAGAATCTCATTAGGACTGTCAGAATTACATTGATTGACAGCTGGAAAATCTCATTACACATTTCAGCAGAATTACAGTCTAGCTTTGATTAATATTGAGGCATTCACATTTGCAGGAGCAGCATTTTTGATTTGCTTTTCAAATACTACCAAACCTCAGCCAGTCAGGAGATTCTCAAGTATTTCCAAGGTGAGACCAAGGAATGCTCTGCAAAAACAAGCTCCCTTTTGTTTTCTTTCTTCCTAATCTCCTCAGAACTGGGACTAAGACTTTTCTGCTAGAACATTCTAATCTTACCTTTTCTCAGAGAAGGAAGCAGCTGAACCAAAGTCATTAAGCCTGGGTTTTGTTCCAGGTTGTGACCAGGAAAATTCCTAGTGACCTTTGGAAATCACCTGTAGATGACAAGAATGATGGATGATGGCAGACGTTTTTTGAAATTGTAGGATAAAAGATTAAGTCACCATCTTCATTTGGATTAAGAGGAGCCAGTTCCACAAATTCAGAAAGATCGAAACCTCTGACAATGGTCTTAGGGTCAGTCATAACATTTCTATATAGTTTTAAATCATATTACTGGCTAAAACTTCCTTATCCTTTACTTTTTTGCCAAGTGGACAAAAATGAAAAATTAAATCAGATTCTTTGTTTTGTTTTCTTTCTTTCTTTTTTCTTCTTTCCTTCTCTCTCTCTCTCCCTCTTTCTCTCTCTCAGTACTAACTCTGAAGAATTAGCTAAAGTGTGATAAACTTATATCAGGCTGGTGTTCACTCATCAGAATTCCTTTGGGAGACAGTCTAAGTAATTGATTTGAAAAGCATTTTAGGAGATCTTCCTCAACTAAAGTTTTTCTGACATAAGCACTTGACATAAATCCACATAAATCATAGAGAACTCGTAGACATAGAGCTGGAAGGAACCTAAGATGTCATGTAGCCCACCCCCTCATTTTTTCAGATGAGAAAAGTGAGGCCCAGAGAACTAGGTGCCTTACCCAATCAAGGTCACATAAGTAGAAAGTTGCAGAGTGGGAATTTTGAACCTATCCTTTTAACTCCAAATCCAGCATTTTTTCCACCATACCACTATTTCAGTGCCCTATAAAGTCTTCTATCTTAAGCTTTCAGATGGAAAATCTTGACCCTCATTCTGGTTTTGTTTCTGAGAAAAGAACCAGGAAATCACAATAGCTCTCTCCAGAAAAAGCCTCACTGATGCTCTTTCAACAAGAGACAATTGCAGAAAGTTATCTAAGACCTTAAGGTTCCCATAAAACATTGAGTTTCAACCTAATATCCACTGCAGCAATGCCCTCTAAATTTCTGAAAACCATTCTTGGAGGGCTAAATAACCCTGAGAGACTAATTAGGAAAAAAGTTGGCATAGTGGAGAGAACACTAGTCTTGGCTCAGGAGACGTGGGTTCACATCTTGACTCTTGAGATTTATTAGCTCTGTGATCCTGGGCAGGTCACTTGATGTCTAAGAGTTTTGGCTTCCTCAGATGTAAAGAGATAATATATTCTTTACTTCATAGGGCTATTGTGAACAATGATTTTTTTATAAACCATAACACAATTCTGGAATTGAAAAGGGGACCTCAGTTACCAAGTAGTTCAACCTACACCTGAAAAGGAATCTCTGCTACAATATACTCAACAAGTGGTCACCCAGCCTTTGCTTAATTACCTCCAGCAAGGAGAGGCCCATGATACCTGGAAACAGGTGATTGCATTTATGGTTCTATATATCCTAAACTTCAACGTGCATGTGAACTATTATTAAGTAAAACACCATGCTAGGTTTTTGTTATTAACAAGGACATACTATAAGAACCCATTGAAGGTCTTTCAAATAGCACAAAAGCAAGGATTTTTATATAATTACAGATATGAGACTGAAGAAGGTCTTGGTAAATTCAGAGAAGGGAAGGGAAGGGGAGAGCATTTTGTGCCAGATTAATCTTCCTTATACATACATTTGGTCACATCATTCCTCTGCTAATTAAAAAAAAAAAAAGTTCAGTGGCTTCCTACTGACTCCCATGTAAATCTCAATTTCTTTTTCTAACATTCAATGCCCTTTACCTACCATATGCCTTTCTAGTCATGTCTCATATAACTATTCTCCACTATTTTCTGTCATTCAAACATACACCTACATTCCTCTTTGCCTTTGATCATCCTTTTCCCTAGGCCTGTTGAATTCCTAGCCATTTGTCAAATTTCATCTCAAATGCCATATCCTACAAGAAATGTTCCTTGATCTTCCCAGTCAATAACAACCCCTTTTTTCTATAAGCACAAAAAACACCTTCTTTGTATATCTTTAATATGCTTCATTTTCAATTCTTTTAAACTAACCACTGTTTTTATTAATCTGTCCTTTTCACTACCTCCTCCTACAATTAAGCAAATTAAAAAAAATTAATTCCTTGACACTTGCTACATAGTCCAGCAAAACAAATTCCTACATTAGCCAAGTATGAAAATACGTGTCTCATTCTGCATTTTAAGTTCTTCATCTCTCTATCGGGTGGTGAATTTCATCTTCATTCATTTTGGTCTCATAGATTATCATTGCATTGATCAGAGTTCTAAAGTTTCTTGTTTGTTTTTTTTGTCTATGATGTTATTATTGTATAGGTTGTTCTAATTCTGTTCATTTTGCTATAAATCAGTTCTTAAAAATCTTTTGTTTCCTCGGAAATTATTAATTTCATAATTCCTTACACCAGAATAATATTCCATTACATTCATATATCACTATCTGTTAATCTCTTCCCTAATAGGACAGCCCTATGGTTTCCAACATTGGGCAACCAGGAAAAGAGTTGCTGTAAAGAAAAGAGGATTCTTTCCTTTTTCCTTTGATTTCTTCAGAGTGTAGACCTAGTAATAGTATAGGTCAAAGTTTGTGTGTGTGCGTGCATGTACCACACATGCACATGTATATGTGTATATATGTAGATGCACACACATATGTATGTGTGTATATCTATCTACATATGTGTGTGTGTGTGTGTGTATACACACATAGGGAGAGGGAGAGGGAGAGAGAGAGAGAGAGAGAGAGAGAGAGAGAGAGAGAGAGAGAGAGAGAGAGAGCGTGTTTGATAACTTTCTGGGCATGATTGCAAATTGCTTTCCAGAATTGATGGACCAATTCAGAGCACCACTAACAGTACATAATGTATCTGTTTTCCTAAAGCTCCTCCAGCATTTGTCCTCTTTTGTCATCTTTGCCAGTCTATGAAGTAGAACTTCAAAGTTGCTTTAACTTGCATTTCTCTAACTATTAATTATTTAGATCATTTTTTAAATTTGATTGTCAGTAGCTTGGATTTATTCCTTTGAAAACTACCTGTTCATATCCTTAGAACATTTATCTCTTGTGGAATGACTCTTAGTCTTACAAATCTAAATTAGTTCCTTATATATCTTGTAAATGAGACTTTGATCAGAGAAAGTTGTTGCAAATATTCCCTCCCTCCCCCACTTCCTTTCTTATTTTTTATCACATTTGGTTTGTTTGAGCAAAAACCTTTTATATTTATGTAATAAAAATTTTTCCATTTTTCTTGTGAGCCTTTTTGTCATTTGTTTAGTCATGAACTCTTCCCCTGTCCATAGATCCAGAAGGTACTTTCTTCCTTGGTTTTCTAATTTGTATATGACGTGACTTTTTGAATATGTCATGTGTCCATTTGAACTTTATGTAGTATATGGCGTGAATGTTGGTCTAACTCTAATTTCTGCCAGACTATCATGTAGTTTTTCAGATAGTGAGACCTTCCCTAAAAAAAGTGAGCTTCCCCCCAGTAACTGTGT
Organism: Pseudochirops corinnae; assembly: GCA_028646515.1. Taxonomy (NCBI): domain Eukaryota; kingdom Metazoa; phylum Chordata; class Mammalia; order Diprotodontia; family Pseudocheiridae; genus Pseudochirops; species Pseudochirops corinnae. The sequence goes on from CM053587.1 coordinate 129,375,612, forward strand.
TCTTTGGACTTATCAAACACTATGCCATAATGTGTGTTTGCTTCTGTATGTTGGATATCTAAACTGTTCCACTGACTAACCTTTTTTTAAACCAAGACCAAATAATTTTAATGATTATTTCTTTGTAGTATAGTTTAATATCTAGTACTGAAAGGTCCCCTTTCTAACCACCTTTTTTTACCCTTGAGAGTCTTGATATTTTGTCTCTTCATATGCATTTCGTTATTATATTTTTAGCTCTGTAAAATATTCTTTTGGGAGCCTTATTGGTATGGTTATTGAATAAGTAAATCAAAGTCGAATTGTCATTATATTGGATCAACCTAAACAAAAGCAATTAATACTTCTCTATTTAGGTCTATATTTCTTCAAAAAGGATTTTTTTAGTTAGATTTGCATAGTCCTTGAGTGAATCTTGGAAGATAAACTTTCAAATATTTTACATTTTCTGTAGTTATTCTGAAAGAAATGTCTCTCTCTAGCTCTTCTTTGTATTGCTTATATATAGGAATGCTGATATTTTATAGGGATTTATCTTATATCCTGCAACTTTGCTGAAGTTATTAATTATTTCAGTCGATTTTATACTTGACTCTCTAGGGTTCTGTGGCATGCCACTGTATTATCTGCAAAAAGCAATAATTTTGTTTTCTCTTTTCCATGCTTAGTCCCTCAATTTCTTTATCTTGTGTTAGTGATATAGCTAGCATTTCTAGCCCTATGTTAAATAGTAGTGGTGATAATTTTTTAGAAAAGCCTTTAAGCTTCTCTCCATTACATGTAATATTTGCTCTTATAGTTTTATGAATATTATTATTAATAATTATTATTTTTACATTGAAGAAAGTTTCAATTATTGTTATGATTTTTAGAAATTTTTTAAAACATTATGCTTTATGATTTACAGATATTTAATATTATATATTGACAGATATATAAATGAATACATTGCGAGTGCTGCTGAAGAGATGAGAGACTCAAGCAAACACTATCCCAAAGTTTAGTGTCAGAGACATGCTTCAGTTTAGATTTCTGGTACGGTATTTTGTATTTTCTGGTAGATTTCCTCTCCCTTTAGGGAAGGACTGATTTCAGTCAGAGAAGCTGATTAGGTTTCTGCAGGCTGCAGCATGAGTGCCAGCATTTTCCCATCTGAACAAACTCCCTCTCCAGTCCCCATTTTCCACTGTCCTTTCACTGCTATGAGTTTACTTCCACTTTATATACAATTAAAATCTGACAGACACTAGCTCTTGTCTATTTGATTAATGCTAGCTTGAGTAAGGATTTGGGGAAAGGTTTACATTTTTATAAAGGGACAGCTTTAGAAAAGCTAAGATATAGGGGAGGTAGAAAACACAATGACTATCCAGAAGTCACAAACAAAATGGAAACACATCAAAATCATACACCAAAGCAAGCAAAACAGGAGAACCTATAGGCAGAGAAGATGTGAATACACCCTCAGACCTAGAAGAAATGGAGCAAAAGCCAGCCATTCCCTAGGTATGGGGAATATATGCTAACCATAGGAGTCAGACCTCTATGTTGTACCCAGGGAAACAAAAAGCTGCCTGTATATTTGTTGCTAGTTGGGTCCCTGTTCAAGTTATACATGTCAGGGCTCCATACCCATGGGTACCTCCTCTCCCCAGTGAAACAGTGGACATGAGTTCACATTACAGATATGTTTTGTGTATATAGATATATACATTGTGTATATATACATACACACATATATAAAATTTCACAATGTAAGTACACATATTCATGCCTTATCTGAACCTTTGTATCACCCAAAGCTTAGCATATCTAGCTATCTCTGTACAAAGCAATTGCTAACTGAAAATTAGGAATACTTCCATTTGACTTATGGAAAAAATGGGACAGAGAGAGGCAAAGTAACATACCTCATTTGTTCAATCATTTTTCAGTCAAGTCTGACTCTTCATGATCCCATTTGGGATTTCTTGGCAAGGATATTGGAGTGGTTTGCCATATCCTTGTCCAACTGATTTTACAGATGAGGAAACTGAGGCAAAAGGGTTAAGTGACTTACCCAGGGTTACACAGCTAGTCTGAGGCCAGATTCAAACTCAGGAAGATGAGTCTTCCCAACTCCAGATCTGGCACTCTATCCACTGTGCTGCCTAGCTACCCCAATATCCCTCATCTGGCCTTATAAATCCATAATGCAAGATCTGGCCCTTCTACCAACTTTTCAGAGAAACAAATGCTTCCAAAAGTCAGAGGTCAAGAGATCAAAAGTTGGTTTTTCAACTCAAAACAACCCAGGTATTTTTACTAGCAATATTTTCATGGTAGTGGTATTAGGTTTTTTGGTTTGTTTTCCCTTAATTTCCTTTTGCTTCCTTAGGGAAAGAGAAAGGAAATAGGTGTTCTCTGCTGAGTTCTAGATATTACTGGCAACAGGATTAATCCAGTACATACAATAGTATGTTTATGGATTCTCTGCAAAATTGTACCAGCATTTAAATAAATCCATCCTTAGGGCCTCTTTGACCACTACCCACTTTGTTGTCCTATTATCTACCATTCATCAGCCAGTTCCAAGCATCTGATGGAAAACCAGATCCCAGAATCCTCAGCCCTGCAGGGGAAATGAAAAGATGCTCTTGCTGCTGCTCCTCCACCCCCATGCCCCCAGCTCCTCCTTACTACCACTCAGAAATCTGTTACAGGCCAGATGAATTTGTTGAGTGCTCTCCATGTAAAAGCAGTTGCTTGCAGGAACCTCGAGACCATTTTTATGTTGCTTAAAGTGCTGCACATTGCCACTTAAATGCTAGGTGAAGCTATAAACAAAATCCAAACCTCTTTAAATGTAACGTTATTCATTCTGAACCTATTACTAAAACACCAGGGATTATAGTGCTGCGGAGCCCTCTGCAGCCACACACAGGGATGTGACTGTAACACCACCGGCAATGGATACTTAGGAATATGCCTTATCATCATAAAAATCATTTGTTGATAGAAACAGAGAGTAGCAAGTGCCTCATGCTGTGGGAAATATTCTGTGATTTGCAATGAAAGAGTCATTCCTTTTGACCAAATGGGAAATATTCCAGAAGACACACAAAAAAAGTTTTCTTAATGTCCTCTATGACCCTGAAAAGTTCCACTAATTTTCCATGATAAATATTAACCCAGAACATCTGCAGCTAAATATATCTTCTTCAGCTAAATAAGCACATTTCAAGTAGGTAATCGTTGCAATACCCCCAGGAGATCTGAGATCCTTAAGGGAACTGCCTGGTCTCCGTATTAATGTGCCTCCCTTTCCTTATTAATTAATCTATTTATTTATTTATTGCTTTTTGGGTTTTGGAGGGGGTCTTTTTGGAGGGGGAAAGGCAGGGCAATTGGGGTTAAGTGACTTGCCTAAGGTCACACTGCTAGTAAGTATCAAGTGTCTGAGGCCAAATTTGAACTCAGGTCCTCCTGACTCTGGGGCTGATGCTGTATTCACTGTGCCACCTAGCTGCCCCCCTTTCTTTATTTATGAAATGAAGGGCCTTGAGCCTCCTCATTTTACAGATGAGGAAATTGAGTCCCAGTAGAGTAAAAGGAATGAGGGGATAGCTAAGGTCTAAGCTAAAGGTGACATTCTGTTTAATTAGGAGAGTGAATGGGGATAGTAGGAGTGGAGGGAGGGTGAGAGCAAGATCCATTTGTGTATTCTTTGGGCCTTGAGCTCAGGAAAGAATCAAGGAGAGATATGCAAGAACATTCTTTTCCTAGGAATACACTTTTATTCTACCAGTAAGCTTCCATGGAGCATCCACCCCGTATGCTGGCACATCCTTGGTCAGGTCCTTCCCTGGAAGGCTCCACACCTTTCATGCTCTATACACACCTGTGGTATTACTATGTATAGAAGAATGTTTCAACAGCTCCTATTCATTGGCCCAGGTTAGCCAGACCAGCCCTTCCAAAATGATTTAGACTGGTGGCCTCTGTGAGAGTTAGGGAGAGCCTGAAGGTTCCTGTTGTTTTGTTGTATCTGTGAGGCATTCCAACAACCCTGGGGAGGCCTGCTGTCAGACTTTATAAATACCTTGGAGGAGAGAGAGGAAGGAGGCCCAAAAATGTCAGACATAGGGGAAAAAAGACCACAAGGCTGTGAGCTAGCACTCGTGGCTGAGTTTATCTCTTGTGATTTACATTCATTTGCACCTATTGGAGCCAGCGATGGCTCTTATACATGGACTTTTGTCATTGTCATCTTAAACAACTTGCCTATACTAGTGCTAAAATCAGGCACAAGACCATTTGAACCAACTAATGGGTATTCAAGTCAAAGGGATCTGATCCAGCCTCTTCATTTCACAGATGAGGAAATTGAGTCCCAGTAGAGTAAAAGGATATATAGGTAGTCATTGGCAGAAACAAGTCTGTGCTGTTTTTACTATTACCCATGCCTATATTTGTGTCTTTATCCATACATCAGCATATTATATCAATCAGTTCTGCATCTGGGAGAGAGAATATTGAAGTGATTACCTAGATAATTAAAGGCAATTGGGTGGCACAGGACTAGAGCACTGGGCCTTGAGTCAAGAAAACTGGAGTTTAAATCCAGCCTCAGACCCTTACTAGCAGTGTGACCCTGGACAAGTCACTTAGACTCTGTTTACCTCAATTTCCTCACCGGTAAAATCAGAATAAAAAGTAGCACCTACCCCCCAGGATTGACATAGTAATGGCTATAAAAATGTTAGTTAATGTTAGTTATAATTATTATTTTAAAAAATCTTACCAATATTTCCTAAAATGTTCAGATAAACGAAACAAAAAGGATAAGAAATACTCTGGCCTGCTGTCTTATAACTTATTTATCAAATCACTAGTTATTATCTTTCTTTAAAAAAAAAAAAGAAAGTTCTAATAAAAACTACAAAGGTACTAGGAGCAGCCTGGCATAGTGCATATCTTATGTCTGACATAGACTGGCCATGTGATCTTGAGAAAGCCATTTAAACTTCTCCACACTCCAGCAACCTTCCAAAACTAGGAATGAGAGAACAGGTCCTAACCAGAATGAGTAGAGGAAGTCTCCTGACCCCAGTTCCCTGTATTAATAAACTCACAGGTCTGATGTTAAGAAAAAAGAAATAGTAATGATAAGGATTTCTTAGAAGAACAAATCAATTTCACTCTTTGACCTCTAATGTCTCTCTCTTAAATGCCTCTTAGAATCCTGTGGGTGCCATTCTCCCCATTCATCTCTGATGGCAGTTAGGGAGGGTAATTGATGAGAATGCCATCCATAGCAGAAGTGATTGAACAAATTTCCTTCATTCTGTGCTGTAATCAGGAGTTATTTCCATCATTCAGAACTTTAGGGATACATGATTTCCTCAACAGAAAAGGATTTCCTTCATCAACACAAATCGCAATTTCACCATAATACAGTCTTGGAGAGTTACTGTGGCTAAAAACGCTCAATCCAAGGCCACCTTGGTGATGACCCACCAGTATTCAGCTGGTAGCAGAGACTTGCAGTCCAAGCTAGGCCTTTGCAGAAGGTTCACCCAAGCTTGCACTCTGCTGACACATCTTCCAGAAACCAGTCACTGTTGATTAAGTCATTCATTCATTCATCCATCATCTGACAAGTTAATAATTATGCTATGTGCTAGGTACATAGTGGAAACTCACTTATTAAGTGCTCGCTATGTACTCAATACTGTACTAACCTCCAAGGACATGGATAGAAAATCAAGATGGCACCTATTTTCAAGGAACTCATTAGGATAAACAATCCATAAAAGAGGGACCATGGCAGAAGGGAAATCCAGGTACCTAGACAGGAAAAATAGAACCAATAGCAGGGCCCAGAGGCTCTTATGAAATAATGGCAGGACAGACAATCTTACCAAGAGGATGGTGGGTTTAAGGGTTAGAGTACAGTGGGACTAGGGGATATCTCTAACAGAAGTAGGGATATTGGGGTCAGTATACAACTGGCAGTAAGCATTCTGTACCTGGTAGAAATTTGGTAGTTGGGCAATGAGGTTGTTTGGGGAAGGGGAAATTCTATGGCTCCCCCAAGGAATAGCAGGTGTAACTATTGGCCTCTCTGTGGCCCGTTGGCAGGCTGGGGAGAGGGGAGGAAGGTCTCCTGCTCCCCACCACAGGGTCGATTCTACGTAAAGGAGAGGAACAATCACAAAAAGAGGCAACATAGACTTAGGGCTGGGAAACCATCATAAAGACCTTCAGCAACCAGATGGGAACATAAGGGCAAGGGGAACCTTGAAAAACTGAAAGCAGAAACAGAGGTGAAGAAATGAGAATTAGGACACATAAGACAAACGTCACTTCACAACTTCTCCTCAGGTTGCTCGTTCTCTGTTTCTCAAATGTTATGGGAGCTCAGTATATACAGTATCATACTGTACTTTGAGATTATCTGATGCCATCTGAATACAGAAAGGTCACAAAGTTGAGAATGGGGTCTATTCTTCTTTTACCTAATATAAATTCTCCCTATTTATTTAAGCACTACAGAGGAAGAATTCCTAACTTTGATTTGGCAATAGGCCTGTGTAACTTCCATTATTTCAAAGGGTGTCACAAATTCTCAAAGTAAAAATTTCAGTTCACATTAAGGTAAAAAATAATTGTTACATAGCACTTTGGTGAGTTGAAAGGAAAAATGGGGACTACTTAAGGAAATATCTTGGAAATTAATCAAAGAAACCAAGTTTCTTCAACAAGATCAGAACCATAGAAAGGAAGAATATTTGTTTGCCTGGCAATCATGATCTTTTTCCAGAGCTTAGCTGGAAGAAAGGAAATTGTATCCACCCACCATCTTCATCACAACTATCAGGAAGGAAATGAGGTCTAATTATCTAGGAAAAACAATTCCTATCCTCAGAAAGGACAGCTATCAAGGAGTTCTTTAATTTATTCATTTATTGATTGTCTAAGATACAACTTCTTAAACTGAAAGTTCAATTATACCGTGTAAAGTAAAGTTAAACAGTGCTCACTATCTGGGGGTAGGCAAGGATAGGAGACTGGCTTTTGCAGGGAGAGCAGCTCAGTGGAGATGAGGTTTAAGGAAAGAAAACCCAAGTAAGAGATTTAAGCTCTGCCACCAGGCTGAGGGATGAGGACCTTATTGTCATCGGAAAGGGCTTCATTGGGACAGTAAAAATCTAAACCACGGCTTAAAGGTTTCAAAAGCAATAGTGATTTTATGACAGATATACAGTGGGTGGCTGGCTGCAAAGACCTGACACTGAATATTTCACTGGTGTCGTTTCACAAAGTAGGTTTTTAAGACTCAGGATTTGTCAGAAGTTGTAACTCTCATCCTTGACCAGTCAGAAACAATAGAATTGAAAGGCAATAAGGTCAACAGTGAAAAAAATATGCAGCCTTCTTAGGGAGGGGCTACTATGGGTGAGGCCCTCCCTAACCCGGTCACCTAGCCACATCCACCCCCAGCATGGGAAGACTGTAATGTATTTGGAATCAGTATTTCCTAGCAGAAAGTTTGTGTTTCCAGGCTCCTTATCCTCCCAGACCACATAAGCCATATTGTTTTCTTCCCAGTACAAAGTTGCAAGGTGCAGTTTTGTAGAGGACAACTTCTCCTGCTGAAAGCAATGTGAATTGATCTCAGAAAAGCAAGTGAGGAAATCCTGTATTGATTAACAATGTTATCTGTAAAGAGCACACCTTCAAGTATGCTGACCAGAAATGGTCTGCAATGGCAATTTGCACCGTCAGCTGGGTTTTATTGGAGGAAGGCAGACTTATTCTTTAGGACCATGCTCTTGCAAACCCAACTATACAGTTCACCTTCAAGATTTCCTGGGATTCCTTTCAGTGCTCCTACTCCACCCCCTTCACGTGCTCTACCCTCTCAGCTGCACTACCTTTGCCCCCCCCTCCTTCCCTACCACCTTCCTTTTACAACTGCAAACATCTTTGGAACTGACAATTCTTTCCAAAGCCCTGATCTTCTCCCATCCCTCTCCACCTTGGCAACGGCTGCAAGCGATAAATTACCACGCCTGGAACCTTTACAGTAATGTTCCTGGAGAATCTTTTGACCACAGTCTTTTGTCCCACTATGGCCAACCATTCTACTTCCATTCTACCCAATGCCTATTTAATGTCCCAATAGCTCTAAGAGGCAGCTAGGTGCCTCAGTGGCTAGTGCTCTAGGCCTGGAGTCAGGAAGACCTGAGATGAATTCCAGCCTTAGGCACTTACTAGCTGTGTGACTTTGGACAAATCTCTTAACCTCTGTTTTTCTTAATCGACTGGAGAAGAAAAAGACAAACCATTCCATATTTTTGACAAGAAAACCCCCTGGGCAATATTGGTGTGTTATGGGTCACAAAGAGTTGAACACCACTGAACAACAACAACCTTAGGTCTTCTCTCCTTTATCTACTTCAGTGATGTGAAATGACAGGGCAGATGTTATCTCATATCTGTCTTAACAACCTGTTAAGAATTTTTAAATATTTCAAGCCCAGGACTTTGGGCTTTAATAACTATTTCCATCTTTCCAGAGAAGTATAAAATGTTATGATAGATGCCAACAAAATGTCACCAGCAAAGCCTATTGAACCATTGGGGTTTTCATTATTGTTACCATTATTATTGTCACTAATGGCCTTCAGACTAAGGTCTTCATTTGGTCTGCTATTGAGCAGATTCTAGTGGAGTTGCTTTGAATAAATTAGAAGCAACTAGGGGTGGCAGAACACCAGACCTGGGGTCAGAGAGACCTGAGTTCAAACCCAGACTCAGAGGCTTACTAGCTATGACTCTGGGTGAGTCATTGTCATTTACCCTCTATTTCACTTTCTTTGTCTACAAAATGGGGATAATAATAGGGAAGATAAAATGAAATAATATTTGTAAAGTGGCAGATTTATATTAGCTTTTACTATTAGAAGGTAGGTGAGGGTAAAAGGGAAAAATGATAGATCACTTCTCACTTTTATAAATGCTTTCCAGTGACAATAGCTCTATTCCTACTATCCCACAATTCCAACCATTAACATACACTGAGCATCTCTCTTCTATCATACTGTGAGGCAGCTTTTTTATTCAACAGAATGAATATAAATGACTCTTATTTGCTACAAGGAAAATTAACTAGGGGAAAGCAATTCATTTACTCAACTTTCTTACAGTTTTATTTGGTTGCTTGTTTGGGGGTTGTTTTTTTTTTTTCAAAGACTAGGGCCAGGGTGGGGAGTGGCAGCTCATGCCTGTAATCTCTACTGCCAAGATGTGTGAAGTGGTTGGATCTTCTGAGCACAGGAATTCTCAGCTATAGAGGGCAAAGCACATCCAGTGCCTGCACTAAGTTTCTCATTAATATGGTGAGCGCCTGGGAGAAGGGAGGTTGCCTAAGGAAGGGCAAAGAGGTCTAGGTTGGAAATGGAGCAGGTCAAAGCTCCCATGCTGATCAGTGATGACAGGATGAGAAGAATGTACTTCCGGAAAACTGAGAAGATAGGGAAACTAAGTCTTTAAAGAAAAATAAAGAGTAAGACCATCAAAATCAACCCTCCTCACCTCACATACTCACAAGCACATCCCCCAAAAGCTCAGCTAGGTTCTAAGAAGGCAAACAAAATTAGTTTATTAAAAATTTAGTTAGTGCTATTATATATAGTTCACAATTTACTCAGCTCTGGATCTGCATGAATTACTGAGTTCAGTTGGAGCAATTTCAGAAATACATACCTAAATTTTCCTGAGCCTTCATCCCAGCTTACCTGAAAACCTTTAAAAATCACCTTAACTCAGTCTACACTTTACTAGTAGACCAGAGAAGGAATGAGCATTTTAAAAGCAAATATCTAATCAGCTAGATGGCACAGTGGATAGTGACAGGTCTGGAGTTAGGAAGACATGTCATCTTCTTGAGTTCAAATCTGGCCTCAGACACTTGCTAGCTGTGTGACCCTGGACAAGTCACTTAACCCTATCTGACTCAATTCCCTCATCTGTCAAATGACCTGGAGAAGGAAATGGCAAATCACTCCAAGATCTTTGCCAAGAAAACCCCAAATGAGGTCACAAAGAATCAGACATTGAAAAACAACTGAACAAAAACAACTGAAAAAACAATTAACAAGAGAATAGGGAAGACAATCTTTGCAAAAAATATTCTGGAGATTAGGATCCAATACCAAGTGAATAGTGGGGAAAACAATTTCTAGAAAGACTCATGCTGGAGACTTCCAGTAAAGATAGCGTAATAAAAGTTTACAATCAAGCCTAGCTCCCCTAGAAATCTACGCAGAAAAGATGAAATAAGGTCACCAGGTAAAGCATAATCAACAAAACCAAAGACAAAGTCCAGAACTGTGTGGAAACCTGAATAGGAGAGCTTATAGCCAGTACAAGCTCCGGAATGGACCTAAAACCACTGTGATCTCAACCCTGCTCCTTGGAGCCACAGTAGCAGTAAATGCAGGTTCCTTGTTAATCACCATAATGTAAATCACCAGAGATGGCTCTGCCCCAGTTAGAGAGTGTATACAGTTATCCCTTCCACATAGCAATTTCCCCATCAAGATTTCAATATATTACAGGTCAGCATAAGAAATTAAATGGGTATTTTGGGGAAATTTTGAGGAAACCATAGACAATAAATGAAGGCCAGCAGATGACACAGAAAAAGTTTAGAAACTCAGAAATGCAGTGTGTGTGTGTGTGTGTGTGTGTGTGTGTGTGTGTATGTGTGTGTGTAGGGAGAGAGTGAGTATTGAATAATATAGCCTATGACCAAATACTTGACTCAAATGTTAATATAAGGTACTGTAAACACTCCATAAAAGGAAAGAAAAATTCAGACCTCTCTCTGGTACAAAGGGAGGACCAAAATTCTTTCTCATGGGGGGTGGGGGGATGGGGCGGGTCCTAACCCCCACAACTTGGAAGGGATAATTGTGTATAGCTCTTGGCCTTCCAGCCAATCAGTGTGAATTCTATCAGAATCACAACAGGGGCAATGCTAGCTCCTCCCAAGTCATTCTGCAAGAAGAAAGGCTTTACAAGAAGACAAGCTGCTCAGGCATTCTGTCCAGAAGAGAGGGGGAACTCCAGGGGGCTTCAAACCAGTGTGATCACTAATATTAAGGAGCCATAACAGGGAATCAAATTTATAGAGTCAAGGCAAAGGAAGCCCAGAATCCCACAAGAGTCCTGAAGTCAGTCTGATCTAATCAGGGCTTAAGAAGATTGTAGCAAAGGACAATGCCAACTCCTGGCTAGCAATGTCAACCTGAAACAAAGAAGACCACCAAAGTAGCAGAAACTAAGGTCTTTTAAGCAAGGAAAGGGAATTGTAATTCAGGATCACCATGTAGCACCAAAGTAATAGAGTGCCCAAGAGTGAGTTAAATACATTTCAACTGGCAGGGAATCTCATAGGCACAGCCTAGAGAAATTATTACGTTAACTGTTTTGGCTAAAACAGAAAGTCCACAGAGAAGGCTGGGGTGAGGGTTAAGGTGACATGCTGTCAGAACAGGAGGCTTGGGCTCCAGATACAGCAACAAGGAAACTAGTTTGGACCAGTTCTAATCATGGGATCAGTTGATATCAAAGTTAGGTAGCCCCTTAGGATATCAGCATTCAACATTCTGTTCTTGACTGGTTTCTGTCCCCCTCAGGAAGTTCATAACACTAGGATCAGACAAGGTCAGCAGTTGCATTCAACAATGATTGCACCAGAGAAAGACAGAAGGATTGGAACCAGCAGCCAATAAGAGAAAGGCAGAAAACTTGACTTGAAGAAGAGGATTGAGCCTGGTCCATGCATGAGGTTCACCAATCCCCTGCAAGGGTTGTGAAAGAGAACAGAGAGGAGTACCAAGAACCCCCTTATTCAGAATGGTGTCAGGAAAGTGACAGTAGCATCTAGACAGTAGGACAGTATCAGGGATGAGTAATCACATCCAACAGTAGGAACAGGAATGAAATTTGTCCTTGATACAAATTCCCAGTCCAGAAACTAGAGCTGGGAGAGATATATAAACAGAAGAAATCTCATAAAAACAATGAAAAATATTATAGCTCAGAGAAACCCAAGAGCTAAACCTAGAAGAAGAAAATGTGTCTAAAACAAGCACTTGTAGTGATTCAGGAAAAAAAAATGATTTGCTATGAAGTATCTAAGAGTTGATAGAAAAAATAAAGCAAGAGGTAAAAAAAATAAAATTAGAACTCAAGAAAAAATGGGAAAGGGATAAGTGAACTTAGGATAGGTACAAAACTTTACCCACCTAATAGACCTCTTAAAAACTGTAATGGAAAAAAAAAACAGAATTGAAATGTTCTATAAGATGGTCAAAAGTATTAGAATATCAAAGGACTAGAAAAATAGAATCTATGAGGTATTTACTATAAAAAACAATAGACCTGGAAAACAGGTTTAGGAGAGATCACTTAAGAATCATCAGACTTCCTAAAATTATGATCAAAAACCCTAAAAAAAAAAAAACCTGAATATTATCTTTCAAGGAATCTGCTTAGATCATATAGAACCAGATGACAAAGTAAAAATAGAAGAAATACCTGGTCACCTTTTGAAAGAGAACCCAAACTGAAAATACTGAGAAACATGATAGCTGAAATCCAGAGCTTCCTGGTCAATGGAAAAATATACAAGTCTATGCTACAACTATTCTAAAGGAGAAGCAATCTTAGACTACAATAGGCCAAAAGACAAAGACAAGTAACCAAGAATAATTTATCCTGAAAAGACTGAATAATGTAAGGAAGGGCAAGGGGTAGGGTAGAAACATGACTTTTAATATAATAGAGAACTTCCAAGCATTTATGATTAGAATTTTGGTGCTAGATAGAATAATTGAAAAACAAATATGGGGGGGGGGAGGTAGCTAGAGTGCCAATACAATATTTACAGAGCCCACAATCACAATAAAGACCGTGACTACAAATATCACATGATGTTTTATTTCAAAATAAACAGATTCTCCAGGTAGAGGACAAAACTGAAACATTTATTTAGACACCAGAAAACCAAATCCCAAAACCAATAAACTGATTCCATCATAGTACCAAAGATATTCAGAAGCCATAATAACCCTGAGAGTCACAGCATCCTTCAGCCTTCCCACAAACCAATACAAGACCAATATTTATTCACAAACCTCTTTCTTCCCTTGCCTGAGCACCTCTCTCTCCCACCATTTCACTATCTTTGGCTTCCTGCTTCCTGTGGATTCTGCTTCCCTTTATCAAACTCCTCCCACCATAGGCTCCATGTGACTACATTCAGTCTCTTAGGGGGCAGGATTTATCTTCACAGCAGGGAAGCTTCCTGTGGGCTCTGCTGCACCCTTCAGCAAATTCTCTCCATCACAAGCTCCATGTGATTACATTCAGCAGGGAATGGAAAACTAGAAAGTTAAATACATTTGACCAATCAAAATGGGCTAATTGATGACCAAATGCTTACATTGTTGGGGGGAGGGGCGGTGAGGAAAGGAGAGACAAGTACCTTTATAAAACCATCTCTAGTGGATTGTTCTTCTGATCTTTCATAGATCACAAAGTTAATTCCATAGTTAATTCCATCTCTAAGATGTCAAGTCAAAAAGCAAAAGTTATTAAACGCATAATATGAGCCAGACATTATACTAAGTGCTCTAAGATAAAGAGAAAAGCAAAACAAAAATACAAAAATAAAATGGTCCCTGCCCTTAAGGGTTCACAATCTAATCCAACCGTGGATAAACAAATGTGTACAAAATAAACCGAAAATAATCAAGCCACCAACATTAAGGAAAACAGCAAAGGCATCTTACAGACAGTGAGATTTTAGCTAAGAATTGAAGGAAGTCAGGGAAGAAAGGAAAGCCAGAAGATGTAGATAAGGAGGTAGAAAATTACAGGCATGAGGGAGAGCCCGTGAAAATTCATGGAGTTTGGAGGTGGAATGTTTTGTGTGAGGCACAGCAAAAAAGGTTAGGATCACTGCATCATAGTGTATGGAGGGGAATAAGATGTAAAAAGACTAGGAAGGGACAAAGTTATAAAGGGCCTTAAAAATAAAAATAAAAAAGAGGATTTTATTGATCCTGGAGGTAACAGGGAATCTACTGCCTCTCTATAGCCCTGATATTTCCTTTCCATGGAATATTAAGAATATATAGGGATCTCTGGGATACTATCTGGTGTCATTATAGTGTTTTCTCTTAGCTCCCCCTCTTTTTTTTTCTAGTACATATATCTATGCACCCCAAATCAGAGCCCACACTTTACTGTGTAATCACCCTATATTGTAGGGATACTATCTTTTCAGAAATTGAGTCTTAGAAACATTTCCCAGTGAGTGACCTTTCTCTAAACCCTTTCATCACAAGAAGTGTAAGTCCATTTCCACCAACACATGCCTACTACATATAAATAGCATATTAATTTTTGATCAAATTTACAATATTATACTTTTTTATTTTAAGCATTCTATGTCTACTTTATAGTACACTGGGCTCTATGTCAGTGCATTTATGCCCATTTTATAGGGCTTAGGACAAAATTTTGTTAACTTAAATTTATTAACAGAGTTTTTTTTTGTTGTACCTTTTTATAATAAATTATTGGCCCTATAAGTGAATTATTTGATGCCTTGTCCTTGCTTGGGAATAAAAGCACCAATTCATAACTTGTTTCTATGGGAAAATACAGTCTTTAAGATAGTTTGTATACTAATATCTGTTGTAAAGAATGAATAAGTAGATTAAGTTCTTTAAAGAATTTATTAGGGAGGTGGTAGGCAGAGTAAAAGCAGGGACTCTTCTGAGATCTCTCCCAAACTCTTCCAAATACCTTTTAAAAAGACCCTAACCAAATTCTAGAGCAGTAGCACACACAAGAAGAGAGAATGAAACAAATTTCCAGTCCAAAACAACATGGAAGGTTGGCAGGAAAAGTCTATTGCAACAGGATGAGAGAGGAATGAAGTCAAGCACAGGCCAGGCCAACAGACCAGGCCCCAACAAATTAGAAGACAGGTCTTTGCAATAACTGAATTGGCAGTGGCAGTGGTTGTAGCTTCTGGCTGTTTCTGGAGCTTTCAGCCCACAGATGGTGAAGGGGCTGAATAACAGATCAGAAAGAGATTACACCAAGTCTTTTTGCTAGCACTGAGGAAGAACTCTGTTGCTTTGACCATTCTCAGATCTGGGTTGCAGTTCTGGGTGGCAGTACCAGAGCAAGTAGGAGCATTAGCATACCAGAACATGCAACAGCAGTGAAGAGAGGACCATCCTCACAGTTCCAGGGCAGAAAAGAGTGCTTGTGGTTGCTCACAGACCAAAGCAACAGGCCAGGAGTGTAGTAAACACCTCTCCTTAGGTCATACCACATTGGAAGAACTGAAAAATTACAGGTCCCTGGAAGTATCTGAAAACAGCTTCACAAAAGCCCTAAAGCTCGGGACAGTGCACCCTTGACCCTGGAAGCAGAGCCCTCCTTTAACAAAGAGTTAAAAGCCAAGTTATAGTCTGGGAAAATGAGCATGTCATGGAAAAAAAAACCCTCTGACTATAGAAAGTTAATATGGTGACAAGAAAGATCAAAACTCACACTCAGAAGAAAACAACAAAGTCAAAGCTCCTATATCCAAAGACTCCAAGAAAAATATAAATTGGTCTCAGGTTATGGAAGAGCTCAAAAAAGCATTTTGAAAATCAAGACAGAGAAACAGAGGAAAAATTGGGGTGGGGGGGGAATGAAAGTGGAGCAAGAAAATCATGAAAAACAAGTCAACAACTTGGTAAAGAAGACACAAAAAAATGCTGAAGAAAATAATACCTTAAAAAATAGACTAACCCAAATGGCAAAAGAGATCCAAAAAGCCAGTGAGGAGAATGCCTTAAAAAGCAGAAGTGACCAAATGGAAAGGGAGATCCAAAAGCTCATTGAAGAAAATAATTCCTTAAAAGTTTGAATGGAAGAAACGGAGGATAATGACTTTATGAGAAACCAAAAAACAATAAAATTAAACCAAAAGAATGAAAAAATAGAAAGGAATGTGAAATATCTCATTGGAAAAACAACTGTCCCAGAAATTAGATCCAGGAGAGATAATTTAAAAATTATTGGACTACCTGAAAGCTATGGTCAAGAAAAGTGCCATCTTTCAAAAAATTATCAAGGTGAATTGCCCTGATATTCTAGAACTAGATGGTAAAATAGAAATTGAAAGAATGAAATTGAAAGAATCCATCAAGCAGCTCTTGAAAGAGATTCCAAAATGAAAATTGCCAGGGATGTTATAGTCAAGTTCCAGAGCTCCCATGTTAAGGAGAAAATATTGCAAGCAACCAGAAAGAAATAATTCAAGGATCATGGAGCCACAGTCAGGATAATACAAGATTTAACATCTTCTACACTAAAGGATCTGAGGATTTGGAATATGATATTCCAGAGGACAAGGGAATTTGGATTACAACCAAGAATCACCCACCTACCCAGCAAAATTGAGTATAATCCTTCTGGGGGAAAATGAACATTAAATGAGATAGACAACTTTCAAGCATTCT
Organism: Pseudochirops corinnae; assembly: GCA_028646515.1. Taxonomy (NCBI): domain Eukaryota; kingdom Metazoa; phylum Chordata; class Mammalia; order Diprotodontia; family Pseudocheiridae; genus Pseudochirops; species Pseudochirops corinnae. The sequence continues at coordinate 129,392,201 of CM053587.1, forward strand.
TGATGAAAAGATAAGAGCTGCATAGAAAATTTGACTTTGAAATACAAGACTCAAGAGAAGCATAAGAAGGTAAACAGAAAAGGAAAATCATAAAGGGCTTAATAAGGTTGAGCTATTTACATTCCTACATGGGAAGATGATATTTGTAACTCATAAGATCTTTCTCATTATTAGTTAGAAGGAGTATATATAGACAGAAGACACAAATGTGATTTGAATATGAAGAGGTGATACCTAAAAAATAAAATTAAGGGGTAAAAGAGGAATGTACCAGGAGAAAAGGAAAGGGAGAGGTAAAATGGGGTAAATCAACTCACATAAAAGAGGGAAGAAAAAGCTTTTACAGAGGGGGGAGTGAAGAAGGAGTGAGTGAACCTTACTCTCATCAGAACTGGTTCAAAGAGAGAATAACATACACATACAATTGGGTATAGAAATCTATCTTATCTTAAAGGAAAATAGGAGGGGAAGTAGATAAGAGAAGAGGGTAAAGGGGGTCATAGAAGGGAGGCAGATTCAGGGAGGGTGTAATCAGAAGCAAAACACTTTTAAGGAGGGACAGGGTGAAAGGAGAGAAAGAATAGAATAAGGGGTGTGGAGCAGGATGGAAGGAAATACAGTTAGCAATAGTAACTGAAAAATATTTTGAAGCAGGTTTCTCTGATAAAGGCCTCATTTCTCAAACATAGAGAACTGAGTCAAATATATTAAAAATAACATTCCCCAATTGATAAATAATCAAAAGATATAATCAGTTTCAGATGAAGTAATCAAAGGTATCTATAGTCAAATGAAAAAATAATCTAATTCACTATTGATTAGAGAAATGCAAATTAAAACAATTCTGGGGTATTACTTCATGCCTGTTAGACTGAGTAATAGAAGAGAAAAGGAAAATGACAAATGATGGAAGGCATGTGGGAAAAAGGAGACATTAATGCACTATTGGTAGAGTTGTGAACTGATTCAACCATTCTGTAGAGCAATTTGGAACTATGCTCAAAGGGCTATAAAATTATGCATAATAACCCTTTGACCTAGTGATACCACTACTAGGTCTGTATCTCAAAAGAGATAAAAAAAAAAAAAAGGAGAAGGACTCACGTACAAAAATACATGTACCAGCTCTTTTCTGGGAGAAAACAATTAGAAACTGAGGGGATATTCATCAATTGGGGAATAGTTGAACAAGTGACATGTGATTATGATGGAATGCTATTGTACTATAAGAAATGATGATCAGGATGCTCTCAGAAAAACCTAGAAAGACTTGCATAGGTTGATGAAAAGTGAAATGCTGTGTATACAAAGTAATAGCAATATTGTAAGATGGTCAGTTGTGAATGACTTAGCTATTCTCAACAATACAGGGATCCAGGACAACCCTGAAGGACTTATACAAAATGCCATCCATCCCCAGAGAAAGAACTGATGGTGTCTGAATGTAGATTGAGGCATATTTTTTTTTACTCCATTTTTCTTGAGTTTTTTTTTAAATCTATGTTTTCTTTTGCAACATGACTATTATGGATATGTTTTACATGAATACACATGTATAACCTATATCAAATTGCTTGACTTCTCAATGGGGGTGGGAGAGGAGAGAGAAAGGAGAGAGTTTGGAACTCAAAGATTTAAAAACAAATGTTAAAAATTGTTTTTACATGTAACCAGGGAAAAATAAGATGCTAAATAAAAGCTAAAAAAGAAAATGGAATTTATTAGGTTCCTCCAAATAAAATTGATGTATACTTTAACATTCAGTGAGTTCAATGCAATGGCAGGCATAGAGGAAAACAAGAAAAACATACATTGGGAAAAATATGGTTCAAGATGAATAAACACAAAAAAGTCAGATGCTTCTAGATTAGAATGACATATATATGATCTGTGAGAGAAAGAGAGAGAGAGAGAGAGAGAGAGAGAGAGAGAGAGAGAGAGAGAGGAGTCAAGAGTCTTGAATACTGAGGTTACAACATGACATCTCTCATCCCCCACAAAGAAAATCAAATAAAGCACATCTTAGCTGACAGCTAGGCATGTATCAACAGACCACTGACTTGTTTGAGAAAAATCAATACCAAATTAGAAAACAAGAGTAAAATGAGAAGCTATGGTGTACAATTAAAACAGCTCCAACTTGATCTATTTTAACAAGCTATTGATACTGAAGAATGGAAAATGGATACCACAAAAGTCATTACCATCATAACCCAGCTTAGATAACTGCCACAATAGGCAGGAATAAAAGAGCTCTGAAACAGCCCCAGAGATTAATATTCACCTCTATGTCAAACAGAGAGTTATGGCAGCTAACAGCAATTCAGGTTTAAACTGTAAACTCATTTACATCTTACAGAGGAGAATGGAAAAAGATTATGAACTCCACTTCAAGAAACATCGAGAAGGATAAGCAACAAGAATTTATAGAAGGCATGTTGATTAAATGAGATTATCCCAAGCCCATTTGAAAATGGACCTGAAAGAAAGACTAAAGGACATTGAGGGATCAGTTCTCAAGATATCTGAAAGATTGGTGTTGTTTGGTCATGTTCAGCTCTTTGTGACCCCTTGGACCATACATAGCATGCCAGTCCCTACTATCCTCCACTATCTCTCAAAGTCTATCCAAGTTCATTTTCATTGTTTCTATGACATTATCTATCCATCTCATTCCCTGCTGTCCCCTTTTCCTTTTGCTTACAATCTTTCCCAACATCAGGTTTTTTTTTTCCAATGAGTCCTCTCTTCTTATTAAGTCACCAAAGTATTTAAGCTTCAGCTTCAGTATTTCACCTTCCAGTGAATAAAAAATATTTATTTGACTGCTGATTGATTTGATGTCCTTGCTGTCCAAGGTACTCTCAAAAGTCTTCTCCAGCACCACAATTCAAAAGTGTTGATTCTTGAAACTCAAGGGATTATGGAACTGAATCTTGTAAACTATAAGTAAGCAAACAAATTAATAAAGACCAAAAAAAAGTGTCAAAAAGGTGTTGATTCTGCAACACCCAGCTTTCTTTATAGTCCAATTCTCCCAGCCATACATTGCTACTGGAAAAACCATAGCTTTGATTATGTGAACCTTTGTCAGCAAGTCTTATCTCTGCTTTTTAGTATGCTGCCCAGATTTGCCATAGCTTTCCTTCCAAGAAACAAGAATCTTTAATTTTATGGCTGTCGTCGCCATTTGCAGTGAGCCCAAGAATATGAAATCTGACACTGCTTCCATTTCTCCTCCTTCTGTTTGCCAGGAAGTGATGAAACCAGTTGCCAAGATCTTTGTTTTTTTGATGTTAAGTTTCAAGTCAGCTTTTATACTCTCCTCTTTCACTTTCATCAAGAGGCTTCTAAATTTTTCTTCACTTTGTACCATCAGAGAGGTATTGTCTGCATGTCAAAGGTTGTTGATATTTTACCTGGCAACCTTAATTCCAGCTTTTGATTCATGCAGCCTGCGTTTTGCATGATGTAGTCTGCTTTTAAGTAAATAAGGTGACAATATACAGCCTTGTCATACTCCTCTTCCAATTTTAAACCAATAAATTGTTCCATGTTCTCTTCTAACTGTTGCTTCTTGGCCCACATAGAGGTTCCTCAGAAGACAAATTAGGGGATCTCGTGCTCCAATCTCTTTGAGGACCTGCCACATTTTGTGGTGATCCACACAGCCCAAGGCTTTAATGTAGTTAATGAAGTAGGAGCACATGTTTTCTGGAAGTCTCTTGCTTTCTCCATAATCCAGTATCTGAAAAAAGTACCAATTGATTGGATAAAATCATGGATATGATTGCTACTCCCAAAAAGATAATTGAGAAAATGATAATTACTGGCCCATTTGCCAACTTTCTTATTTCCACAAAATTATTTTGAGAATAATTTCAACATATATCAAGGGTATCCTTGATGAAAATGAGGAGTAAACCATCAGACTTTCACAATGAACTTCTGCAGCAAATCTTATCTTCACGCTCACATAATTGACTGAAAGGTCCAGAGAATACAAGATTCCCCCATTGGCATGAAGGAGATCAAATGGAAATCCGGTATCCGCCTGGACAACAGAACATTTGTTTGCTTAATGTTAGGAAGAAATGAACCCAGAGAGACAGAAGTGGACATATGCTCATAGTTGCCCTGACCAGGTGAGAGAACAGCCTCAATTTCCCTCACCTACCCCAATCTGGCAGCTCAATACAATCTGTCTCCTTCAGTCACAAGGGAAAGAGAACCAGATATGAACATAACAAGCTCAATTCTAACTCAGTAACTCCTGAGCCATCAGTTCTTTTAGCTCCATAGCCAACTAGAAGATTTCTCATCCTCACCTAGTACTGATCTCTGAATTGTCAGGGTGAGCTTCCTTAATTTTTCTATGTGGTCTCTTAGATCGAAACCAGGAAAGGGAATAGATGTGTCTATGTATGTGTCTGTATATGCTTGGAGTAAAGAAGTATAGGGTTAGGGGTGCTTGAGACCAAAATATCAACACACCAGGTCCTGCTGAATGAATTCGACTCAAGTCTTCTCTCAGCCAAAGAAAAGTAAAATTTATTAAAAGTTCACTTGTATTGGATACAGAGCAAGTCTGTGCTAGAAAATTCTATGGCGCTGTCACACACATGGAGGCAAGATTGGGTCTTACATACAGAAAGGTTATGGGAGGAATCTAGGGGTGGTCTAAAGGAGAAATTTGGGGAGGGTCTTCAGGAAGAGTCAGATGAGGTCAGACTCCAGTAATGAGTTTGAGGAGGGTCTTCAGGAGGAGTTAATGAGGTCAAATTCCAGGAAATGAGTGAAGTTGCTGGAGGCTACCTGGAGACAACAGACAATGGTGGGCTAGGCCAGTTCAAGGGTGTAACAGTTGATTTGGGTATAGACATTTTAATAGGCTCAAGGGTGACAAAGGAGGGCTAGGCTAGTAAGAGGAAGTGATTTGGGCCTAGCTATAATGAAAGGTTTATGGCCTCAGGCAAATGCCTCATCAAGTGGGAAGATTCAATCAGAGTTCAAGGGGCTCCTCAGAGCCTGTACCTCATCAGGAGGACTGCTCCCATCCCCACTGGCCATTACAAACATTAGTCGGTAGGGGCAGCAATGTGGCTCAGTGGATAGTGTACAGGTCCTGAAGTCAGGGAGACTTAAGTTCAAATCCAGCCTCAGATACATGCTAGATGTGTGACCTTGGGTAAATCATTTAACCTCAGTTTGCTTCAGTTTCCTCAACTGTAAAATTAGGATTATAATAATACCTTCCTCCTAGGGTTTAAAGAGGTTCAAAAACATTTAGCACAGTGCCTGGTACATATAATGGACTATATAAATGTTAGTTATTCTTTTTAGTTTAGTAGATATCATCAAGGTGATATATGACTGGAAAAAGTAGAAGTGATGAAATGGTCACGTAGTGGGAGCCAGCAATACTGATGCTGGCCTGTTATAGGATAATGTCAAGACATCTAGGGAAAAGTCTCCATCATATTGGGTAGCCAATATTTTGAGGATTTGTAAGAAGCCATTGATGACTTCCAATCTAGACTTTTGAAGGGGCCTTCTACATCAGTGGTTCTTAACCTTCCTAATGCCGGTACCCTTTAATAGTCGTATGTGGGTGTGTCTGCATGTGGGCAGACCTGCCTGGAGATGGATACAGGAGGTTTCTAAGACCATCGGAAATATATGTTTTCCGATGGTCTTAGGCCACCCCTGTGACCCCTGTGATAGGGTCGTTCGACCCCAAAGTGGTCGTGACCCACAGGTTGAGAACTGCTGTTCTAGATCAATAAGATCACAAATCCATTGAAGAATTCATGCAATAATAACAGCAACAAGAGTATAGTACTTTAAATTACAAATTATTTTCACATATACATTTTCCTTTAATCTTTACAACCACAACTTAAAATGGATAAGCAGGGTAGATATTAGCAACCACAGTTTATAGATGAAGAAACTAAGGTACAACGTTATTAAGTCACTTGCTCAACATCACACCTAGTGAATGGCATTGTCAAGATGAAATTCTCTGTATTCTAACTCAAACCAGTCCTAATGATGGGATACAGGCTCTGAGGAAACTCCTGGAACTCTGATTGAATCTTCCCACTTGATGAGGCATTTGCCTGAGGCCATAAGCCTTTCATTATAGTTAGGCCCAAATCCTTGTTACCCTTAACCTAGCCTAGCCCACCCTTGATCCTATCAAAATATCTATACCCAAATCTGTTACCCTTAAACTAGCCTAGCCTCCATTGTCTATCATCTCCAGGTAACCTTCATCTTCTCACCCACATTTATTAAACTAGATCCAGTTCTTAGTCAATTCACTTACTGCCCAATTTAGCCTTACAAACACTCCAAATTAAAACTCCAAATTCACAGGTTCTTCAACTTTTACTAATTTTTCTCCAGAAATACCTCAATATAAAAGAATAAATTCAGTCGTACCTATTTGTGCTGTGGTATTGCTCCTGGTATAGGGTTTATCTAGGTCCCTCGAAATTTGCAAGTCTGATATAACATCATCTTATATCAATCTTGTTTTGTGCCTAAATGCTATGTAACCATTCTTCTGGCAAGGGGCCCTAAATTGCTAAAAGCCTTGGCAATTGTATTTCTGCCCTTAATCTTCTTACTGGAGTCTGACCTCAGTCCCCTCAAGATCCTCCTTAGACTCTTCCTCAAGACCCTCCCTAAACTCCTCCTCTAGACTACCCCTAGATCCCTCTCACAATCTTTCTGTATATAAGATGTATCTTGCCTCCATGAAGGTGCTAAAAGTTATCTGGCGCAGACTCTGTGTCACATTATTCTGGCCCACTTGTCCAATACAAGCATCAGATACTTAGGCTCCTGAAGAGTCTACCCATTATGGCAAATCTTTAATAAACTTTGCTTTACTTTGGCTGAGAGAAGTCTTGAGTCGAATTCATTTGGCAGGACCCAGTGTGTTGATATTTTGAGGTCTTGAGCACCCCTAATCTAAGCTCTAAACCTCAACACTGATTTAATGATAACTTGATGGAGAATGAAGAAATAGATATATTGTCCAACAGAGGTTACTATGGAGGGAAGTGTGAATGAAGAGTACTTTTCATCCTCTTCCTTTGATAAAAATAGCCAGAACTGACCTAGCTTGCCTGTACTTAACTGTGACTGGTTTAGGATCTTCTCTTAAGTTCTCCACTCCTTTATTTTTCTCTCTGTGTGTCTCTGAGTCTCTCTTTCTCTTCTCCTCCCCCCCTCACCCCAGGTTAGAGTAAATTCCAAAAACCCTGGAGCAAAGCAACTCTCCTGCTTGGAAATAAGGAGATTAAGCAGAGATTAGAGCAGGAGGGTTTTACTCTCAGATTTATGTCTCCATTCTACTTGGGTTCCTTTTTCTGCAAAGTTTTTTAAAAAATCAAAACTACAAAAGTGAATAAAATTTACAAAATGCTCTGAGCCCCCAGGCAACAAGTTGCTGGCTGCTCTGGGAGGTGACCTCACTAGCAGTTGTATGTGGCTTAATCCATTATCTATAGTTGTCCCCTGTCTCAGTAGAGACTTGGGGATAAACTCAGTAGAAAAACACAAACTCAAAATATAATTGAAAGTATCTTATCTTTATCAACAAACAATTGTAAGAATGTAAATGATTAGTAAGCGAAACTTTTTGAATATCAAAGAAACCCTGGGCAATGAACGGGACCACCTAGGGCACTGGATAACAAAACCGAAGGGAGAAATCAGAGAGGGGGATACTTTCGCCAGTGTTTCAGCAGTTTCTCTGAATAGTCAGAATTCAGTCACTCCCTGCTGGATTCTCTTAATAAAACAAACTGTGAGCCAGGGAAAGAATAAAAGTCTAGTCACTCTAAGGCTTTGAGTTAGACTCTTGGGAAGCTTCCTCCATCTGCTGCTGCTTCTGCTTCTGAGTCTGCTACCACCTCTCTCTCCAGCACTCCATCCCACTCTTCTACTGGGTCCCTCTCCAGAGAGATATTTTTGAATTCCATACAGTGGAAAACTCCACCCTCTAATCCAGATCCTTGAGACCAAAGAGTCCTTTTTTCCCAAACTGGGCAGAAATATAATTGCCAAGGCCTTTAGCAATTTAGGGCCCCTTGCCAGAAGAATGGTTACATAGCATTTAGGAACAAAACAAGATTGATATAAGATGATGTTATATCAGACTTGCAAATTGTGAGGGATCTAGATAAACTCTATACCAGGAGCAATACCACAGCACAAATAGATAAGACTGAATTTATTCTTTTATATTGAAGTATTTCTGGAGAAAAACTAGTAAAAGTTGAAGAACCTGTGAATTTGGACTTTTAATTTGGAGTGTTTGTAAGGCTAAATTGGGCAGTAAGTGAATTGACTAAGAACTGGATCTAGTTTAATAAAAGTGGGTGAGAAGAGCATACTATAGACTAAAAAAGTTATGAAAAGGAAATATAAGAAACAGGTTTCTAAAAAGTTTTGAGTTAGAACAATATGAAAATAAAGTGTGTTATATTGGAAGGGCTTTGAAGCAAATAAGCATTGGAAGTTTCTAAGATACAGAGTCATGCTTGTGTTTCTTCTGTATTACTCAAGAACCTAGTAAAATATTCTGTCTTCATTTCACGTTATTGACTATTTTCCCAGTAATGGGCCACAGAACAAATAATAAACATTAACTGTGATGCAAATTTTTTACCTAGTTGTCAGTCCTCACCTCCCATCCCCACCTCCCTAAGAACCCAGGAAAAATTCTGAGTAATTGATATGGAAATATTCAAGAATCTGTTGATAGGTACTACTGCCAATCACACTTATCAACACAGAGAGACTTTTTATAATCAGTTCATTATATGTTCTGAGCATTGTCCCATGGTGAATAAAGACCAATAGACACAGAAAAGCATTTTCCGTGGCCTTATATAGGACAAGGCAGGATAGAGGGCAAAGGAGTAGGTGAAGATTTACACATTGATAGCAGAAGGGGATGGGCAATTAGGGGGCACAGTGGACAGAGCATTGGACCTGGAGTCAGGAGGGCCTGAATTCAAATTTGACCTCAGACACTAAATAGCCCTGTGACCCTGGGCAAGTCACTTAACCCTCTTTGCCTCAATCTTCTCATCTGTGAATAAGCTAGAGAAAAAAATGACAAACCACTCTAATATCTTTGCCAAGGAAACCCCAGATGGAGTCACAAAGAGTCGGACGTGATTGAACAACAATAAAGCAAAAGGAAAAGATCTACATGGGATAAACTTGTAAATAGATCAGTAAACACTAGGGGATATGTTCTGGAATATACAACTAGCCAGGAAATTTTCATCATGAGTAAATAAAGCTGAGCCAGAAATTCTTTTATCATTAACCAGTTAATCACATGGATTAAATTTTTGGCGGTGTCAGCTGAATTCCACAAAAAGAAAAAGCTTCAGTTGGTTACATGACTTTGTTTAAAATAAAATGGCTGTATGGGAGCCAATAGAAAAGAAATTTAAAATCCTCTTAAGACAGTAATCAGGGTAATTCAGGGTAAGTTCTATGGGCAGAAAATGTAGGATAGTCAAGATGAAACACTTGTGAATGTTAGGTTTTATGAATGAATTCTTTACAGGTGATCTCAATAAGGGAATAGTGGAGATTAACTTCAGAACTGGTCACTCAGGCAGCTGATTAGTGTCTTACCATGCCAATACCTCAATGAGTAAATGTGGCAGCTAAGTAAATTGATAAAGTTTCCACTTCACGTTAAGATGACCAAAAGTGGGACAGTATGTATCATACATAATACCAGCTGGAGATTCAATGCCCTGACCCCTCTTTTTTAACGTCTCAGTACAAGAAAGGAGTTTTAGACTTAGCTGATTCCTCTTCACAAACAATAACTCTTGGAATTGTTTAGAAAATGAGATTTGTTCAGGTGAATTTCACTCAGTAAAACAGATACACCTTTCCACCTGCCTCTTATGAACACTTCATGAGAAACAGAGGGTATGAAGAACTTTCAAGGACAGAGATTTTTAGAGGGAAATTGAGTTCCATAAAAAAATATGCAAATGTGTCAAAAATAACTTCTATAAGGTGAAAATAAATATTTTCACAAAAACCCTGCTGCTACTGACAAACAAGCATTTATCCAGGTAGAAGAAGATCAGATTACAAATCGGTACCCCCACTGACCTGTCATGCTTGATACCATATCCCACAGTCAATCTTCTCCAAACCAAGCAGAGAAAGAATTGGAATTGCTGTGGGCAAACCTGGCTAGGAGCCAGACCCAGAGAGAATGATGTGGTCTCTATTCTCACCACAAGAAAACAGAGCCAGGAAAAAAAAAAAAGAAAGGAAAACACAGAAAAAGGAAAGATTCTAACTAAGCCAGTACTCTGCTTTCCAGTTTAGAATACCAGAGACAAAGGAAGTGTGTGACCCTCAGTTAGGGATCCAGAAGGAAAGAGACAGGGTCCTTGGCCTCACAGAAAATAAATAGGTAGGTCAGCAGCAACCCAGTTGGGGTCTTCCCTACATCTTTCCCTCTGCTTAGATTCTATATAGACCCTCCTCCTTGGCAAAAGTTGTACCTTTTATATTTCAAGCAATAGGTACATTAAAACCATCATTGTCAATGTCACCCTTTAAACGAACAGGTTATATCTATATAGAAAAGGCCTACCCCTCTTAAAGGCAGAAAACCACCTCTTCAGTCCAGTCACATACCCCACCAGTGCCTTTTTTCTGAGACCTATTTTTCTGGCTTGAATTTAGGGGATTCAAATTATTGTAGGCTATTCCAGATAAGTGTAAGGAAAATAGATGTCAATCTACAGATACAATAATATTGTCAAATATACCTGCCCTAGCAGTTTAACAGCATACATTAGAGACATATCAAATCATGTGAGCCACTTCTACATTAGAGTCAGGTACATATTTAATTTAATATGACTGATATGGGGAAAGTAGAGCTAATTTTGGTGGCTTTCCTTATATCTGTCTCCTTCTTCCCAGTCATGCACCCCAGTTCAGACATTCATCACCTTTTTCCTGGGTTATTATGACTGCCTCCTATTGGAAGGAAGCTTGATAATACTGACTTGGGAGTCAGAGGGCAAAAGGTCAAAATCCAGTTTTGATGCATATTACCAGTGTAACCTTGGGTCAATCAGTCTTTCAATAAGAAATTAAGCTCCTATCAGGTCTGTGGAGTAAGTACTAGGTGGTCAAGGAGGACTAGCACCTGTGGCATGAGGGCTTGCAGCACCCTTTACTCGGCTGTTCATACACCTTTGGGCTCTACCTTCTGCCCAACTCTCACTTTTGGTTCCAAGAAGCTGTACCATATGCAACAGCCACCACCCAGTAAACCACGTAGGCAAATGGGCTAAACCAAGTTGAGAAAAGACCACAGAGCCATTGGTGAGGTAGGGCGTAATCTACCCCCACTCATGGGAAGACTTCCCCCAGTGGAATGAGTAGATGAGAACAATTTGTTCCAATAGCCATGAAGGATACTGAAATAGGCATTGTGAAATGCTTAAAGCTTGGGCAGACATTGAAGATGCCAGGGTCATCCACTGCACCTTGGGCCTTCACCAGTCAACCTCATTTTTTTCTTGCCACTGGACTTCAATGATTCTGGAAGAGCATGTGAGGCTGATGACTTTGTGTAATTCTGCCTCACTTAAATCCAATTCATCCCCAAGTTAAGGCATCATGCTATGATATCATTGGTCCTCTTCAAAAATGAAGGACAAATGATAACAAACAATTAGGCATCCTCAGACAAAAGCAATAGTCAACCCCTGTCCTGAAGGAGCTTACATTCAAATGCTGGAGACAACATACACAAATTGGGTAGATAAAAGATACATAGCAAAGAGAAGAAAGGCAACCTTAGACAGAAAGGTTCTAGCAACAGGAGACCCAGAAAGACCATCTACTAAAGGCGTTTGAACTGAGTCTTGAAGGAAGCCAAGGATTCCACAAGGTAGAAGTGAAGAGGGAAATTATTACAAAGACAAGGTCACTCTTCAGAAAACTATTCACTTTCCATCAGCAGTCCTTCTTGGTTTGGACTCCAGGGAACATCATGCCCAGTTAGAATAAGCTGATCCCCTGAAGTCTGGCATCATGTTGATGATATCAGCTTTGGATACTCAATATCTTCTCAATTACCTCAGTCCTCTATTCCCTCTAATTGGAAGAGCACTAAACTCCTCCCAAAGCTTTACTTTACAGAGCACTGGGATCTGGACTTCCTACAAAACTGTCCACTCCCATCAGCAGCTTTTCTTGCTTTGAACTCTGCAGAGCACCATGCTCCTGAATTGGGTACCCTCTATTGCCCCCTCCCACAACTTTTCAAGTTCCTTTTGTATTTTGTCTCCCCACATTAGTTTGTAAGCTACTTAAGGGTAGGGACTATCTCCTCCCCCACCCCACCCCAGGCTCCATGTCTGGCAAGTAGTAGGGGCTTAATAAATATTTATTGTATTGTACTGTACACAAGGGACAGCCTGTGCAAAAGCACTGAGATTTTTTTTTTTAAAAGAGGGCCATGTGTGAGGACCACCAAGTGACCCAGTATGGCTTTTTCTGGAGTGGAGAGAGGGAGTAATGTAGAGGAAAACTGGACAGATAGGAAGGGACCATGTCATAAGGATCTTTAAATACAAAATAGAATTTAAACCCAAAACAGAGGTATTTATATTTATTCCTAGAGGTAATAGGGAGCCACTGAATTTTACTGGACTCAAACATAGTTCTTCCTGACTCCAAGGCCAGATTTGCTGTTGTCAGGATAAAGTGAGATAATATTTATAAAGTACTTTGCAATTCATAAAGTGCTCCATCAATGTCAGTTGTTATTTTTATTCTTATTTTTAGAAAGGTTAAGAACTAAGATTCTTAGATGGAAGCTGGTTTTTTGTTAAGATCCTGTCCATAGATTCCTGGGAGGGATACTTCCTTCATATCTTCAGACTATAAATATACTGGCTGAGGACTGACCCTTATCCCTGTCCAAGTCTCATGAGTACATTCTTTCCTAAGGAGAGTCAGGGATGACTGTCATGAACTCTGGAGACCACCATCACAACAAGCAGATTTTTTTAGTTGACAATGTAAGTATGAGCATAATCCTGATTAATGAATTCCTAGCAGTTCTTCCCTATTCCCAGACACTAGCTCAAGCTCTGGTTCTGAAACATCACTTGCTGTCACTTCTCAATGATTAATAATGGAAAGAATATTAAGTTCCCTTATCTTATCTGATGATAGTAAAGCTGGACTCCTCTTAGGGGAACCATTGAGGGTAAAAGCAAAGAGCTTTTGATTATTCTAGCTTATGGTGAGACCAGAGACCAAAGTGTCTTGCTCTTTCATTTTTACCCAATGTTTCTTGCTGATGTCTACAGTAGGAGCAGCAACTGTTTTATGAAGGCCGGGTTGGTTTCCCCTTAAGGAGTAAGGAGACTGTTCTTAGGATTTGATTGGTCAGGGCTTTGAACCATTGGTAGGTTCTTCATTGCCTCATTCATAAAAATCATAGCCTATAAGGAGTTGGTGGTTCTGAGGTTTCTTGGGAGATACATGGCCCTTCATGTTCCTCTAGTGTTACCATTTTGGTGAATATGGAGACAGACATGAGCAACATTCCTTTAATGTGCAAATCTTAAAGTGCTACATTAATGCTAGTTATTATTTTTATTTTTAGAAAGGTTAAATACCCTTGTTTTATATGATTGCTGGTCTTTTGCTAAGATGCTGTCCATAGATTCCTGGGAGGGAAATTTCCTTCATATCTTAAACAGAACCCTAGGCCTTTCTCCACCCCAATCAGTGATTGTATCCTTTTATATCTTTTATTGTAAGTAAACTTATTTTTATTTGAATTATATGGTTTCTATGAGTGTTTCATTGCATTTCAGTTTCAAGCCTGAATCCCATGATAGGTCTGAGTTGTGACTCATAAAAATGTATCCCAGGGCAAGTGCTCTGTGACAGGGATGTTGTGCATGAACTGGGATGGGTAAGAAAGTATAAAGAAGTACCAAATTTGAAGTCTGAGATCTCAGGTTTAAATTCTGATTCTGCCATTAACTACCCTGTGACTTCAGACAACTCATTTAACTTCTCTGGGACTCAGTTTCCTCATCTGAAAAATAAGGGGGTTGGTCTCTTCCACCTGTGATCAACCTTTGTCAACCTCTTTTTGCCTCTATTAATGTCAGAAATTGCCCAGTCTCACCAGTTCATGCAGGGCTCCTTCAGAGACTTCCTCCCTGGTTTAAGGATGGTGAGGCTATACCTAACAGCTACAAAACTTCAGAAAAATAGTAGTAATGCTTCATGCCAAGCTGTGCTTTTTCAACAAAACTTGGAATATTTTCATTAATTATAGTCTTTTTGCCTGATGGAGATAATGAAATGCAGTGAAGAAAGTGATCTATTTGACAATCAGTGAGTAAGGGATGTAAAAAATGTCTCACAACAGCCAAATCCTTGAGATCCATTTTAATACGGTTCTGCTTACCAGAATACCATTAGGATTGGCAAATTAGTAACTGTCAAGCACTTTGAAAATGTAAAGTGCTGTGTAAATACTAAGCATTACGAATATTGACATGCCTACATCGTTGCTCTCTTCAGTCTCAAGCCTTCAAGAAACCCCAAGATTCACTATGAAAGGTGCTTAATTGTGACCCTTCATTTCAATTCAAATGCCTTATGTAAGATTAACAGCTTGCAGGATATACATATATATATATATATATATATCAGTGTCATTGACAGACATCCAGTTGAAAGTCAAACCATCAAAGAAACAGTAAGTCAGAGAATGGACAGAAGGGTAAAGATATTTTAATTTAGTGAAGGGAGCTGATATTAACATCTCATTGCTAAGGTTACAGGTTTCTAGCCTAGAGTCCCCAGATGTTACTATGTCTGGGAACAGTTCCCATTTTGATCCCTAGGACCCCAACTGTACACAGACCTAAAAATCTCTCTATTTTGGGAAAACAGAATGAGAAAGTTACCTGCCTGTTGCAAAATCTCCACTGGAGAAGGCAAGAAAGAACCATCTTATTCCTTTGAGCTGTCTTTAAACTTTAACTCATCAGAATAGGGCCCTCTTATTGGCATGATGTCTTCTAGCACTCAGAGAGGAGGAAAAAACATAAGAGCACTCACTTATCTCCAGCTCAGCTCAGTTCTACAAAAGGCCCAGGCAAGAGCCCTGTTCCCTCTGGAAGACGGAAAAGGAAGTGACTTTTGACTACTATGTTCTTAGTTCCTACCTCCCTCTCCATTCTGCAGGGTAGAGAGACAAGTTGCTACAGTTAGAGACAAGGTTTATCAGACACACAGTCAATCTGTGATTCCAGGAGAAGGTGGGCATTGACCTGACTTGTTCTCAGTCTCCCCAATGTTCTAGTCTGTATTTGCTCATGTTTCTTCTACCACTTTTTCTTCTACATTCTGAGAAAAAGAACAAAAATGGCCAACACAGAAATGATAACCAAGCTAAATAAGGAGACAGTAAGAGAATATCAGACTGTCACAAATGAGTTTACGTGACTGGGCCCAGAAACATGACATCATAGGGTACTAAAGGGACTTGCAGCTATGGTTTATTGAGCATTGTCAGTAATCCCCAAGGATTCTTAGTGAATGTGAGAGGTGCCTCAGTACTGTGGCATATGGGTGGTATAATAGAGTGCTAGGTCTGGAGTCAGGGAAACCTGAGTTCAAATCATGTCTTTGACAGTTAATAGCCTGAGTTTCTCATCTGTATAATACAGGTAATATTAGCAACTACCTCCCAGGGTTATTGTGAGGATAAAATAAGATATCAGGGCTTTGAAAACCTTCAAACACGAGATCAGAGGTTCTCAACCTGTGGGTTGTGACCCCTTTGGGGGTCGAATGACCCTTTCACAGGGGTCGCCTAAGACCATGGGAAAACACATATTTCCGATGGTTTTAGGAACCAAGACACCGCTCCCCTATCTGTCTCCAAGTGGGTCCGCCCACACGTAGATATGCTCACATATGACTATTAAAGGGTCACGACATTAAGAAGGTTGAGAACCACTGCACTAGATAAATGCTAATTGTTACTAGAAGTAATAGTAACATATAAATGACATGTTAATTACATTTACAGATGAGAGGAAACCAGAAAAATAACTAACACAATGAATAATAGAATCAAGATCCAAAACATCTCAATAGGCAAGAACAAGACTGAAAAAGAGAAAATACCCTTTAATAGAGATTAATGTAAAGTCTTAAATATAAAACAAAGCAGTAGTATAAGTATAGGATATAGATGTGACTTGTCTTAACAGCAATTTGTTTGAAAAAAATGACCTAGGGGTTTTAACAGATCTCAAACTCAGTATGAGTCTGCAGTGTGATGTGGCCATCAAAAATCAAATGTGACAGTAGGATAAATTAAGAGCAATATAGTGTCCAGGGTGAGGAAGGTGACAGTCCTACTGTACTCTATTCTAGTCAGGCCAAATCCCCAAAATGGTATATGGACATAAGTGACACGTTTTAGAAATGAAGATGGAGAATATCTAGGGGAGGTCGATAAGAATGGCCCTAGAGTCTAAAGCCAGGATTCTTTTGTTTGTTTGTTTGCTTTTTGGAGGGGGAAGGCAGGGCAATTGCAGTTAAGTGACTTGCCCAAGGTCACATGGCTAGTAGGTGTCAAGTATCTGAGGTCAAATTTGAACTCGGATCCTCCTGACTCCAGGGCTGGTCCTGTATTCACTGCTCCACCTAGCCGCCCCTAAAGCAAGGATTCTTAAACCGGCATCCATAGACCGCTGTAATGATACTGGGATTTGAAGGTCTTCCATGCTCCTTGAACTTGCTGATGTAGCAGGAAGGGGTGGAGCAAGAAAAAGCCAGAACCAAGCTAGCATCCCTGCCATGGTGACTGGAAGCAGTGGCAGTGGCAGTGGCAGTGGCTGCAGTTGTGGTATGAACTCCTTTTCCTTTGAGCCTTCCAGAATCTCTGCTAAGGACTCCTGAGGAGGACTGCCAGGTATGGGAACTGCTGGGGGGGCGGGTGCGGAGTGGAGCTGCTGGGAGCAAGCTACCTGGATGCTGAGCAGTTGTCCTGAGTGAGGAGAGGAGGATCTTTGCCTGAGGCAGTCTGTCCTGTTTTGAAGGCTTGAGAGTGTGGGTGTTTACCACTTTAACTACATGTGCCAACTTCATAACTACTGTGTTGGCTTTGACTTTCTGGTTTGGGGACTTAGTTTTCTGGTATTTGAATAAATGCTCTAGCTATATTTCTCATGTAGAGAGCCTGTTACATTTTGTGATTAATAACCATATCAGCATACTTATAGTTGCTATAGGCA
Source organism: Pseudochirops corinnae (assembly GCA_028646515.1). NCBI lineage: Eukaryota > Metazoa > Chordata > Mammalia > Diprotodontia > Pseudocheiridae > Pseudochirops > Pseudochirops corinnae. Next base: position 129,409,570 of record CM053587.1, read on the forward strand.
TTGTGAATATTGCATTGCTGATACAACCCCCTAAGGAGACTATGGATAGATTTCAGGGGGTCCATGAATTTGGAAAGGGGGAAAAATGCTATCTTTACTTTTACCAACCTCTACGTGATATTTTGCATTTCCTCCAAATATGAAGGTACAGTTTTCCCTTCCACATCATGGGGGTTAAGGATGCGGCCTCCCTGCAATTTAGAAAATCCACATAAAATTTTTGGTCCTCCCTTCCTACCAAAGAAGAAAGACTGAATGTGCAACACAGGTGTTGTGGATGACTGAGGAGGCTTCTACTTCTGCTCATTGGTTGGTTCTTTCCCTACCATCCTCAAATGAGCCCAAGCCTTGCTCTTAGTGAATAGAATGCACTGAAGAGGTAAGAAACTTTGAGGCAGAGCAACCAATTAGGAGGCTGTCATAATAATCTCCGTGTGAGTGTGCTATCACCAGTGCTTAGCACAGTGTTCTGCATGCAGCTGGTGCTCAATAAATGCTTTTTCATTCATTCATTGCAAGTGCTTAATAAATATCAACCACATGAATGCTATGGATGGTATTGCCTAATTAAAGGTTCAAAGTAGACTTTATTGTTCACATCTCCCTCCCTCCACAAGCTCCTCTTCCTTAAAAATGATCATTTGGGCCAGGTAGGTGGCACAGTGAATATAGCACCTGCCTTGTAGTCAGGAAGACCTGAGTTCAAATCCTTCTGTCTCAAACACTTAACATTTAACTGTGTGACCTTGGGCAAGTCATTTAACCCCAATTGCCTTGCCTGCCCCCTCCAAAAGAAAAAAAAATGATCAGTTACCTAAATAATTTTTTTTTGTAAAATTTCTTTTTTTTTTTATTTTATTTTAGTTTATATCATTCATTTCCATGAGATTTTGAGTTACAGATTTTCTCCCCATCTTTCCCCCACCCACCATCCCAAAACAGCCATCCCAGTGTATCCCTACTCCCCCAATCGACTCTCTCCTATGTCTTCCCCCCTCACCCCTCTGACCTTTCGGTAGG
>CM053587.1:129411089-129436422 GCA_028646515.1 Pseudochirops corinnae
TGAACTAGGTAAATGATATGTTTGATTAAAGTAAGATTGTTAACCCATTTTGAGTTGCTTTCCTTTAGAAAAGCAGATCTAAGAACCTGTGCTAGTAGCTGCCCTAGGCATGCTAGGGTGCTTACTGTTACAGCATGGGTTTGTTATTTTATTCCTTTTCCCCCTAAACTTGTACATGTAGTGACCAAAGATGTGAAGTTCTAAACTTTCTCCTTCCCTCCCTCCCTCCCTGCCCAGGTGATAAGCGATTTGATATAGGTTATACATGTGTAATCATGCAAAACATATTTCCATGATAGTCATGTTGTGAGAAAGAAAATGCAGACCAAAAAACAAACCATGAAAAAAAATAAAGTAGGGGCAGTTAGGTGATGCAGTAAATAGAACACTGGCCCTGGAGTCGGGAGGACCTGAGTTCAAATGTGGCCTCAGACACTTAACACAAAACTAGTTGTGTGACCTTGGGCAAGTCACTTAACCCCAATTGCCCTACCTTCCCCCCTCCCAAAAAGCAAAATAAATAAATAAAGTGCAAAATATTATGCTTCAATCTGCATTCAAGCTCCATCATGTCTTTCTTTGGAGGTGGACAGCATTTTTTATCATGAATCCTTTGGAATTGTCTTAGATCACTATATTGCTGGGAATAGTTAAGTGATTCACAGTTGATCATCATAACCATATTGCTATTACTATGCACAAAGTTCTCCTGGGTCTGCTCACTTCTCTTTGTACCAGTTCGTGTAAATTTTTCCAGGTTTTTCTGAAAGTGTCCTGTTTGTCATTTCTTATAGTGCCATGACATTCCATTATAGTCATATACAACAACTTGTTCGGCCATTCCCCAATTGATGGACACCCCTTCAATATCCACTGCTTTGCCACCATAAGATCTGCTATAAATGTTTTTGTACATATAGATCCTTTTCCCTTTTTTATTTTTATTTTTTTTTTTTTACCTCTTTGGGATACTGACCTAGTGATGGTATAGCTGAATCAAAGGGTATGCAGTTTTCTAGCCTTTGGGACATAGTTCCAAATTGCTCTCCAAATGGGTGGATAGGTTCACAACTCCCCAACAGTGCATTAATGTCCCAATGTTCCTATATCCCTTCTAACACTTATCATTTTCTTTTTCTGTCACATTAGTCAGTGTGATAGGTAGGAGAGTAGTACCTCAAAGTTTTTTAAAATTTGCATTTCTCTAATTCAGTTCCTAATGCCGCAACCCTTTAATACAGTTCCTCATGTTATGGTGACCCCTAACCATAAGATTACTTTCATTGCTACTTCATAACTGTAATTTTGCTACTGTTATGAATCATAATGTAATTATCTGATATGCTGGATGTATTTAAATTGAACATAACCCACAGGTTGAGAACTGCTGCTCTAATTGGTAGTGATTTAGAGCATTTTTTCATATGATTAGCAATAGCTTTGATTTCTTCATCTGAAAACTGGCTGTTCATATACTTTGACCATTTATCAGTTGGGGCATGACTTGCATTCTTATAAATTTGATTCAATTCTCTATGTATTTGAGAAAAGAGACCTTTATCAGAGATTTTTGTTGTAAAAATTTCCCCCCCAACTTTCTGCATTCCTTCTAACTTTGGTTGTGTTTGTTTTGCTTGTGCAAACCCTTTTAAATTTAATATGATTAAAATTATCCATTTTATATCTCATAATGTTTTCTTTTTCTTGTTTGGTCATAAATTCTTCCCTGTCTATGGATTTGACAGGTCAACTATTCCATGCTCCTCTAATTTGACTGTGGTATTGCCCTTTATGACCTTCAGACAGTTCTAACTAGCTATGCTACAAGACAGAAGAAAGTCACTAGGATCGCCCACATTCTTCTAACCATGTGAACAGTGTGGGCAAGCAACAATAGCACAAATTGAAAATATACTACTCTAGATAGACTATGAGCATCACTCATTGAATTTTCTTTTGAGAATATGTTGGCGTTTGTGAATCTCTTGGCAGGGAAGGATAGTTCTACACTTTAAATTTGAGCTTGCTTTCTTTTCCTGTGTAGCCTCTTTTGGGGCAGGTTACTCATCTATCGAATGTGACTTCATAGTCTGTGTAACAGTTGGATGCCATGGCATGATATCAGGGAAGCTGCTTGGTTTGAACTAGATTTATGATTATCAGTTATTAGAACTGAAAGTTTACTCTTGGTTATGGATCAGGTAAAATAAATGGAGACTGGAATTGAGCTAAATTCTCATAGTATTCCAAGCTATGATACAAGCAAGGAATGAAACCCTTTCTAAAACATTCTTCTATTTTACTAGTTTATTTATTATAGATTTTCTTTTTCAAATGGGTTGTTTAGTTAAGATAGGTCAGTTTAGGAGACTCAGTAAAATTATAAACAAGATTTTCTAAATTATGTGAACAATAGATTGTCTCTGAAAAATCAGAGCCATTTTAATTGAATAATATTTAGTTAGCTGAAAAGCTTTTCATGGTTATAAGCACCTGTAATTTAGCTTTCTGGTGAGCACTCAGTTTATTAATTTGGAAAATGTCCCCTAATATGCTGGTAATCTCAAAGGTATTTAAGCATCTGTAAGATAAGATTCTAAATCAATTCTTTTTGAGGAATTTTAAGAGCCATGTTTTCCTTAAAAGAGTTATCTGGAAATTGGGTCTTAAATGAACTCTTTCTCATACTTATACATGTAGTCATTTTGTTGGAGGATGAGTTATAATATATTTTTAGTAAAAAAAAATGAATTTTGGTTAACTAGTACTCAGGTATTACTGGCTAATGAATTTGTATGTGTTAGTGGCATTAAAACATTTTCAATAAGAAAATTTAACTTTTCATTGTACAAAAGATTCTTAAAAGTGATGCAGAAGCAAAAATAGGATGGGATAAATACTTCCATACAGAGCTTTGCTTTAAGGCATATAGCTCTTTGAGAATTCATAAATACTCTATGTACTCATATAGAATAATTTTCTTTCCATTTACCACTTTGGAGCAAAAAATAAAAATTTTAAATTCCTGCTTTGAAACAACTTTTGCCAGTAACCTTAAGTAGCCTCTGGAAATCTGTCATTCATTATTACCTTCTTTAGTGGGGACCCCACACCCCAACTGTTTAAAGTTGTCTTTTACAAAGAGTGCCTTGCAGAAGAGTTGGGGTTTCATAGATTTGGACATGGGATTCCTCTGTGCTGGTCTCATAGTACAAAGGGACTTCCCTGCTAGAAGCCATACTCTATTCCTTTATCAAGGCTGCTTCAGTTTGTTTTTGTTGGTGACTCCAATACTAACTAACTATGTGACCTTGGACAAATTATTGGACTTTCAACTTCCTCTTCTACAAAATGGGAATAATAATACTTGCCAACCCAGGGTTACCTATAATAAGGACCCATGGCCATCTCTGTAGGTCCAGGGAGTATAGTGCAAGGGTATATTTAAATCAGTAATCAGCTGTTTACTTCCTCATTTCAGAGTATTTGCAGTCTCATTAAAGTGGATATTCCTTTCAGTGCAGATTACAACTCATATGTCCCTTCTCATACTGTGTAATTCTTGTTCATGTTATCATCTTTTGCATAAGATCTACAAAACCTGAAAGAATTTATTCTCTGGTCATTTTGTTTTGTGGGAACCAGTATAGGATTCATGCTCAAAATTTTTTTGAAGCCATTTGTCTAGATCTCTTCTTTGCCTTATCACATTTTATCTGTGTAACTTGTGTATGTCTTGTAAATTCCAAAAAGGCAAGAGCAGTACCACTCTTTTTAATGGATTTGGAGGGTCATCGGAACAGGAGTTAGGAGATCTGAATTCCAAACCTGTCTTTGATTCTTATGAGACCAAGGGCAATTTAACTTCTCTGAAGCTTATTTTTCATATCTATAAAAAGGGATAACAATTTATTGCAGTCTGTCTCAGAGAAGGGTTACTGGAAAACTACTTTGTACTTGTAAACTTTGAGGTATTATATAAATATGAGCTGCTATTATATTCATCCCCAGCATCATAGTAGACACTTAACGAATTGCTGTTTTGTTTCTCTGCTCAAATGCTCATTTCAGCGTATACATTGGTATTCCCTCAAACAGCCTGACCTTCCAGTATCACAGTCTCTCCAACTCCAATGACTTATTCCAAAAGAGTACTGGTCCTGGAGTCCAGTTCAAATCTGACCTCAGACAGTTAACACTTAACTTGCTATGTGACCTTGGGCAGGTCACTCAACCCTAATTGCCTTGTCTCCCCCCTCAAAAGAAAAAAAACTATTCCTTCACTTCCCCTCAGCCACATGTAGAGATGGTCTGCTACCATCATGAACAATAACATTGAAATTCCTTTATCCTATCATTCCATCTCTCCCAGTGCTTCATTCCTTTTAAACCTATCTTTCATCCTCACCATGACCTCCAGTCCCTCTACTCCTTGGCTCTCCCTGGTCGTCTTCCCTGCTCCAACTTCACTTACATCCATTCCCAATATTGACCCTATAGTTAACCAACTTCAGTGTTACACTGATAGCTACTCTCATACTCTTTCCCTTTCTTTTTTTTGGTTTTGGATGATATATAACCAAACTCCAACCTTGCTTTTACCATTTTCCTCTTCTCCTATTCACATGTTGTTGCACATAGACAATCTTGCAGACTCAGTCCACTACAATTTTTTTTCTTTTACCAAATTTGAAATGGGCCCTCATTGCTACCTATCATTGCTTTTACTCCTCATTCTTCTTTAATCACTTCTTCACCTTATTGCCCCTAGCACTTATTCCATACTTTCCCTTTCCTCCTCAAACCTCCCAAACTACCTTTCCTCCCTTCATCAAAAGACCTTGTCTCTTTATTTAGAAAATGACAGCCATGCACTCCAAGCTCCCTCTTATCCTATACTCTCCACCTCAAAATGCCTTGATGTCACTCTGCCCTTCTTTCCTCCTTTAGTATTGATGAAGAGGTGGCTCTTCTCCTAACCAAGGTCAACCTTTCCATTTAATTCCTTGATCCCATCCCCTTCTATCTGAAAACAAAAAACAAAATAAAAAACTTATAGAAAAGCTATGTATTTTCTATCCTCTCACTCTCTTCTAAGTCCTAATGGCCAAATCCAAGCTTTTTTTTTTCATTCCTATCTTTCTTGACCTCCCTACATTTAACAGTGTGGACCAACCCTTGCTCCTAGGCACTGTCTCCTGTCTTCTCTCTCTCTCTCTCTCTCTCTCTCTCTCTCTCTCTCTCTCTCTCTCTCTCTCTTTCCCTCCCTCCCTCTCTCCTCTCCTGTTGTCTTCTTTTTCTTCTTCTTCTTCTTCTTCTCTCTCTTTCATTGTTTTCTCTATTGGTTCTCTTACTTGTCTGACTGCTTCTTCCCAGTTTCCTTTCTTATATCATTCATATCTGTGGTTGTACCCTAAGGCTCTGTTTTGGGCCCCCTTCCTTATTCTTCCTATTCACTTTGGATGCCTATGACTTTAATTGTCATCTCTACACCAGTGATTCATAAACATACATGTGTATACATGTTAGTGTGTAACACTAACTTTAACAGCCTCTCCCACTATATCTTTAAGAGGCAATGAAATCTTGGAATAGGTATAGTTTCATTGACATTCTCAGAAGAGTCTGTGAGAAGACTGCCAAGTCTTATTGTATCTAACTCTACAACACGTCTTGTATCCTTCTCCTTCTCTCTACTTAAATGTCCAGTTTGCTTGCATGTCCACCACCACAGGTGAGGCCCTCAGTTCAGGCCTAAGCTTTAGTATAGCTTCCTGCTGAGCATTACTGCAGAAATCTCTTCCCTACTTTAATCCTTTTCCTCCTTGGCTGCCATAGTGATCCTCCTAAAGCACATGTCTGACTATGTCAGTCTCAGGCTCAGTAAAATCCAGTGACTCTCTATTAATTTGAATGTACCTGTTGAGGCATATTGTGTATCACTCCTTGCTATATATTTTATAATTGATACAAACTGGTCATCTTGCTGCTCCTTAAAAAGAAAGACTTCCATCTCTCCTTTTGGAGCCTTTGCACCTGTTGTCTTCCATGCCTGAGATGTATTCCCTTCTTACCTCTGCCTCTTAGAATGAAGAATCACAGAATTAAACATTTTGACAATGGGAAGTGACCTCATCTAGTCCAACCCATACACAAAGGAATTCCTACTGTAACATGCCTAATGAGTGATTGCGCAGCTTTTGCTCAGAGGTCTCCAAGGAAGGAGAAACTGCCACCTCTTGGAGGATATCAATGCCACTTTTGGACAGCTCTCATTATTAGGAGATTTTTCCTGACATCAAGCCAAAATTTGCCTTTTTGCAATTTCCACTCATTATTCATGGCTCTGATCTCTGGGACCATATGAAACAAGCCTAATCTTTCCTCCCCGTGACAGCCCTTCCAATACCTGGACACAACTCTCATGTCCTCCCTCCCCCCAGTCTCTTTTCTCCAGGCTAAACATGCCAGATTCCTTCAGCCATTTCTCATACATCATGAACTCAAGCCCTTGAGTCGATCAGTCCATAATCATTTATTAAGCATCTTATGTGCCAGGTTCTTGGGATACAAAAAAAGGCTAAGGATAGTCTGTGTTCTCAAGGAGCCCACATTCTAAGAGGGGAAACAACATGCAAGCAACTGTGTACAGCTAGGCTATATACAGGATAAATTGGGAATAATTAATAGGGGAAAGGTGCTGGTATTAAGAGTGATAAGGAAACACTTCTTAAAGAAGGTGAGATTTTAGCTGGGACTTGAAGGAAGCCAGAGAAGCTTGGAGAAGGGAGAGAGTTCCAGACATGAGAAACAACCAATGAAAATGCACAGGAGGAACAGCAAGGAGGCCATTGATGTCACTGGATGTCATTGTCCCTGGATTACAGAGTACCCAGAGATGTGTAAAGTATAAGAAGAATGTCAAGGTAGGCAGAGCCTGGCTTATGAAGTGCTTTGAATGTCAAAGAGATGATTTTATATTTGATCCTGGAAGTGATAGAAAGAGAGCCACTGGATTTTATTGAATGTGGGGGGTTGTGTGTGACATGGTCAGACTTATGCTTTAGGAAGATAACTGAATGGAAGATGTACTGAAATGGGGGGGGGAGAGGGCAGGGAGACCAACCAGAAGGCCTTTGCAGTGGTCCACGTATGAGGCAATGAAGACCTGGATCAGGGTGGTAGCAGTTTTAGAAGAAAGAAGGGAGCATGTACAAGAGATTTTTCCAAAGGTAAAATCAACAGGTCTTAGCAAGAGAGGCTAATAGTGGTGAGAAAGAGTGAGGAGTCAGGTCTGATATTTAGATTGTCAGCTTAAGTGACTGGGAGGACAGTAGTACTCTCATAGTACTATGGAAATTTAGAAAGGGTGAGGTTTTCAGATGTGAAGTACGAGGGAGAAGATATTGAGTTCAATTTTGGATTTGTTGAGTTTAAGGTATCTATAGGTCATCTAGTTCAAGATGGCCAATAGAAAGTTGAAAATGCTAGTCTGGAGATTAAGAGAGAAATTAAGGTCAGGCAGATCTGAGAGTCATCAGTGTAGAGATGATAATTGAATTCATAGGAGCTGATGAGATTACCAAGTGAAATAGTAAAGAGAAGAGAAGCCCGTGAAAGTGTCCTGGGTGATATCCACTGAGAGCAGGCAGGACTTGGATGAAGATCCAGGAAAGGAGACTGAGGAGTGGTCAGACAGATAGGAGAACCAGGGCAGCGTAGGTCATGGAAACCTAGAGAGAAGAAATATTGAGAAGATGGTGATCAACAGTAGCAAAGCTGCCTACCTGCAAAGAGTTCAGAAAGGATTAGGACTAACGGAAAGATATTAGATTTGGCAATTAAGAAATCATTAGTAACTTTGTAGAGAGTAGTTTCAGGTGAAGGATAAGATTGGGAGCCAGAAAGCAGAGTATTAAGAGAATGAGAGGAAAAGAAATGGAGGCATTAATTGTACATGGCCTTTTTAAGGACTTTAGACATGAAAAAGAGGGGAGATTTTAGTAAAATATCTATCAGGGATGGATAAATGAAGTAAGAGTTTTTTTGAGGATGAGGGATACACAGGAATGTCTTTTGGCAGGAGGGAAACAACCAGTAGAAAGGGAGGGATTGAAGACAGTGAAAGTGGGGGTGATAGAGGAGACAGTCTGCTGGAAAAGATAGGATGTAATGAGATTACTTGAGCAGGTAGAAGAGTTTGCTTTAGTAAGAGAAGGGCTCCTCTTCCTGTCAGACAGGTCAGGAAGATCATGGCAGAAGGCACTGGAATGATGCAACATGAGGAGAAAGGGAGGAGGTCTTGGCTAATGGACTGAATTTTTTCAGTGAAATATAAGAGAAGGTTCTAAGCAGAGTGAGTGGTCAGAGAGCCTTGTTTGATTAAGTTTATGTTCCGTTAAAACCCCAGATCCTTTTCAGAACAAGTCTTGTCTATCCATGCCAATTTTGTACCCAAGTGCAAGATTTACACTTATTCCCATTTAATTTCATTTTATTAGAGTCATTCCCTTGTCAAAGCTTAGTTTCCTTCAAAGCTCAGCTCAAAAAAACCTTTATTTATGAAAGTTCTTTCCAGATTCCCTCAGTGTGCTAATGATTTCCCTCACCCCTAAAAAATTACCTTATATTTGTTTTGTATGTAGTTATGACTATGTGTTGTCTCCTTTAATGGAATGTAAACTCTTTGGGGTCAGGAATATTTTAATTTTTGTTGTATTCCTAAGTGCCTAAAATAGGTCCTGGCACTTAACATACATAAAATGCTTAATCATTATTGTTTAACCCATTTCCTTCTCCCTTACCCTACTTCCATTCTTAACATTTTGTAGAATTAAAATCAGATTTAAATGAAAGACAAGTCCAGGAAATATAGCCACTTCCCTCATTGCCCAGCTGTCAATACTGTCCTCTTCTCCCTATATCCTCACTGTGCTCTATCACATGCAATATGTGCAAAGGTTTCCCAAGCTGTTGGTTTGAAACAATCAGTCATAGGTGACTGAAAGTTTCTTAGGCTCCAAAGCCCATTCAGTCTTAAGACATATGCCAATAAATATCCATATGGAGAATGTAGACATTTCCCTGCTGCCCCCCCCCTAAAAAAAAAGTAGATGGCGATATTCATATCCTCTTTCATAAATGCAGGTGTACTTGGAACAAATTGCCAAGTTGAAAAAGGACGTAACTTATTGCTAAAGACCATTAGTTTAGTGTCAGTAAAAATGCTTTATATTATCTGTTTGGCATTGGATAAGATACCTACAATTCTCATGCAACATCTGAACTTGTAATATTTCCACAGCCCATAAGATGAGGTAAGAATTCTGCATGCCCCAGAAGATTATTTCTATTCACCTGCATATTTTTAGGGTGGTGATCAGAGACAAGGATATATACTGACTTGGCTTTGTGCCTTTTTCCTAGAAAGTGATCAAAGTGAAGTACATTTTTTCTAAGATCCCCTCAGTACAAATTTCCTGTCAGCCAGCCAAGACTCGGGATGTTCTGGCTGCTATCGGCTATCTAGGATCCATCTCTCAGTTACTCAGGTTTTCTCTGTGTGTTAAGAAATATTAATCCAGTAGGATTATGACGATTAACCAATTATGAAATTTATACTCATGTGTTTGGCTTTTTTTTTTTTTTTAAAGTGAAACTGCTTTTTAGAATGGAAAATAATTTTAGAGGAAGCCCAAGAAGGAGATATGTTTTGCTTTATTTTTTCCTCTTTAGTCTCAAAAAAACCCTGCATGTATGAGATGCAAAGTATATTATAGGCCAGTTTTATATCCTATATGATATACATCCAGAGAAGTTTCATAGATTTACAGAATATGAGTTATATAGTTAACCATTTTTGTCCTTATTAGAGTATTCCCAATCATTTCTTCCCTAGCTTTTTAAAAATAAAAAATAATTTACAAGAATTGTTATCTATTTTGCTGATGGAGAGATCAAACCATAGATGGTGGAAGGCATAATCAATTTTAGTTACATAGGACAGAGAGTGTTATTTGGATTCAGGAAGTCTTGAGTTCAAATCTAATCTCTCATAAGTACTGGCAGAGTGACCACAGGCAGTTCGATTAACCACCTGAAGATTTGGTTTACTCGTTTGTAAAGTGTGAATAAATAGCTATAACTAGTAACTCACATTGTTGTAAGACTAAAATCAGTTATGATTGTCTTTTATTGATCATTTCATTCCCATTCAGGGTCTGACTTTGTGCTAGAAACTGGTAATTTCATAAGGAACTTTAAAACTAGATTGAAGCTTTTATTTATTTATTTTTTTACAATTAGTCTTTATTGCAAAATATGTTCATTTAAAATGAAGGAAACAATAAACTCTCATTTAGTATATCGTAGGCTTCATTCTGTACAAATCATGGGATTTTACGTTTTTAGGAAGGAAAGAATGGACAACTAATTTTAATTTGTCTTACGCCACCTAAAACTGATAAATTAAAACGTTTTCACTGTGGAATACATTAGTTTTTACTGATGAAATGAACTATGGTAGCCCAGCTTCATTAGATATTTTAAATATAAAAAAAGAGGAGGCAGTCACCTGGAACATGTAAATATGGGTAAAGAGAAGAATCTTTGCTTTTGTGGTGGCTGGTCAAGAGTGACATCTAGAATGAGGAAGTGATGCAAAGAAAAATTGAATTGCTATGTGATTATAAGTCCCAATAGAGCCCATAAGATAATCCTGATATATTCTAGCCACGTGTCAGAGCTGGCCTTTTAATTTATCTCTCCTTTTAATTCAGACTTTGGGTTTGTTTTCCTTTTTCCTGTGGGAACACGTTTGAATTTATAATGGAAGCCAGTGGTATAATATAATTATTTTTATAAGTATTTGGGTTAGAACGAGAGGAAAAGTTGTGGCAGGAAATGTTCATACCGGTGATTTTCCTATTATCATTTTCAGGAAATATGAGAAAAATGATCATTTCAGTATACTAGAGGAGTTTTACAGTATAAAATTCCCTATAGCATAGTGAGGGAATGATAATTTGTTTATTCTACCACAGTTCTGATTTTATCTCCATAGAGACACATAGAAACCCAAAGACTGAGATTAAATTTCTGTAGTTGCTGGACAAGTAACATGATTATTACTCTGTTAAGCCAGTAACAGCTCTGTGGTAGGATTTTTTATTTTTATTACTTTTCTGACTTCCCAATGAGATGGAATGGACATAATTGGTAGCCAATGTTTGTGCTTTATATTTTATAATTTGAAAGTTACTTCATATATAATGTAATGAAAATATTCCCCCATTTTGTCTTTTACATCACCTTTCTTGCTACATAAACTTTTCTTGGGGGGGATGTTTTCTAGTAAAAATTCTTTGAACCATTTATGTAAAAAATGTGTTGTTTCTGTTTGATATAGGACATATAATGGTTTAAACCTGTATGATGTGGTTAATAAAATGTCCAGAAAGTTGTGGCCCCAAGAACTTAAATGGTTTAGTTCAGTTTTTTTTTTTTGGATGGGATGGGTTTCCCTCGCTCCCTGCCATTGATTTATATCACAGCTCCTCTTAGTAGATGGTCTTCAACTTTTGCTAAGTTTGGAAAAAAATAATTACCTAGTGACCAATCATTTAACAATGAAGTTCCAACTGTGGATTTGGAGTTTATAGAGACTGTATTCAAATTTTTTCTCTGTTATTTACTCTGTGTAGTTGATAGCATACTAGACTTGGAGTCCCAAAGACCTGGTTTCAGTCTTTTCTCAGATATTCACTACTGATGTGATCCTGGACAAGACAGTTAACCTTAATGAGCCTAATTTTCTCATCTGTAAAATGAGGGCCTGCACTATATCTCTGAGGCTCTTTCTAGCTCTAAATCTGACCTTGGTAGTTATTAGTTACCTTATTTGAAAAATTAGAGCTTAGAGTTAGATGATCTCTAAGGGCCCTTCTAATTCTAAAGCCATGATCCTATGATACCATTCCTGTATCAGCAAGCACCCTAGCATACCTAGGGCGGCTACTAGCACAGGTTCTTAGATCTGCTTTTCTAAAGGAAAGCAACTCAAAATGAGTTAACAATCTTACTTTAATCAATCAAACACATATCATTTACCTAGTTCAGGGGGAAAAGTCAGCACCCTGAACTTCAGAGAAAGCAAACACAAGTTACAAACAAACAGAAAAACAGATCAACAGACGGCTTCCAGCGCCTGACTGTTACATCAGTTACCTATTTAGTTATGAGAGAGGGAAGCACCAACATCTGGGTTTTTCACAGCCGGGGTGGGGCTCAACAGCTGCCCAGAGTCTCGTCTGGCCAAATCACACAACTCTTCTCAAAGTGAGCCCCAAACCAAAACCTCACATCAGGGTGTATATATAGCCTTCTCCTGGCTTGGAGAATGTCACAGCCCTCTAGACCCACTGCCCAATCACAAAGCTACAAGGCACGGGCATTCCTGAAAAATAAGCCTGGCGCCACAGGCTCCACGTGACCACATTCAGCCTATTAGGGAACAGAGTATACTTTCAAACTTGGGAAGGTTCTCAGAGTCACGTAGCCACTTTAGCAAAGGGCCTAGGGGCAGGGAAGATCTTCAGATTCCCATAACAATTCCCCAAACTTAACTAAGTTAGTCCTCTGAAGAAAGACAACACTTAGTCTTATATGGAGATTGTTCTTGAACCATTTCCACCTTTATAGTTTTATTCTGCTAGCATACCATGGTTAACTTCACCACAGGACAAGGTATTGATATAAGACCTTACTTATAGGTAGTTCAGCTCATTACAATTCCTTCATGTTCCATGGATAATATATCTATTATATCACTAGTTGTAAACTTAGCTGTGATATTGGTGGGTTTTTTTTTAAGTACATCTTAGTACTTTATTGTCTTTTTTCTTTAGCTAAGTTGACATATTGGGAATAATACTCGGAGTAATCTCAGAGCAGGCTTCTGTTGCTTTGCTTGAAGTAAATTTAGCTATTTTTGTCCTTTGAACAGACATTTTAATTTTTGAATTGTATTGTGTACTATTATTTTGAGTTAGTGTTTGTCTTTTTATGCAAAGAGTTTTTGAATTTTGTATCAGTAATGTGGAGAGTGAGCCTTCATACAGAATTCTCAATGCCTAGAACTTCCATCGATTCAAAACATTCATGGCACACTTAGTGGGCTTAAGTACAGTTGTGGGAATTTTGACTACTCTCAGAATATTGGACTCAATGTTTATCATCCCTGAATTTAATTATTAAATAATTACAATTAATTTGCTTTTTCTCATTCCTAAAGCTACATGGAGCTTTTCAGAGTCCACTCCAGAAAGCCAGTCTCGGTGCAAATTGATCATGGATTTTAAATGGCATGTTTAGATTCACAGAATCTTGGGATGGGAAAGTGACCTTAGAGATTTCATGCTAATAAGTTCCAGTCCCTCATTTTATACTTGTTATATCTCTATTGTATTATTTTTGTATAACAAAATAGAAGCCTTGAGAAGGAAAGCAACTGTTTACAAAAGTTTTTGAAGCATGACCTGGAACCCTAAAAGCCCTAACTCCTAGTTCATTTGTCTATTTTTGCTTTACCACAGTTGCTTTCTATAGCAAAACTTGGCATTTGTTTTATAATTTTTACCTCCCTTTTAGAAAGTTGCTAGGTAATATCTCATTTCCCTCCTTCTCTTTCTCTCAGGTACCTATTTATGTTTTAAAAAATATTTTGTTTTTTTTCCAAAATACATGTAAAAACAATTTCTCACATTCATTTTTTAAAATTTTGGGTTCCAAATTCTCTCCCTCTTCTTACAAGCAATTTGATATAGGTTATACATGTGCAACCATGCTAAACATAGTTCCACATTAGTCATGTTGTAAAAGAAAACACAGGCCAAAACACACACACACACACACACACAGACACACACACACACACACACACAGACACACACACACAAAACTTTGATCTACATTCAGACTCTATCAGATCTTTCTCTGGAGGTGGATAGCATTTTTCATCATAACTACTTTGGAATTGTCTTGGATCTATGTATTGCTGGGAATGATGTCATTCATAATTCAACATTATACCACATTGCTATTGAATATTGGAAAATGTTTTACAATATTGTGTATACTGTTCTCCTGGTTCTGCTCACTTCACTTTGTATCAATTCATGTAACTCTTTCCAGGTTTTTCCTGAAAGTATCCTGCTCATCCTTTCTTATAGCACAAAAGTGTTCCATCATAATAATAAACCAAAATTTGTTCAGCTGTTTCCCAATTGATGGGCATCCCTTCAATTTCCGATTCTTTGCCACCACAAAAGAGCTGCTATAAATATTTTTCAAATACCTATTTCTAAAAGTTTTACATGTTAGCTGGGAGATCTTTGACCTTTTTGCTGCTCAGATTTTCCCAATAGCACAGTTGGAAGATAAGAACAAGTCAAGCTCTTTCCTCTTCCACAGGTTCACAGACCTCATGCCTTTGATCTGTGCCACTGTCTTCTCGCTGTTGGGGATGCGGGACTGCATGAAGTAGTGAGTCAAGAGGGATTCTCTCTGACTCCAGAGCTTCAAAGAAAGGCATAATGAAGATTTTGCTTCAAACAAAACAAAGCAGACTAAGAAATGTGAGAGGTAAAAGAGGAAGCATCCTCATAATTCTATTTATGACATTTTTTTCTCACATAATCTTGAAATTTTTGAGCATCTCCCATATTCCTGGTCCTATGCTCTGCGTTCTAAAGGATACCAAAAAAAAAAAAAATAGATCTCTTTTATACTTTTCTGTCCTCAAGTAGATTACAGTTATGTTTTGAAAAGATTAGAACTGCTATAAAATAATGTAACAATAAGTACCAAAATAAATGAAAGAAATGCTTCCTTTTCCTTCTGTCATCCTTAGTGGGATTCGGTGACATCTAAGGTCTCTTCTAGTTGCTAGGATTCTGGGGTTTCTGTACTAATGAGGCTCTGGAAATAGTTACATGGTACATAAAAGTTTTGAATAACAAAGTTGGAAAGAATGGAATACTGACTACCCTTCGTGTAGACATCCCTAAATGGGCAGTAACCCCTATAAATGTCCTTATGGGTCTCAGTTTCCTAATCTATAAGATGGTAGTAATATATGACATCTGAGGTTCATTTTAGCTTTAAATCTATGATCATAATGTAACTATATTAATTTATGTTTTAATGGACAGAATACTGATTTTGAGTCAGAGTTTGAATCCTGAATCTCTTATTATGTGACCTTGGGTAAATCTCTCCACCATTCTTAAGGCATCAATTAGGGAATGGCTAAATAAGTTGTGGTATATAATTGTAATTGAATATTATTGTGCTATAAGAAATGGCAAGCAGGATAATTTCAGAAAACCTTGGAAAGACTTGCATGAACTAATGTAAAATGAGGTGAACAGAACCAGGAGAGTGTTATATGTGGTAACAGCAATATTGTTTGATGAAGCAATACAATGATCCAATTCAGTCCCAAGAAAAAATAGTATCTGCCTCCAGAGAAAGAACTGATGTTTTTTTGACTATAGACTGAAGTATACTATTTTTCACATTCATTCTTTTTCTATTATTTGAGTCTTTCCTATATAAAATGAGTAATATTGAAATGTTTTCCATGATTGCACATGTATAACCTATATCAGATTGCTTACTGTTGCAGGGAGTAGGAAGGGAGGGAGGGAAAGGGAGGGGAGGAAGAGAGGAATGGATAGAATTTGGAACTCAAAACTTTAAAAAAAAAAGTGTTAAAATTCTTTTAACATCAAATTGGGGGAAAATTTATATATATATAAATTTTCCCCCAATTTGATGTATGTGTGTATACACATACACAGAATTGGGGTGTGTGTGTATGTGTGTGTGTGTGTGTGTGTGTGTGTGAAATAAAGGAGCATAGACTATATTTTTCCAAGGTTCTTTCAAGCTCCAACTGCTATGATCCTATCTTGAAAGTTGTTTAAAATATATTTTGTTCTTTACCATTAAATTGTTAATTTTTGATAACCAGATTAGTTCGGAAGGATATTTTTTTGCTTGGAAGGATAAATGGATGGAGAGGGGGAAGGAAGTATGGACAGAAGAAAAGTAGGGAGGAGGGAAGAGAGAGAGGGAGGGGAATGGAGAACACAACACAACACATTGCAGTGGCTGACTTAGGAATTATAAATTGTGCATTGACTGAATGTCTTCTAAGTGTATTTGCTGTCAAATTTATCAAATAGAAACTGTGACTGAGAACAAGATTTTAATTGGAAGAATTTCCAGCTTGATTGAATGTGCCCCTGGGAAATATGTCCATTGGTGAATGGGGAGAATATGTGAAGTAGAGGGTAGTAATCTATAGCCTCAATTTGATGAAGTGTTGGTAGAGAAATATTGGCTCTGGGTCCATCCACCCCCATAATGTAAGCTATGCATGAGCAGGTTTCCAGAGGACTGCTGCTGTGAACAGCTTTCAGGGTTCTGATTATATAGTATAGCGAACTCTCTATTTATTCAGTAACAAATCAAAGCAAAACATTCACAGAAAATCAAGATCCAGCATTCATAATATTACAGCTTATCACAGAAAATCAAAATACAGTGTTCACCATGTCACAACTCAACAACTTATCACTAAAATGGCTGTGTAATTTTCACCAAAGTGGTCACATAGTTTTGAACAAAGTACAATCACTTAGTAACTCAATCATTCAATCATCTTTCATTCACTCAGTCTTAAGGAGGAAAGCCTCCTTAATCCATAATTCACTCCCACCCATGGGGTGTAATTAAGTTACAATATCAGTCACTATTCAGTACTTTCTTAAGGGGTAGTGGAAAATGCACAGGCCATGCTCCCTTAAGTCACAAGTAAGTTACAATTTTATCAGTCACTACTCAGTATCCACAGAGAGTTTTTTTTCATCTTGACCCAAGGTAGGCTCTTGGATTCCCTAGCTCCTTTCCATGGTCCCAGCTCCTACCTGAATTCACCAAACTGTCACCTGAGTTGAAAGGCAGACAGCTCCCAGTTCCTTGTCCAGCTCTCCTTGCAGTTCCTGTTCCACACTGAAGCTCACAGTGTCCAGTCCACCTTAAATCCTTCACAATCTCTATTTCTGGGAAGTCAAGACTTAACAAATACACAAACAGACAAAGTACCAACACCACAGTCGTGCTTCCTGGGCAGCTCCAGCTGGCCCTCAGAAAGCCTCAGCAGCTCCAGCTGGCCCACAGAAGTCTTCAGCAGCTTCTTTCTTAAAAAATCAAAATCACTTTCTTCCATTCTCAAAATCAGAATCACTTTCTCCCATTCTCAAAATCAAAATCACTTTCTCCACAGAAGTTCCAGTCTAGCAGCAGCAGCCCAGCCTTTAGGTGCTCATCCCAAGAAGTTTTGACTTTCCCAGCTAGGGTTTTTCCTTATATACAGTATTGCTCCTCCCTGTTCAGCCCATTCGTATTACATCAGAAACAGGAGTTCATAACTTCTGTTTCTTTAAACAGACGCTTAATTTGAAACTAGGTGCTATGTACCTGTCAGCTTAGCAATAAAAAGGGATCTTCAAATTTCATTACTATTACACCCCTCAAAAATGTCTGTTTATAATTAATCCTAAACCAAAAGGGGTGGGGGGGGAAGAACATTTGCTATTAGACACAAAACAAAATAGACAAAATTCTTTATAATTTGCTTCTGAGGAAAAAAACCCCAATATTTTTAACTAGATTTCAAGACTTAGCCAATTATAAGGATGACAAATATTTTTGTAGAATTTTTATTTTGGACATATTTGGCACCCGTTATGGCTCTAAAATTATTATTTTTTAAACAGTATTGTTCAGGGAGTCACAAAGAATTCCTAACTTCTTGAACTATGCTAATTGTTTGGCAAAATTTTGCAAAGGATTTCATTCATCTCTTTTTTTCTCTTCAGTGCCTCAAAGCATTTTAGTTGCCTCCCCCAGGATATTGAACCGTATTTTACTCTCCCTCCCCCCTTTCTTAAGAGAATTCAGTGCACAAACAAAAAAATACAAAAGCCTTACCCTAGGCAACCAGCATTTTCACCCTGCTATTCTTCTTTTCCATCAACCTAATTATCTGTACGATTACAAGGATTAAATATAAATGAAATATTTCTTCTTTTATTCCCACAATATAAATTGTTTACTCCCTTGTTCAAGTGGGTGAATGGCTTTTTGTAAGGCCGGTATGAAAATCTAAAGTTCACCTTGGCCCTCTAAATTTAGTTAAAATGTTTTCTGCTTATTATCTGTTAAATTTATTGGTAAAGTATCTTATTATTTTCATTCTGGACACAAGTTTTATGCATAGCCACACAAGTATTCATTATTTTTATTCTTTGGAAACACAAAGTCAGAATAACAAGTTAAAAATTAGAGTGAAAAATATTACTGACACAATCATATTTCTGATTTAGTGAAAGGAAGTTTACCTTGTCTATCAAAAATACTTCTTTGAGTCCCTATAATACTCAACATGTTTCTCACAGAAATGCCAGAGGTATATTAAACTTCTCATTCATGTAAAGAAGTATTTATTTTGCCATCGGGAATAATGATTTTTTTTTTCGGTATGTTTTCCCTACTTCTGTGTCTTGTGCTAAAATTGCAAATAAACTTTGTGTGTGTGTGTGTGTGTGTGTGTGTGTGTGTGTATACACACACACATACACACTTTCTTGTTATCTAGGTATTTTGGACATTCATTTGTTAAAAATTGAAAAAAAGCTTTGAATCATAGAGTTAATTGCTACAGCACAGAACACACCAACCAATTTTTTTTTTTTTAGCAGATTTTAAACTTTAAATATAGGTGTCATGGAAAATAGGGATCATCTCAACCATATCCATTTTTGCTCATCTTTGAAGGTCAATAGAATCTACAAGGAGACTTAATATTCAAAAGCTTATAACCTCTTTTCATCTTTGATTAAAAAAAAATTATCTAGCTGTCAATTCTGCTTTAATTTCCATGGCAACAAGTCTCAAGGAAGATGTAGCCATAGAATTATTAGGGCTGGATTAAAGAATTGACATGTATCCAAAAGAAAAAACCTAGTCACTTGGGAAAAAAAAAAAACAAAAATAAGAATCACATCCTATTTTCATGTGCTGTGAAGTTGATAGTTAATAGAACTATATCAAAAGTTAGAAAAATGGGTAACAAAGTATCTTTCAGGAAATGTTTACAGTATGGAATTGTTCTGGCTTTCATTGTGTTGGCAAGAAAATGGAACAATGGCTCATTCATAGCAAGTGATCAGTAGGAATAATGTAATCTCAGGAATCACAGGGAAAACAGAATACCAGTGTGAGCCTGATTAACTTGTAGTGAAATAAATCACAGCTGTTTGCCTATATGACAACATAGAATAGATGCTACCGTCCATGTGTGATTTAAAATCAGTAACATTCCAGAAAACAGAATTAATCAGCTACCTGGATTCAGAATGACTGGGTATTTTAAGTTGATGTGACTGAGATCTAACCCTTCTAATGGCAGAGAAAGTCAGACTGAATGAATTTTCTTTGCAGAGTGATGTTTGCTTGGACCAGGAATAGAAAGCTTTCATTACTATATACCTATAGAATATGACCATTTGGAACAACCACTAATAAATACAGGAACATAACTAAATAAAGTCAGTGTCACATTTGTTACTTCCCCTACTTTGAGGAAAAAATTGAAGAGATAAGAGGCAAAACTGTAGGCATTGAATCATTCTCCCCTACTTTCAAATTACTGCTCCTTAATCAGATAACATTAAGAGCCTGTGATATCTGTAAATCTTTAAGATTCATAAAGGAAAGAGAAGTGATTTTCACACTAAAGAAGATTATAATCTAATGGGCAGAAAGGAGACAAAATGTTCATAGACCTTAATTTATGAACATCCAATTTAAGAACACCCATAGAAGGGAATTATTGTATTTTTCCCCTACCCTTTCCTGAGACCTCTTTCCTGAAATCATCATTGGATCAACCCCTCCTGCAACTGCCAATTTTTTTTCCCCTTGGGGATAATGAGAATCTCTGTGCTACTCAGACTGATATGGAAGGGACAGTAGATGAAAGAAGATAAGACTTGTGAAACAACTTGAAACTTTTTGAGAAGCTATGGATTTAGAAATAAAAGGAAGTGAAGGGGAGAGACTCACAGATAATCACAGTGACACATGTCTAGGTTAGGATTATATTACCTATATGGTAGGAAATTTTTTAAAAAAATCTTTGTACATGATGACAAAAATCTCTTTATTCCATGAGCTCTGACATGGATGGTGTCACACTAGCATGTCGGCACTGGGTTGAGGTTGTAAATGCAGGATATAGTCCTCAAGTTGTATAGATCCTCCTCATTATGCCCCTCCCCTCCTTTTACCTAGCTTTTAGGTATTTGGTGGGTTGTCACAATGGATCTTAATTATGACAGTTGACTTTTTACCAAACAGCAAACAGTTAATAACAAAAGTATTATTTCAGTTAAATGATGATAATAGCTAACATGTATGTATATCTCGTAAAAATATTTATTTTTTAAAATTTTGAGTTCTAAAATCTCCCCTTCCAGCTTCTCCCCCAGCCCTTGAGGAGACTAGCAATACAATCTCAGATTTGCATATGAAATCATGCAAAACATTTCCATGTTAGCCATCATGTAAAAAAAAAGGCAAGAAAAATAAAGTGAAAAAAATAGGCTTCAGTCTGAACTTACAGTTCATTGGTTCTCCCTCTGGAGGTAGACAGTAATTTTCATCATGAGTCCTTCAGAATTGTCTTGGATCATTGTATTGCTGAGAATAGCCAAATCTTTCACAGTTGATCTTCATCAAAGTATCTGTTAATGTGTACAGTGTTCTCCTGGTTCTTCTTACTTCACTTTTGCATCAATTCATAGACATTTTTCTGAAACCATTACCCTCATCATTTCTTAAAGCACAATAGTATTCCATCACCATCATATACCACACATATGTATATCTTAAAGGTTTATAAGGCACTTTACACATATTGTGCCCTGTGTTATTACTGTCCCATTTTTACTGATGAAGAACTGAGGCACAGAGAGGTTAATTGACTTGCCCAGAGTCACAGAGTAAGTATCTGAGGCAGGATTCAAACACAGACCTTCCCAAATTAAAATCTACTGCTCTTTCCACTACACCATGCTGCTTGCAAATGTAACAGTATAAATAAGGCAATGTTATGACATTACCCCATATAAAACTTACTTTTCCATAAAAACGCAAAATTAGGGGCAGCTAGGCGGTGCAGTGAGTAGACTACTGGCCCTGGAATGAGGAGGACTTCAGTTCAAATGTGGCCTCGGACACTTAACACTTACTAGCTGTCTGACCTTGGGTAAATCACTTAACCCCAATTGCCCTGCCTTTCCCCCCTCCAAAAAGCAAACACACGCACACGCACACACACACACAATTAGTGGGAAAAAGGGTAATTCTGAAGGAATCATGTTGGATCTTTCTGTATGCCCCCCAGAATATCTGTGCAAAGGGATGTCCATTTGTGAAATATGGCCAAGGAAAATACATGGAGCAGAAACTCATGCCTCTGATACTAACTACAAACCTAGTGAGGTATTCTGTTGTGCCATTCTATTGGGCTTTTGGTTTTGGGTTCTGTTCTTTTCCATGCATTGCTGTCTACCTGTTACTTCATCAGGTTGTCAGCTCTGGCTATTTTCAGTCACTTCCTATCTTGGATGGTACTAAGTAGGAATGCTGATGAAACATCCCTTTCACTTGCTCTTTTAGCCACCTCTGCTGTCCCATGATTAATAAGCCTCTTCCCCACAGAGGAAAGTCTACTTCTTTGTCTTTTCTGTCAGCCACCACTTCCTCTGCTTCAGCACTGCAGCTAAGGAGAAAAGTTGTCTTCAAAGTCACCTGAAACTCAGTCCTCTCTCAATCTACTGGAGGTGCTGGGCTTTAGTAAGCCCTTTTCCCTCGGAAGAGAGGCTATAGTTTTCTTCTTTTAGCATTCTCAGCCAATAGCCTTGAAGGTTACTTGAGCCTTAATAAGATTTTCCTCTGCTTGAGGAAGAGGTGATAAGGAGCTTTGCAGAGGTGGCCCTAAGTGCCACAGGGAGGTGCCAATGGGACAGCTTTCAGGGCATTGTTACCAAACTGGCTATCAGTGGTCCATCTTGCAGAGGTGTGATATTAGGTGAATCTTAAGATCTCATTTATGATGAAACCCCATACATAGTAGGGTGCTTAAGGTCTTCCTGGAGAATGTGATCTTGGGATTCCCATTACTTATGTGGTATATGTGCTTAAGCACCAAGGCTATACCCTTTAAAGTTTTGTTGGCTAAAATCACATGTAACTGTGAGCCCAAAGTAATTCTTTTATTTACTTTAGCTTTGCTGTATCAGGCATGCCCTTTGACCTTTCCTTGAAATGCATTTGTTCACTACTATTCTTTTTTAACCTGGCACATAGTAGGTGCTTAATAAATATTAATTTAGCTCTTCTTGGCACAGCCACTTGTCTCACAGATCCAATTCATTAGTCACCTAACTTTTGATCAGGAAATCTTCTGAGGATTTATCTTCCTTCTCTCCATACTTCTCCCTCTTTTCCCCTCCTCCTCCACCCCATTAAATCTCCTCTGGTTCCATTTCCTCAAAATAGAGAGGGGATTGAGAAACCACACTGCATGTGTCAAGAAATCTTAACTCTAATCCTGTGGTCTTTCTGTTATCTAGGACCCTGGAGAATTCTTTTTCTGTACTGATAGCAACTGCATGGGTTCCAAAAGGCAGTTGACCTTTCTCCCACAATTCCCCAACCAGCAATATATACCTAAAATACCAAAGTTTGAGGAAGATGAGTTGATTGAGACAAACTGATTCTTCCAATGTGCATGTCCCCCACCTCCACCCCTTTTGCCTTTAATGTAATAGTGGTGTCCAGGCCTGAATACTCACTCTTGCCACCACGGTTCTTGCTTTTCTCTGTTTCTTCCTTTCAATTTGTCTGGGTCTATTGGTTTTTCTTTATTTTGGCCCCCAGTTTAGACTCTTACCTTCTCTTCCCCAAGGTTGGGGTTACTCTGTCAACACCCAGGCAGTCCTGCTTGAGGATTTATGGAATAATATTTTCTGATTCAGTAAATGGGCAACCAGTCAGACAAGAGCAGAAATGTTTACCATAGTGGAAGACTCTAAGCAGAAAGCATTTAGAGACATGGGAACTACTGTGAGAGATAGACCAGTCTGAGGAATTGGCTGCCTTGTGATGCACATTTTATAGTCAGAGGTAAGCGAATTCATTTAGTCAGTAAGTGGAATCACTCACTAGCCCTTGACCTTTTCTGAGAGGATAGAAGATTTTTCAGGGTCCTTCACCCACTGTCAGTCATTTATAAAACTGTCATCCAGGCCAAGCCAAGCAATCATGGTGTCCCCAACTAGCAGGACAGGTAACCTATTGACCTCACTGAAAATAGCTATTAGCCACTTATAGAAAGGTTACTTTAGTAGCTTGAGGAGATTATTGATATCCTTTCTATCTGAAATGGTTAACCACTGGAATCCACTATTTTCAAGGGCAAGGAACCAATGCTAGAATATGCCAGTCCTTTTGGAATGAAATCCCCTCCTTGTCCGGGTGGAACATTTTTGGAGGTCTTGGCTATACCTGTCTAGGAGGAATTGGTCAGTGTAGCTATGGCCACTGACTCACTTGAACTTAATGTAACAGTGCTGCCTATCAAGTGCCGTCTTTGGTCTGGCTAAAATTGTGGCCATTTCCAAGCATTCTCTTTAGTCTGTGCACTAATAACTTATTCACAGTGGTGCTGGTGATTAGTGAGAGCTAATTGATAGATACCAACTTTGGTTAAGAATTAATTAATCACAAAGAATTTATTAAATTAATCTATCATGAAGCACTTATTAAGTATTTATGTGCTATGTACAGTGCTGAATACTGAGTATACAAAGAAAGGTCAGAGAAGACTCCATTCTCAATAAGGTTACATGCTAATGGGGGAAACAGCATATATAAATATTACATCTAAGATATACATGGAATAGAAGGAAGATAACATGATAGATAAAGGCAGTAGCACCTGGGGGAAATGGAAAAGTCCTCCTGTAGAAGTTGGCATTTGAACTAATTCTTGAAGGAAAAGCCAGGGATTCAAAGAGGCAGAACATTCACATTATGATGGCAGATGAAATGTTGAATTGGAGGAATAGCAGGTAGGCAGGTATGACTGGATTGTAGAATGTATGGGAGTAAGCAGAGTGTAAGAAGACTGGCAAAATTGGAAGGGGCTAGATTGTGAAGAGCTTTAAATACCAGTCATTGGTAACTTTGAACAGAATAGTCTCAGTTGAATGATAAGGTCAGAAGTCAGATTGCAAAGGGTTTAAGAGGGAAAGAAGAGGAAGTGGAGGCTCCTCTGGTATAGGTGGCTTTCTCAGAAAGTTTGATTGAGAAGTAATGACGAGATATAGGATGATAAGGGGGATGGTAGGAAATAGTTCATTCAAGTGAAGGTGTTTTAATGACTGGGAAGATTGGTGTGTTTTTTGTCAGCAGAGAAGGATAAAATAGATAGGGAAAGACTAATGATTAGAGTAAATGGGGATGATAGAAAGGATAGTCTATTGGAGAAGATGGGAGGGGATGGGATAAGGGTGCATGTAGATAGTGATCTTTACAAGGAGAAGGGCTACCTCTTCATGGGATATGAGTAGAGAAAGAGATAACTATATAGTAGAGAAAAAAGATATCAGAAATGTGTTAGGAGGTGGGGAGAAGAAGGAGTTTTAGGTGAGTGAGAGGTCCTCAATAGAGAAGAGCAGAGTTAAGAGTGCTTTGAGAAGTTTGAGGATATATGAGAAAGTTTGGAGCAGCAACTGTGGAGAATGGGATAATAAATCTTTTGGAGAGAAGTAGAAGGACTGTCTTTGTACAGTGAGAGATTAGATAAATTTGTAGTATACCTTTTATCTCATTCAGCAGCTGAAGAGAAGAAAAGGGCAGAGGGGGACTCATTGTAGCTATCCAAAGCAGGGTTTTTGCAGGTTATGTGTGATGATATTACAAGGGAACCAAGGGGTTAAAGGATAAAGAATAGTATAGGGTTGGACTGGTTCATTAAAGGGTCAAGATTTTGTAAACTATTCCTTGCTTCTCCAGATTATTTACAGTATCAGCCTTTATACCTAGATCATGCACCCATTTAGACTTGACTTTGGTGTATGGCGTTAGATGGTGGTCTATACCTAGTTTCTGCCATACTATGTTCCAATTTTCCCAG
>CM053587.1:129436922-129453484 GCA_028646515.1 Pseudochirops corinnae
TGCAAGAAGTTTCAATGTTCATTTTTCAGTTTTGTTCAAGTCTAACAAAGACAAATAAAAGGGAAAATATAGAATTGAATAAAGTATTAGAGAAACTGGATTTAAAAAAATAATTTATGACTTCTTATAAATGAAACTAAACAATTAAACATATCTTAGGGCATATAGATACTATAAGAAAACTTAAGAAATAAAAAATAATGAAGACATCCTTTACAAACCATAATACAAAAAAAAAAAAGCCAGGGGAGAAGGGAGCAGATGGGGATGAGCATTCATGGAAATAAAAAAAAAAGACATAGATTCAAAGAGAGACATAACAATCAAAGACTAAATAATGAGTGAGTCAAAGGACAAATCATAGAAACAATCAATAATTATGGAGAGAAAATTACGATGATGAAATGATATACCAAATTTCTGGGATGCATCTAAATCTATTCTCAGGGGAAAATCATATCTCTACCAATGTACATTAACAAAACAGAGAACTAGAAGATTAACAAACCTAATATAGTTTTTCTTTTTAATTAGAAAACCAATAGATAAACAAACAATATAAGTACAAAAGAGATTTTAAGATTTTTTGGGGGGAAAATAGATATACTGGAAGGAAAGGTAAATTTTTAAAATTACAAATAAAACTAAAAGCTGGTTTCTTGAAAAGACTAATAAAATTGATAAACCTTTACCCTATCTGATTAAAAGGAATAAGACAGAAAGTCAAATCAACAAAACAATAAGGAAACAAGATAAAATCACAACAAAACCAGAAGAAATCAAAAGAAGTATGCATAGTTATTATGCTAGCTGCTAGCAAAACTAAGTAACTAAGTACACAAAGAAATAGAGGAATCTCTCCAAAAATATAAAGTATTCAAACTAGCAAAAAACCAAATAGAGATCTCAAATAATCCAATCTCAAAAAATGAAATAGAACTTCCTATAAAGGAATTCTAAAAAGAAAAAAAAACCTGACCCTATTGGTTTCTCAGGAGAATTTTATCAAACTTTTAATGAATATTTTCTATGTATCAAATAAAAAAAAAAGAGTTGCAATCACGAATGATTACTAATTAACAATTATTAATGAACAAATTATTCTCATAAATTGAGAAAGTATCCTACCAAATTCCTCTTATAAGACAAATAAAGTCCTAATATCTAAAACAGAAAAGGAAAAAGTATAGAACTATAAACCCAAAGCATTAATGAATATCCACTCAAAAATATTAAATAAAATCCTGTCAAACAGATTACCCCCAATTCATTCAAGAAATCATTGATCATGACCAAATTGGATTTATACCTGGGATATAAAGAGGGTTCAACATTAGGGGAAAAATCAGCATAATAAACCACATGAAAAATAAAAAGATTAAAAACTTCATTAGTATCTCAAGAGATGTGGAAAAAGCCTTTGAATGTATAATCGTCATTTATACTAAAACAAAGAAAGAAAAAAAAACCTCTACAAAGTATAGTCATACAAATGGTCAAAGGATATGAACAGGCAATTTTCAGAGGTAGAAATTAAAGATATCTATAAGCATATGAAAAAAATGCTCTAAATCACTATTGATTTGAGAAATGCAAATCAAAACAACTTTGAGGTACCACATCTCACCAGTCAGATTGGCTAAAATGACAAAACAGGAAAATCACAAATGCTGGAGAGGATGTGGAAAAATTGGAACACTAATGCATTATTGGTGGAGCTGCAAACTGATACAACCATTCTGGAGAGAAATCTGGAGCTACACCCAAAGGGCTATATATAATTGCATACCCTTTGACGCAGTAATACCACTTCTGGGGTTGTGTCTCAAAGAGATCATAGAAGGAGGAGGAAGACCCATATGTACAAAAATATTTATTGTAGCTCTCTTTGTGGTGACAAAAAACTGGAAATTAAGGGGATGCCCATCAATTGGGGAATGGCTAAACAAGTTGCGGTATATGAATGTAATGGAATACTATCGTGCTATAAGAAGTGGAGAGAAGGTGGACTTTATATTTTACCTGGAGAGGCTTATACAAACTGATGCTAAGTGAGAAGAGAAGAACCAGGAAAAATTTGTACACAATCAGAGGCACATCCTATGTGTGATGACCAACCTTGATAAACTGGACTCTTCTCAGCAACACACAGTTATAAGACAACTCTAAAAGTCTCAGGATGGAAGGAGATATCTACATTCAGAGAAAGATCTAGAAAGAACAGAGTTTAAATGGAGACTGAAGCAATTTACATGCTGTCGTTCTTTTCCATGTTTGGATTTGTTTCTTTTTTCCCATTGTTCATTCCATCAGTTACAACCTTTCTATACAACCAGACTAATGTCCAATGTGAAAGTATTTGCAGATTGCATGCCGCCATGGTGGGGGAGGGAGGGAGGGAGGGAGAAAATTTGAAACTCAAGGGATTCTAGAACTGAATCTTGTAAAATAAAAGTAAATAAACAAATCAATTTTTAAAAAGTATAGTCATAGACCTTTTTGATATCTTAAAAGTTTGGATTTAAACCAAAAGTAAGCATCATTTTAAAAAAAATGGGCGTATACTAGAAAGTTTTTCCAATAAAAACAGGGATAAAGCAAGGATGTCCCCTGTCCACACTAATATTTGATATAATTCCAGAAATGCCAGCAATAGGAATAAGACAAGCTTAAGAAATTTAAGGTGTAAAGCTTGATTTAAAAAAAAGATAAAGCTATCTTTATTTGCTGACAATATTATGGTTGCTTAAAAATCTTTGGAACTCAGCAAAAATACTAATAAAGACAATAGTTTAAGCAAAGTGGCAGGATTAAAAATAAACTCTTAAAAGCTAACTATAGGGAAATCCCATTTTCAATAACCACAAAATACACAAAATATCTGGGGAAGCACCAACCAAAGCACACGAAAGGCTTGTATAAATTCAATGAAAAAGCACTATGTAAAGAAATAAGGACAACTTAAATAACTAGAAAAATATTCAGTTCTGATAGTTGTGCCATACCAATATAATAACAATTATTATACTACTAAAGCTATTTATAGTTTTATTGTTCTGTCAATCAAATTGTTAAAAAGATAACTTTATAGGTTTTGATAAAATAGTAACAAGATACTTTTGGAAAAACAAAAGATCTAGACTATCAAGTGAAATGATGAAAAGTGGTAAGAACAAAGAGGAAATTGTACTTCCAGACCTCAAACTATGGTATAAAGCAGCTACCATCAAAATCATCTGACACTTGGTAAGAAAGAGAGACAGAAACAGAAATGGAGAGAGACAGATAGGGAGAGAGAGAGAGAGAGAGATACATACATACATACATACATACATTATTGGAACAGACTAAACAAATGAGAATAAAAAACAATGAAACTCAAGAACCCAGTGTTTAATAAACCAGAAAATATAAAATAGATATTTCCCATATACTTGAAAATATTTATAGTAGCACTTTTTGTAATAGATAAGAGTTGAAAACAAAGTAGATTTCAATCAATTAGGAAATGGCTAAACAAATTGTAATGAATATGTAATAAATTTTGTGTGAGAAATTATGTATTTGATGAATACAGAGAAGCATGGAAAGATCAATATGAACTGATGCAGAGTGAATTAAACAGAGCCAGGAAAACATATACACAATAACTACAAAGATGTAAACAGAAAGAACAATGACACACCAAAAAAAAATTTAAAGTAAATGCAACAAAATATTGTTTCTGAAGTGCAGGTCTGACCATGTGATCCTCCTGCTCCTACAGCAGAATTACTCCCTATTACTTCCAGGATCAAATATAAAATCTTCTGCTGGCGTTTAAAACCTATCACAATTTGGTCCCTTCCTTCCTTTCCAGTCTTCTTACATTTTGCTGCCCTCTAATGCCCCTTCATGAGCCAGAGATACTGGCTTCTTTAAAGTTCCCAGCACAGGATACTACATCTCCCAGCTTGACATTTCCATTGGTTTTTCTCTTCACTTGTATTCCCTCTCTCCTTGTATCTACCTCCTGGCTTCTCTGGTCCCTTCAAAACTCAGCTAAAACCCAGACTTCTTCAAGGAGCCTTTGCTGGTCCCTTTTAATACTGGTGCCTTCCCTCTGAGATTATCTCCAATTTAGCCTGAATATCTTGTTTGAATATAGTTGTTTACATGTGATCTTTCTCATTAAATTGTAAGGTCCTTGAGGGCCTTTCTTTTCATTCTTAGCACTTAACATAGTGCTTAGGACATTGTAAGGGTTTAATACATGATTTTCGTTTCCCTAATGTTCTATTATTCAAGTGTTTTTCCTCAAAAATAGATGCTCAACCAGACAGGACAGGACAGGAGTGTTTGCCTTTGATTTGTCACCAATTTAAATGATATCTGATTACTTTCCCAACGTGGAAGGAATTTTCAAATTTTTTTTTGTTGGTTTTTTTTTTGTTTTTTTTTGCTTTTTGGAGGGGGGAAGGTAGGGCAATTGGGGCTAAATGACTTGCCCAAAGTACATGACTAGTAAGTGTTAAGTGTCTGAGGCTAAATTTGAACTCAGGTCCTCCTGACTTCAGGGCAGGTGTTCTATTCACTGTGCCACCTAGCAGCCCCTTATGTATTTTTTTAGATACATATTTGAGACAGTCACAAGATTCTGGAAGGAGTAGGAGTCAGAAGACCTAGGATGAAATCCTGACTCTTCCATTTATTACTTGTGTGACTTTGTGTATGTCACTTAACCTTGTTTAGCCTTCCTTCTAGGTTTCCTTAACTATTAAATAATGATTTTGGATTACATTACCTGTAACACCCATATTCCCTCTTTGTCTATGGTTCAAAACAAAGTCTGAACTTAATGCAAAAATGAGAAGTATTGGGGAATATTCCAGTTATTTTGGAATGGAATGGAATATTCCATTCGTTTTGAGGGTGAAAGGGTTCCAAGGTAGGAATTCTGTCTGAGGCTGCTTTGCCTTGATGAAACTTTCTGTTCATTAGAACACCTCAAAGTATTTCACATCACACATAACCTTTTTAATTCATCAATCTACAAACCACTGGCGCATAGTAGAGGCTTACTACATTCTTGCTGATTAATTGGACAAGCATTTAAGTGATTACTATATCCAGAGCACTCAAAAATAAAAAGTTTAGATAAAGCATGAACTCTGCCTTTATGGAACTTCTAATCACAGAATATGGTACAATTATTCATAACTCTATGACTTAATGGATAAGTGCATTAGGGAAGTAAAAAAAAAAAGTTACATGAGTTCCTAGGAAACAGTTATGACTAGAGAGAGGAGAATAAGAGAGAAACAAGGAGGTTTTGTGGAAGAAATGGCAGATTCATAGAACTTTAAAAGATAGATGGGGGTGGGATGGTAAAAAGGAAAGAGAGGAATCAAAAAGGTAAAGAAGTAGTATGGCAAAAGAAACAGGATTTTAGCAAAGATAGGGAGAAAGAAAAGAATAGGGCATGTTTAAGCAGAGGTAGCAAACAAGTTGAGATAAAGAGTCCTAGAGTGCATGGGAGAGAATAACATGAAATAAAGTTGGAAAGTTTTGGTGGCAGGTTTTAGAAGGCCTTCAGTGCTAATTAAGGGAGCTTAAACCTTAGGCAATAGGAAGGCATTAAAAACATTTGAGCTGAGTGGTGATATGACTTTTTAGCTATAAAATACATTTTTAAAAATTTAACATCTTATTTTCCCCCAATTACTTAAAAAACACAATTTTTAACATTCTTTTTTTTTAAAATTGGGTTGCAAATTCTCTTCCTCCCTCCCTCATTGAGAAGGCAAGCAATTTGATGTAGGGTATACATGTGTAGTCATGCAAAACATATTTCCATATTAGTCATGTTCTGAAAGAAAATAGACAAAAAAACAAGAAAAATGAAGAAATTAAGGAAAAATTATGCTTTGATCTATATTCAGACTCCATCAGTTCTTTCTCTGGAGATAGATAACATTTTTTGTCATAAGTCCTTCAGAATTGTCTTAGATCATTGTGTGTGCTGCTGAAAATAGCTAAGTCATTCACAGTTGATCATCATATAATAGTTATTACTGTATACAGTGTTCTCCTGGTTCTCATTTCACTCTGCAGTGTGAAGTTCACACTTACAGTTCATGTAAGTCTCTCCAGGTTTTTCTGAGAACATCCTGCTTGTCATTTCTTATAGCACAATAGTATTCCATTATAATCATATTCAACTCATTCAGCCGTTCTCCAATTGATGGACATCTGCTCAATGTCGAATTCTTTGTCATCACTTTAAAAAGTTACTGTAAATATTTTTGTACATATAGGTTATTTTCTGTTTTATTTTTATCTCTTTGGGATATAGACCTGGTAGTTATATTTCTTAGTCAAAGGATACACATGGTTTTATAGACTTTGGGATATAGTTCTAAATTGCTCTACAGAATGGTTCAATCAGTATACAACTTCACCAATTATTATTGACATTAGTGTCTCAATTTTCTCACATCCTCTCCAACATTTGTTATTTTCCCTTTTTGTCATATTAGCTGATCTGATAAGTATGGAGTGGTAGCTCAGAGTTGTTTTAATTGACATTTGTCTAATTAAAAGTGATTTACAGCATTTTTATAAATATCTTTGATTACTTGATCCGAAAACTGCCTCTTCATTCCCTTTGATCATTTATCAATTGAAGAATAGCTCTTATATCTACAAATTTGACTCAGTTCTCTATATATCCCAGAAATGAGATCTTTATCAGAGAAACTTGCTGCAAATTTTCTTTCACAGTTATGATTACTATGTATTTCCTTCCATCCTATTACCCTCCTGTTTATCCTACTCACTCTCCTTTCACTCTGTCCATTCTCAAAAGTGTTTTGCTCCTGACTTTTACCTTCATCAATCTGAGTCTCCCTTCTATTAGCACCCTCCTTCTCTTATTCTCTTCCCCCAAATTTTCTTGTAGGATAAAATAGATTTCTATACCCAACTGAGTTACACCCTCTTTGATCTAATTCTGATGAGAGTAAGTTTCACATACTCTGCACCTCCACTTTACCATCTTCCCCTCCACTATAAAAGTTCTTTTGTGCCTCTTTTATGTCAAATAATTTACCTCATTCTGCTTCTGCTTTCCCCTTCTCCCAGTGCATTCCTCTTTCTCACCCTTTAATTTTGTTTTTTAAAGATAATTATCTCATCATATTGCACTTACACCTGTATTCTCCTTCTAACTGCCCTAATAATGAAAAATTTTTAGAAGTTACAAGTACCATTGTCCCATGTAGAAATGTAAACAGTTTAACCTTATTTAATTGCTTATGATTTTTCTTTCCTGTTTGCCTTTTTATGCTTCTCTTGAGTCTTTGATTTGAAAGTCAAATTTTCTCTTCAGCTCTGGTCTTTTTATCAGGAATGCTTGAAAGTCCCTTATCTCATTGAATATCCATTTTTGCCCCTGAAGGATTATACTCAGTTTAGTTAGATAGTGATTCTTTGTTGTAATATTAGCTTTTTCATCCTCTGGACTATCATATTCCAAACCCTATGATCCTTTAATGTAGAAGCTGCTAAATCTTGTGTTATTCTGACTATGGCTCCACAATATTTGAATTGTTTCTTTATGGTTGTTTGGCATATTTTCTCCTGGACCCGGAAGTTCTAGAATTTGGCTATAATATTCTTGAAAACTTTCATTTTGGGATCTCTTTCAGGAGGTGATTATTAGTGGATTCTTTCAATTTCTATTTTATCCACTTGTTCTAGAATATCAGGGAAGCTTTCCTTGAAAATTTCTTGAAAGATGATGTCTAAGCTTTTTTTTTAATAATGGATTTCACGTAGCTCAATAATTCTTAATCTCTCCTGGATCTATTTTCCAGGTCAGTTGTTTTTCCAATGAGATATTTCACATTTTCTTCTATTTTTTCATTCTTTTACTTTTGTTTTGTTGTTTCCTAATGTCTCATAAAGTCATTAGCTCCTACTTGTACAATTCTAATTTTTAAGTAATTGTTTTCTTCAGTTAGCTTTTGTACTTCCTTTTCCATTTGTCCAATTCTACTTTTTAAGGAGTTCTTTTATTCAGTAAATTTATGTACCTCTTTTGCCATTTGACCAATTCTCTGTTTCAAGGCATTTTTCTCTTCATTGGATTTTTGTGCCTCTTTTACCATTTGGCCTATTCTGTTTAAGGTGTTATTTTCTTCAGTATTTTTTTTTTGTGCCTCCTTTACCAAGCTGTTGACTCTTTCATGTTTTTCTTGCATCACTCTCATTTCTCTTCCCAATTTTTCCTCTACCCCTCTTACTTGATTTTAAAATCCTTTTTGAACTCTTTGTTGGCTTGATGTCAATTCATTTTTTTTTTTTGATGTAGCAGGTTTGACTTTGTGTTTTCATCTTTTGTCACCATATGTAATGGCAAGCACAGAAGTAGTTCACACCTTGTTTCAGCTATTGAATTAACACCTTGTTTCCCTTCAAGTTTCTTTTGAGCCTTGTATCAAGTCTGTTAAGAAACAGAACCCGTGAACCCCATAACTTGTGAACCCTAGAACTCATGAACTCCTGCAACAGGAAGGGGAGGACCTAATGACCATATATAAGGAGAAGCCCAGATATAAGAACTGAGAAGAGGACTCTTGTGGTAGCAGAGTCAAGAAGGTGAAAACTAGTTGTATCCCGGTACTCTGTTTGTCTGCTCTGTGTTGATGTTTGTTTGTGTTACTTTGTACAGAAGCTCTGGGACCTTACTAGAAGCACTGGAAGAGGATTTTTCTGGTTATATGTTTACAGAAGTCCTGGAGGAGGGTTTTGGAGGTCCTGGGACTTTACTGATAATTAGTGCTGACCTCTTGGATCTTGTTTGTGGGTCTGCGTTGATTT
Organism: Pseudochirops corinnae; assembly: GCA_028646515.1. NCBI lineage: Eukaryota > Metazoa > Chordata > Mammalia > Diprotodontia > Pseudocheiridae > Pseudochirops > Pseudochirops corinnae. Next base: position 129,445,785 of record CM053587.1, read on the forward strand.
CTATGTTGATGATTTGTGTTGAGTTCTCAGACCTTGTTGGTGGGCCTGAGTTGATTTCACAGGCAGATAGTGAACTGATGATGGTGCTGGCAATGTGCATGAGTATTATTGTGGCTCTGTCAAGCTTTGTCTTCCCAGAAACAGGAACTGTGAAGGACTTGGAGGTGGATTGGACGCTCTGAGTTTCAATATGGAATGGGAACTGGATGAAGAACTGGACAAAGAGCTGGACAAGGAACTGGAAGCTGCCTGCCTTTGAACCCAGGTGACAGTTGGAGCTTGGCCCATGGAAGAGGATCCAGAGCCAGCATTGAGTCAAGCCAAAAGAAGACTTTACTTGGATACTGTGTGCTGACTGAGAAGATTATGATTTACTGTGACCTGGTGGTGGAGAAGTTTGACTTTTGTACTTTTTGATTGAATTAAGGATTTTGTGATTGACTAAATGAATGTACTTTGTTTAAAACTATGTGACCACTTTGGTGAAAACTATGTGGCCATTTTGGTGATAAGTTGTTGAATTGTGACATAATGAATGCTGTATTTTGATTTCCTGTGATAAGTTGTAACATTGTGAATGCTTTACCTTGATTTTCTGTGTTATTGAATAAATAGAGAGTTCACTATACTGTATAATCAGAACCTTGAAAAGCTGTTCACAGCAGCATTCTTCTGGAAAGCTGCTCGTGCTTGGCTTTATCTCATGGTAACTTTCATTTATTCTTTTTCATATATTTCTGACTTTGTGTTTTCATCTTCCCCATCACCATCGTAATTTTCATAAATTTTGTATTTCTTTTGATGTGGCAGGTTTGACTTTGTTGTCTTCTTTTGACTTTGTGTTTCCATCTTCCCTGTCATTACAGTAACTTTCTATAGTCAGGATCTTTTTCTGCTCCTTTTTTCCGCCTATTTCTTGACTTTAATGCTTTGCAAGGTGGTGCTCTACTTCCAGAGTACAGGAGGCACTGTCTCAAGTTTCAGGTTTTTTGTGCAGCTATTTTCAGAGATAATTCCAGGGACTTGTATGTTTTCAGTTCTTCCAAGGTGATATAATCTAGTGAGAGATGTATTTACTACTCTTCTGGCCTGTGCTCTTGTCTGTGAGTGACCACAAGCAATCTTTTCCACCCTGAAACTGTGACTACAGTCCCACCTCCCTTACAGTTTCAAACTCTGGTGTCCTAGTGCTCCTCCTTGTTCTAAGACTGAGACCCAGGACTGTGACCCAGATCCATGCATGGGCAGTGCTCACAGTCCTGCCCCCATTGCCAGAAAAAGGACCCCTGTAATCTAATTCTAACCAGTTGTCTGACCCCTTTACTATCTGTGGGCTGAGTTATCCGGAAACCACCACTGCCACCAGTGATTCAGTTGCCCCCAAGGCCTACTGCTGGTTTGCTGGGGAGGAAGGGGAAGGCTACACTGCATTCCAGTCTCACACATGATACAATAGACCTTTTCTGCCTACCTTCTAAGTCATCTTGGACTGGAAAATTGTTTTACCCCATTCTTTTGTGGATTCTGCCACCCCAGAATTTGTTTTGAGCCATTATTTAAAGTTGTTTGGAGAGGTTTCAGGGAGAGCTCAGGCAAGTTCCTTCCTTTTATCCAATATTTTGGCTCTGCCCCTCCAATAAGAGCATTTTAGTAGGACTATGACACATGGATTGATGGTAGGCCTGTTAAGATGCAATTAGGATAGTCCAGAGACCTAGGGATAATGCTGAAGTGGGAATAGCAAAGAGGAATCAAATGGGAGAGATCAGTCAATAAGTTCCTCAACAAACATGTATTAATGCTTACTCTTGTGCTACACACTAGGGATAGAAAGGCAAAAATGAAATAATCCATGCCATCAACCAGCTTACATTAAATATGAATATATAGAAGTATGTACAAGACAAAATAATAGAAGGTAAGGTGGGGAAATAACTCAATTGTGGCAGACAAGGAAAGGGTTTATGCAGGAAACAGCCTTGGACTGAGCTTTAAAGGAAGTTATGGATTCTAAGAGGTTGCAGTGAGAAAGAAGTCCAGACATTGCAGAGGTGGAATCCACAGGACTTTGTAGCTGAGTGAACGTGAGAAGCAAGGGAAAGGTGAGGGTTAAAGATTATTACATGGGCTCTACAGGGGAGACAGAAATAGTATCAGAAGGAGGAGAGGACTTGGAAGGAGGGAAAAGGAGGAAGCCATTGAAGATTTTTGATCTAGGGCTAAGAAAAATTATTTTGGAACTGATAAGATATGATTGAAAAGGGAAAAGAGTGGAAGGGAGGAAGTTCTGCAAAAATATTGTATTAGTCATACTGTCTTTCCTTACTAGTTTACACTCATTTCTACCTTCCAATCCAAGACTCAATTTACTTCTTTCATCTGGCTCTTTGCTCTACTCTTAGCACACAAATGCACACACCCCACACACCCTTGTATGTATGTGTATATGGGGAAAGGGTTTCAGTCTCTCAGAGTACTTCTCTTTGGTCTTCCCTAAGTTCCATATTAAAACTGCTGTCCTCCCAATGACCTTGATCCCAATTCAGTAGAATTTCCATTTTCTACCCCAAGAATTTCCCTGAACTAACCATTCTTTTTCTGGACAAACCACATTCTGCTTACATCTTCTAAAATATCCCTGCTCTCAACACAGTGCCTGACACATAATAAGCTCTTAATAAATCCTTGTCAATCGATTGACTTGTTGACCAGATGCCCCTCTATCAAATGCAGTAACACTCCTTCCTCTCTAAAGATCTTCCCAAAATCTCATGCATTTGTAAGGCCTAGTTGTCCTGGGTCACCATTCTCTTCCCCACTAGGGGAATATTCCCCAATGTCTCCCCATCTTCAGACCAGAGTCTCTTGGGATAAGAGGATCAGAGATTTAGAACTGAAAGGGATGTTAGAGATCATCTAATCCTCATTTTACAGAAGATACTGATGCCTAGAGAAATGAAATGACTGGCTCAAGATCACTCAGGTAGTCAGAGGCAGAGATGGGATCTGAATCAAGGTCCTCCAATCATTAATTCAGCTGTTCTTTCCACTAAGGAACATTAGCATCTTGAGTACTTACTTACAGTCTAATAAATACAGCCCCAGAGAGTGGGATTTGGGATGCCTCCCAGATCCTCCATATGATTTTAGAAGAGCTGTATTTTCAGTTTGTTATGTTTTTCTAATCACATTGACATGTGAATTCATCCTCTGGCTAGAGGTCTAGACAGTTCCCAGTTTGGATTTCCTGCAGACACCCAAAGCAGATTCCAAGAGATGAGGGACAAGTAAGCGACAATGGAATGTGTAGGTCCCTTATATTAGCTAATGCTTAGGTGAAGAAGTTCATGACTTTGCCTGTTCATTCAACCTAAGGAAAATAATGCAATTTTTAAAAATGGGATTGACGAAAGAAGAAATGGGCCCTTGTGCTTTCCAATTATTATACTAACTGAGCAGTTTTCAGACTCCATATGAATATCAACTTTTATAATACCTTACAAAACACAAGAATTTGAAATAGGTCACTTATCCCACTATGAGATGTTCAGGGAGGACTGGCACCTCTGGCATGAGGGTTTTTCAGGGCTCTCATCCACCTTGCGTGTTTCCCTGATTCCCCCAACTCTCACCTGCAGCTCCAAGAAGCATGCACAGTGCTCACACTCAGCCAAACTGTCTGGGCAGACAGGTTAAACCAGGATGAGGGTGACCAACAGGCCTCAAACCTGTTGGTGAATTAGGGGGATGTTTACTCCAAGCATATGAAGACTTTCTCCAGGCCTGTTCCAATGGCCATAAAGGCAGCTAAAGTGGGTAATATAGAGCACTGAGAGCTTGGTCAGACATTGAAGACACCAAGGTCATTCTCTAGATCCCATGCTATCTCCAGTAGTCTTGGCTTTTATCTTGCCACTGGACTTTGAAGACTTTGGAAGGGAGAATCCACAGCTGATCACTTTGTGCAACTGTGCCCTATTTACAGCCAATTCACAGACAAATCAAGGTGTCAGTTGGTGACGTCACTGGTACTCTTCAAAAACGAAGTATGAACAACAATCTAAGAATGACACTACTTTCATGAATTTGTTCTGCAAATATTTATTGAATACCAATTAAGCACAAGGCATAGTCCTAGTCGCTAAGGGAGATAAAGATCAATCAACTACCATTTATGAAATGCCTACTAAGTGCTAGGTGCTAGGGAGACATACACAAAGAATGAAACAATCCCTACTCATAATGAGTTTATATCCTTTTTTTTTTGGAGGGGGGAAGTCAGGGCAATTAGGGTTAAGTGACAAGGTCACACAGCTAATTAAGTGTCAAGTGTCTGAAGCTGGATTTGAGCTCAGGTCCTCCTGACTTCAGGGCCTATGTTCTATTCACCATGCCACCTAGCTGCCCATGAGTTTATATTCTAATGAGAGAAACAAAAAGTGTAGATAAATATGTGTGTATAGATGTTTGCACATACATATATATATGTGCTTAAATATAAAGCTAATAAACACACACATATATACACACAAAATAGTCCAATCCAAGGTAGTTTGAGAGGCAGGGCACAAGCAGTTAGTTGGGGTGCAGGAGCAATTGGGAAAGCTTTCATGTAGAAGATGATGCTTGGGCTGCACCTTAAAGAAAGAGAGGGACAGTGCAAGGTGGAGGAGAGGAGAGGATACATTCCATAGCCAAAGGATAGGCACAGAAAAATGAGAGGGAATGTGCTGAGGAGGAACAGAGAGAAGACCAGTTTGGCTGCCTATATTATAGCATGTGGGAGGGAGCTGATTAGGGGCAGGTTGTGTAGAACTTTAAAAGCTAAACAAGTATTCATTTTTTATTCTAGAGGCAATAAATAGGAAGGCACTAGATTTGGCAGAATGGGGAAGTCCCATGGTCAGATCTACACTTAAGAAAAATTACTTTGACAACAATAGGACTGATTAATATTAATAGTCCACAGTACAGATATTATTATCCATTTTGCTGATATTTTGCTGATAAGGAAATTAGAACTCAGAGAGTTGAATAATTTGCCTAAGATTTTACATACGTTTTAAGAAATGTCAGAACAAAGCCTTCACCCAGCATCGAATGAGCATTGGACCCTCAGCTTCTGAAATCAGTGCTTTTCCATGATCCATGCATTCCATTGTTCCTCTGTGGGGAATGGGGAGGTTAGGTCAGGGAGAGGGGAATTAAATGAAGATTCAGAAGAAGTAGAGATTATATCCTCTAGTCTAGGAGGAAAGAGGGAGGTGGGAAGGAGGCATCTTTTTTAAGACCTTCATCTATGTTTTAAAAGACAGGCATGATTTTACTTGAGAGGAATTGATGGGGGATCCTGGGGTAGGAGTGGAATTTAAGCAAAGATTGCTTGATGTTCACAGGGGCAAGAGTCATATCCCAAGGCTAACTACTTGGGAAGAAAGTAATTATCCTAAGCAGACTATTTTCTTTTTGTCTGTTTGTTTTGTTTTTTTCTTTCTCATAGTTCCTCTCTTTTGTTCTAATTCTTCTATACAACATGATTAATGTGAAAATACATTTAATAGGAATGTATATGTAGGGGCGGCTAGGTGGCACAGTGAATAGAGCACCAGCCCTGGAGTCAGGAGGACCTGAGTTCAAATTCGGCCTCAGACACTTAACACAAAAACTAGCTGTGTGACCTTGGGCAAGTCACTTAACCCCAGTTGCCCTGACTTCCCCCCTCCAAAAAGCAAGAAAAAAAATACTAGGATCATGCAATCACAGACCACAAGGAATCAGCTTCAGTAAGAGGAGATAAAGGCCTTATTACCCTTTCATTATCTAAGGGCACGTTCAAGCCATGTCGCATGAACACAGTCAGGCAGGGAAAAAAAAAAGAGGCTGTCTTTGGCCAATTAGCCTTGGCCAATTAGCCAATCAGCATTCAATCAACCCTCTCTTCGCTGGTTAGTAGACCGAAGCCAGTTTTATGCAGAATTTGTGCATGCTCCAAACCAGAGATCAGGGCCCTTCTATCACAGCTCATCCTACCTTTCCAGAATCTGGCTCCCCATTTTTTATTCTACCTTTCCTGGGTTCAGGTAAATAATGCTGCATAGTTCTCAGGATGAAACTCCAACTACTCAGGTTCCTGTTCTACACAGTTCATAGATCACCTTCTACAAAAAGTTTTTTTTGATCTCCTCCTCACAAAACCTTCTGCCTTCCTTCTCTATCTAACTTATATTTAACTGCCTCAGCTTGTAAAAATTATTCTGTTTATATTTATTTGCTTATATTTATATTATAAATATGTATTTATCTTTATATGTTTATATTTATTCTACATAATATATTGTATATATTGTCTCCCTTGAGAAAATGTAAGTTTCATGAGCTGTTGTTCAGTCACATTCAACTCATTATGACCCTGTTCAGGTTTTTCCTGACAAAGATACTGCGGTGATTTTCTGTTTCTTTCTCTACCTCATTCTACAGGTGAGGAAACTGAGGCAAACAGGGTCAAGTGACTTGCCTAGGGTCACACAGCTAGTAAATGTCTGTGGCCAGATTTGAACTAAGGAAAATTAATATTACTGACTCCAGGCTCAGCACTCTATATGCAGTGTCACCTAGCTGTTATGGGAATCTGAAGATCTTCCCTGCCCCTAGGCCCTTTGCTTAAGTGGCTTAAGTGGCTCTGAGAACCTTCCCTGATTTGAAAGTATACTCTGCCCCCTAATAGGCTGAATGTGGTCACATGGAGCCCGTGGCGGGAGGCTTGTTTTTCGGGAATGCCCATGCCTTGTTGCTTTGTGATTGGGCAGTGGGTCAAGAGGGCTGTGGCATTCTCTGAGCCAGGAGAAGGCTATATATACACCCTGAGGTGAGGTTTTGCTTTGGGGTTCACTTTGAGAAGAGTTGTGTGATTTGGCCAGACGAGACTCTGGGAAGCTGTTGAGCCCCCCAACTTTGAAAAACCCAGATGTTGATGCTTCCCTCTCTGGTAACTGACTAGATATGGATACAAAATCCTTTTAGTTTGCAGATCCTGTTCGTGACACCACTTTGTATCAGCAAACACCCTAGCATACCCAGGGTGGCTGCTAGCACAGGTTCTTAGATCTGCTTTTCTAAAGGAAAGCAACTCAAAATGGGTTAACAATCTCACTTTAATCAATCAAACATATGTCATTTACCTAGTTCAGGGGGAAAAGTCAGCACCCTGAACTTCAGAGATGCAAACACAAGTTACAAACAGAAAAATGGATCAGCAAATGGGCTTCCAGCGTCTGACCATTACATCCATACCTAGTCAGTTACCAGAGAGGGAAGCACCAACATCTTTACAAAGGGGGCAACAGGGCGCTCAACGGCTTCCCAGAGTCTCATCTGGCCAAATCATACAACTCTTCTCAAAGTGAGCCCCAAAGCAAAACCTCACCTCAGGGTGTATATATAGCCTTCTCCTGGCTCAGAGAATGCCACAGCCCTCTTGACCCACTGCCCAATCACAAAGCAACAAGGCATGGGCATTCCCGAAAAACAAGCCTCCCGCCACAGGCTCCATGTGACCACATTCAGCCTATTAGGGGGCAGAATATACTTTCAAATCAGGGAAGGTTCTCAGAGCCACTTAAGCCACTTAAGCAAAGGGCCTGGGGCAGGGAAGATCTTCAGATTCTCATGACACTAACTGACTCAAGTTCCATGAGAGCAGG
>CM053587.1:129453984-129479973 GCA_028646515.1 Pseudochirops corinnae
AAGCTCTGTCCCAAATCGCTGGAGTCCTCCCGGCTGCCGTAGACTTCCGGCTGACTGGATAATGAAGACTCCAAGACCGAGGCCCAAGATGACGATCCGGATCCAGGCCGCTCAACGCGAGAGCACTGGTCTGAAAACAATCGCTCAGTCCCCCTGCTTTTTGCAGGCCGAGGGTGGGAAGCTACAACGCAGAGGCGGGTGCAAAACCTCTGCCTTTCACTTTTCCGCTCTGGAGACCTTTCGGCCGGAGGCTTATCTCCCTCTTTCACAATCTCCCCTCGTGCAGCTGGTGTTAATCCGCTCACCTGAGAGCTTTCTCTGCACCCCCCGCCCAGCCGCCCCTGGGGCACAGCCACGGCTTCAGGCCAGGCTGGTTTCAGTTCGCAGTGCTGATATGGTTCCTCGTAGCCGAGCTGACTTTAGTGGGAAGTATCTTTGTGTGCTTTTGAAGTTCTAGGATTGGTCCAGAGTCCTATTCCATGGGTATTTTGGGGTGGCTATGTGAGAGCTGCGATATATTGCTGCTGCTACACCGCCATCTTGGCTCCACCCCCTCCTAGCTGCCCTTCTTTGACGGCTTTAATTGAATAAAAGAGAACACAGCTTGAATGGTGACCAATACATTGAAATATAATGGACACAACAACAATAACTCACATTTATATAGTATTTTAGGGTTTGTGCTGCACATTTCAAGTGTCTTATTGATTTCTCATAAGTGCCCTGAGGGTACTGCTATTACTACCCCCTTCTGACGGATAAGGAAATGGAGACACAGCGACATGAAGAGATTTGCCCAGATTTATACAGTGCTACAAGTATTATTTCCATTTTACTAAGCAGGAAAGGGAAGCTCTCAGAGGCTAAGTCACTTGTCCATAGTCACTAAGGATATGAATGCAAATTTGAACTTGGGCTATCAGAGTCCAAGTCCAGGACTCATGACATTCATAGAGACTTGGGAACTTATTTTGACTTGGTATATGTTTTGAACTCTCTCACACATACATATATATGCAAAGTGTAGACATGCATAACTGGTCTATAAGTAATGTTTCCAGGCTCAGTGATAATAGTATTTCCAGTGGATTTAAATATGCAATAATCTTTCTGATGAAGAAAGAATTTTATAAATATTCAGTGATGTCACTGTCATCAACAATTTTCTTATTTGTAAAGACTGTCAGACTTTTTCTTCATCAGTAAAGATTCCACAACTTTGATCTGGGAACAGAGTTGATGTCTTATGCACCTTTGTAATATTTCCTTAAAAAATTTCCCTACCTCCACTCTCTTCCCACCCCAACCCTACCTTTACAACATTGTCTAAATAAGTAATGGTGGGATTTTTTTAGTCATTTCACTCGTGTCTGACTCTGTGACCTAATTTCTATTTTTTTCAGCAAGGATAAAGCAGTAGTTTCCCATTTCCTTCTTCTCATTTTATAGATGAGGAAACTGAGGTAAACAGGGTTAAATGACTTGCCCAGGGTCACACAGCTAGTAAGTGTCTGAGGCCAGATTTGAACTTAGAAAGATGAGGCTTCCTAACTCCAGTGTGGCACCTACCAATATGGTACTCTATCCAGTGTGACACCGAGTTGTCCTAAAATAATAAGTAGGTCTCATCATATCATTCCTGTGCTCAAAAATATTCAACAACTTTCCATTGCCTATGGAATAAAGTTCAAAATTCTCTGACGTTCAAAGCCCTACAAAAAGGGGGCAGAGCCAAGATAACAGAGTAAAAACAGAGACTTGCTTGAAACTTCCTGTTAAAAATGGCTCTAAACAAATTCTAGAGCAGCAGAACCCACAAAATGACAGAGTCAAGTAAATTTCCAGCCCAAGACAACTTAAAAGATTGACAGGAAAGGTCTGTTGTACCAGTCTGAGAGAAGACTGCAGTCCAGCATGGGCCACGCCAGCACAGATGGGGCCAGAGCAGGCCTCAGGGTTCTGAATCACTGGAAGCTGTGGCAGTTTCCAGACTTCTCAACCCACAAATGCCAAAGACAACTTAGAAGGGCAATAGGAAAGGTCTGTCAGACCTGGGTGAGAGAGGAACACGTTCTGGCCTCAGTTTCAGGGCAGAGGTGGCAGAGGCTGCTTTTGGAGTTCTTGGTCCACAGATAGTGGGAGATACCCGAGCTAATCAGAGAGGGATTGCAGGAATTACTTTACTGGTACTGAGGCAGGATTCTCTTGCTTTGCCAGAGCTTCAATCTCGGTTGCATTCCTGGGTGGTGGTCCTAGGGTAAGAAGGAGTGCTGGTGGGGCAGAACTTGTGGTGGTGGTAGAGAGGAAATCTTTCTCACAGTTCCAAGGCAGAAAAGAGTGCTTATGATCACTTACAGAGCAGAGCACAGACCAGGAGAAGAGTAAACACCTCTCCTTTGATCATATAACCTTGGAAGAACTGAAAATTTACAGGTCCCTAGAAATATCTCTGAAGACAGCTGCACAAAACTCCTAAAGCTTGGAATAGTATACCCTCCACACTGGAAGTAGAGACCTACATTACCAAAGAGCTAAAAAGTCAAGTAATAGACTGGGAAATGAGCAAACAGAGGAAAACAATTAGACTATAGAATCCTACTCTGGTGACAAAGAAGATCAAAACATATAACCAGAAGAAGACAACAAAGTCAAAGCTCCTATATCCAAAGCCTCCAAAAAAAAATACAAATTGGTTGTAGGCCATGGAAGAGCTCAAAAAGGATTTTGAAAATCAAGTGAGAGAAGTAGAGGAAAAATTGGGAAAAGAAATGAAAGTGATGCAAGAAAATCATGAAAAACAAGTCTTGGTAAAGAAGGCACCAAAAAAATGCTGAAGAAAATAATACCTTAAAAAATAGACTAACTATAATAGCAAAAGAGATCCAAAAAGCCAATGAGGAGAAGAATGCCTTAAAAAGCAGAACTGGCCAAATGGAAAAGGAGGTCCACAAGCTTATTGAAGAAAATAATTCCTTAAAAATTAGAATGGAGAAAATGAAAGCTAATGACTGTAGGAGAAATCAAGAAATTATAGAATAAAACCAAAAGAATGAAAAATTAGAAGACAATATGAAATATCTCATTGGAAAAACAACTGACCTTAAAAACAGATCCAGGAGAAAAATGTAAAAATTATTGGGCTACCTGAAAGCCATGATAAAAAAAAAAAAAAGAGCCTAGACATCATCTTTCAAGGAATTATCAAGGAAAATTCCCCTGATACTCTAGAACCACAGGGGAAAGTAAATATTGAAAGAATCCACTGATCACCTCCTAAAAGAGATTCCAAAAGGAAAAGTCCTAGGAATATTGTAGCCAAATTCCAGAGCTCCTAGGTCAAGAAAATCTTGCACGCAGCCAGGAAGAAACAACTCAAGTTTTGTGGAAATACAATCAGGATAACACAAGAATTCGCAGCTTATATTTTAAGGGATCAGAGGGCTTGGAATACAATATTCCAGAGGTCAAAGGAGCTAGGATGAAAATCAAGAATCACCTGCCCAGCAAAACTGAGTATAATCCTTCAGGAGAAAAAACGGAAATTCAATGAAACAGAGGACTTTCAAGCATTCTTGATGAAAAGACCAGAGCTGAATAGAAAATGTGACTTTCAAATACAAGAATCAAAGGAAGCATGAAAAGGTAAACAAGAAAATCACAAGCGACTTATTAAAATTGAACTATTTGCATTCCTACATATAAAGATGATAGTTGTAACTCATGAGACTTTTCTCAGTATTAGGGTACTTGGAGGGAATGTATGTATGCATGTATGTGTGTATGTACATGCATGTACATGTGTACATACATACAGAGCACACAGAATAAGTTAAATATGGAGGGATATTATCTAAAAAATGAAATCAAAGGGTGAGAGAGGAATTAATTGGGAGCAAGAGAAAGGGAGAGGTAGAATGGGATAAATTATCTCACATAAAAGAGGCAAGAAAAAGCTTTTACATTGGAAGGGAAGAGGAAGGAGGTAAGAGGGAATGAGTGAACCTTACTCTCATTGAATTTGGTTTAAGGAGGGAAAAACATACACACTCAATTGGGTATGGAAATCTATCTTACCCTACAGCAGCGGTTCTCTACCTGTGCGTTATGTTCAATTTAAATACATCCTGCATATCAGATATTTACGTTGCGATTCATAACAATAGCAAAATTATGGTTATGAAGTAGCAACAAAAATAATTTTATGGTTGGGGGTCACCACAATATGAAGAACTGTATTAAAGGGTCGCAGCATTAGGAAGGTTGAGAACCACTGCCCCACTGGAAAGTAGGGGGGAAGGGAATAAGGTGGCGGTATGATAGAAGGGAGGGCAAATAGGAGGAGGGGCTAATCAAAAGCAAACATTTTTGAGGAGGGACAGGGTCAAAGGAGAGAATAGTATAAATGGGGGGTGGGATAGGGTGGAGGGAAATATAGTTAGCCTTTCACAAAATGATTGTTTATGGAAGTGTTTTGCATGACTACACATGTATAACCTACATCAAATTGTTTGCCTTGTCAATGAGGGTGGGTGGGGAGGAAGGAAGGGAGAGAATGTGGAACTCAAAGTTTTACAAACAAATGTTAAAAATGGTTTTTACATGCAACTGGGAAATAAGATATATAGGCGATGGTGTATAGAAATCTATCTTGCCCTACAGGAAAGTAGAGGGGAGAGGCAGAAAAAAAGGGGGGCATGATAGAGGAGAGGGAAGATTGGGAGAAGGGGTAATCAGAATGCGCAACATCTTGGAGGGGCGTGGAGAGATGAGGAGGAAATTTGGAACTCAAAATCTCGTGGAAGTGAATGTTGAAATCTAAAAATAACTTTATTAATTAATAAAATGTATTGTATATGTATACACATGTGTATATATGCACATGTGTGCATATGTGCATACTTATAGATATGCATATGTGTATATTATCACACACATAGGTACATATATGTATCTATGTACCTTATCTCAATCATTTCGAACAGAGTAAAGAATATTTTCCATTCATCTGTTTAAAAAAATAAAAAAATAATAATAATTTAAAAAAAAAACAAAGCCCTACAAAATTTCCTGCTACTCTACCTTTCCTGACCATTTTTCATAGAATTCTCCTTTATGAACTCTGCATTTTTACCAGAATGCAGCACTTTCATTACCCTGAAAAAAGTAATGTACTCTCTTACCTCCAAGCCTTGCTCACACCATACGCCTATTCTTCCATTTCTTTGCATATTGAATTCCTTTTCATTCTTAGAATTCAGATCAAATGTTACCTCCTCCAGAAAGCTTTCCCTGAGTATACCAGGTCTTTGCCCTCCTCCCTCAAATGTAGCTTTTATCATTTTTAATGGGCTTATCATGTGCAATCTAGCCCCAATTGCTCTTGTAGTCCCACATAACCAGATTTCTGTGGACGATCTGAGCGATCCATCACCTGTCACACTCAACATGGTCAACATGGACTTCATGATCTTCCCCTGCAAACATAACCTACCTACAAATTTCCCCACTTTCATTCATTATCTTCCATTCCCCCAGGTTTATGACCCAAGGTCATTCCTAGCTTTTCCCTCTCCCCATCCCCCACATCCTTTCAGCTACCAAGTCTTATGGAGTCTAACTCCACATATCTCATATTTACTCCCTTCTCTCTACTCACATAGTTGCCCCCCTAATTCAGGCCCTCATTGTGTCTTTACTCAACTATTGCAATAGCTTCCTAATTGATCTTTCTATTTCTCTTCTCTACCCTTTCTAATTCAAAGTAATTCTAGTCAAAGTAATTACCCAAGGCCTCACCAAGTAACTTCCCTGCTCAAAATCTCTTACTGGCAGTCCTCACCTGCTAAGCTTTCATCAAAGCCTCTAGGAAAAATGCAAACTCTTCAGCTTGGCTTTTAAGGTCCTCTGCAATCTGCTTACCATTCCTTTCATGTTATTTTATTCACCTTATCAAATGCTTATGCTTAGGAAAAATGTTTTTAGGGAAAAAAACTACATCTTCTCTGAACTAAATTTTATATTTCTACCCTCTCTCTATTCACATGCTACTCCCCCCCCCCCCCCCACCTGCCTGCCCAGGGCCTAGAGTAAGCTCTTTTAGTCCTAACTCTCCAGAGCATTTGTTTTCCTTCATGATTTAGCCTCCTCCTCTATGAAGCCTCACCTGATCAGCTTCATTGTCAATGCTTTGTTACTTCTCAAATTACCTTGTGTTGTGTTTGTTTAAGTGTGTCATCCACAGAGTCAGGAGGCATGATCATGGGCACCATTAAGTTCCTCTCTGTTCCCATCTTCTTCCTTTGAAAAACCCACCATTCCCCATTCAACATCATTGCCCTCTTTCCCACTTCTTCTGTGAATCTCAGGGAGCCAAACAGGCAGATGAAGTAATCTGAGAACTAAATTTTATTTACAAGGTGACTAGAACGCCTTGCTATATAAGAAGGGAGGATCATCAAAGTCAGTGTCTTTACTTTTATCCATTTCTCATTTTTAAGGTTGAAATATTCTACCGAAGCTGCTGTAGTTGGACATAGTATCTTTCCCTTATAACTAGTTGATGATCTGACTGAAGACATTCCAAGAATTCAGAACTGACTCGCATATTAATAACTAGTTGCTTCCTGCTTTTTTTTTAATGATACAATCAATATTATTTCTTGGTGATGTTGTTGGGGGCCAGTCATGCCTGGCACCCTCAGACTCTGTTGTTAAATTTAAATTTTTATTGATGTGTTTTCTTTTCACATCAACTGCATTTCCAAGTATATCATTTCCCTACTTAACTAGGACAACTAGGTGGAGCAGTGGCAGAGCGCCAGGTCAGGAAGACTTGAATTCAAATCTGACCTCAGATACTTAGCTGTGTGACCCTGGGCAAGTCACTTAACCCTGTTTGCCTCAGTTTCCTCATCTGTAAAATGACCTGGAGAAGGAAATGGCAAACCACTCCAGGATCTTTGCCAAGAAAACCCTAAAAAGGGGTCACAAAGATTGAATGCAACTGAAAATGACTAAACAACAACAAAGACTCAGAGAGCCATCCTCTGCAACAAAAAAGAAAAAAACAGTTCAACAAAACTTGCCAAGGCACCAAACTATTCTGACAAAATATTTAATGTTCGGGCTCTATTGCCCCCCTTCCCCACTTCTGCAAAAAATAAAAGGAGGTCTCTTTTTTCATCCCTTCTTTGGGCCAGGCTTGTTCAATATAATTACACAATGCTAATTTGGGGTTTTTTCTTTCCTTGTTTTTCCGTTTAAAAAATAAACGAAGTATAATATCTCCCTGATTCCACTCACCTCCATTTGTGTGAGTTCAGATAAGTCTTCCCAGGCCTCCCTCTGTTTATCCTATTCATTCTTTCCTATATCACAGTAAAATTCCATTACATTCATGTACCATAATTTCCACACCAACAAAAGTAGTCATGAGGCCCAGGAATTAGATTGAGCATTTAGACTTTCATTTCTCAATCTTGAACTTTTTTTCCAAACATATATGTGTGTATGTATGTATATCTACATACATACATATATGTGTATATATGTATGTATATACATATGTGTATATTATGTATTTATCTCATTTCTTGCATTTATACAGTACTTTAAGGATTACAAAGGGTTTTCCTCACAGCAGCCTTGTGAGATTAGCAACATAAGCATTATTATTCCCAATTTCCAGAAAAGGAAGTTGAGATTTAGAGAGGGTGATTGATTTGCATGAGGTCATACAGCTAGTAAGCACTCTATCCTCTGTGCCAGATAGCTGCCCTTTGCTTATACACAGTGGTGACATAGTAAATATTTGCTGAAAAAATGAACAAATGTATGAACGCAACAGTAAACGGGTTCATTATATAAACAAATACTTACTGACCGATTGTCTGCTAAAAAGCAAACTAGGGAAATAGCCAGACTCAAAAATATTTTTTAACTTGCCAGTGTGTTCCAAGACATTACCTACTGCTATTCCAATCACTAATCAGCCATTTCGTTCTTCACAATAAATGAACTAAAACTCTTGGGTTGGTTTACATTTCCTTTAAAGTCTGTTCATTACCAAGAAGTACCAGTCCTTGAACTTATTAAAATCAGAATGTAGACTGCTTATAACCTAGGGCAAAGTTAATACATGGCAAAAGAACTTAATTTGCATCTTCTCAGATCCTACTGGGATTTTCCCATCCCTTAACCAGAAGCCTGCTGATGGGAGTCACTCTGCAGATATCTATGCATGGGTAGAACAGGAAGGATTTTGAATTCTTGTACCTCTGAATCATCAGCACCTGCATGTAACAGAGCGGAGAAGACTTGAAATTAGGAGTCTTTTTAAGGGGAAAAAAGCTTTTGGCATTTATTTGCAAGTATAAAAGCATTTCTGCAAAATCTATGCCCCACTGAGACTCATTTCATTTCTTCTCCCTCACTGTAGTGAGGAATTTCCATCTAATCTCCTCTTTCTGACCTGCAGCATATGTCTTGGCCAAATGTTCATTAAAATACTATTTTCTGACCTTTGGGGTTTTGATTTGTTAAAAAATACTATCATTTTCACAAGTGAGGTGTGGCTAAATCGATTTGAAAAAATATTAAAACAGACAAGAAGTTGTGCAAGATTAGATCCCTAAGGTGTCCCAATTTCTCTTGCTCTTGAATCACAGATAACTCATTCATGGAACCACCAGTTATTCACAGAAGTTTGGGGTGTCATTCCATTGCAAGCCAAGGAGATATAACCTATTTTCATCCTTTTCCAGAGAACTAATCTAGGATGTTTAATTGGCTAGTCAAAAATGTATTTGTTCATGGGATCACAGAACTGGAACAGAACTGGAAGGGAGTTTAGCAGACATCTGGTCTAATCCCCTCATTTTACAGAAGAGAGAATTGAGGCCCAGGAGGATTAGATGATTCACCCAGAGTCACACAGGGTTAGACTCATTCATACTTTATTTAGTGTGACATAGTTTAACCATATTGTTTGAAGCTGAGATCAGATAGACAATGGCAGAGTTGAGACTTGAACACACATCCTGTCACTCCAAAATTCCCCAGGTGCTATTTTGGGCATTATGAGAAAAGGAAAAGAATTATTAGATATGATTTCTTCCCTCAGAAAGTTTAGAAGTTAGCTGGGAAGACAGAAGTAACATATAAAGTTATGTCAATTATTAAATCCCTTGGGAACATAGCTTTTTTAATACATATGAAGTAAGGCCAGGTGGTACCATGGATAAAGCACTGGGCCTAGTTAAAAAGACCTGAATTCAAATCCTGCCTCAGACATTTACTAGCTGTGTGACCCTGGGCAAGTCACTTAATCATGTTTGCCTCAGTTTCCTCATCTATAAAACGAGCTGGAGAAGGAAATGACAAACCACTCCGATGTCTTTGCTAAGAAAACCCCAGATGGGGTCATGGAGATTCAGATGTTACTGAAATGACTGGGCAACAAAAGCTTTTTATGATAAGTGGGCCTCCAAGGGGTCACAGAGTCAAACATGACTGAAAATGATTAAATAACACCAAAAAGGCTAAAAAACAAAATAAAAATTTTATGCATCATGCAACTTCTGAAAAGATAAATAAATATATGCATCCTAAGGCTGCCTCACTTCAGATCTTCTTCCATAGAATTCTTCCCTCAAGCACACATCAGACCACCACTCTTCCTGCCTTCTCTAGTTATATGCCCAAACACCTTTTCTTTCTCCCCCAAGATGTCCAGGTATGGGATTCATATTTTCCAGGGCATTTGACATAATTTTCATTAATATCTAATGATTTCTAAATAACCAACATTTTCTAATGTCCTAAAATACATCCTTTTCTCTCCTATATTATTATAATCTCTGATTATAAACTATCTGAAAAAGGTATATATTTGGAATGTATCCCATCTTTTAATAGAATGAATGAATTTAAAAAGCATTTATTAAGCACCATGTGCTAAACACTAAGGATACAGATGGAAAAAATGACAGTCCCTGATCTCGAGGAGCTCATACCTTAATTGGGGTGGGGGGCAGATGACACACATAAGAGAGGACAGGGATAGAAAGGCCTGGAAGTTTAAAGAGTACAGTGGGGAGCAAGAGGAATAACAAGGCCCAGGGATCCTTAAGTTGCCACAAATAGTTCAAATGGAGTCCTTGGGATGTGTAAGGTTTTGTAGCAGGACAGATGGAAGGCCTTGAGGGTATGTTCCTCCATATCACTGTAAGGTTATTATAACTGGTTACTTCCAGTTCATCTAAGGTAGTGAGTACATATTACTCTTCCCACCCAGCAGAAACTGGAGGTCTTTGGGTTGGGTAAAGGGTCAAAGAAAGGAAAAAGAAAAAGACTTTCCCGTTAGTGTTTTTTATTTTTAAATCCCAACAGCCCCAGATGGAGTCAATGAATAACTGGTCCAACAGTTTCATTGGTCTACAATTCTCATAGCAGAATGATTATCTTATATGATACCACCATTTCCCCAGTGATCTAACCTCAAAGCTTTGCTGCCTCCCTTTTCCTCACACCCTCTCCTCACCCTCACCCCCTTATTCCATTTAATCATTATGAGGTCAGATCTTCTCTAGAAGTGTCTCTCAGATCTATTCTCTTGTTTTCTCCATATTGGAGCTACTACAGTAGCCTCCAAACTGGTAGGTAGGTGATATAAGAATTTATTAATCTTATAATTACAGAGGAAGAAATAGGGGATCAGAGGGCCCAAATGATTTACATTTAATAAGTGAGGAAATCTGGGCTTGAATCTTGGTGTTTGTCCGTTGCTTCTATTGGGAAAAAAAAAAAACCAGCTTGGAATTTTTAGAGAATTTGTGGGTTATGATGTGGAAGAATCTGTGAAAAGTGGGAATAATTAGGCTAGCTGATGTAAGGGACTCCCAAATTGAATTTACCTACCTACAGTGTTAGTTGTCACACTTTCCCCCCAAAAATCTTCTCCTACAATCAGAAAAATTTTACCTCATTTTATGTTGCCTGAAATACTACCACATTGAATATTTATTTGAATGAACAGCTTTTCTTCTCTTAAAATTAATAAGATCTTTAGAAGGGTTGGAACCATTCATACTTTATTTAGTGTGACTTAGTTTAGCCATATAGTTTTTTTGTTTGTTTGTTGATTTGGGGTTTTTTTTTTTTTGCTTTTTGGAGTGGGGAGGGCAGGGTAATTGGGGTTAAGTGACTTGCCCAAGGTCACATGGCTAGTAAGCGTTAAGTGTCTGAGGCCAGATTTGAACTCAGATACTCCTGACAACAGAGCCATGCTCTATTCACTTGCCACTTAGCCACCCCAGCCATATTGTTTGAAGCTGAGATCAGCTAGACAAAGGAGTAGAAGTTTTTAATGGGTGGCAAAGTTTGGTGCCAAGAGTGTTTTCAGACTAGGGCACACCTTTTCTGATCTAGTCCTTCCCGCACCCCCAGCTTCAGAACTAGGAAAATTTCTACTGGAGTCCAGCCTCTGACACATACTTGCTAAGAAATTCTGGACAAGTCACAACCTCTCAGCACCCCAAAGCAAATTTCTAAACTCATCAACTGCAGAACAGTTGTTGATCTGCCTTGGCAGAGGGAGTTTCCTTACTAGGAGATTCCCAAAGGGATTAAAACACAGGCTAGATAGCAGTCTATTGGAACTAAATTCAACTACATTTTGAGTTCAATTGGCTTTTGTGGGTTGACCTGATTTGTAATGGTTCAAACAACCAACCTGTTAGGTTTATCTAAAGTCAGTTAACTTTTGGAAAATAAACCATTTACAAACTGGAGACTGACCTCTACCTTCCTTTCTGAGCTTTTTTGATGTTCTTCTTCCCTAGTTGTCGGGTGCCCAGTGTCCCTAGGCTTCCTTAAGTTCTCCTCTCCATTTCAATAACTTACC
Source organism: Pseudochirops corinnae (assembly GCA_028646515.1). Taxonomy (NCBI): domain Eukaryota; kingdom Metazoa; phylum Chordata; class Mammalia; order Diprotodontia; family Pseudocheiridae; genus Pseudochirops; species Pseudochirops corinnae. Next base: position 129,465,887 of record CM053587.1, read on the forward strand.
TAGGTTTGCTATCCCTGGGAAAATGTTCCACGTTCCCAACTTTCTTCCCATCTCTTTCTTCCTCCTTGCTTCCAACAAAACATCTATTCTCTTAATAGAATGGATCTCTACTAGGTGTTAAAAGAAAAGCAGTCCTGTTAAAATTAATTCACCATAATGTGTGAAACATTGATCATAGGAACATAGACTTAATTAGACTTGGAAGTTCTTTTAGAGATCTTCTCAGGACCCCTTTACACTCTTAAAAATTATTGAGGACTCCCCAAAGCACTTGCATTTATGTGGGTTATAGCTATCTATATTTATTGTAGTATAACAGGAACAATAACGAGTGTCTATATAGTGCTTTAAGGTTTGCTAAATGCTTTAAAAATATTATCTCATTTTGTCCTCACAAAAAAAACCTACAGGTTCTATTGTTATCTCCATTTTAAAGATGAGCAAACAGACAGATAGAAATGAAGTGACTAGGGGCAGCTAGGTGGCACAGTGAATAGAGCATGGGCTGTGGAGTCAGGAGGACCTGAGTTCAAATGTGACCTCAGACACTTAACACACACACAAAAAAAACCAGCCATGTGACCTTGGGCAAGTCACTTAACCCCAATTGACCTCCAAAAAGAAAAAAAAATGAAGTGACTTGCCTACCCACTATCATACAGCTTATAAGTGTCTGAGGCCAGATTTGAGTTCAAGTTTCTCTGTCCTCAGGTCTAGAACTCCATCTACTATGCCAACGATATTAAAATTTCTTAGTATTATTATGAAAATAGTTTTGACCTCATGGACCACCTGAAAGTGTCTCAGGTTTGAGAACTAATATTCTAACGCAACCTCTTCCTTTTCACTAGGGAAAATGATACACAGAGAAAGAACATGACATAAATAAAATAGCAGTCCAGCATTTATATCAACATTCTTGGATTCCAAATTCATTTTATAATCAACTGATCAGTAAGCATTCATTGCATTCAGTTGTGACTGACTCTTCATTACTCCATTTGGCCTTTTCTTGGCAAAGATACTAGAGTGGTTTGCCATTTCCTTCTCTAAGCCATTTTATAGGTGAAGAAACTGAGGCAAATAAAGTTAAGTGACTTGGCCAGGATCACACAGCTAGTAAATGTCTGAGGTCAGATTTGAACTCAGGAAGATGAGTCTTCTGGATTCCAAGCCCAGTGGTCAATCCACGACAATACCTAGCTACCCTGAGCATTTATTAAGCATCTACTAAGTACTAGGCACTGTGCTAGGCACCAGGAGCATGAGACTGAAACAATCCCTATGAGCTTACATTCTAATGAAGGAGACCACAAAGTCATATGATATACATAAAAATATATATACACATATGTACACACACACACACACACACACACAGAAACATAAACTTACAAACATAAACTTACAAACAAGGAGGCCACTAAGAGTGGGAACACCAGGAAGGGCTTCAAGCAGATGATGGTACCTGGGAAGCCTCTTAAAGGAAGAGAGAGACTTCAGGAGCCAAAGGTAAGGGAAGAGTCTGTTCCAGTTACAAAAGGCCAGTGCAAAGTCACAGAAATAGGAATGTTGTGTCGTGTCTAAGGAAAAGAGAAAAGACCAGCTTGGTTGGATTGAAGAATACAGAGGATGGAGTATTTATTATCCAGGCCAGGTTGCATAGGGTTTTAAAAGTTAAACAGGGAATTGGTATTTTATTGGAGCAAAGAGGTGGCACAGTGGACAGAACCCTGGACCTGGATTCAGGAAGACCTGAGTTTGAATAAGACCCTCCCATCCTCACTAACTGTGTGATGCTGAACAAGTCCTGTAACCCCAGTCTCAGTTTCTTCATCTATAAATAGTACCTCCCTAATCTCATTTCTGAAGGTCAAATGAGATCACAAATGTAAAATTGCTTTGCAAACTTTAAAATGCTTTATAAATGGTGATGATAATGATGATAATTGTCCTAGAGACAATAGGAAGCCACTGAAAGCTGGTTGAGTAGAGGAGCCACATGCTCTATAGTTAGATCACATCTCTTTAATTCACCCAAAAGTATTTTCATTTTTAAGAGAAGGTGTGGTTTAATGAAGAGTTCCTCCAATGACTCATCTTGATCTAGAGGTGAACCTGTATTCTCACATGGAATGTAACATTTAGCAGTTCCTACCAGACTAGAGAGACTTTAAGCACAAGCCATCAAAGGATTGTACCGTGGTTATTGGAAGGCCAAACTGGTTGCTGATTACCAGGAAGTTTTATTTTTTTTAAATTTTTTAATTTTGCTTTTTATAGGGGCAATTAGGGTTAAATGAATTGCCCAAGATCACATGGCTAGTACGTGTTAAGTGTCTGAGGCCAGATTTGAACTCAGGTCCTCCTGACTCTAAGGCTGGTGCTCTATTCACTGAGCCACCTAGCCATCCCACTGGGAAGTTTTATTAACAGATGGTTTTATTTTGGTCACAGTATTCCTTGAAGACCACCTCAATCCCACCTCTCAATTGACAATAATGCAAAGAGTTATGTGATAGGAACATCATCCCATTCAACCACCCATTCTCCACAGAAGTTAGTCTATGTCTTCCTTAAAAGGTATAGAACTGTCCTTGAGATTTGGCTGGTTCAGAGGACTAAGGCTTGGACCATTCCCATAACTTCCTGGTCACCCAGTTCCAAAAGAGCTAGGACACTTTGAGGCTTCAGATCATTGACCATCAATAAGAATAGCATAATAAGAATAATACTTTGCTCAACTGAATTAATACTTCTTGATCCTAGATAAACAGCCTTTCTTTGCTCTGAATAGTCTTTCCCCGCCATTGCTAAGTAAACCTCATTTTGCTAAATGTTAGGTGAATTGCTAGTATCTCATTTCATTCGAATTTCAGACCTAAACTTAAACCAGGAGACCAGCCTGAGATAAGCCTAGCCCATTCCAGACTGCCTACCTTGGTGTACAAAGGAGGATGTAATCACAGATTCTTGAAAAAGTTAACATGGATATATTTCTAGTTAGCATAATTTGAGATGTTGCAATAAAGTTAAGTGAACAAAATTCAGACAGTATCTGAGAAGATATTCGGGGGGGTGAGAGAGGGGCAAGAGAACCAATCATTTAACAAGCATTTATTAAGTGTTTACTATGTACCAGGTAACAATACTTTAGGAGAGACATCTGTACTGTGTGAGCCAAATGTACCTGAAGTCAGACCCTCACAGGCCGGGAGTTATTAGCATGTTTTTCAATTTCTTTCTCAAGGACCAGACAACTAATTACATTTTCTGGAGCCTCTTTCACTTTAAATATATGAAGTTTCCTCTTTTTTTGGCCCCTGTCAACATTCATTACTCTTTTAATATTCTGGGCCTATTCTCTTTCCTCCCAGCCCCCTCAATAGCCCAGAGCCTTGGCAATTCTTTCTCTGGTATATAATCCAACTGCTAGTCCCAAATAGTCCCGGATTCCTCTGCTTGTAGTAAGTATCTTCTGCCCCCAAGAATACCTTCATATGCTATGGCTGACTACACCCTTCTGCTCAGCAGTACTAGGGATTCCCAACCACTCCTTTAGGGAATCCAGTCTTGGAAATATTGCTGGTAGCTAGTATATATAATCTGAGCAGAAGAGCAAGACTGAATGCCTGACAGTGTTCCTGGAAACAGAAGATTCTGTTACTGCCAATAGTCTGAAATCTTCAAGTACTTACATTTTTCAAGTGGCTTTGCCAAAAGAGCCCAAAGTGATGCAATTGCACTATTTCAAATCAGCTTTCTGAACTTTGTGGGAGGGGATGCCCCTGGCTTGCTTCCAAAGTTATGGAAAAACTCCAGCAAAATGACATTTTGAAAATCTGTTACGGGCTTAGGTATTGCTAGGGTAATGAGTTCAATGAATTTCTGGTAAAAATCACCCAGTCTTACACGGTTCTTGCCTGCAACTGTACTTTCCTAACTCTTATGCTTTAGTCCAAATGTGAAATGCAAAGAGGCAATGACAGAAAGTCCTAATAATAAGTGAGGTTATGCTCAAGATAGTTAATTTCAGTACTTTGTGCTAGGCTAACAATTACAGATATAAATATAGATTGTAAGGGAAGAAATAGCCTAAAAATTAACTCTATATCCTTCAAGTAGAGAAAGGGACTCACGAAGTGCTATTCCTAACTTTGCTAAAAAGTGAAAGCTCAATTCATGACAAATAAAAAGATTGTTTGACTTTGAAATTTCACTCATCCTGGGTTGAAACCCGAAGTGTTGACAGGTCATTTTATGCTTCTAATTAGATCCTTTTTCTGGTTCTTATCCATGCAGAAATAACTGTGGTACAGGGAGGCCAATGATCCAGGTCAAAACCAAGGGGACAGTGGGGTCAGGAAGGCGAGGACTGCATCTCTTCTACCTCCATCCCTAAAGAGTGACCTGAGAGGCCCACATCCTTAGTAAAGGAGGAAGCTGGGCCTGCCTTAGAAAGAATTATGAAGTAGAGAATGTTTTTTGGTTCTTTACTCTGCCCCGTTCCCTACCCAAGGAGCCCCAGGTTTCCATTCTCTCCCTTCCCTTTATCCAAACCAAGGGCACAGTGTCTGGCATGGGGCAAGAGTTTAATAAATATTTTTGATTAGTTGCTTGAGTAATAGCTAGGTTCAAATAGTACTTTAAGGTTTATAAAGTATTTGACAAATATTACCTTATGATTAAAGATGAAGAAAGAGAAACTTTCTCAGGGTGAGCTCCACAATGAACTCAAAGGTATAAGCTTCCCTACCACTGACTGGCAATGTGTTTGGGGAATGTGTGTGAAGGGGGAAGTATCAGGGCAAGAGGTAACATCAGTCATCCCATCCTACAGGTTGAGTAAGAGAAGCAAGCAAAAATGATTATAAATCACCTACCATACATATATAGACTTAGTTATGCCAGAGAATAAAGGCTCCTGGAGTCAATCTTCCCTACTATGAGCAGCAGCACCATCTATTAAGACTTTTATTTTCTTCCACCTTCACAAAATAGAATCTAGGGAACCTAGAAGAGTCCCTTGCAACAGAGTGGGTAACTTCTCAAATTTTCCTCTAAAAACATTTTATGAGACTTAAACTGATCACTTGTGTTTTCATTTTCTTTAGCTAGTCTGAAAACTGGGACTTAATTTTGAAATGTATGTGTACTAGAATAATTAAATTCATGGTCACTTCATTTTAGGCAATGTCATAGGGTACATTCATTATGATCAAATTCCAAATAATTCCTCAACTTGCCTGGGGGCTCTGGAATGCACCAACAATTAGGAACAAGTGTTATGATGCTTGAGATTGGTCTAGTTCTAACTTGACTACAAAGTCATGCACGGTTTTGGCACCAGCCCCAAAAGTGATTTTCCCAAACAGATAGGTCCTGTACTCTAAATTGAGATCTGTTAATTGACAAGGGCAAAATGGTTTTTTTGTTTGTTTTCAAAATAAGGAAAAAATGTTGAGGGTTTTTTTTTTTTTAATGTGAATCCAAAAAATCAAGGACAACTCGTCAAGGTGAAACGTCAAGGAAAGTGGAGAAAAATTTTGACAAGGAAATGTTAGGAGGGTTCCCCACGTTTGACTAGCTACCTAACAAGATCTTTGGCAATAAGCAGTTGCAGGTAATGGGCAGCTGGGTTGCCCAGTGGATAGAGAACTGGACCTGGAGTCAGGAAGACTCATCCTCCTGAGTTTCAATCTGTCCTCAGACACTTAGTAGCTATGTGACCCTTAGGTCACATAGGTCACTTAACCCTATTTGCCTCAGTTTCTTCATCTGTAAATGAGCTGGAGAAGGAAATGTCAAACCTCTCCAGAATCTTTGCCAAGAAAACCTCACTAGGGGTTGTGAAGAGTTAGATGTGAGTGAGAAATGACTCAATAACATTTGCCTGTGAGAAAGCCAGCAAAGAACTTACGTACTTTTTCTTCCTTGTAAGGCCTAGAATGTCTTTTCTTCCTTGCTTGGAGAACTGAGATCTTCAAGCCAAAGGCTCATTCCCTTTATTCGCTTGAAGTTACATCCTGGCAAATAGGTACAAGGGATAATTGAGTTTACAAGCTCTGCAGATTAGGGCAGCCCAGATGAAGCCTTCTGCAGAATGGGACTGGAAGGAACATTCAGAGGAGTCTGCTCTGGCCAGCAGTTCACAACTACAAACAGACCCAGGATCAACTGACAACAATAACACAGTGTGTTACTGAAGAATTCATGACCACCCCAGGCATGCAGTGGGGATAAACATACTGGGAAATGGCATCTATTCTGACTTGGATTTGGAACATTTGTTAGCACTTGGAAGGCTGTAGAAGCTGCAGATAACAACAGGGCTGGAGCCCTCCTCGGTCCTGCAGAGTTGAACAGGCTCACAAAATGAAGGCTTGGGGAAATCAAGCCAGTCTTGTAGGCAATGGTCAATCACAAGATCTAACTCAATTCCTGGCCCCCTGCATCTTCAACTTTTTCTCCCCACTATGAAAGGCCTTATCTTTGCAGCCTCCTCCTAAGTAAAGAAAAAGAAAGGGACTTTTCATTGGCAGAAGGCAATTTAGTTAATTAGCTTCCAGGCTCAGTAGAATACAAGAAAAAAGGCCAAAATACAAATTTCCTGCCCTCAAGTACATTATAAGGGGAGAGACATGTTTTTATAAGTACAAAATATATTCAAATAAGGTACTTTCTGGAAAGAGTGAGGGGGAAGAAGCAGCAGCAATGGCCAGGATTAGGGGGTTGTTTCCTGTGGGGGTGGTGCTTGAGCTGAGTTTTGAAGGAAGAGAGGAATTCTGAGGCAGATGTGAGGGGAGAGTGAATTCCAGGCTTGAGGGAATTCAGCCTGTACAAAGGAACAGAGAGAAGTTGGAGGGTTGTATGTGAGGAACAGACAGAAGGACAGATTGACTTCTTCATAGAATATGTGGAGGGAAGTAATACATGATCATTCTGGAAAAGTGGGCTTGATCCAGGTTGTTAAGTGCTTTAAATGTGAAATGGAAGAGTTTGATTTGATCCTGGAGGCAATAGGGAGACTGGAAGTATTTGAGCAGGAGAGTGACATACATAGATTTGTGTTTTAGGAATATCGAAGCTAGAGGGAAGAGGGTTGGATTAGCGAGGGGAGAGATTTAAGGCAGCAAGACCACTTGGAAGACATTTGTCTTAGTCCATACAAGAGGTGATAAGGGCCTGGATGAGGGTGGTGGGCAGGTGAAGTAGAGAAAAGGAGAAAGAGGTCAGAGATGTTATGGAGTAAGAAGGCGATATGTCCCTTCGGTGAGTGATCTAAGCTGGATGCTGCGTAAGTTGAAAACCTGTAGATGAGCTTACAGAGTGATACCTTTATCATGGACGATAGTATTGAACATGGTATTGAACAAGGCCCCTCCACTATCTAGAATAGTTTCTTTAGTTCCAAATGAGGGAGTTACAACTCGGTCCTTTTCAGATCTGACAGTCTATGTGATTTTAAGTAGCACAGCACCTGGCCAAAGCAAATGCTAGAACTTAATCTTTCCAGTCCCTTTTGTGTATCTTCTCTATCTTGTATATATTTTGTGTATCTACTATATCTTGTGTATATACCATCTACTATAGCTTTAACTTCTATGCCCACCATCCTCACCTCAGTCTACTAATACTGCCAGATGCCGTGACAATTTATTCCAGTTTCATTGGATTTGTTAACCTCCCAAGGACATGTATTTCTATTTCATTTTTCCATAGTTCTAAGTCTCCCTACTTCCTCCTTGTAACCAAAACATAAACTTGAAAATGATCTCAACAGAATATTCACTCTGGAAGTCATTTCTCTGGCTCGCCCCCTTCCTAAAGAGGAAGGTCATACATAGCTATCAAGTTAGTCTTCACCCAGCAGCTCCCTACTTGTACTGGTGTATAGATTTCAGTTTTCTAGACACACACAAAAGTGGAAAAATACTAGCCGATGACATTTATGTAATACGCTTACAGAATCATATATTGTTAGAGCTGGAAGGAACCTCAGAGACCATATTACTACAACCTCCTCATGAGACGACTGTGGACCCGAGGTGAAAATATGCACCTCAGGTCATACGGGGAGGAGGTAAAGATAGACTTCAAACTCTAGCCCTATGTGAATTCACTTTAAGTTATAATTGGCTGATTTTGAATCTTTAGGAGAGACGAGAAGAGAGAAGAGGAAAGGAACAGAGGAGGAAGCAGAAAGGGGGAGGGACAGAAAGTGGAGTAGAGAGGATGAAAAGAGAAAGGACAGGGAGAGGTAAAGAGAAGGGGAGAGGAAGGGAGGATGAGAGGATGGGAGAGAAGAGGAGAAGGAAAAGTAGTAAAAGGAAAGGGAGGGGAGAAAAAAAGAAAGGAAAAGACAAGGCAAGAAAAAGGACAGAAAGAGAAAAGGGGAAAGGAAGGAAGGGGAGGAAAGGGAAGTATAGAGATTGAGAAGGGAGGGGAATAAAGATCATGGAAAGGGAATGCAAATTTTCTTTTTTAAAAAGTTTTTTAAATATGTATTTTGGCTTTTTTTACATCACCAAAATTTTCTCCAGTATCTCATCCAAAAAGCTATCCTATATAACAAACAATATTTTTTAAAGAGAAAAAAATGAGAAAAACTAATCAATACATCAGAGGAAGTCAGAAAATGTGTGCAATGAAATACACTCATAGACCATCCACCTCGGCAAAGGGAAGGAGTGTGTCAGGAAGACAAACCATCACAGTTTTCCATCCAGGACTAGCTGGCCCATTATGCTACAGAACCTCAAAGACATCAAGATCTGTGACCTATGTTCAAGGCTCTGGTGTACATTTCTTCCTACAGAGATGATGACATCACCCAGATTCAGATTCATCTTCAATTTTGTCGGGAGTTTCAGGGACATGGAAAGATATCAACAGAATTTAGAAGAGCCCGAGAGGTAATGCTCCTTGGGATCTATTCCCAGATCTATCCCTGACTCACAAGGTGACTTTACCCATGTCACTTGGTAATTCCTATTGTTATTAGCATTATTTATTGAATTCTAATAGTGCATTCGACAAGACTTAGAGGTCAGTTCCTTGGGGATCTGGCTAGCGAGTGAAATGTAAAATTGAAGAGGAAAGTACCAGCGATCAGATGTGAAGGTGACAAGGTCTAAGAGCAGGATTAGAGAGGGTGGCTGGAGGTTGCTTCCTTTTTCCCCTTCCCCTCCTCTCTCCCTTAGATGATTCCCCTTGTTTTTCCTCCAAAAATAGATGCTGTTCATTTTTGTAAGCCTGCTTCTGAGAGGCTTCTGAAAGACTGTGAAAGAAGTGGGTCGTGAATCAGAAGATAAGACCAGGGGCACTGGCTCTTCCAGGAAAGACAAAGGCAGGAAGGAGAATATAAGAGAACAAGTAGCAGGAAACCTCTGTGTGTAGCAGATGTAACAAGATGACCAGTAACCAAATGGAGAAGACTTGTTTTGCACGCAGTCAATGCTCTGTCCAGCAGACCCCTGGGCAACTTCTCTCTGAGACATTTAGATGGCTAATTAATAGCTATCTTGCACTTTGGTTCCTGCTTCCCTTAGGAGAAGTACAGGATCTAAAAAAAATGTCTGATGGTTTAAACAGACACTGGGAGATGAGTTCTTCAGGTTACACTGAGTATTATTAGGCTAGACATTTTCATAAAAGAATATCAGTTTAGACCCATTTGAATCCTAAGATAGTCTTTCAGAGGGAGCACTGGATATAAAAAAGAGGATTCCAAGAATATGTAAGCAAAGAAATAATCTAGTTACCTGTGTTCTCTATTCTTTGGGGGTTTTTATTTTCCCTTTGAAGAAATTTTTCAGGGATATTAATGACCACCTGTTCCCAAGACTGGGAGGATCACTTTAACTTGTCTTCTATTAAAAAAAAACACCTAAAGAAGAGCAAACCAGTTTTCTCAGGAGGAAAGGAGACATCTGGAAATATAACTTGTGTGGTTTGTTCTTTAATTATCAGTGCAGAGAAGATAAATAGAAAAAAAAAATGTCCAGACCAGTTACCTGTAGGCCTATCACCTGGCAGAGCACCAGATATCTAGAATAATCAATCCACTGAAAAGCACACCCTTTGTGGCATAAGGATGGTGAGACAGTACTGACACACAGACCTTTTTATGAAACAGGAAAGTCTGTAAGATCAAGACAAATTCTACAACTTTTAAAAAAAGGTTTTATTGTTGCCTTTTGTTTTTTAACTCAATCATTTTCCAATATATCCCCCACTCCTATCGAATCCCTTGTGACAAGGAAAAACAGTTTAAAAAACCCAATAAAACTACTGTATCTGATAGTATATACAATATGCTACAGCCAGAGAACCCAACCTCTCAGAGCAATGAGGTGACAGCAATAGTTTTTTGACACATCTTTCAAGGTGAGTTTAACCCAGTCTTCCAAGGGCATATAAGTGGGCTGCATGAAAGGTCACTGGCATTTGAGAGTGTCACCAATACCTTTTATTAATGATTGCTAGCATGATTTAAAAAATGATTAATTATCCAGAAAAAAGGTGAGTTTAAGTACTCTTCTGCTTAAAGTCTGTTTTTCTCTTTTGCAGTTTACTCCTCTACTTTGCTGTAAGACCAAAGAGTGAGACAGCTCCAATGCCAAGGAGATTGGGACATTCAATATGGCTACATTTAAATGGGAGTCCTGGTCTGATTTAGCATCATCTGAGATCTGAGTCACCAGTGAAATCACATCAGAGTAATCAGTGATTAAATCAGACGCAATGCCTGCAACCTCATTCCAGCACTGTGAAATGTTTTTCTTGCCCAATAATCAGAGTAATTATGTTTTTAAAAAATATGTTGGGTGCTTCTTGTATAACCTAAAAATAATTACTTCTGACATATCTCTAAATCAGAGACCTTTTAAGGCCTCCAAACCCAGGAGAAAAAATGGACTCAAAGGAAAAAGTTAAAGGTTGTACTGTTTGTAAGAAGGCTGTATCTTGTTACCAAGGATACGTGATGCTGGAGAAGTGGCATAAAGGACATCATGGAGGACATATGTGGCCAGAGCAGGAGATGGGTCACTCATGGAGTAGAAGTGCAGAAAACTGCCCTGACTGATGTCTGTGAACTATATAGAGCTAGCTGAAGGCTTTCTGTGCAAAGAGTCTTCTATGAAGGATTTACTGAAGAATGAGGACAAGAATCCTATAACCCCAGAGGGGTTTTCCCATAGATGGGGCCCAGAATTTTCTTTTCTTTTTTTTTTTTTTGGAGGGAGGAAGGCAAGGCAATTGGAGTTAAGTGACCCACCCAAGGTCACACAGTAAGTATATCAAGTGTCTGAGGCCAGATTTGAACTCAGGTCCTCCTGACTCCAGGGTTGTTTTTTAAAAAATAGTACTTAATTTATTCTAATTACATATAAAGACAACTTTAAACATTATTTTTAAAAAATTGAATTCCAAAGTTTTTCCCTCCCTAAAATGGTAAGCAATTTGATATGTTATATATGTGCAATCATGTAAAACATTTCCACATTAGTTATGCTGTGAGAGAAGAAACAAACCCAAAGGGAAAAAAACACACACACAAAAATAGAGAAAGTGAAAATATTGTGCTTTGATCTGCATTCAGACTCCATCAGTTCTTTCTCTGGATGTAGAGAGCATTTTCCATCACGAGGGACTCAGCATTTTCATGGCTGTTCTCCCGCCTAGAAGACTCTCCCTCTTCACCTCCACCTCCTAGGTCCTTGGTTTCCTTCAGGTCTGAACTAAAGATCTCCCTCTGCAAGAAGTCTTTGCCTGTCCTCCTTGATATCGGGGCCTTCCATCTATTAATTAGCTCCAATTTATTCTGTATGTGTCTTGTTTCTCCATAGTTGTTTGCATGTTGTCATGTTTTCTCTCTCATGAGCTCCTGGAGAGCAGGGACTTTACTGTGCCTGGCACAGAATGGGCATATAATACATGCTAGCTGACTGATTGGTGTGGTACTGTGGGAGAACCACTGTCTTTGGACTCCAAGGACCCCATTCAAATACTGTTTCCAATGCTTACTACCTCTGTACCTTCAGGCTAGTCATTTAAACTCCGTGGGGCTCCTTCCATTTTCTCAGCTAGTAAATGAGGAGGTAGGATTAGATGACCAATGAGTTCTACATCTCTGTGGTAGCTAGAGGACATAGAGGTTAGAACACTGAACTCAGTTCAAATCTAGCCTCATACACTTATTTTTTTCCCCATCAACATATGCAATTTATTCTGTGAATTTCAAAATCTATCCATCTGCTATTCTTTACATTTATAAGACTGAGATCCTGGCCAAGTCATTTCATTTCTGCTTGCCTCAGTTTCCCCATTTGTAAAATGGAGATAATAATAGCAACTATCTCCCAGAGGTGTGGAAAGGATAAAATGAGAGAATATCTGTAAAGTGCTTTGCAAATCTTAAAGCACTGTGTAAATGCTAGTTATTATTTATTTTAATATGGATGCAATTGTGTATCTGGTGAAGCATTGAATACAAACAGTGTACTAGCCTATGTCAGGGCATTTTATAGGCCTCATTTCTAGGATAGTGTTGAAAGAAATAAAAGCGGCATCCACAGTAACTACTAAACTTCAACTCAGTCTCTCGGTGCCAGAGCACAGCGGGCTGTCGCTCAGCTCTCTGAAACATTGCTGGAACCTTTCAATCCCACCAACCAGGTAAAGGAAGAGAAAGATTCCACTGATATAAGATTTAGAACACCAAAGTTCAAAGGACCAGGTCTAACACTGGCTAGTCGTGTGCCCTTCAGCTTCTCTGTGTGACTTACCAATCATGTGACAACTTGTCTGTGCCTCATTTCCCTCATCTGTAAAAACAGGGGTAGTAACAATAATACTACTCATCTCCAAGGGATATTGTGAGGAAAATAGTGCTTCATATATCTTAAAATGCTAGAGAAATGGGAGTTATTATCCTTATAAATCCCATAGAAAGAACATTACATTTTGGGGTTCACATAAGGCATGTTTAGTGCCAAGTTCCCAATGGGTGAAGCAACCATAAGACAAGAACTGAATCCTAGTGGGAGTCTCTCTGCCAGCTCATTCCCACCAATGGCAGACAATTAATAGATTGTCCCTGGGTTGATGCTTCAGTCCTCCACATAATGCTTTGTTTATTTATCTGAGGGATGCTGTCTTGATTGGGGACTGTTTGTAGAAACTGAAAAACGATCAACTGTATTTTTGCAGGCTCCTTTGTTCCCAATGCCAAGGGTGCTTTTCATGAACATTTTTTGATCTGCTAACAGTCTCTAATGAGCACTGTTATATAATAAACCATCAGGTTGGGAACAGAAGTGTCAAAACAGGCAATATCCATTAAGTTATTGATGGCTCTTAGCCAATTTAGGTACTTTATCAAGTATAAAACTATCACATATTTGCCATATTCAGTTATACATGGGCATATATCACACAAAGTTATCCAAACTAAAGTTATTTTGAAATGTTTGTTAATACGGCCAAGTCTGACCCTAAAAGCTGGGTTCCTCATGTCCAATCCAGGCCAGCTCAGCCCTGGTGCCAAGTCTGAGTAATTCTGTCTTTTATTTGGGTTGCTAAATATCACAGAGGATGTTAAATACCACATAAAACAATTTATTTATAAAGACCCTTCCCTTATTGGTAGTAGATCCATTTCACCACAAGAGAAATCAAGATAATGGTTCCACTAAGCTGCTTCTATAACACAGAAGGAAGACCAAATCTTGAAAATTTGCAAACTCATCATAACTTCTGCAAATTGGAAGTCATTTATTACCTTATTGGTTACCCCACTACCAGTGTCACTTGAATAAGAGAGGTGGTGATAATTGAGTTGTACATCCTCAGATTCAAATTTTGTTGCCCTTGTTGGATGGTGGCTTAGAGTTTCCTCTGTTTTGTCCTTCTGGAGACCTCAACTCTCCCTTCCCCAATTGGGAGATGTATCAGCAAGCACCCTAGCATACCCAGGGTGGCTGCTATCACAGGTTCTTAGATCTGCTTTTCTAAAAGAAAGCAACTCAAAATGGGTTAACAATCTTACTTTAATCAATCAAACATATATCATTTACCTAGTT
>CM053587.1:129480073-129503062 GCA_028646515.1 Pseudochirops corinnae
GATCAGCAGATGGGCTTCCAACCATCTGACCATCACATCCATATCTATTCAGTTACCAGAGAGGGAAGCACCAACATCTGGGTTTTTCAAAGCTGGGGGGCTCAACGGCTTCCCAGAGTCTCATCTAGCCAAATCACACAACTCTTCTCAAAGTGAGCCCCAAAGCAAAATCTCACATCAGTGTGTATATATAGCCATCTCTTGGATCAGTGAATCACAGCCCTCTGGACCCACTGCCCAATCACAAAGTAATAAGGTGTGGGCATTCCTGAAGAACAAGCCTCCTGCCACAGGCTCCATGTGACCACATTCAGCCTATTAGGGGACAGAATATACTTTCAAATCTGGCAAGGTTCTCAGAGCCACTTAAGCCACTTAAGTAAAGGGCCTAGGGGCAGGGAAGATCTTCAGATTCCAATAACAGGAGGCTCTGAAAGACAGTTTTGTTTGTTTGATGTTTCTCTAGCTAGATTATAAAGTAGAGATTAGGGGATTCCTGAGAAAGAGTAAGTCCCCTTTCTTATCTTGTTTCCAGGAAGTTATTGGCTTTGTTTGTTTCTTATCTCTGTTCCCAGAAGGTTATTCAAAGGGTGATCAATTTTTCTGGCCTCTATAATTCAGGAAAATCTATGGCATAGAGGGTTTGTGACTTAGGAGTACCCACCCTGACAAAATCAAGGATCCTTGAAGTAGATCCTAAGTCAGTTTCCCAACCCTCTCCACTCTGCTGTCTTCCCATCCTCTGCAAGCCAGCAACCTTAGAGTTCCCCGGGATAAGTTGATCTATTGGGTATTCACACCTTAGGTCTATTAGCCCATTCAAACAGCCTCATCCAATTCATCCAGGTTCTGTTAGGGCCTCAGTCTCTCAAGGACAACTTTTTAGCCTATAGATTTTGAGTTTTGGCTGCCCAGGAACATGGAACAGAAATTTGGCTGCCCAGGGGAGCCCTTTATAACATTTTTGCTAGAAAACTCTTGCCTACAACATTGTTTCATCTAAACTTATGTTTTTGTCAGACCATTTAACAACACTCAGTGTGCTATACTTCTCTGTATGTTGTATAATAATGGTAGCTAGCATTTCTATAGAGCCTGTTTATGCCTCGCAAAGAACTCTGTTGCTATTATTAGTCCATTTTACAAATGAGGAAATGAGACAGAGGTTAAGTGACTTGCTCAGGTTCCCACAGCTAGTAAAGCATCTGAGGTTGAATCTGGACCTCAGTCTTACTGACTTCAGTGTTCTATCCACTGTGACAGCTATAGCAGCCATATTGGCATCCTGCATATGTCAAAGTCTAGCATGGTACGAAGATAACCTTGGTTCCTTGGTGGCTATGCCGGCAGAGCCAAGTTGGCTTCAGGTATGAGCATGATGATATACAATTTCTTCTGATGCATCCTAACATCCTTACATATTTGTTGTCTGGGACCTCATTCTAGCTAAGCTCAGAAAGGCTCAGCATTAGAAGATTGTCTGCTATGGAACTGTTATCATTATTAGTATTATTATTAGGCTACAGCAACTCATGAAGACCATCTCACATAGCACAAGGGTTCCTACATCAGTAGGAAGGAGCTGCCAAACATATACAATCAGGGCTCCTTGAAATAAGTGCACAGTTAATTAAATATCATTTTCTGTAATCAAAAGCCATATGACATTTCCTGCAAACTTACCTAAACTTTAAAGCTCTGGCAAGGTAAAGAAGGCAAAGAAAGGCTTACAACATTTCAATTGAATTTTTCACAAAATCATAGAGGTTTGTCATTTTAAAAGGTCTTCCTTTTTCTGGAGAAAATAATTGAGAGAAAAGTGAAGGAAGAATGCCAAGTTCCTCAGACACTTGAATTGGGAAATGTGTTCTTGATGTCACCTAGAGCTAATGATATTCATTCCTTATCTTATGAGTAGAAGACTCCACATTTATCAAATGAGTCAGATACATGGCGTAAATATACCTCCCTTACTAGCTCAGTCCCCTTCCACTGCGTATTTCTGAGCTTCCTTTCTCTAGATCTGGACTGTTTTTTCCATTTCTCTCAATTCAAACACATATATAGTGAACACTCTAACCACCCGGTAGTATCACAGTGGACTCCACAGGTGTTAATAGAATCCCTCCTTTGTCTCCACTTGGGCTTAGGAAGCAGGGGATGGTCAGAAGCCACTATCTTGAGTACTTGGCTGCCTCACCTGCTTTCATGTGAAAGACCAAAGGAGGTTATAGAGAAAGGGTTCTTAATCTGGAGTTCAAAAACCCCCAGGGGATCCAAGGATAGATTTTTAGGGGGTCTGTGAACCTGGATGGGAAAAATATTTCATCTTCATTTTCACTAACCTCTAGTTTCCTTTGTAATCCTATATATTTTATTTTATGCATTTAAAGACATTATTCCGAGAAATCCATAGGCTTCCTCAGACTGCCAAAAGGGTCTGTGACTGAAAAAATATTAAGAACTCCTGAGCTAGAATGAACTCTCCACTCCCAGAGAACACTGATTTGACAATTCTTAAAGCCAGTGGCCTAACTCTGAACAGGTCATAAACACACACTGAAAAAAAATGGCCTGGATCCTATAACATTGGAACAGAGGTCACCATTATGAGAGGTAACACAGGATATGGCCAATAGCATGACAACTCATATTTCATGCGGTATTTTAGGGATAACCAGATGCCCCAAAGGAACACTGAGGGAAGATGAAGCTCTGTGTGTGTATGTATACACGTATGTGCATTGCTGTGTTTGTCCTTCATTCTCAAAGAGAACCGTGACATCAGGGAAATGATGACATGACTTACCGTTGACTTTGATTTGAGTGGAGGAGGGCTGTATAACATCCCCAGCCTCACTTTCTCCTCCAGAGCCATTTGGATCCAGTGAGTAGATATTCATAAGGATGGCTGGAGATGACCAAGGATGCAATGCCCATTTAGTGAATAGGCCTCTTTAAGTAGTTACTCAAGGAATGACTAAAGAGGCCTATTCACTGAATGGGCATTATCTCACTCAAAGTAAGAATTTGGAAAGGCCTTAGCCTAAAAGGGTCTCCCATGCTATTCTCTTGGGTAACAGTAGACTCCAAGAATCTGCAGGCAAGAGTAGATAGATGCTGTACTTATTGCGGTTGCTTGATCTCCCCAGATGATGAGTGGCTTTCTGCTGTTCCCTGTGAGTAGTAGGCATGACCTCCATAGCAATTCATATCCCCTCCCTACTGCTCCTGAGGATTTTTCTTTCTTCTTCATCTCCTAATTGGTTCATCAGTCCTCCTATGACCCTGTCATGCCAGCACCCAGGACACTATCTGTTGGTCATCACCACTCTTCCCCTTCCTACCCCTGGTAACTGTTTTTTCAGCTTGTCTCAGCACTAGCTGGTGGCAGGACAGGTGGGCAATAAGGATTATAGAATCATACTTTTAGAAAGGGTCTTAGAGGTCACCTAGCCCAATCTGCCATCCCATGCAGAAATGCCCTTTGCAACATCCCTGACAGATGGTTGTCAAGTAGCCTTGCTTCAGCATTTCTAGAGATGGTGATTGACTAAAAAAAAAGGTCAATTTTCCATTTGATAATTGAAGAGAATCTTGTGCAACCTTGCTCCTGCCCAGTTTTTCTGAGGGACTGCCCCGTGACCTGAATGCTGAGCAGGTAGAGGGAACTGTGACTTCTGATTAGCCGTGAAAATGCTGAGGCATCATTCCTCTTCATACTTTTGTGAGTTTGTTGCGCACACAATTTGAGAGATGATCTCAAGAGAGACAAGGATCAAGAGACAGAGGCAAAAGGTTCTGAACATATAATGGTAGCACAGAGCGTTGGATTTGCAGCCCCAAAGATACTGCCTCAAATCCTGCCTCAGATACTTACTAGCTGTGTGACCCTGAGCAAACCACTTAATGTCTGCCTACCTCAGTTTCCACATCTAGAAAATAGGTATAATAATAGCATCTACCTCCCAGGGGAAATGAGGTCATACTTGTAAAGCACTCCCCAAATCTAAAAGTGTCGTGGAAATGATTGCTGTTGCTATTGTCCTTACTACAGGGAATTCCTGGAGCTTCAGGCTTGTCTTATCTGGCCTCCCCAACCAAAGAGCTGTTTTACTGTTGTGTTCTCTTTGGTTTATTCTAGTCTGCATAACTTCCCTGACTTTTGCTTACAGCGTGGCCTGGATAAATGGGCTGGTTTGCCATTCCTGATGGTCCATTTGTCTAAGCAGCATGTGGTTGGAAGGAGCTAAACTGACTAGTACAAGCAAAAGATCTCCCTCTCCCTGGAGAGCAAGCAGAGAAGTAGCTTTATTCTGAACATTTTAGAGTCATACCCCTAGACTCTAGATCAGGAGTGTGGAACGTGCAGCATTGTAGGTCTTCTAGCTTTTTGACTGCGTCCAAGTTTTACAGGACAAATCCTTTTATTAAGGGGATTTGTTCTGTGAGGTTTGGATTCAGTCAAAGGGCCGTGCTTGAGGACCTAGAGAGTTACATATGGCCTGGAGGCCATAGGTTCCCCACCCCTACTAGATATTTGAGGGGCAGCAAAAGATAGAATTCTAGCCTGATACCTTTGGACATCACTCATCTGTGATGCTCTTGCCTCCAACCAGGGCTAAGCTAGGCTGCTGGTGGGATAGGCAGCACTCTCCTTTTCCTCCTGATCCCAGATATCTATCCAGCCACTGGCAAGGCTCATCTTTATATAATTTTCCACTTGCTTTCAAGAGCTTAGTAACGTAGTTAAGTCATGTATACTATGAAGTCCTGTATTGTACAGTTCATTTACTTGTTTTGATTTTATTGTAATCTCTGAGAACTGAGATATGGTCTTATGACCTCAGGGTCTACCTCAATGTCCCTTCACACCATAGGTTCTTAATAAATATTTCCTAATTTGAATTTGTTGAACTCATGAGGCAACCTATTCTCTTTTTTTAGAAATCTATAATTGAGGGGTAACTTCTTTTATTGAGATAACGTATGTTTCCCAGTATTTTTTAAGAAGAAAGGAAGTATGTTTCAGTAGAAATAAGAGTGTCTTTGGAGTAAGAGAACCTAGGTTCAAATTCTACCTATTTGACCTTGGGCAGGTAATTTAATTTTCCAGGGCCTTAGTTTCCTCTTCTGTCAAATTAGGCGACTGGGCTAACTAGCCCTAAGCTTCCTTCTAACCCTAGAAGGAAAGATTCTCTTTGGAGAATCAGAGTCTCAGACTTAGAACAACCTCAGAATTCTTCTAGTCTAGTTCATACCAAGACAAGAATCTTCCCTGTAAAACAGGTGGTCATCTTTGAAGACCTCCATTACTATCTCCCAAGGTGGCCCATTCCCTGTTTAGAGAACTCTAATGATTAGGAAACTTTTCCTCACATGAAGCTTGAATTTTCCACTTTGTAACTTCCATCTACTGCCCCTAATTCTGCCACCCCCCCATCCCCAAACAACAAGAGCAGGTATAATTTACAATGTCATTCAATATGGCATCTCTTCAAATACTTAAAGAGCTATCATGTCTCCACCAGTCATCCCTTCTCCAGGCTAGCCTCAGTTTTGTTGTTTTGTTTTGTTTTTTGGAGGGGAAAGGCAAGGCAATTGGGGTTAGGTGACTTGCCCAAGATCATACAGCTGGTAAGCATGTCAAGTGTCTGAGGTTGGATTTGAACTCAAGTCCTCCTGACTCCAGGGTGCTCTATTCACTGCACCACCTAGCTGCCCCTAGCCTCAGTTTTTTTTTTTTAACCGGTCATCATATGACATGAAGTTGAGGCCTTTCACCAATAAGTTTGTCCTCCCCTAGTCACCCTCTCATTTCTCAATGCTCCTTCTAAACTGTGGTGCCCAGAATCAGACATAATATTCCAGATTACAGCAAGGCTATCCACATTTAGCCTAAACATTACACCTTTCTCAAGGTAACTCAAGAGAATTTTTGTCTTGCCTGCCATGTCACACTGTTGACTTAAAATAAGCTTGCAGTCTACTCAAACCCCAGAGCTTTTTCAGATTAACTCTTAATGTAACTAGGCATCTCCCATATTATAGTGGCGAAATTTATTTTTTTAACCCAAACTTATAACAAATATGTGTCTGTATTAAATTGTATCTAATTAGGTTCAATCTCTCAAGATCTTGTTGAATCCTGCCTCTGTCATCTAGTGTTACTTACTCCTCTTTGCTTTATCTGTTAATTTTATAGGCATGTCATTTGGGCCTTCACGCAAGTCATTAATAACAATGTTAAAGAGCACAGAGCCAAGAACAGATAACAGTGATGCTCCATTGGAGGCCTCCTACCAAGATGATAGGGAACCACAAATAACTGTATGGCTGGACATTCAGTCATTTCTAAAGCCACCTAATTGTACTATTGTCCAGCCCTTATTACTATGATGTATAAAAAGTTTGTAATTAATCATGCTAGTGGATAATTTAAAAAACATGTCAGTGGCACTCTCAAGTGCCAAAGACCCTCATGGAGTCCACTCAATGCTTATATGCTCTTGGAAGAATGGATATTAGAGACTTATTTATATCCATATCACCTTGTCTAGGGTAATCTAGGCAAAAGGGGAATCCATTTTATCCAGACCAGTCTAACTAAAACATAATGGGCCAGAATCTATCAATTCACCTGAATTAAAATTTCTTTACCCTTTTAACAGATCTGAATTTTCCCAGTGAGGTGCACCTACCCAAGATTTCAACCCTTTATCAGCCCTGCCCTTCAAAGGCTGACTGAATAGCCTATAAGGAATGAGGAAACAGAACCGGGGAAACCTTGGTCCTAATTCAATAATTGGTTATTAATATAAGAGAGAAATAATCTTTTTTCACAATAATGGTATGAGAGACTTTACTGGATGCTTTACTAGTGAAATAGCTGGCTAACCTAAGTCAGGCACTTTGCCCCTTCACCGGGTTTGAAAGGAAACTACTCTCCCTGAAGACAGTGAGACAAGGGAATGATTAGAGAGAAAGTCATGTCCAAAGGAACGTCAGCTGTCCCAGGGCAGCTCTGGACACACAAAGGGAGGCATGGGCCAAGTGGCTGATCACCAGACCACCATTCCTGCTTACCATCCCCTTAAGCTCTATTGCAGATATACTCTAGTATATTTCCAGGAATTTAAGTCAACTTCATTGACCTAGAGTTTACAGGTCCTTTTCTTACTTTTTTTGAAAATTGAGATAAAATTTGCCCTTCCACGATCCTATCATACATCATCCATCCCTTATGACCCTTCAAAGATCAAGGTTAATGACTGAGCAATCACATCTGTCCATGATTTCCATATTTTCTGTAGTTCACCTGGGCCAAGTGACATGGACTTATCCAGAGCATCTAGGTACTCTCTTACCATCTTCCTATTTATCTTGGACATTCAGTCATTAGTAATCATTTTTATTCTGGGTTTTTTTTTTTATCCAAACATCATTTTCCTTCACATAAAAAAAATCAGAAGCAAAGAATTTAAGAACTGGGCAGTTCTGCCTTCTTTCTATCTTCAGTTGTTATGCCTTCCACCCAGAGCAGCACTTCGATCCCTTCCTTAATCCATCTCTTTTCTGCAATGTAATTTTTTTTTTTAATTTTTTGCCTTGTCCTGAGTTTTTTTCACCAACTTCTGCTTATTTTGAGCTTCGGCACTCCTGACATTTTTCTTTCAAGATCTTGGCATATTTACGTATTCAGCAATCCTGTCATTTGCTCATGCTTCCATCTCTTGTTGTTGTTAGTTGTTGAGTTGTTTCAGTTGTGTCTGACTCTTCATGACACCATTTGGAGTTTTCTTGGCAAAGATATAGGAGTAGCTTGCCATTGCTTTCTCCAGCCCAAACAGGGATAAGTGACTTACCCAGGGTCACACAGTTAGTAAGTATCTGAGATCACATTTCAACTCAGGAAGATGAGTCTTCCTTACTCCAGTCTTGGCACTCTATCCATTGTGCCACCTAGCTGCCCTTCCATTGTTCATACCTATCCTTAGAATCTTGGTTGAACTCCTTGTGGGATATGTTAGACAACTTACCATTTTCTTTCTCTGTGGAATGATTTCTTATTGTGTCTGCAGGGTTTTATTCTTGAAGAGGCTTCCCATCCTCTTGAGTCAACCTTCTCTGTAGAATTTGAATCTATGGGATCCTACTTGTTCTTTTTCAAAACCTCTTGAAATGTGCCCTACCAAAATCCAGAATGTATAACAGATTCTGCTTGGTTTTTGTCTCTTTTTGTGTCCGAGATTTTAAGTTGGAGTAATCATTTCCCTTAAAAGACTTCATGATTCCTATTTCAGTCATTAGGTCCTCTTTGTTGGTGAGAATCAGAAGCAGAATAAAATTTCTCCTGGTTGGTTCTTCCACATTTTGAAGAAGGGAATTATCTTTAAGAGAAGCTAAGAAACTATTAGCAGCTCGGCTTTTTCCAAAGTACAAATTCTAGCAGATGTCTAGAAAATTGAAGTCTCCCATCACTATTATATGATGTGTCTATGGCAGACTTAGGATGTTTTTTAAACTATTTCTTCTCTAAGTCTCAGTAGTCAGTGGTATTCTCTGATAACAGTATTGTTTCTTTACCCAAATACGGTGCACCATGCTTCCCCTGTCTCATTCTGGTTCCTGATTTTCCCCACAGATGTACATCTTTTTAGTATATGTTACTGCTCCACTTCCCTTTATTCTATCATGTTTCTTTTGCATAAGGCAAGCCAACTCAGTCATGGGTCTCATCTACCTACTGTCAGTGATATCAGTGAGGTAAAATTTGCTTCCTTGTTACCATATTTCACATGTTTATTTATGGATATTTGAAGCAATGGGCTTTATTATTGATATCTTGCTTGGATGTTGCTGCCTGTGAAATTCTGAGTACCTCCATTTGTTTTATTCCCTATATTGTGTTTACTCTCTCTGATATCTACCTTGATGGAAATCTATAAATATATATGTATATAAATATATATATATATATTCCATATGCATGTATGCATATATGTATATATGTATGCTTAAGTATTTATGCATATATACATACATCTTTATCTTATCTCTCTGCAGTTTTTTCCTTTCCTTTTACTTTTCAGTTTAAAGACCTTTTGAGGATTCACATTGTGATGGTAGAGTGATTGAAAGTAGAGCAGCCCAAGTTTTTCACAACTAATCTAGTAAAGATGAAAAAATAGCACCAGGCTCAGGAATGGATCAAGATTTCCAAACAGAAACGATAATCAGCACATTTTGCCAGTAAGCGTAGAGTTGCCAGGGAAGGTGTCAAGGCACAAAAAGCCCAGGTCAGGACTACAACTCATCTGAAGTCTTCCAGCTTAGGCACCAGGGGTAAGGCAGGGAAACCAAGAGTCAAAGCTATATGCCAGTACAGGGAGATGAAAGTTCAGACTGGTCTCTAGCCAAAGATGAGATACTATAGCTGCACTTCTATAGCTCTGAACAAAGGCTTGGGAGCCCATGGGCCTTATATTAAGGGAGCAATGATCAGAGTGTTGGTTCCCTGGTGCAGACTGACCCATGGAGACAACTCCAGGTACAGTGTATTTGCTGAAAGTACTCCTGAGGTCCTTGGATAACAACAGTTATTACTCAGTTGTAATGTAATATATGTCAGGACCAAAGAATTCTTCCCCTCACTTCCACCCCCATTCCTCCCAATGACGCATAGGGAGCCTGACCCTAACACAAAGTCCCAGTTCAGGAAGTAAAGCTGGAAAATGGATTAATAGAAGAAAACTCTGAAGATAATGAAATATTATGGAGCTAGGGACATTCAAATCAGAAACTGAGAAGAAAATAGTGTTATAGCATCTATAAGCAAAACCTCGAAGAAAATTCCAGGTTTCTTCCAATCTCTACTAGAATTCTTGGAGGAAATAAAATACTGTGTTTTTACAAGTTGTTCACTTTCCTAATCAATTTTGCTTTTCTGAAGCCCTTTCCTTCAATAGGGAACAGTGACAAAAACACCATCTGTGTCTCTCGTGTCTTCCATTTTTTTCCCACAATTTTGTAATCTTTAACAACACTTTTTGGATTCCTTGTACTAATATCATTGGTGCCCACATGAATTACCAGAAGTATATAGTAGTTATTTGGTCTGACCCATCCTTGGAGGTCTAAATCCATACCTAAGAGACACAGAAGACTTCCTGGTAACCCTTCAGTAGGGTATCACCAACCATTATAATTTCTTGTTCTTCCTTCCACATTTACTCAAGTATCTCTCATCTGAGAACACCTGTGAATTCTCTATATCATTGCTTGCATGACAAACAGTCCACTTACTCTCCGGAGCATCCAGCTTCCTCCTCCTTGGATAAGCCTTACGTCTGTTTGGATTTTTTAAATGGTATTTTATTTCTTCCAATTACACATAAAGACAATTTCAACATTCTTTTTTTTAATATAAGATTTTGAGTTCCATATTTTTTTGCCTCCATCCTTACCTTCTCCCCTCCCCAAGACAGCAAGCAATCTGATATAGGTCATTTGTTTCTTAACTCCATGGGCTCAGTAGTCTTTCTTCCCCTTTTCCTCTGTATCATATTCTTCTATCCTCCAGTCTATTTTTTCCACATAAAAACATCACTTTACTATAATTCACATTACAATTAATACTCATAAAATGCAGTACATTGCAAGGGCTAACAGGTAACATTTTATGTTATTTTTATAACTATTATTTTAAATAATATTTTCTTTTCCCCAGTTACATGTAAAGACAATTTTAACATTCCTTTTTTAAAAACTTGATTTCTAAATTTTCTCTCTCCATCCCTCCTCGCCCCCTCCTTAAAACAATAAGCAAGTTGATATTACTCTCCACCTTTTTTTTGACACTGATCAGAATTCCTGACTCTTTAGATCCTTTTTATTATTTGATTTCACTTTGGAGTTCTTCTACTTTTTTTTTTTTTTTTTGCAGAGGAGAGAATATTTCATTCTCCCTAACAACCTGGGGAGTGGACAGGCATTTTTGAGACCCTTTACGTTCTTCTCTAACAGGGAAGCCAGTCAGCCCAAATGGCAGTCACAAAGCCAAATTTCACACACTTTAGGCAAGTCACTGAAAAATCTTCCTGTTCTCCATATTTTTTTCAAATGAGTCCTTGACATTCCGGTTTGAAGTTTCCCTGGAGAACTGCTAACGAGGGAGCTATCATCTCTTCTTTAATTCAATAGCATCTTCACAACCACCACCAATTTCCTTTTCCTTCCCTTCCTTCCCTCTTATCTTTTCTCACTTATCTTCCTCCTAGAGTCCTTCTCCTTCACCTCTTCCTCATAGCCTTCTCTCTCTCTTTCCTAATCTCAAGTGTTTCTTTTTTCCTTCTGCCTGTCTTTCTCTGCCTCCTTCTCTTATTCCTTCCCTCCTCCTTCTTGATTCCTTTGCATTCAGCTAAGTTCCTTTTTTTACCTTCAAGATTCTTCTACGTGAGTCTCTTTTCCTTCCCTTCTTATCTCTCTTCTCCAGCTTGATTTCTTTGTCTCCAGTTCACATCCCTCTCCTTAACTTGGCACCTTCTCCTCTTTTGACACTAGCCCTTTTCTTCCAATAGTTCTAAACCTTCTCAAGCATTTTTCCTCTTTTCCCTCCTCCATGAATCTCTCTTCTTCATTCTGAGCCCTCCTTCTCCATCTCTAACTCTAGCTACAAACATCACGTTTTTATTAATAATCTAAGATATATTGAAGAATTGAACTAAAAAAGTACATAGGATTTTGGGGCTGCCATGTCACAATGTAGATTCATATTGAATTTGCTGTTCACTAAGACACCCAGGTCTGTTTCACATAAGTTGCCAAGTTACTTATTGACCCTAATTATGCTCCCTTGAGCCAATTCACATCTCTATTCCCGATCAATTCCTATATTCTTATAGAATTTTTGGGTGAGGTTGAAGGGGGAACTGAAAGGGCAAGGAAAATCCCATTGTGTTCTTCCCAATGGAGCTTCCAGGCCTCCTTTCCACTGGACATCAAGAGGAAGGAAATGAGATAGAAGGAGGGGAAATTGAGAAGGGGATGGAAAGCAATGTCCTGATGGCACTTGTGTGTGATCTTTGTTAACATCTCAGATTGGAACCTTATTAAATGTTTTTATTCTCCCATTAGAACATTATTATTTATCATGTGCATATGATAGTTTTTTATGCTTGTGACTTTCAGCCTCCCCTGGTAGACTGGCAACTTTCTAAGCACAGAGATATTATCCCATCAAACTTCTTTATTTCCCTAATTCCCTGCACAGGGCTCTGTGCATAGTAGATTCTTAACAAGTAGCTGTTGAATTTCAAATGTCCATTGGGTACTTTGGTATTCTCGGTACAATGCTGTACTACAGATACATTATGAGTTAAATGGGCTTTTGTGGGTTGACTTGGGAACTTAACTCCTGTGTATAAGATTGTTTCTATTAGGTTCTGAGATACAAACAACCAATTTATAGAGTAACTTTTGGAATATAACCCATTTGTAAATTGTGAGCTGTTAGCATCAAAATCAGGAGCATTTCTTTCTAAGGCACTCATTTAGACTAAAACAAGGAAAAGCAATTTCATTCCCATTGGCTTCCTGGGAATCAACCTCATCATCAAGTAGTCAACCTTAGCAACTGGATAACTTCTTTCCTCCCAGAACAAAAAAGAAAGGTTTAATCTGAATTTCCAAAGACAGCACAGAGGTAATTCATTCCCCCATAATGCATGGGGCATATATTGGAAGTTACTTTATTCTATTTGCTATAGAAAATACCTTAACAGAGGTTTTTCTAAAATCCATGTTTTTTTATCCCTGAGTTCCTACCTTTATGGCTGCAAGGACAGCTCTGCCCTAAAAGAGACCAATAGAAAGAAAATACCATTCACATTGAAAGATACGTTCCCACACCTCCCAGGCTCATCACAGTCATGTTCACGGACCATCCATTTTATGTCCCACTTTGTCAGAGTAGAATTGGGTGACTGACTCCCTGTACAAAATGTCACTAAAATGGAGTGACCTCACCATGTTTGGTGTTTCTAAGTCTCTTGAGTTGTTTTTGAATGTTTGGAAAGCAGCTTAGCCCAATATACCATGCACACACATATGCCCTCCACTAACCTCTCTCTCCTCTAGTGCCTTTTCAGTATTAGAGGTCATCCTGGATTCTTGAAGTCTGTGCCAGTCAAGCTCACATTTAAGGTTTGCAAAGCGCTCAACAAATATTTTATTATTTGATCCTCAAAATGACAAAAGTGGCTATGATTACCTCCATTTCATAGATGAAAAAGAAGAAGCTGAGAGAAGCTAAATCAGTCATTGTCTAGTCAATAAGCATTTATTAATCACTCACGAGTTGCTAGGCACTGGATTAAATGTTGGGATTACAAGGAAAGGCAAAAAAAAAACAAAACCCTCCTGCTCTCAAACTGCTCATAGTCTAATCAGGTTAAGTGACTTGCTCAGGGTCACCCAGACAGTAAATGTCTAAAGTGGGATTCAAGCCCAGATCTTCCTGGCTCCCACCTCTGTTACTTACTAGCTGTGTGACCTTAGACAAGTCACTCAATTTTTTTTTAAGTCACTTAACTTCCGACTCTTGGTTTTTCTTCATCCATAAATTGAAGAGATTGTATTCAATGACTCCTTACGTTCCTTCTAGCTCTCAATCTATTATCCTATGATGTGAGTCCAAGCTACTGTCCTCTATGCCATGCTATCTCTAACAAAACCTCGGAGGCTGGAAAACTTACAGGTATGATCAGCTCAGTGATGGTTTATCTGTGATTTGTCATCTAAAAACCATACTTAACTTAGAGCAGGTTTCCACAAGGAGGCTGACCACTGGGCTCTGGCCATGGCAATTCACGAAGACTGTTTACTAAGATGTGGAGGGGTAATAGTCTTAAAGGTAATAACATTTATATAATGATTTAAGGTTTGCAAAGCACTTGGAGAAAGCACAATCTTCACTGACAGATTGAGTGACCACAGTGATGTAATCATAAATCTTTTCGTAGTACTGAAATAGTCCCATGCAAACATATTTTATACCCATATGTATATATGTATGCAAATGTATATGTATGTGCATTCCACCTCAGCTGGCCACTTTTAAATTTTAATTTCATCTACATTTTGTAACCACTTGTGTGTCATGAATTCTGCAAAATGTTGGCTTTTAGAAATACACTTGTGTCCCATCATTCTAGAATTCTTAACAACTTTTAAAATATGTACAGTAAGCCCTTTTTATTTTTACCACTCCTAAAAGGAGAAAGCTGGATTGTTCCTCGACTAACAAACAAATGCACAACTATCTTCTGGTCTGGTTTGCAACTCCGAGGCTCTGACCTAGAGCTGACACAGTTTCAAGTGTACAACTTATCTCTAAATTGACACCTCAAAAGCCTCTAGCTGAACACAGTTCCTCTTCTTAAGGTTGCATTCTCAAATGTTGGCAAGATAGATCTTTCTGCCATCTCCTTTCCAAGACAAGCTTTATTACTAATCAAAGTATATAGTATATATTATTAGAGAAAGGGAAGAAATGACATCTTCCTCTACCCCTGAAGTCACTTGTACCTAATGCCTGTAAATTGTGTCATCAGAGATTTACTCTTCTGGATCAAAAGATTTTCCTTTGTTAAAAGGTGAATGTCACTGGGAAAGGCAACATGTTAAGACTGCTACTGGTCACTTGCACATTGGTTTATACTGGTCTATGTTATTCTTTCCAACATGAGAGGTAGATTAGAGAAGATTTTGACAGGGGAAAGGGGGATTTATTAAGACAATGGGGACATGGGAAAGAAGGGAGCTCAAAGAGGAAGAGAAGACAAACCTCACAATTAAGCATGAACCCACTTTATTCATCCAACAAATATTCACTGAACATCTATCATGCACTGGAGAGATACAAATATGACTGAGATATGGTCCCTGCCCTAACAGAACTTAAATTCTGATAAAGGAAATAAGATAAGTATGTTTGGAGAGTCTCATCACTAGAAGGTGGGCTAGCAAGTGAACATGTAAGATAAAATAAAATGTGAAAATACAAAAAAAAAAAATACATAAAAAGAGGGAAAAAAAATTATGGTTGCTCAAAGGCAGGAGGGATCACTCCTCTGTGTGAAAGGACCTGAAAGGGATTAATTTATTCATATCATTCATTTTTTGATGTTTACCTATCATCTCTTTAATAACATTTTCTAGAATTTTGCTGTGAATGTGAGTCTTGCTCACTGGCTTGTAGTTTGCATACTCTGTTTTGTCACTAGGATATACTATAGACTACCTAGACAGAAGGAGAGAATAGATGATTTCAGGAAGCAAGATCATAAGCCTGGCACACAGGAGTGATATACTGCGATAGTGATGGGGGACCTATCTAGACATCTGTTCGAGCTCTCACTCTTCTTAAAGCAGAGCATCTACTAACTTCTTGTCTTGTTTTAATGATAATTTTATTCTTCAAAATGTGGAGGAAGGAGAAATTCCAGATCTTCTATTCACTAACAAGAAGGAACTGATAACTGCAGTGAAAATGAGATATTGAGGGCAAGAGACTACTTCATCTTAGTGTTTGTTAATAGAGAAGAAACCAGGCCTACCGGGATGTGAATCCAGATTTTTATGAGGGCAAATATCAAAGTTTTCAGAAGGATACATAAGATCATATTGACTAAAATTCTACAAACCAAGAGGGATTGGAAACTCTCAAGAATGCAGCTCTGAAAACAAAAAAAAAAGCAACAATTCTTATATGGAGGAAATGTGGGAGTTCTCTAACAAGATCAGTATGGACTCATAAAGAACTCACCAATCAACTTGATTTTAAAAGGACATGAACATGTAGAATTTATGATATACTTAAAAGGAAAAGCAATTCAAGGTTTCATATGTAATCCTCTTTTTATGTTCTACTATGTCAATTGAAATGCTCATTTTATTTGGGGTTTAAGTTCAATATAATTTTTTTTAAGACATAGAAGATGGAAGCAAGCATGGGTAATGTAGGATGAATACAAAAATGTGGCAGGGTTCTATAAGAAAGGCGTCAAGGGTGCCACAGCTCCAAATGAGCTGAATTCAGCAAACTTCCAGTAAGGATGCCAAAAGACAACAAAATGGGATTTTTAAAGCTATATTGGGAAAGAGAGGATCCGAGAGGAGACACAACTGCTATTTGGAAGGGATGGGATGATGATGATGGAAATAGATGCTGCTTAACTTTTGTTTTGTTTCCACTTTTTCTTTCAAGGAGAAACAGTTTAGACTGGAAAGGACAGGAACAAAAATAACAAACGGGGAGCTGATAATGGGTATAAAATAGCTAGAGAGCGCCTATCAGATGGTGATAAATAGTAGTCACATGACCCAGACAAACTACATCCTCAGGTACTGAAAGAATTGGCAGATGGGGAAAGATCATGCAGAATATGTGAAATATTGCAAAACTGGAGGACAACTTTTAAAAGGAAAAGGAAAAAATGAGGGGAAGAGAACAGTCTGCAAGCTATAGTCCAGTGCACTTGACTTCAATTCCTGGCAATATTCTAGAACATCATTAAAGAGATAGTAGGTGAACCTCTTCAGCAGTGGTTCTCAACCCTCCTAATGCCACGACCCTTTAATACAGTTCCTCATGTTGTGGTGACCCCCAACCATAAAATTATTTTCGTTGCTACTTCATAACTGTAATTTTGCTACTGTTATGAATCGTAATGTAAGTATCTGATATGCAGGATGTATTTTCATTGTTACAAATTGAACATAACCCACAGGTTGAGAACCACTGCTCTAGAATAAATGAATGAATGGCACAGTAAGTAGGCACATAATACATGTTTATGGACTGAGTGAAAAGTATTAATTAAATATTTATTATGTGCTAGGCTCTGAGGATAAACATTTTTAAATGCCCTCAATGAGCTCACATTCTAATAGTGGGACACAACCCATATAGGGGAGTAGTGGCCAGGGAGGAACATTTTTCTTGGGAAAGTTCCAGAGGTGGTGAGTGGAACCATATGAGAAGAGACTGGCACATCCTTTCCAACAGCAATGGCAGTATTGATTTCATTATGGTTTCAGAACTGGAAGGCTGTGGTGAGGGAACCAAAAAGTAGCAGGAGGCCAGGGGGTATCTGGGGAGGAAAGTAAAGCTTCCCTAGAGCCAGCCCAGTTAGAGTGGATCATGTGAGGCAGGGAGTCAGCAATCAGAACAGAGGGACCCCTGGGTGGGAGTTCTGGAGCTACAAGGGTTGAATCCCCCAGGATATGGTCTCTGGTCTCAGTAGAAAGGTGGTTGGCAAGGAGAATGCCAGAAAGTAAAGTTTGTAAGAAAAGGAAGCAAAGACTACAAAAAGGCATTAAAACTTGAGCAACAGCAGGTCATGCTAGGATAACCTTATTTCCTTTTCTTTTTTTTGATAGTGTCACTGAGCAAGAAGATACGGGAAATGTTAAAACTTACTAGATTTTAGCAAATCAATTGATAAAGTTTATCATGTTATTCTTGTGGAAAAAATGGAAACATATCGACTTAAGGAATACAATGAGATGGTTTCAGAACTGGTCAGTTGTCCACAGTAAAAGAGCGTTCTAATATCATATTTGAAGAAGGATTCCAAAGGAGTACCCCAGAACTGGTGCTTCATCTTGTGCTGTTTGATTTTTTTTATTAGTGAATTAGATAAAGGCATAAATGACATGCATAGCAAATTTGCAGATGACTTAAGGTTGGGAGGCTAACACATCAGATGACAGAATCAGGATCCAAAACAGTCTTGACAGGCGAGAACATTGGGCTGAATCTAATAAGATGAATTTGAATAGGAATCAACAGAGTCTTAGACTTTGGTGCAGAAAATCAATTTCACAAGTACAAGGTGGGGAAGCCATAGTTACATAGCAGTTTGTCCAAAAAAATATCCTGGAGCTTTATTGAATGGCAAGTTCAATAAGGGTCAGCAGCTTCCCTCCTGCTGTTCCTCACACCTGAAACTCCTCTTCTCATCTCTATGTCTTTGTATAGACTGTCCTTCATTCCAGTCATATGTTGTCTTCTCACCTCTGCTTCTTAGAATCAAACCTCAGATCAAGGACCTCTATGTGCAGCCTTTTCAGATGTCCTTAGAGGTTATTGCCACCTCCCCACACATAAATTACCAGGTGTGCTGGAGCCAGTTCAAACCAGCTCACGGGAGTCGGTCGTTAAATTTTCACTGTGAGCATTTATCCCCCAGAAATCGGAAAATTGCTACAGTTCAGGGAGAGAAAGAGAGAGAGAGAGAGAGAGAGAGAGAGAGAGAGAGTGAGACAGACAGACAGAGAGACAGAGACAGACAGAGACAGAGACAGACAGAGAGAGAATGTGTGAGGGTATGTTATTACCCTTGATAGGAAGTCAGCCCCTTAAAGGCAGAATCTGTTTCATTTTTACTGTCCATAGTACCTGGCACATAGTAGGTGTTTACTTGATTGATTGATTGATTACCACTGTGATATGGTGACCAAAAACCACTAATGCAATAATGGACTATGTTAAGAGAAGCACAGTTTCCAGGAAGAAGGTTATGATCCCACTGTACCTGGATGTTGTCCAATCACATTTGGAGAATTGTATTCTGTTCTTGATGCCACATTTTGGGAAGGGCATTCATAAGCTGGAAAACATGCTGAGAAGAGTGAACATAATGATTAAAAAAAAGTAAAAATGCTAAAAAAAAAAAAAAAAGTGGGGGGGAGAGTTGGGTGGCACAGTGGATGAAGCACTAGCCCTGGAGTCAAAAGGACCTAAGCTCAAATACAGCCTCAGACACTTACTAGCTGCGTGACCCTGGTCAAGTCACTTAACTGTCATTGCCTCCAAAACAAAAAACAAAAAATAAAATCCGTGTCAGGAACTAGGGATATTCAGCCTGGACTAATAGAGAACCAGGGGACATGGTAGTTATCAATAAGTATTTGAAGAACTGTCGTATAAGAGAGGGATTAGAATTATTCTGTTTTGCTATGGAGGACAGAACTATGAGCAATAGGTAGAAGTTACAGAGAGACAGATTTAATTGTCAGGAAAAGCTACAGATCGGGAAGAGATGTCCAAAAGCAGAATGATTGACCTTGAGAGGTAGTAGGTTCACCCTCACTGGAATGAAGTAGTGCAGTGGACAGAGCTCTGGGCCTGGAGAGCTCAAATCAGGCCTTAGACACTTACTAGCTGTGTCACACTGGGCAAGTCACTTAACTCTGTTTACCTCCGTCTCCTCGTTTGTAAAATAAGCTGGAGAAGGAAATGGCAACCCATTCCAGTATCTTTGCCAAATGTGGCCACAAAGACAAGACTGAAAGGACTGAGTAACAGCAACAACCTCAAGCAAACACCAAGTGACCCCATACTGAGTGTGCTAAAGTAGGGATTCTTTTTACTGCTGCGTAAGCTGGATAAGACAGATGTTGAGGTTCTTTCCAACTCTGAATTTTTATGATTCTCTGAAAAGTAGGTTGGGGTCAAATCTTAGAGGACCTTGAAATAAGATGGAGGCGTTGCTTTTTTTTTTCCTTTTCCCAAGAAGTCAATGTGACCACTGATGGATTTTTAGCATGATTAAGACTATGCCTTAGGAAAATTAACCTAGCAGCTTGGATGGATTAGAGTTGGGGGAGATGTAAAATGAAGAGATGTGTTGGGAGGCTATTAAATAGTCCAGAGGATAAACGCTGAGGCTATGAACCTGGGGGTGGTGATCCTAAGAAGGGGAAGGAGGGGGTGGCTATACAAGACACTATAGAGAGAAACTGGGTAGGATTTAGAGACTGATTGCATATAAAGATGAAGTCAAAGGGTTTAAAAGTTTCAAGGAGAGTGGTATTTAAAGATAATAGAAATAGGGAAGTGAGAAGGAGCAGGGGTTTTTTTGGGGGGGAGATAAGTAGGTTGGTTTTGATCTTGTCAAATTTGAGGTACTAAATTTTTTTTTGCAGTAGTATAGCTAGTATTTGTAGGGCTCTTACTGAAGTGCCAAACAGACTTTGCATTGGTATAGCTAGTATTAATACAATGCTTAAAGGTTTACAAAGCACTTTCCATGTTTTCTCATTTTCTCATTTTCTCTACCCATGAGGTAGATGGCTATCATTGTACCCATTTTACTGATAAGGAAACTGAGGTTCAAGAGGTTAAGTGACCTGCCCACTATTAAGTGCCTGTGGCAGGATTTACTAGGTCCTCCTGACTAATTTAGTGTTCTAGACATTGCTCCATCTTGCTTCACTAACAGAAGGTGAAAACTACCCTTCCTATATTAGAGAACCAAGCACTAGGTCAGGAAGATCTTATCTTAATTAAAGCTGCTAATTGAGACTGAGTAGTTAGGGACCACCATTTACATAGCCACCTGCTGTTCTACCTCCCAGTCAAACCAAGCAAAGAAGCCTCCTTCATTCTAGGTTCTCTTGCTTCTCTAGGATACCTTTGGGAGGATTCAAGTTACATTGCAGTAAGAATTCACCTTTTAGCTCCATTGATGTCTAGGCCCCTATCTCTTTTCTGAGACTTTAATTCAACTGGGCCACAACTCTGACTTGACTTTGAAATCATATCCTGAGACTGGAAATGAGGAGCCATTTCCTCCAAATTGATAGTCTCTTC
Source organism: Pseudochirops corinnae (assembly GCA_028646515.1). Classification (NCBI taxonomy): domain Eukaryota; kingdom Metazoa; phylum Chordata; class Mammalia; order Diprotodontia; family Pseudocheiridae; genus Pseudochirops; species Pseudochirops corinnae. Next base: position 129,500,733 of record CM053587.1, read on the forward strand.
TTCTTGATGAAATCATTTGCCTTTTGCTGAGACTTCTGCTCAACTCTGCTATAACCCTGACTTGACTTTGAAATCTTATATGGGGGCTGGAAGTGTGGAGCTATGCCCCCAAATTGATAGTCTGCTCTTCCTGTCAAAATCTGTACTCTGGAACTCTGAGAGTGAGGCTTGACATAAGAAGAAACCCAATTATAGGCAGCAATAATCTCCTTTCATTTTTAAAAGGAAATTTCCCCAAATGGGTTCATTTGTATTTAGAAGTTGGTTCTTGTGTAGTGCATGATTTATGTGCCCATTAAGTGATTCAGCTGCAAAAAATAGACGCCCCAACTGGCACCTTCACCTCTGAGATTCTGCATTTCTATAAAGTACTTTTTTGCTCCTTCAACAGTACTTTCTCAGGAAAGAGCAGATTGTGTAAACTTTCCTCATGCTGCCTCCCCCCTCCTCAGCCAGTTGTGCTATTATATCTTCTGGACTGCGACACCATTTGCCTGAGGTAATGGTTTAGAATATCTAGATTCTTTGTTCAGGGGTTCAGATCCCAGGAATGCTGACTCAGAAAGTAATGAAGTCGAAAATGATAAAGAGATTCCATTTAAAGGAAGGGGAAAGAAGAAAGGAAAGGGCTTGGGACATATAGACACTCAAGACATCGGGGAGGGGGGGGGACTTCTTTGATATCTGTTCAAGTATGTATGAAGTATGAGATGAGGCATTCGATGTCTCATGATGGTAGGGGGTGATTGACTCTGTGTTTTCCAAAACTCTGTCAGTAAAGAACAAGCTCTGGCAAGTCCTCCCAAGCTTGAAAAACCTCACATATGGGTCCTGGTGACAGATTGTGTGTTTATAGTTGGAGAGCCAGCCTAGCTAAATTTGGAAAAGCTCATCACAAAAAGGCTGGCTTGTTGTTGTTCATTCGTTTCAGTCGTGTCTGACTCCTTGTGACCTCATTTGGGGTTTTCTTAGCAAAGATAGTGGAGTGGTTTGCCATTTTCTTCTCTAGCTCATTTGACAGATGAGGAAACTGAGGCAAAAAGGGTTAAATGACTTGCCCAGGGTCATACAGCTAATAAGTGTCTGAGGTCTTTCTGACTCCAGGCCCAGTACTATGTAGCTGCCCCTAAAAGTCTAGGTACCAAGTGATTAAATGTTTAATAAGAGAAACTCACTATTTCCCACACCGAGATGGAGAGGGACTGTCGTCTGTGAAGGCAGAGAAAGTTATTTATGCGGATAAAAACCATGAATCCTTGAAACATTAAAACAAATGAATATAGGATAAGTTCGGTCACCACACATGAAATACAGATTCATTATTTGTGTCTCTATCACTTCTAGAGACTGACTGACGGCTCCTTATCCCAACTTGTGGGATGATCTCTACTGGACCATAAGATTCCAGAGATTTCTGTCTCCTGACTTTACTGGCTTCCTTCAAGATAACTCAAATCACATCCATAAGAAGCATCTCCTGATCTCCCTTAACTTTAGTGCCCTCCCTCTGCTGCTCATCTCTGGTGTATACAGCATACAGCTTGTTTGTATATAATTGTGTGCGTGTTGACTCTATCTACCACTATGCGGAATCTCCTCGAGAAATGGGGTTGTTTTTGTACTTTTTTTTTTTTTTTTTTTGCAGAAGAGAGGTAATCCCCAGGGCTTAGCACTGAGCCTGGCACATTGTAAACACTTAACAAATACTTGTTGACTGACTGACTGACCTGTAGGTAAGGATAAACCCTCCATTATTCATCTACTCAACCCCCAAGGCACCTAGCCTAGTGCTGTGGACATAAATGTTTGTCAAATGAATATTGAATGAAGATATGCAAGAAAAAATGTGCAAAATGTGCAAAAAAGCTGGGAAAATAAATATGTAGAGATTTTTATAGTAAGTGCAGAATAATGTTCTTTTTTTTGGGTTTTTTTTTGGAGGGCAATTGGAGTGAAGTGACTTGCCCAAGGTCACATGGCTAGTTTTTTTGTGTTATGTCTGAGGTCACATTTGAACTCAGGTCCTCCTGACTCTAGGGCCAGTGCTCTATTCACTGTGCCACCTGTTTGCCCCACTGAATAATGTTCTTTTAAAACAATGACTTGGAAAAATGTTTTGGGGCTGTCTAAGAGGAGACCAAGCAATCACATATTCCTTTTTGAGTTCTATCTAAAAAATCAAGTTGCCTGAAACAAAGGCCTCAAAGAATTGACCGAAGATGTTGTTCTGCCTCCTTCATATTTGCATGGCCCTGGTGACAACAGAAATGTAGGGGGGGGGGGGGGGGCGGGGGATGTTCCCTAGTTTACCCATCTTCCATTGCTTGATT
>CM053587.1:129503162-129523088 GCA_028646515.1 Pseudochirops corinnae
GAAGGCATGACAGGGCTGTACAAGCAGCTCCGGTATGAGATAGGCCAGAAGTGCCATTAAAGAGAGTTACTGAGGAGAGAGAGAGAGGCGTAGAGACAAAGAGAGAGAGACACACACAGAGAGGGAAGAGAGAACTCATATATGGTTATGGGGAATCAAGAAAAGCTTTTAAAAAGAGGTAACAGGTCAGTTGGATATTTAAGAAGAGGTAGTTTTGACAGGCAGAGATAGTGAGAAAATAAATATGCCAGATGGAGAGGATGGCATGAATCAAAGGCAGGAAGGCATGGAGCCTTTTCAGACAAAGAGGGCAGTCTAACTTGACAGGAACACACAGTGGTATATATAAGGGCACAGCAGAAGATAAAGAGGACATCGTGGATGGTTACCTAAGGAGTTAAAACTTTACTGCTAGGCAATAGGGAGTCATTGAAGGCTTTTTAGATATGGATTGACATGATCAGAGCAATCCATTACAAAGATTTATCTGACAGCAGTATGTAAAATGAATTGAAAAGGAAGAAACACCAGAGGTTAGAGACTAAGAAGGGCCTTTGGAACTAAGGTGGTGGTTTTGAGGACTGAGGTTTGCTTTGCTTACTATACACTTTTTATATAAAACCTTTATATATTTATATCTATATGTTTTTATTTATATTACATATTTTTATTGTTGTATTTTAGCTTTTTTACATCACTATAATTTCCCCTGATAGCCCTTGCCTTGTCAGGGAACCATTTCATATAACAAATAATATTTATTAAAGACAGAAAAAGGAAAGGATGAGGAAAAAATCGGCTTAACTGATTAATACATTGAAAAAGTCTGAAAATGTTGGCAATGTAGAATACTTGAGGGCCACTCATCTCTGCAAAGGGATAGGGTGGGGATGTTTCCTATATCTTTTGTTTAAAGCCATGTTTGGTTTTTATAATTTTGCAACTTTCACTTATGATTTTGTGCTTGTATATGGTTGTTCTTTCCAATTTACGTGGTAATCATTGTGTATATTGTTGCCTTGACACTGCTTACTTTAATCTGCATCTGTTCACATAGATTTTTCCATACTTTTTTGTAATCATCACATTCATCATATCTTATGGTTCTGTAATATTTCATTACATTCGTACCACAATTTGTTTAGCCATTCCCCAACTGAAGGACATTTACTTTGTTTCCAATTCTTTGTTATCACAAAAAGTGTTGTTATAAATATTTGATGTGTATCTTTCTTCTTATCAATAACCTCCTTGTGTTTAAGCCTTGTAATGAAATCTCACTGTCAAAGAGTATAAACATTTTAGTCACTTTTTTTCATAATTCCAAACTGCTTCCAAAAATGACTTGCAGTTCCACCAATAGTACACTAGTGTGCCTATCTTTTCATAGCCCTTCCAACATTGACATTCCCAGTCTTTGTCATCTTTGCCAATTTTTAGGGTGTGATATTTTATTTTGATTTGCATTTCTATTATTATTATATTATTAGCATTATTTCACATATCTGTTAATAGACTGTAATTCTTTTGAGAACTTTTTGTTCATATCTTTTGACCACATAATTTTCTATTAAAAATTCTCATCATCTCCCAAGTACCTTTTCCACATTCCACATGTAGTTTATATTCTAGAGCAGCGGTTCTCAACCTGTGGGTTATGTTCAATTTGTAACAATGAAAATACATCCTGCATATCAGATATTTATATTATGATTCATAACAGTGGCAAAATTACAGTTATGAAGTAGTAATGAAAATAATTTTATGGTTGGGGGTCACCACAACATGAGGAACTGTATTAAAGGGTCATGGCATTAGGAAGGTTGAGAACCACTGTTCTAGAGTGACCACAAAGAAATAATAATTTCTTCCAAGGAAAAGGGATGCCTTCTCCCCTTTGACTAATGTGCAATAGCCCTTCATATTCAGAGATGATGCTATTGATGGATGATGATTGCTATCCTAATACATGACAATGATCAGAGAAAATTATTTTCTAAAGTGAACTCACATAAACTATGTCCTTTGGTTATAAAAGTGTCTATATGAAATGCCCTCCATATAAAGGAAAAGAGAAAAATCAATATGATAGAACAGTTAGCCCTTGACCAAATCACTTCACCTGTAATTGCTCAATTTCCTTGTCTGTAAAATGAAGAAGTGGAGGGGGGAAAGGAACAAATATTTATTAAGTGACTACTCTGTGCCAAGCATTGTGCTACATGCTTTATATTTGATCTTGACAATAACACTAGAAGATAAGTGCTAATATTAGGGCCATTTAACAAATGAAGAAACTGAGGCAAACAGACGTTAAGTTGCCTAGGGTAACACAGATTCAAACTCTGATCTTCCTGACTCTGGGACTAGATGATCTTTAAGATTCCTTCCAGTCATAAAATCTTACTCACAAAAATAAAAAGCAGGGTATATGTTTCCTAATTTACTCCTTTCCCCCACCCCGCCACTGTTTTATTCAAGTCTTGGCTTTCCATTATCCTGACTTTGTTCTTTTTCTTACTCTTTCCCTTTGATTTTATCCAAAAAATATTAAGTGAGTCTTTATTATCCACAAGATTCTGAGCAAGGTACTTAGCAGATGTTAGTGGTGGCAGATCATTATTTTCCTATTCTTTCTCATTCTTCTTTTCCCCTCCCCATCCCAATCCCACCTGTTATCACACAGTAGTATATAGAGGGGTATAGTGAGAGATAAGGAGAACATGAAGGATGAAGTGTAGTCTTTGCTGGTGCAGCCCCTTCATGGTGATGGCTGTCAGGGGCAGAGTGGAGGATGGAGGACCCAAAGAGGGGTCAGTGCTGGGAGAGGCAGCTAACTCCCTTCAACAACACAGCTGGGGGGAGGCTGATGCCAATGGGAAACATCTGTGTATTGGGGAAGAAAATGGGGGTAATTGTGAGCTTTCTATCTTTGTCAGTTTTTAAATTTCTGTGGGGAAAATGTGTCCTGGGAAATACATTTCAACCTTCTTCTACTCCTTTCCCACCCATAGTCAATAATGGGTGAGGTGCAAGCATGTGAAATTTAGACCCATGATAATGATTTTTCAGGGAGATAGGATGATATTGTCTGTAAGTTCTACTACACTTTCCATTTAGGCAAGTTTGCTTTTAGATTTAGGTCAAAATGAAAATAATTTTAATTGTTTTTTTCTAACACATGCTTCCTAGGCTAAGTACTAGTACTTAGTGATACTAGTAGTACTAGTAAGTACTAAGTATTAGTCTTCCCAGAACTTCCAATTATATGATTTATACATACATAAGTATATTTTACAAGTCATTTATGCTATTGAAAAGAACTCTTTAAAAATTGCTTTTAAATACTATTGATTGCAGAAAGGCACCACGGTGTACTGGGAAGAGTGCTGGCAGAGGACCTGGCTTCAAATTTTGAATCTGCCACTTACTACCAGGGTGATCTTGAATAGGTCACTTAACCTTCATTTCCTTCTCTGTAAAATGTGGAGGTTGAATAAAATGTTTTCTAAGGTTTCATCTAGTTCTCAATCTATGGTCAAATTGGATGTGTTGGGGTGCTTGACAGCCATACTCCACTGGAAGGTTTGTCAACCCTCTGTGATTTAATTGGTTTGGGAACTCCCTGCTCTAACACACATGTCTATAACTTAGTGGATAAGAGGGTTGCGTGAAGCTCAGAGAGACTGACTCAACCATGCTAATAGAATCATCTAGAGTTGGAAGGGGATGGAGACGCCAATTAGCTCAAATGCTTATCTTATTGAAGAAACTGAAGGCCAAAGAGTTTGTTAAAGGCCTTGCCGGAGATCATCCAGATATTAAGTGAGAGAGCCAGTATTTGACTGATTCCAAAGCCCAGGCCTTTTTCATAGCACTTCCCTGACTTTCCTTGTGGTCTGGTTCATTGATGTTCACTTTAATGTCAGTTATTAGGGACCTCTCTGTGCGTTCATGCTATGGTGTTCATTCCTAAGTTCCTGTATAACAAAACCAGAATATTATTCTGATTGTCTTCAGACTTACCTGGTTTAAGCTCCCTACTCCGGTGGTCAGAGGTGGGATCCTAGGTTCCTGACTGAAGGGGCCACACTTTATCTGCTGACTAAGCCACAATAACTTTCTGAAAAGTCTGTAATTCAGTTAATGCTTTCTCTTATTGGCCTTTCTTTCCTGTATCAAATGTCTACAGTTTGTAAGGTCCTACTACCAAACTTCTGACACTTTTCTCTACATCCCTCTTTGTGTTAAGCTAACATATAATTACCCCATGAAAGCCTTGCTTCATACTGGGCAAGGAGAGGGATAGGGACTAGGCTGGTGATTTCACTTATTTAGGGAATTTCCAGATATGTCTTATTTCCTCTATCAATGCAGGTCAGCACCTTTCTCTCTGTCTGTCTGTCTGTCTGTCTCTGTCTCTGTCTCTTTCTCTCCCCCACCCCACCCCCTCACCATGGGTTGGAAATTACAGTATCTGGCACATAGTAGGCACTTAATAAATAATTATTTGTCTCCAAAAGTGGCCTATAGCACAGAGAGGCTGTGATTAGCCCAGGGTCATATAGCTAGTATATGACAAAGACCAGACTTGAATCCAGGCCTTTCTGGTTCTAAGATCAGCTCTATGCATTATATACCATGCTGCTTCTCAGTCAAGGATACACCTTGAAAATTTGAATAATTTTCACTATCCAGGTGTGCCTGGTTTCAAGTTTGAAAATGCAGTTTAGAGGACATTTGTACTAAGGCAGGTCAGACTTCCAATAGGCAGATGTTCTAGATATAGTTACATCTGAATTTCTAGTCCAATGGAAGAGACAACTGAGTTTTGAGCAGGGATGAATTGGTTGTTAGTTATCCTGCCCATGATTTAGCTGAATTATTCTCCCATCCCTAGCACTTCATAGGAGTAATTTCCTGTCTAAAATGAAAAGAAAGTCACATGTTTAGAAATGCTGAGTTACATGGAAAGAATGCAAAATGCCCCAAACTAGGAAAGAGAATGTTGTTTCATGTGGACAGTATTCTTTATTATGTTTGAAAGGTCCTGTAAAAGAAAAAGGAAAGAGAATCAATTGTGTTGTTGCTGTGGTCCCAGTCTGTGAAGACTGGAAGGTGTTAGCAGGCTTACAGTGGGGAAAAATGAGACCCAGAACTCACCAGGTGTTCAGTAATTCAACATTCATCTCCCATAGTCTGTAGCAAAGTTCAGATTTATGTCCCTAAATGTACTTGGATCAAAATCACAGAAGACCACATCTCACTGCCAATTTTCCATAACAGATTCCAAAAAATGCATGATGGGCGAAGGTAAATAGTGGTCTCTGGGGGCCCTAGAAGCAACAAAACCTGATGCAATCTTCAAGCAGAAAGATATAAAATAGAAAGAAGGATTTCCAAAAGGAGGTGGCTGAACTGTGCAGCTAATTGGTCATCTGATAGCAGAACAGCAACAAATCTCTCCAAAGACTCAGCCTTTTAAGTTTAGGAGTCGAAAGACCTGAGTTCTATTCCTGACTGCCCTGTATTCAACCTCTGACCTCAGGCAAACCACTTAGACAATCTTCTATTGTCTCATCTGTAAAATGGGAACAACTTCATCTACCTAGCCCCACCACTGAATGAAGATCAAAAGGGACAACTTAGTCAAAGCCCTTTCAAAACTGTGAAGTGCTACAGATAACAAGGCTCAAATCCAGCTGCAGATACCAGCTAGCTGCATGACCCTGGGCAAGTCATTTAACTTCCCTGGGCTTCAGTTGCCCATCCGTAAAATTGGAAAAATAATAGCACCTACTTCTAGGACTTGTTTTGAGGATAAAATCGTATTTCTTAAGAGCTTTGCAAATCTTAAGGTGTTGTATAAATAGAAAATGTTTCGTACATTTAAGAAAACTTTTCATAGAAAAAGGTTCTCAAAGCTCCCTTTGTTGAATTTAGAGTATTCACTAGAAGTTGGAGATTTTGGCTTAATATGTAGCCAAAGTTTCTAACAATTAGAGGTGTCCACAAGTCTAATGAGCGGATTTAGTATGGAGTGGGTTCCTCTTTAATTAAGGGAAGGCTGAATGACCTGTGGTTGGCTATGTTGTACAAGGAATTCCCATTCAGCCATGAGTTGCCCCTGGATGGCCTCTGAGGTCCCTTTCAGTACTTCTCTTTTGTGATTCTCTTTTCTCAAAAGCAATCTCTGAACAAGAGCATTGAATAAGGAGAAAGGTCTGACAAATGGTGATGGTATAGCAGACTTACCAGTGGGACCCTTGGTTTTAATATTTTGAACTTTTTGTTGTGAGCTTAGCCACAGGCATCTGTGACTTCCTCAATAGGTTTTCCAATAAGCCAGCCTTCATCTCTCCCAGGCATTTCATTTTTCCCCTCTAGGGTATCTGTCAAATACCAGTTGACAACAATGATACTTGCTGACACTTATCAATCTATCATTCCTTAGTAATGAGATTTCCCTAGGAAATTCTTCCTAGGAAAATTCCCATTCACATGGGAATACCCAAAGTTCTGGGACTCCCTGCTACTAAGGGAACCTTCACACCCAATTCATCTGTCACCTCCTGTTCTGCATCAAATCATCAAATTGAGCCAAGACCATCATTAGAGTGAAGCTGGTGTCTGGAGCATATGTTGTCTCTTCAGGGACTTGGATCATAGCCAGTCTGGTATCTTAGAAGATGATGGAGAGAAGGAGAGAGGCCAAACAAGGCACTCAATCCTCTCCTTTCCCAAATCTTTCATCATTTTAATTTTTGTGCAGATCTAAGAACCCTTGATAATTTTCATGTTAAAAATGTAGGATTAAATGTGGATCCAACAGGAACCCAGGTTCAGTTTGTTTGCTGCCTACTCCGGTGAGAAGTAGCCATGGAAGTTTGACTGTGTTCTTATAAGTCCTCACTGCTTTCACTCTTTTACCACTTATTTCCAGATTTCACTGGGAACTAGCTTTTATAACGGCTCCCATTGAGGATTGTGTTGGAGTTATGGTGTGACCATGATTGGTTTGTGTTTTTCACAAAACAGTCTTAATGTTGGAGGGGTCTAGAGATTCTACCTGAACTTTCTTTTTAAAATTTTATTGTTCACTTTTGATTCTACATCACCTTTATTTCCATATGTATCACTTTCCTCTACTCCTTTTCTCCATACTGCAGCCAAACTAGACTGTTCAACATACTACAGATGATAGCACCATAGATCTGAATCCAGCTTCAGACTCTTACTAGCTATGTTACCCTAGGCAAGTAACTTAACTTCTGTCTAAATAGACAGACATACGAATATGAATATGAGCTTCCCTGTCTCCATAACATTGTTTTCTGTTGTTGGAATATCTACCCCACTCCCCATCTCTACTTGTTGAAATCTATGCTACTCTTTCTCTATAAAATCTCCCTTGATGTCCCTGGTTGCAAATTATCTTTCCTTCCTTTAACCTCTCTTAACACTTCATTTGTAGTTCTCTTATGTGGTTCATTGATAATTGTATGTTATTTTAATTACAAGCTGCAGGAAGGAAAACTGCATGTTGTATTTTTGTATCTTTCTTTTGCACATAGTGGCATTTAATACATGTTCATTTAATTTGTTGAACAAAGAAATAATATAGGAGGTAGGAAGTTGCCAGTGGCAAATTCAATCCTAGAGCAAATTAGCCTCCATTCAGATTTCCAAGAAGACTCTACCATCATTCATTGAATTATGAAGTTTCTGTACCTTAATAGCCATGCTGAGCAACTTGTACTTGAAAAACAAATCCTTCTGCCTAACACCTGACAAGTGTGATCCTGCTATTGCTTGAAGACCACCAGTGAGGGGGAAGCCATGATGTCTCAAGGCAGGCAACTGCCAACTTTTGGATAACTCTAATTGGTACAAAGCATCAAGCATATAATTGTCTCTTGTGACTTCTACCCATTGCTTTTAATTCTGCCTTCTGGGGCTAAACAGATCAGATCTCATCCAGGCCATATTGAAAAATGCTCATTGATTGATTTTGTATGATAATCCTTCAAATATTTGGAGACAGCTGTTGGATCTCCCCTAAATCTTCCCTTATTCAGTCTGAACATCCCTGGTTCCTTCAACTTATCTTCGTGTGGCATGAACTCAAGACCTTTCCCCATTCCAGGTGCTCTCCAGATTGTCAATGGCTTTTCCAATATGGCATCTAAAATGGAAAGCAGCTTACTTATAGAAGTAGCTTGATCAGACAGGTTATAATGGGGGCTATCATTTCATTACTCCTATATGAGATACTTCATTTAATAATGATAATAGCTAGAAAAGTTGTTTTATATGATTGTGATGGAATACCATTTTGCTATAAGAAATGACAGGGATGATTTCAGAAAAACCTAGAAAGACTTAAATGAATTGATATAGAGTGAAGGGAACAGAACTAAGATAACATTGCACACAGTAACAGCAATATTGTAATGATAATCAACCATGCTTATTCTCAGAAATATAATTCATGATCATTCCAAAGGACTCATGATGAAAAAATGCTATTCCCCCCAGAGAAAGAACTGATAGAGTCCAAATGCAGATCAAAGCATACTGTTTTTCCTTTTTTTTTTTTTTAACAGGCCTTTTTTTTTGTCTATGAAATTTGTGGAAATATGTATTGCAAGATTGCATATGTGTAACCTATATCAAATTGCTTACTATCTCAGGGAAAAAAGGAAGGGAAAGAATTTGAAACTCAATTTTTAAAAAAATGAATGCTAAAAGTAGTTTTTACAGTTTTTACTTTATGATTTGCAAAGTGCTTCACAAATGTTATCTCATTTATCCATGAAACAATCCTGGGAGTTAGATGCTATTATCGTCCCTATTTTACTGATGGAGAGATAACTTAGGCAAACAGAGGTTAAGTGATTTGCCCAGGATCACATATCTAGTAACTGTCTGAGACTGGACCTGAACTCAGATCTCCCTGACTCCAGTCCCAGTGTGTTATCTACTTTCTTGGTTCCAACATTACCATATTGACTTACATGGAGCTTGCAGTCTCCTTAAAGCCCTGGATCATGTTCATTCTTACTGTTATCTAGTCATGCTACCAAATGTAAGGCTTTACATTTATCCCTATTCAATTTAGTCTTATTTGACTCAAGCTGAAATTCTAGTGTGTCAATGTATTTGAATTTTGCCTGAGTCAACCACAGCATAAGCTTCCTCTACCGGCTCTGTGTCACTTACAAATGAATGTATGAATACCATAGTTGATGGGTCATTGTGCACTGGGTAGAGGAAAGCATGTCATGCATGGCTGTCGTAGGAAATACATTTGTAAATTTTGAAGCCACAGTAAGGGTTGGGATGATCAACTTTTCACAAGTCTTCTGTACAGACAACATGGGACACACACCAGTGGGCAAAGCCCTTCACAGTTGACTTTGATTGGCATGAAGTCCACACCTACAAATTATTTCGCTGCTTGTCTTCTGATAAGGGAGTTAATTTGTGAATCATTTGAGCTGTGAGAAAAAGAAATGATGACAAATAGAAATGGAGGCTGGCCCCAAGAATGCAAATGGCATCACATACAGATAAACTTGTCATGGATTTTCTGTCATCAGCTGACTTTCAAAAAAAAAACTAGTTCAGGTTGATGAACTGTAACATGTTGGAAGTAATTTGCTTTAGCAAGAAAAGGAGTGTTAATTTAAAAATATCAATACTGTTACCCTCCTGCCAGATTAATATATAGACAGGGCAGAGCAGTAGTTCCCAGGAGGATAGGGCAGTTTATTTTTTGATATCCTCCATCTACTTGATGGCTATAGCTCCAAATCAAGGATGCTTTGTAATTACACACCCTCTTTCAGCCAACACCCTATGGGGAGAGAGAGTCAAAGCCAACCAAGGTTACTTCTTGAAATAGCAAAGAAGGGCTGTAGGGAAAGGAACCACAGGACTCTATTTCATCCTTTTTGATTACTATTATTCATCACATTTTATCATTCATATTAAAAATGAAATCCTTCAATGCTCAGACTGCTACATATGGCAGCAACTTGTTTGCAAGGAATGCTGATAATGCTTCCAAACAAAACCACTTCCATATGTTCATAATTCACTTCCCCTTTGTGGCCTTGCCTTCTTTGACTTTAGAGCTAAAGTTGAATTTTCAAAGGATTTGCTGTGACAGGACATGGATGGGAGCAGGAGGAATGGAAAAGAGGATTGTGGCCACAAGGGGATAAAAGAGACGGATGTTGTTTATTAAATAGAAGGGATCAAAGACTCCTAAATTGGAAAAACACTCAAAGGAATAGTCAATTGCCCACTTGACCTCTTGTTTTGCATCTTATTCAAAATTAGCATTCAGGGAACATTTATGTGGGAGATGGAGAATGGAACAGAAAAAGAGATAAAGCATTAACGTCTTGGATGCTTGGCGGCTGCTGCACTGACACCAGGATGGAGCCCAATAAACACAAGTTATATTGCAAAATAAAGCAGTGTTTTGGAGAGTGGCTGAAAAACCTGCCTCCAAAGAAACCTGATGAATCAGAGGAATTAGGTGGGTGTTCCATAGGCATATCACTGCACTCCAAACTGAAGCAAATTATGGATTACCCCAAACCAGCTGGGGACTCAGTGTAACCATCTGGATAATTGATTTTTTTATTCCCCACATGATCCATCTTTTAGGGACTGGGGCAATGAAACCAAGGACATTGTAAGAGGTCAGTCTTGAGGGCCCCAGTCTGGAAGGGATGTCTGGATAACCACTCTCCCAGCTGATGGATGTATGGATGAGCCAGTTCTGCTGAAAGTGATTATTTGAAAATAGCCAATCCTGTAGAATTCTTCTTCCTCCCACTGTCCTGCAAACAGAGAAATTTGCTTTTGCAAATTTTAACTGAACTGGCGTGTCTAGGGTCTTATCATGCTGTGTGAACAGAGCCTAGTAAATCAACACAACAGGGTAATATGATAGCACATGGAGACCCAGGTCCAAGGAAATGTGAACTCTTTGTATCCTTTCTTATTAAAAATGAGATAGTGATTCTAAAAGGGGAAAAAGTATCTTGACTCTGCAAATCAAACTATGAGTGCCTCATTGTTGTTATCTTTCTTTCCAAATATTATTTACAAGGGTACTAAGAAGAATCCACTAGTCTTTATATTTTGAGGAGAGGTTGGGATATTTAGTCATTTTATTCTGATAGTGAAAGTGCTAAAAACCAAACTATTATAAATGATGGAAGTCTTGGCAATGTCATAGATGTAGTATTTTTCAGTTATTATGACCTGCTAAAGATTGCCAAGTTGAGATTAGGACTAAATCTTAAGTCACTTAGTTCTTGCTTCAGCTGTACTATAAGCAAAACCATCTAAGGCAGTCATTATTCTATATTTTATTATATGTTAAAATACATATATATATATATATACTATATACATTTGTAATATATATATATACATATGTACACAAGTATAATATATCCATTCATTCATTCATATATTTAAGGTTTCCATATTGATCACCTCTCACAGGTAAAACCTCCAAATCTTGGCCTCTTGTTTTTATTCTTCACTTTGCTAAATGCCATCAAATTCACCCTTACCTTTCTTGACTGTGCCCCTTATTTTGTATCTCCATCACCAGAAGTCCCTAAAGGGATCCTCTTTAAGGAGTTATTCTGACTAAGAACTTGTTCACCCATCTACATTTTTATTCAGGTGAAATCGAATTAAAATGATCAAGGGCAGTATTTAAGGAGAATATAATTCACAAAAATACAACACATTGGTTTGGAAGAGGGTAGGTATAAGTTATCTAGGCAATGATGGAAAACTTACACCTGTATAAGGTCAGCACCTGTTCCAGGCATTGTCCTAGAGCTGTATTCCCTCATTGTTCAGATCTTTGTTCTGCCGTTGACAATGTCCCCCTATACAAAGTATAATTTCTTCATTGTGCATTGCATCCATTCCTTTCTCTTCCCCCTACTCCAATCTATAAGGACTTTGTTCTGCCGTTGATGAGGTTTCCTTAACAAGTTATAAAATCCCTTTGATGAGGTTAACTCTTTGTCAAAGAATAAACCCAGCTTGACTAGAATACCAATCCAGGGGTGGGGAACCTGTGACCTCAAGACAGCACATGACTCTAGGACAGGTCTTCAAGGGCAACCCCTTGACTGAATCCAAACTTTACAAAATAAATCCCTTCAATAAAAGGATTTGTTCTGTAAAACTTGAACTCAGCCAAAGGCCACACCAAAGGACCTAGAAGGCCATGTATGGCCTTGAGACTGAAGGTTCCCCACCCTTGACCTAGCCCCATTAACATCACATTAATGATAATTGATAATTCCTGGGTAATTTATCCACAAGACCTTTAGGAGCTCAAAAACAGAGAGAGACAGGGATAGAGATGAGATTGTGCTATATAAACACCAGACTTTTTCCTTCATTGTTATTTGAGTTACATATACTGTGCAAGTTCAGAAGGTCAAGGGTACATTCTCTTTTGACCTTGAGTGTAGTGTTTTGCCCTTGTGTGAAGGGATAGGGTGACAAGAGGTTTCTATCAGTGTGCAGAATATTTCCTTGGGAGATGGGTTAAAGTAATTAACATTCTGGCACCTGGAATGCTTTTTCTTGTGAAGGGTCCTATCCAGGCAAGTACTATGTGTTAGATACTAAAACACTACTTTGGAGAGATGAAAATCCATCAGAGAGTGAGCTGAAGGTATCTTGACCACTTGGGGGCAACTAGGTAGTAACAGTGGAAAGACACTTAGACCTGGAGTCAGGAAGATCTGAATTTAAGTCTGGCTTCAGATGCTTATTTGCTGTATGACTCTGAACAAGTGATTTAACTGCTGTCTGCCTCAGTTTCCTCATCTGCAAAATAGATAATAATTGCACCTGACTCCCAGAGTTGTTTTTTGACAATAATAGTAGTAGTAGTAGTAGTAGTAGTAGTAGTAGCAGCAACAGCAACAGCAGCAGCAGCAGCAGTAGTAGTAGTAGCAGAAGAATAGTAGTAGCAGGAGCAATATTAGTAGTGGTGGTGGTAGTAGTAACAGTAGTAGTAGTAATAGTAGTGGTAATAGTAATCATAAATTTATCTTTAGGCTAAGAACCTTTGCTTTAGACTAAGTTCCTAAAGATGCAGTGAGGCACGAAATTTCACTTTCTAGGTTTAATGCCCAATATATGTTCTTTATTATTCAAAGAATGATAGCAAATAAGATTTCATACTGAATGAGATAGCCAGGTCCTAGGGAGAGTCACTGAAAATCCACTGAAAAATAACTAACATGAATGATAATGTGATTCTGTCATGAGCTACAATTGGGATAAGAAACTAATAGAATACGATACACTTGTAAAGGGAATATGGTCTTCACCATACTGCCTGGAATGCTGGTAAACATCACTTGCTTTGTCCCTTCCTCTCCAGGGGGTTTAGTACTTTCTAGAAGTCTATTGAAATTTTAAAATAACTTGTGCAGCTAGAAATTAGCTACTGGGAGAGGAAGAGACATATAGAAGAGGTATAGATGCTTATCTCTCATCTCAGAAAGACTCAACAAGAGCCACAATATGGGAAACATACAGCTTGCATCCAGAGGCAGGGAAGAGGTGAAAGGAATTCATTAATTCTCTGATAAGAATAACATTCTGCTACAAGGGGGGAGGGGGAAAGTTCCATAGGTGCTTACTTATGTCTTTTTTTATTCCAGTAAGGTGGAGCTAGGAGGCAGATGGAAGATGGAACTAAGACATATAAAAAGTCTGAGAGATAGAGTTCTAGGTATTAAAAATCAATTTATTAACTAAGCCAGACAATAATCAATAAATTGGTGGTCAGTGATCTCTCTGAGTAATCAAAGACCCCCAAGGGAGCATGTGGCCTATATAAATCCAGGTCTGTCTTATTAACAGCGAATTACTGGGACCTCTCCTGCCAAGAGAAAAGTAACCCTGATTAGTAGATGTTTAATGAGGAGGTAGACTAAGAGTTCTCAACCCCTCTCTCTGAGAACTGGCCTAGTCACAAGATTCAGAAACCTCCAGCAGTCTGAGCAGAGAAAGCCATCTGATCTGGACCTCTCTGGCTTATTTCTCCTTCATGTGGTAGGTCACCCCAACTTTGATTAGAAATCAAGGATACAAGAGTTATTTCTAAGTAGTGTGGACTTGTCCCAGGTAGATTTTGTTTATAGGATAAACAGAAAGGCCCAGGCTCTAGGAGGGGCTGGAATGTGATCGCATTCCTCAGCCAGTTCCTGGAAGTAATTTTTCCATGTGAGCTAAATTTAAAAATAGAGGTTTTAAATGGAAAAGGGAATATTGCAAATTAATGTCAATAATCAAATGATAGAGAATTAAAATTAATTTTCCTCAGAACTGAAAAGTGTTGACTAGTCCCAAGACATATAGACCTGGAAGTCTCACTTTAAGATGCTACCATGAAGAAGCAAGGGAGGAAATAGCAACAATGACGAGAAGCAATAGCCAGAGAGGAGCTTTAGTGAGTGGCTGCTGAAAGTCCAAATGACAATAAGGGTGGGGTAGAGTTTCAGTGGATGACAGCCATGGAGTCAGGGTGGAACAGAAACAACATGGGACCCTGCCAGTGACATTTGGGAGGCGAGGCAAAAGCAGTACCTAGACTGTCAGTTAAAGGGAGACAATCCTAATAACTCAGGCAAGAGAGTATTTTCAGCACTGAAACTGAAATCCTTCCTCACCTTGGAGCATGTTCTCAGGAAATTGTTGACTTACCCATGATCATCTGCATAGCAAATACGCTTATTTAATGCTAAAATGATTTAAAATGACTTTAATGCTAAAATTTCCCTGTTACTTACTATTTATTTTATACTCCTGTTTCAATAAAATACTTTGCTATTTAATTTTTTGTTCCTGCCTGGTCTGTTCAGAGAATAGGAATTAGATGGTGTCCTGAGATGTATTCTGCCCTGCACTGAATCCAAGGAACGTTTAATTTCATAGCTGAATGGGATATCAATTAAATACTAATTCCATTCTGGGACAATGGAAATACTTCAGTTCCTGTGACCTCACTGGTATGAATACAACCCCTTCCTATAAATGCTACAGACTATAACACATTCCACATTTTTGTTTTCCCATCCTATTTGATTCTCATCCATGTATTTCTGTAAACACTTTATAAATAATATATAAAATGCACTGTAGTCTTTTCTCTGGTTCTTTTAATATTTAATGAATATCAGTGCAATACTGTAGCCATCTATTTGTTATTTCTCCCTCAGATTAGTATGATCTCACCTCCTTTTGAAATCATGTGTCATTGCCAATCTCTTTTGTGCCATTTCCTACGTGAAAGGTATCACTGGGAATATAGTTCAGCATACTTACAACCTTCCATTCATCTTTACTTTGAACTCTGGGTTATCTCAGATCAGGGGGTTCAATGACTCACAGCCTCATATGCATCACTAGGAAAATACTGGTATTCAAAAATGAGTTTTTCTATCAGCAAGCATTTCAGCATAATTAAAAACTGCTACACAGTTTCCCAAATGTGATCTCCAGGGATCCTAAACCCAACAACCTCAAGAATAGCAGAACCTTTCAGACCACCAGAACTCCATCCTGTCGAGCTGCCACAACTATCATTGGGGGAAGAAATCATTATGGAGGAGTTCATCTTCTTCATTACCACCAGCAACAACTATAGACCAATTGCCACCAACATTAATGTACACATAGGAGCCCTGAGAGTAACAGCCCCCCAAACCATTGTGTCTGTTTCTAGCCAAGCACTTAGCACCATCATCTGGGGAAGCAACTCTTGTAGAGGAGGGACCAGCCATCCCCACCAACTACCAACCAACTACTATACAATAGGACAGGCAAATCACTGTTACTTCAAGGTACCCCAAGGAAGAGACAGGAGGCAGCATCTGCCTGGAAGTCAAAACACCGGTACCTCAACCACCATCTTACTTCAGATCCTGATGTAGACATCCCTAGACCCTGAACTCAGGAGTCTTGGGGATAAAAATGCTTCTAGACCAGTGTTGCCAGTTTTTATCCTGGAAAGCAGCCCCTGTGGAGATGCAGCCTGGCAACTACTCCTGCAGGTTGAAGACCCAGAAAAGAAAGTTCAGGCCACCAAAGTCAAATAGTTCAACATCAGAAACCAATAGGATCTCATCAAGGAAAATGACACTAAAAAAGAAGCATCACCATCTGCTTTGCTGCTGCAGTGAAGGATCATGGGACCTTGCCATCTGAAAACCACCCATATGTATCATCTCCCCCAAAAGAGTGTGAGCTTCTTGAGAACAAGAGCTATGCCTTACATTTATATTTGTACCCCCAATGCTTAGCACAGCACTTTGCATATGGTAAACACTTAATAAATGTTTTATTCATTCATTTTCCTTTCCAGTTCTAGGCACATCTCATCAGCCATAATCTAGGCAGCCTGGGTTCTTTATCCTCTTTTTTCCCCGAAGTCAGCTAGGTGCCTTGGACAAGGCATTAGACCTGAAGTTAAGAAGACCTGAATTCAAATCTAGCCTCAGACACTTATTAGCTGTGTGACCCTGGGCAAGTCACTTAACTTCAGTCTGCCTCAGTTTCCTCATCTGTAAAGTGAGGATAATAATAATACCTACCTCACAGTTGTAATGAGAATCAAATGAGTTAAACACCTTGCAAATCTTAAAGTGCCATATAAATGTCAGTTAATATTTTTAAAAATCATTTTTGTTGTTGTTAATCTCTTTCTTCTGAATTGCTCCAGGGCTTGCTACAGACAACACAATGTCATCCATAAACAGCAGCATCTGTAGAACTTCTCTCTGAATAGGGAATTCTTACTTCTGTCTGGATTTTGTACAGGATATCCTTCATGACATTGGCAAAGAAACTTTGGTGAGCATATGTCTCCCTGTTTGAGGCTTCATTTTATTTTGAGGTTTAGCGGATCACTGAACAAAGTCATGTCTCTGGTCACATCTGTCATGCTGTCATAGAATCTTCTAGGATCTTAACATATTATGGAGAACCTTTGAGGAGAATCTTTAAAGCTACATTTTCTCTGAGTAATTACTTGCTTTTTTGTGATCAGCAAGGGCCACAGGAGGGTGCTTACATGCTTTACACTTCTCTATGAATTGTGGTCTGCTACAAAACGCCATCTGTGAAAGTCAACCTAATCTCATCCATATTTTTAGCAAGGATCCATTGCCTTGATGTGTGTGTAAACCACCCTCATAAAGATTTATAGAAGTAAGGAGGCTGATGGTTGCTGATCTTTCCTTAGCCAATTGTTTTTGGCAGTGGTATTACCCATAACTCATAATTCAGGAGAAATTTAATTACTGAGTTATAAATATTGGATGGGCAGCTAGGTGGTGCAGTGGATATAGTGCCAGGCCTGAAATGAGGAAGACTCATCTTCCTGAGTTCAAATCCATCCCTAGACACTGTGTGACCCTGGGCAAGTCACTTAACCCTGTTTGCCTCAGTTTCCTCATCTGTAAAATGAGTTACAGAAGGAAATGGCAAACCATTCCAGTATCTTTGCTGAAAAAAAAAACACACCAGATGAGGTCATGAAGAGTTGGACACGACTGAATACAATTGAACAGCAACAAAACTATTGGATAATAAACAATCAACTTTCTGAATAAAAGACTATGACATAAATATTATCAGATCAAATTAAAACATTACAAATCCACAGACAATACTACAAATCTAAAAGATCAATCAATATCCAACCCCTAACGATAAATGGTCAAAGGACAGGAATAACTTACCAAAAACAAAGCACACATTTAACCTCATTACTAATCAAAGTGTGTTACACTCATTTTTATGCATTCCTATTTCCCCTCTAATATTGGTTTTTTTCCCTATCCTTTACCATTTTTGCCAATTTGATGGATAAGTGGTGCTACCTCGGTTGTTTCCATTTTAATGCCCATGATCACTAGGGAACTTACACAATTCTGTTCGTATTTTTCTGTATGTTGATAGTTTTCATTTCCCCTTTTTTAAAAAAATCTATTCACATTTTAAAAGAATTCAAAACATCAGTATGTGGAAAAAAATCAGTCAAGTGCATGCAAAGAGAACGAAGAAAGGAAATGGCCCAAGACAGTCATAGAATCTTCGAGTATGTTTCCTGCCTTCGATCTTTGAATGAGTGGGAAAGGACTTCCCCTGTCCTACCTGTTCTGTCTTATGTCACCTAACTTTTTGAGGTGTTCTCTGTTCAAGACAACTCTATTTCTGCTTCTTTTCCACCCATTTTTCTTCGATTTTTCAATCCATTCAAGTCATTTTTAGATGAATTAACTATGTGTTCAAACAGTGGCTTTATCCATGAGGTAGGTAGCACACTTTATCTCATCATAAATTCTTTCTGATCTTGGTTGATTATCACATCGATCAGTGTTCTTAAGTCTTTCAAAACTGTTTGTCATTATGGTGTTTTGGCTACTGTATAAGTATTCTCCAGTTTTTCTCTCTTCACTCTGTGTCAATAAATACAAGTCTTCCCAGTTTTCTTTGAAATTGTTGCTTTCTTACAATACAAGAGTATTCTATTAAATTCACATTCCATAATTTGTTCAGTCATCCCCCAGTTGATATATATCTCTCTGGGACCCAATTGTTTGTCACAACACCAAGAGTTGCTACAAATATTCTTGTATTTATGGGCCCTTCTCCTCTTCCTTTGATCTCTTTGGGATACAAGCCTAACTGAGTCAAAGAGTATGCACAGGTTAGTAACTTTTTTAGTAACTTTTTGGAATACAGTTCCAAAGTGCCTTCTAGAATGGCTGGAATAATTCACAGCAGTGCATCATTGCACCTGTTTTCCTGCAGTGTCTCCAACAATTGTCAGTTTCCTTTTTTGGTCATCTTTCCACTATGAGTTGAAACTCAGAATTGTTTTAATTTGTATTTCTATAGTTATTAGTGATGTGGAGTATTTTTTTCACGTGATTGCTGATAGCTTAGATTTCTTCCTTTCAGACCTGCTTGTTTCATATCTGTTGAAATTTATCTACTGGAGAATGTTCTTGTTCATGTATACTTAAATCAGTTTCCCATATACCTATGATGTCAGACCTTTAACAGAGAGATTTCCTAAAAGACTTTTTCCCAATTGCTTCCCTGTTCATTTTAACTGTACTGATTTTGTTTGCGCAAATGCTTGTCGTTTTATGTAATCAAATTTGCACATCCTATGATTTTTTCTATCTCATTTCATAAAGAATTCTCTTTACTCCTATCCACAGTTTGAAAACAATCTTCTGATTGCCACCTAAAAATTATTTATAACATGATAATTTATATCTATATCCTTTATTTAGAGCTCATTTTATTATGTAGTATGAGATATTGGTCTAAAACTAATTTCTTCTAGACTGCTTTTCAGTTTTTATTTTTTGTAAAATAGTAGAGTCTTTGGATTTATCAAACACTACGCGACTATGTTCATTTGCTTCTACATGTTGTGTACCTCATCTTTTCCACAGCTAGACTTCTCAATTTTTATTCATTTATTTTTAATTTTTTTGCTTTTTGGAGGGGGGAATGCAGAGCAATTGGGGTTAAGTAACTTGCCCAAGGTCACACAGCTAGTAAGTGTTGAGTGTCTGAGGCTGGATTGGAACTCAAGTCCTCCAGACTCCAGGCCTGGTGCTCTATTCACTGTGCCATCTAGCTGCCCCAAATTCTCAATTTTTTAAACAATACCAAGAAGTCTTGATGATTTCTTCTTTTAAATCTAATAATTATGGCTTTTAGGTAGTCCAATAATTTTTAAATTGTCTCTCCTGGATCTATTTTCCTGGTCAGTGGTTTTTTCAAGGAGATATTTCACATTGCCTTCTATTTTTTCATTTGTTTGGATCTGTT
>CM053587.1:129523588-129548930 GCA_028646515.1 Pseudochirops corinnae
CTACTTCTCTCATTTGGTTTTCAAAATCCCTCTTAAGCTGATTTCTAGCTTTTAGGCAGTCTTCATGTTTCTTGGAAGCTTTTGGTGCGGGAGTTCTGACTGTGTTGTCTTCCTCCTGTTCCCTGCTTTGATCCTTCTTTTCCCCAAAGAAGGAATCTAGAGTTTGGTTGCTATTCTTACTTTGCTTCCTTTGCCTGCTCACGGTTGGTCAGTCAATGATTTTTTTAGCTCTGTGGAACTCTGTTTCCAGAGGGGAAAGCTCTATCCCAAATCACTGGGGTTTTCCCAGCTGCCGGCACTTTTAGGAGGCTGCTGCAGCCCCCACCAGCTTTGGCTCACTGAAAACACACCCCAGGACCACCACCCAAAACCACCATCCGGATCCAGGCCGCTCAATGCAAGAGCACTTAGTCTCTGAATGATCACTTGGTCCCCCTGCAGTCTGCAGACTGGGAGCTCTGAAGCAGCAACGTGGAGGCAGCTACAAGGCCTCCACTTCTGTAGCTTCCTTGCCCTGGAGGCAGTTTGGCCAGACCCACTTTTCTCCCCCAGTTTTAGCCTAATTCCACTGACCTTTCACTTAATCCTTTTTTCTTATGGCTTGATAATTCTCAAAACTGCCACAGCTGCTGCAGATCCACTCTCCTGAAGCTCCAGCTGAGGCTCAGCTCAGCTTGTCAGCTGCCCCCAGGGCCAAGCTGCCATTTCAGGCTGGTTGGTTTTGGCTCCCAGCACTGAGATGGTCCCTCCTAGCCGAGCTGCCTTCAGCAGGAAGTATATTTGTGTGCGTTTTAGAGCTCTAAAATTTGTTTAGAGTCATATTATATGGGTATTTAGAGGTGGCTGTGTGGGAGCTGCCATACCTTGCTGCTCCTACACTGCCATCTTGGCTCTGCCCCCTCATTTGAGTCTTATAATATCCCTGGCTGTATATTCTTTTCTTATTCCGTTGAGTAATCTCCAGAGGTCAATCATATCTAACTTTTTAAGCCCTGAGTTTTGGCCATCACTCCTGGTAACCAGATGTAGGTGTGGGCCTCCATTCATTCTCTGTCTCCTTCTTGTACTGTCCAGTCTACAGATTTTATCAGTTATGTTGGTAGCAGACTTCTCACAGATTCCAGGTGTTTTGTTGTTCAGCCTCCCCTCTTTCTCTTGAGGTAGGTCCTGCTGTGACTCAGAGTTGGGCTGCTTGGATGCTGGATTGGGCTCTGACTCACTGGCTACCAGACTGACTCTGTCTCCTCTTGTGGCTTAGGGGAGGTTCCAAAGCTGTGTTGCCTGTTTTCTGGTTTGTCCCCTCCTTTTCTGCCACTAATTTCTATCAAGTAAGAAGATCAAATATTTACTGATTGAGGTTTCTGGGCATTTTCAGTCACTTTGTTGAGGCAACTGTTTTGCACCAGTTAAATTTGTTGATAGAGTGATGGTGATATAATAAATGTGTACTTTATCCACTTCTCTTTTTTTTTTGAGACAATAACTTATTTAGATAGATTGAGCTAGAAGTACTAAGGTCAAACACACTCTACTTTTCTAATATTTATCCTTTCTTCTATTTTGATTTTTGCCCCAACAAGGAAATTATCTGTTTCCTTATGGATAGGTTTTTCTCATGTAATGGAGAAGGGTAAATGTACAGAGTGCTACTGAAATAGTACTCCATATATGAAGAGGCTGAGTATCCTGCTTCCAAGAGTCCTGCTGTTGTATAATGGAAGTTCTTCCGGGAGACCTTGATCGTGAGTGGACATATAACTGATTTGGTATGGCAGCTATATGGTGGAGAACAGGCTCTTGGTTGGCTGAAGTTGCAGACATGGAACTGGGAGATCCTTCCTTTTCTTGTGCTTCGTCATAGCTTCATTTTCTTCACCTGTTCTCTTGTGGTAGATCTCTACATTTGGTTAGATTTCTGTACTGATAGCATCTGGTGAGAGACAATGCTGTAAGAGTAGTGATCTTGGAGAAAAGGACCCATCTGTACCAAAATATTTATAGCAATTCTTTTTGTGGTGGCAAAGAATTGGAAACTGAGGGGATGTCCATCAATTGGGGAATGGCTAAACAAGTTGTGGTATATGAATGTAATGGAATATTTTTGTGCTATAAGAAATGATGAGCAGACAGATTTCAAAAAAACCTGGAAAGACTTAAATGAACTACTGCTGAGTGAAGTGAGCAGAACATTGTGTAGCAACACGGTTTGATGATCATCTTTGACAAGACTTGGCTCTTCTCGGCAATACAATGATCTAAGACAATTCCAAAAGACTCATGATGGAAAATACTGTCCACATCCAGAGAAAGAAATATAGAGTTTGAATGCAGATCAAAGCAGACTATTTTCACCTTTTTTTTGTTATGTTTTTTTCTTTCTTTTGGGTTTTCCTTTTTGTTCTGATTCTTCTTTCACAACATGACTAATATGGAAAAATGTTAAATATGATTGTACACATATAACCTATATCAGTCAACTTGTGGTCTTGGGGAGGGGGAGAGGAAAGAGGGAGGGAGAAAAAAGTTTGGAACTCAAAATCTTATAAAAGTGAATGGTGAAAAATTTACGTGTATTTGGAAAAAAATAAAACAGTATTTTAAAAAGAGTAGAGGTCTTGGTTGCTCTCCCTGCTGAGACCCATATATGACCTCATGAAGACAGGTCTCCATCCTTTGCCTTCCTGTTTGTTCTTTTGTTTAGGTGAAAGAGATTAATCTGGAGGATGCAACTTTGGGAGTTACAAAAAGGTCAGAAGGGCAAGCCTTATGGGAGTCCAGGAGACATTGCCCATGATGGATTTTTCAGCCAGCCCAATAATGATATTCTTAGGCACATGGAATAACCTTAGGGACTGACTTTTTGAACCAGCCCAGCTGTGGCTGAGACAAGAACTCATATGGCAATGATTCCATATTTGGATGAGAACTCTGAAGGAAGGACCAGTCCGCTATGTAGAAACTGTGCCCAGTCTGAGTCATCTCTCCTAAGAAAGCAAAGTGGTACAGGGGAAAGTGTGACCTGAGGAGTAAATGAGAATATTTATGCTTTTCTTCTACTATATCTTTAAAGTAAATGTCCCTTTGTAAACCTGATAGATGTTAAACGGCTAAATGGAACCAAGGCACTAGCCTCCAGTCACAACCAGTGGTAGACTGAACCAATGGCATTTGGGAGGATATATTCCGAATGCCTCAGAGTACACCTGGAAGACTCCCTGGGATGGTGAGCCAGAACATTCGTGTAGTCAGTCATTTCCTACATGTTCAGATATAGTTAATTTTATTTTTAAACATTGTTTAACGTTTTCCATGTCTGGCATCTTTAAGGTATTTATAATATAGGTGTGAGGCATCTGAAAAGACTATAGTCCTTTGGCCTCTGTCATATCTTGATTTCAAACATATTTTCTAACCAAAAAAATTTCCTTCCCTCTTTTGTTTTCCTCTTAGAATTGAAATTATTGAGTGTCAATGTAAATGTTGACATACTTAGAAGATAATGGCAAGTTTTCCATAGAATTTATTTCTATCTCTCTGGTGTATATGCTAAAATTATCTTCCAAGTCGTCTGTTTGCTCTGATCATCGTCACCACTGCTGGATAAGATAACCACATATCTCATGCATTGGGTTTGGGTTCATGATGAAACCAACTCTGTCAACTACTTTCTCTCTGTTGAGGGAAAATCATCTTTGTAGATGGTCTAAAGTTCTATTATTCTTAGCATGTTTTGTGGCTACTGAGTCACCATCACTGCATAACTAAGGGATAATCTATTGGTGGTGGTAACTTCTCCACATTTCGTTAGGCTAGTCCTTGGGCAGTAGACATAGTCTGGAATTAAGGTTGTGTTCAAAGCTATTCCAAGTTGGTAGAATGATAGCTAGCATTTATATAGCAGTTCAGCATCTACAAAACACTTCACATATGTTATCTCATTTGATCCTCACAACAAACCCTATGGGTTAGGTGCTGATATCATCCCCATTTTACAGAGAAGACAATTGAGGCACAGTAAAGTTCAGTGATTTGCCCAAGGTAATACATCTAGGAAGTGTCTGAGAGAGGATTTTAACTCACCTCCTTGACTCCAGGACCAACACTCTATCCAATGTGCCAGAACTTGGACTTCTGGGGACCCAAGGTAATTTCCATGACACAATGAGGTCTGAGTAGGATTTTAGTGGAACAGAAAATCCATTCTGAATATCAAGGAAGCAAGTACTGTATAAAATGTAAAGAAGCCAGGCAATCTGCCAGGGAAGTATAAGTTATTCAAGATCAATGCCTACCATTTTAGGGAGGAATATTAAGGCAATATTTTGTGGGAACATTCGCTGAACTTTCCTCAACACAAAACAATTCATTGCCCCTTCCACATATTTAATATACATTCTGTTATTCATTCTCTAAAGTAATAATTTTTTAGAGAAGTCTTTCTTTTCCCCACACCAATGGGTAAAATCCAGCAGTATACAATATTCCCAGGATTGTGATGTGGTAAAATAATGAATAAATTTCATTGTACTGTAATCAGAATTTCATTTTATTCTCATTCACCTGAGATAAACTGTTTTTATCTCAAATTTTTTCTTTTTTGGTAAATTATCATCAGTCTGTCTCAAATCACAGCACGTGCCAAGAAGGAAATACAATTTAATTCTACATCTTCATAGAGTTACAAAGACAGTGGGACAGATTCTATTCACTAATTTACAAAGCTCTGGAAGACAATTGCTGAGCTCTCATTAGTTGAACAAATTAACACATTTGATTTTCTTCAATATGAATGAATGTCCTATAACAATGCCCTTGGTTTAAAAGCATATTTAATTTAAACTTTCAAAAAATACTGCATTTACATAAAGCCATCACCGTTCAATTGAAACCTAAATGTTAATAACACATACTCACAAAATGGTTGTCTATTTGTGGATTCAAATTGAAAGCTAGAGCAATGAACAAGCCATCATTTTCATTAGCTAAAGACTAAAACTATCTTGTGACTAGTCAGGAGCAAGGGCAATTGTACCAAGAGGTAGACTAATAACCTTGGAGTAAGGGTTTTCAGATGACATCTGGCCCCCAAATATCTGAATCCTTGATGCTTGAAATTCCTCTGCTAATGCTTGATGTTAATGGATTCATTCAACAAACATTTAATATTTGTCATGTGCAAGGTGATGTTAGGCATGGAATTAAGGGATAAGTCACAGTCCTTTTGCCTTCCAGGAGATTATAATCTAGTTAGAGAGATGATATGTCTACTCTAATAAACAACCACACATAATTATAATAATTACATAGAGCAACTAGGTGGCATAATGGATAGCGCGCTGGGCCTAGAGTCAGGAAGACCTGAGTTTAAAGCCAGCCTTGGACACTTACTAGCTGTGGGGCCCTGGGAAAGTCACTTAATCCTGTCTGCCTCAGTTGCTTCATCTGTAAAATGATTTGGAGGAGATGGCAAACCATCCCAGAATCTTTGCCAAGAAACCCCAAATGGGGTCACAAAGACAGCAACAATAGCATAATTGCAATGTAAAACAGCATAAAATGCCACTTGAGTGATAACAGATAACAAAAGTTTTAGGAGTTGAAGAAAGAGAGATCATTTCCAAGTGGGTATAATTCAGCAAATTCAACTCAATAAACATTTAAGTGCCAAATGAGGTAATATACATAAAAAACTTTAAGAGCTTTAAAAAGCTATATAACTGTTAGCCATTATAGTTACCATTATTACAGATAAAGACTGGGTCTAGCATGGTTTTGTTGCTATAAGGTAACTCCCAGGTAAGGAAGTTTCTCTAAGAAATGAAGGTTAGAACATTTTCTGTAATTTCTTGGAGAAAAATTAAGCAATACACTCAAGACAAAAATCCACTATGTGTCAGAGGCAAGATATGAATTCAGGTTCTCCTCTCTTCAAGGAGGTCTTCCCATCCATTAGGCCACACTGCCCCTATGGAAATACTATTCATTGAAAGGCACCATTCTATGTGCTGAATCTGGTACACTTCATGAAAAATGTCATATTGTGTTGGGCTTTGAAGAATAGATGAAATTTTGATAGAGGAATACACAGGGTAAGAGGGATATATTTTCTTTGTATCCTGTTTTAGCATGAAAATACTCTAGAAGAGATCTACCACCTCACTAAAGTTATTATATATTTTATACTAATTATATTATGTCATGTCATGTTATGTTGTGTCATGTCATATTGTATCATATTATTACATATTAATTATATCATATCATCATATCATATATATTTTTTCAATTGTGGCAAACCAACCCAGTATCTTTGCCAACAAAACCCCAAACAGGGTCACAAAGAGTTGGACTGAAAAATGACTGACAACAAATATTGGGTCTTGGGCTCTACTACTAACTCAGACACAAATGGCAGAGTCAATTGTAACTTCTATGGGTTTCAACATCTTTGTCTATAAAATCAAAAGGTCAGGCCAACTAATCGCTAAAGTCTGCTCCAAGGGATGAAACATTATCCATAAGTAAGTGTTAATAGTGTCAAATGCTACAGATCAGTCCTGGAGGATGAAATCTGAATAAAGGCCATTGACCCCGGAGTGATAACACAGGCCTATAGCTCTAGCTACCAGGAACACTGAGGCTGGTGGGTCTTTTGAACTCAGGAGTTCTGAGTTCAACGGCCTATAACCATCAGTTTCCACACTAAGTATGGCATCAATATGGTAAGCCACAAAGTTGCCTAAGGTAGAGTAGGCTAACCCAAGTAGAAAACAAAGCTGATCAAAACTCCCATGCCAATTTATGATGGGTTGGGGCCATGAGTAGCTCCTGAACTTCCAGCCTTGACAAGATGAAGAGGCGAGTATTTTTCATAAAAGGCCACTGGAATTGGTGCTTATGAGTATTATCAGAGTTGCAAGAGTCAAGGACAGATTTCAAGGGACATAAGGGAAAGTGGGTGGTAAGGAAAGTGGAGGCATCACATACTTTAAAATGTTGAAAGCTTTTTCTATGGAACGGGAGAAGGAAAACAGAGATGTGGGCTAATAGATGAAGGGGACAGAAAGATTGAAGGGAAAGTGAGCCTGGGGTTAAAGATTCACTGGAGATTTCAATTTTGCACATATCCATAGATTGTGCAAAACTGAAACAATTTTATAGAGAGAAACGAATTTAGAAGTCATCTAGTACAACCCATTCATTTTACTGATGAGATAACTGATACCTGCACAGGTGAACTGACTTGCCAAGGGTCATATGACTTCCTAGCGACAGAACTATGACCAAAACAACCTGGTTTCCCAACTCTCCCTAGTCTGTCTAAAATATCGGGTTACAAAGTTGTAACCCTAGACTTTTAGCAATAGAAGGGACCTTATAGACTAAATATAGACTTGCCAAAGTCACACAGTGAATTAGTGGAAAAATTAAGTAGACAAGAATCAATGTTTACTCCTATTAGTCTTGTTTTGCAACAATTTGAAGCATTTATTATATAACATTGTGTACCATGGGTTTACACATTTCCCTACTAGACTGTAGGCTCCATGAGGGCAGAAACTGTGTCTTAAAGAAATTTTGTATATCTTAGCAACTATCATGGTGCTCTGCACATAGTAGGCACTTCACCAATGTTTTCTGAATGAATAAATGATTGAATGAATGAATGTACTCTCTTGAATCACACACTAGTGAAATTTTCAACATAATAGACTGTTCCCATATCATCTTTATGTGTATTTTCCCCATGCTGTGCCCCTGTAACAGGGAGTAAAATATTATTTTTGTGGTTCAATATGTATTTTACAGAAAGATATAGATGAATACAATTATTGTAATAAATCGAATCTTGGCATTGAATACCTGTAACACTTTGTATTTCTCTCATTGCCTTTTCATAGAATATACTGTGCTATGTTTTACTTGTTTATCCCCAGATCAAGGAGAAAATATTACAAACTGCCAAGAAGAAACAATTTGAATACTGTGGAAACACAATTAAGATAACCCAAGATCTAGCAGCTTCTACATTAAGAGACTGAAGGGCTTAGAATATGATATTCCAGAGGATCAAGGGAGCTAGGATTAAAACCAAGAATCATCTACCCAGAAAAATTGAATATAATGTTCCAGGGGAAAATATTTTTTACTTGTTTAAGGATTTTATCTCCCCTAATAGACTTTGGGGGGGACCAAGTCAATCAACAAACATTTCATTAAGCACTTATTATTTGCAAGGTATTGTATTAAGGAACAGGGATACATGTACAAAAAAATGAAACAATCCCTGCTCACAAGGTGCTTACCTTCTAATTGGAGAGAGAAGTACATAGATAAGCATATATTAAATAAAGCAAAGTGAATAAATAAGAATATATTTACAAGACAGTTTAGGAGGGAAGCCACTAGCAGGTGGAGGACTCAGAAAAAGCTTCATGTAGAAGATAATTCATGAGTTGAGTCTTGAAGGAAAGGCAAGATCCTATGAGGTCGAAGTAACAAGGGAATACACTCCACACATGGAGGATGGCTGATACAAAGGCATGGAGGTGAGAGAAGTGACCAGTTTGACTGAATCTCAGAGTTCTCAGAGATCTCAGAGAAGTAGACTGGAGCCAAGTTGTATGACTTTAAAAGCTAAACAAAGCAGTTTATGTTTTAACCTGGAAGCAAAAGGAAGCCACTGTAGTTGATGGGGTAGGGAAACCAGGTCAGATCTGCACTGAGAGGAAAATGACTTTTGCAGCAGTGTTTAGGATGGACTGAAGGGAGGAGAGATCTGAGGCAGGGAGAGCAGTCAGAGGCTGATGCAATAACCTAGGTTCTATTATTCCCCTAAACCAAGGTGGAAGCTGTGTGAGTGGAGGGAAGGGATCAGATTTGAGAGATGGTGTGCAAGTAGAAACAACAAAGTTTGGCACCTGGTTGGCTATGTGGGCAGAGTGAGAAGTGGAGGCTGATGCCAAGATTATGAATCTGGAAGACTGGGAGGATGATGGTACCTTCAATAGAAAGAAGCACATTTAGAAAAGGAGACTGTCTCCTTTTAAGGGGGGAAATATAATGTCAGTTTTAGATGTGTTGAGCTTGAGACATCTCTGGGACATCCAGGATCTGAGTCCCAGCTCTGCTATTGACAATTAGGGTGACCTTTGGCAAGTGATTTCACCTCTCTATAAAAAGACAAGATTGAACTAAATGACCTCAAATCTCCCTTCTACTAATAAATGTAACCCTTGCCTTCCTAATATATAGTGCCTTGCCCAGGGCAGGTGCTCAGTAAATAATTGCCAAACAAATGAAAGAATAAAGAATCTCTTCAAAATACTCTAATATTTTTTAAAATCATCAAAATTACTTGTATGATAGAAACTGAGCTCGATATATTTGGGCAGAGTAATTATAGTAGATAAATACATTATATAGTATACAATATGTATGGTATATATCTAGTATGTAATTATTGCATATACCATGTCGAATACACTATAATACAACATTACAACAATATATTCTATGTTGTTTCACAAGAGCTGGGCTGTGGACGGTTTTAGAAGAGGAGAGGGAGCATGGCTTGGTGGAACCAGTCCCAGACAAGCATTGGGAGGCCCAGCATTTTGAGTCCCAGCTCAGCTATTTACTGTGACCTTTGGCAAATCAATTCAACTCATCTGTAAAATGAGGGGATTGAATGAGATGACTTCCAAGCTCCCTTCCAACTCTAAAGTTCTTTGGGTGTTTCTCAGGTTCAGAGTTCCTGCCAGCAGAGGTAAGGGGTAGGGTTCAGGAGCTGTGTGGGTTGGCCTGTCTGTAGGGTTGAGAGGATAGGAAGTGAATAAAAAAGATTCTCCTTATGTCTCTCCTTTCTTTCTGGGAAAAATAAACTTTGCAAATGAACCAATGCGGCATTCCCTTCCACCAATGTGAGTTGAGAGGGGGAGATAAAGTTGAAACTTTAAATAGAAGCAGCTGTTGGCTGCCTCTCCTTAGGACCTGAGGGATTTGTTGTGTACATTCAGTGGAACAATTCTATTTGACCCAATACATATTTTAAAATCCTCTTCTACTGTTCTGTTTTCAGTGTTTGGCCTTAGCTTTCTCCCAACCAGCAGGTCACTGAGGGATCTGCATTCCCCAGCCATTGACATCATTTCAACTGGAGATATCAGGCTAAGCAGACCTAACGTCAACCAGTCTTGTGCTCACCAAACTGAGCCAGGCATGTCCTGTTTCTATTACTATCCAATGCCTTTGACATGTAGCAAGGATTCTTAATCATTTTGGTAAGATGGATGCCTTTCACAGACTGGTGAAACCTATGGATATCTTCTCAGAATAATGTTTTTAAATGCATAAAACAAACTATATCAGATTACAGAGGAAACCAATTATGTTGAAACAGACTCATAAAAATATTTCATAAAAAACAAGTTCACAGAACCCCTGACTTAGAACAAAGATAAAGCCATAAGGATTTTAGGGACTATATGGTTAATGGCAATAGTGATTTTTCAGAAGCCAAATGCCTCTAGCATCTAGGAATAATAATAATTCCTCTCAGGCAATTAGTATTAGAAGGTTTGCAAAGTATTCACATACATATGTGTATAAATATTTTCATATATACATCATATATTTTCACATTCTCTATACATATGTATATATATGCATGTGTGTACAGTGTGTATCTATATGTATATTTTGTATACACATATACATACGTACGTACACACATGTGTGATATACACACATTTTTTTTTGGAGGGGGGAAGGCAAGGTAATTGGGGTTAAGTGACTTGCCCAAGGTCACACAGCTAGTAAGTGTATCAAATGTCTGTGAAGGTCCTCCTGATTCCAGGGCTGGTGCTCTATTCACTGCATCACTTAGCTGCCCCAAGACACACTGTTTTGAGCCTCAAAACAGCCATGGGATGTAGATGCTATTATCATCTCCATTTTTAAGATGAGGAAACTGAACCCCACAGAGGCTAACTGACTTCCTCAGAGTCACATAGCTAGTAAGGATTTGAGGTGGAATTCAAACCCAGCTCCTCTAAATTCCAAGTCCAACGTCCAATCCACTACAGCATGCTACCTCCCAAGAAATATGTATTAAACACTGTCACAGCCCCCACCCCTCTTCTAAGACACTTTAGGATAACCATGAAAGTTTTCGATTTTGAATTCAACAAATAGACCTCTTGGGAAAAAGAAAATCATATCCTGACCTACAAAGTTGAGAGTCCACATAATTTAGCAGGACCACAACAGGACATGGGGTGACTGACGGTCCAGAGCAGAGGTGATGGACACCTGCTGGTGAGAGGCTCTTTATAGCCAAAGTTGTCCTTGGCCCTCCTCCTCCCTTTTTGTAGCTCCTAGGAAGAGGAAGTAAGCTTGTTCTCTTTCTTTCACTTGTAAAATTCCTTTACTTTAGAAGAATAACAAACTCATAGCCTCACTTTTGTGTTCATGGCTTCTATCAAACCCTAGTCCAGGGGCGGGGAACATGGCCCTCTAGGTTCTCAGATGTGGCCCTTTGCCTGAATCCAAACTTCACAGTTCCAGGAGCTTGGATTCAGTCAAAGGGTTGTACTTGAAGACCTAGAGGGCCACATGTGGTTCCCCACCCCTGCCCTAGTCCTTCACCTCAGATTCAGAAGACTAGCCAGGTTCTCTCTCATCACAGGCTCTGCCTTCTTTACCTAACCTTGAATGCCAGGCACAGCTGAAAAAGCTTGGCATGAGACTGAGCTGTAAAGAGCCTATTCCTGGGAGTCAGGTTGCTTGCTTCCTCCATGACACATCTAAAATCGTTTGTAAATGGCTGCTACCTGGATGTTCAGGGGGCAGATTCTAGGAACCAGTGGCCCTGAACAGTTCAGGATTGACCTGGCCACTGTAAAGAATAAGAAGATGTCCTTGACTTACAGCTCCTCTCAGAGACTATGGAAAGCTGGCAGCAGCAGGAGCAGTATTAACCCTTGAGATCTCAGAGAAAACTATGATTAACAATAATAAGCGTCTGTTGTGGGTTTTTTCTCCAAGGGAAGAGTAATCATTATTGTTGTTGTTCAGTCATTTCAGTCATGCCTGATGCTTCATGGCCCCATTCAGGGTTTTCTTGGCAAAGATCCTGGAGTGGTTTGCCATTTCCTTCTCCAGCTCTTTTTACAGATAAGGAAACTGAGGCAAACAGGGTTAAGTGACTTGCCCAGGGTCACACAGCTAGTGTCAGAAACCTAGTACTCTACTTTAGATTCATCATACTTTATGCTTACCTAATGCCAGTCATCTAAGTTTCCTAAATGTTTGACAAAACCCCAACCCCAGTGCTTTTGTAAAGCTTACTTTTGGGAGGTTTTAAGCACAAGCAAGGTGGAATTTTTGTCATTTTCTTTTTGGAGTTCCGTTTCCTAGGCTCAGGCTAAATTGTGAACATCTGAAGGATTGATCTCCTTTGAACCCTGATAATTCACAGCTGTGCTGAGTCAAGTAAGCTGTGTACCTTCTGACTCTGAGCCAATCAGGGTCCGAGTCTTTGTTATACATTCTGGGAGGTTGGCATTTTGCTTTGGGGGTTTGCTCATGAGAAGGACCTTTTGATTTCCTGGTCGGGACTCTGAGTAACCATTTGTTCAGAGCCCACTGACTACTCAGATGTTGTCTGTGCTCCCTTGATCCAATGATGTATGTAAAATGTATAGCAACATTGCTTTACTCAGACAGTTGGAGCCCTGTTTGTTGGTCATTTTCTCTGCTTGTATCTTCTCCAAGTTCAGGGTGCTGACCTTTCCTCTGAACTAGTGAATGTAATTAAAAGTTGGATTGTTAACCCTTTTTTGAGCAGTCTTTCCTTTAAGAGCAGATCAAAGAACCTGGGCTAGCAGGCCATCCTGGGTGTGCTAGGATGCTTGCTACTACAGAGGCACAAAGGCTATACAGTCAAAGTCCATTTCTAACCTTAATCACCCAGGACAGCATAACTTTCTGTCAAGATCACAGATCCAAGTTTGGAAGGAAACTCAACAATCATCTCATCGAACTACTTCATTTTACATGGAACCCCCTTTCCAAAGACGGCAAGAGCTGGAAAGAAGCATGGAAAAGAGGCAGCTTTTGGGAAGTCCCCCCCCCCCCCCAAAAAATCCCACAAGGAAGAGTTTGACTTTAGAGGATGCATGTTCCCCAGGAAAAGGTAATGCCAAAACCTGGTGGCACCAGAAGCAAACATGTGGGGAAGAACAAAGTACAACTTGCCTTTTGACCTTGAGATGGGAACAGAATAAACAAACAGCAGAAGCCACAGAGGTAGCTTCTGAGTGTGGCTGAGTAGAACCAGGACAGGATATGGGGCAGGCAAGAATCTCCAGCAGAGCCATCGTGAGCCTGGAGGGGAGGGGACCATTACAGCCCACAGCACAAGGTTGCCCCTCCCCACCCCAACTCCACTTTTCCATAAAGCCCAAGAAGAAAATTAAGCTTTCTGTCTCTCAGCAGCTTGCTAAGCCAGGGATCTTTATAAGTTTCTCTCATCTAAATTCTCTTTAATCTCCAAGCTATTAAAAACCATGGTTAACTATTCAAATGATTGTACTAATGCTTGGATGAGTGTGAAGGGGTTGAATGGGGGCGACCATAAAAACAGGGTCCTAAAAGTCCTGGGGAATTATTTCTATAAACATCAAGTTAGCAGCTAGCAGAGCAAGAATTCTTGTGAAGGGCTCTCATTCAGTGCAGAGGGGGAGAGAGAGAGCGAGAGAGAGAGAGAGAGAGAGAGAGAGAGAGAGAGAGAGAGGGAGAGAGAGGGAGAGAGAGAGAGAGACAGAGACTGTTTTCTTCAGGGTTTCTCCCTTTGGGTATCAGTTAACACTGCCAGAGGCTAACAGGCTGGCCCTCAGATGGGGATCCACCATTACCCTTGGCCTGGTCTGAAAGGAAACCACACCTCTACAAGGAAATGGCTAGAAAGAAAGTCACCTCCCAAGGGAGGAGCAGCCCAACCCAAAACAAGCGGGTCCGCCTCCCAAACTGTGAGCAGCACTATTTAATACCTATGAGGAAACTCTGGAGGGCCAGACAACAGGGATTAAGTAACTTGCTCAAGGTCACATAGGCTGAAGCAGAGCCAAAATCCAAACTCAGGTCCTGTGTTTTCATTTCCAGTTCTCTCTCCTTGCTGTCATTAGCCCTGGAGCGCCTAGAGGCTAGGGATCAGGCCAATAAAAAGGCACTTAATGTGTGTATGTATATCCGTATTCATATACATAGATAGCATCCCATTTTACCTCTATATCAACCATGTGAGATAAAAAGTAAGAGCATTAATAATGCCTTATTTTATAGATGAGCAAACAGGATACTGCCTGAAGTCACGTGGTTAGTACCATAATTAGAACTCAGACTCAAACCCAGCTCCTTTGACTGCCCATTCAGAGCCCTTTCTACTACATTGTCTTCTGACATTTCTTCTGGATTCTCTCCAGTATCTAAGCACAAAGTAGGTATTCAGTATTTAATAAATACTTGTTGAATGAACAAGTGAATAAACAAACACATATGTGTGTATATTACACATAATATATACACATATGTATGTATGTATGTATACATGCATATACACACAAATGCCTTTTTTTTTGCTTTGGAAATCTCATCCAGGATGACACCAGGTGTTCACCATCTCTCCCTGAAGGCTGTGCCAACTTTTCATCAGCAATTGCCATTCAGGGCAGCCAAGCTGGGAGTCACCAATTAACTCATCTAACTGCTTCCCTAGTTGGAATGGTTTAGGCATTTATGTGCACACACATGAAAAATAACCAAACAACAGAGCCACTTTTTACTCACACACAGACAGAGCCAGCAGAAACTATAGATGGAACTAGGTTGAGATTACAGTCCATAATTCCAAGAACTGGCAACGGAGTAAAACAGGCTAAAAAACTTTCCACTGGGTTGGTCTGGTAAATATACTTCCAGAATGCAAAGGGCACATAAAGATAAAGGCTTTTCTTTTCCAAGAAAATTTGAATAGGAAGTGTTCATCATCCAGGTTTCTAGAAACCACTTTAATAGGCTTTATGCATTTTAATTAATGTTTTCTTTTTTGTACTTCTGCCCAGACATGGTTCATATGAAGGGAGCAGGATGGATTTTTAAAATCTAACAAACGAATAAACTAAATTCAAAGGCACTTAAGGCCACTAAAAAGGTATCAGGGGGGAAAAAGTAAAAATTGGAGAGTTTTATTTTTTTTAAGAGAAGAGGAAACTCTACAAGGAAGAGACTATCTATGGTCAAAATAGGAACCCACAGCAACTGTAATTATTTAACAGAAAGAGGAGAAAAGAGAATACACTTAGAATGTTGAAGGTAGAAAAGATCTTAGAGGCCATCTAGTTCAACTACCTCATTTTTGTTTGTTTGATTTTTTTTTTCCTTTTTGGAGGGCAAGGCAATTTGGGTTAAATGACTTACCCAAGGTCACAGGGCTAGAAAGTGTTAAGTATCTGAGGCTGGATTTGAACTCAGGTCCTGCTGACTCCAGGGCCGGTGCTCTATTCACTGTGCCACCTAGCTGCCCCAAACTACCTTATTATTAATGGATAAAGAAACTGAGGCCCAGAGGTTATGTAACTAAAGTAGATGTCTTCCTACGCTTTACCCAAGATGCTTCCCACTATCTCTATGGAACTATTTGCTATACTATTCTTAGGGTAATAAATGGAAAACTGGAACAGACCTCAGAGAATACCATTCCAAACACTTTCATTTTATAGATGAGGAAACTGAAGTTTAGGGAGATTAAATGACTTTCCTAAACTGGTGATGCAGTGGATAGAGTGCCTCGCCTGAAGTCGGGAAGACTCATCTTCACATCTGGCTTCAGACCCTTATCAGCTCTGTGACCCTGGGCAAGTCACTTAACTCTTGCTGGCCTCTGTTTCCTCATCTATAAAATGAGGATGATCATAGCATTATCAGACATTTATCAGGATGATCAAATGAGAAAATATTTTTACAATGCTTAGCACAGCGTCTGACACAGAGTAGGCCTTTAATAAATGTTTCACTCCTTTTTCTAACACCAGAGCCAGTGTTCTTTCTATCATACTATATATATATATATATATATATATACCTTTTTCTTTTCACAACAACAACAGGAAATTTACATGAAAAAACCACTGTCATATAACTTGGTATTTATTTCCTATGCTGGTCTTACGTTGTGGCATGAAGGTGACACTGGATTCTTAAAGGCTATGCCAGCAGGTATTTGTGATTGAATTCTTGAAGGCTATGCCAGCATGCATTTGGGACTATGATGGAGAAGATTCAGCATAGACCCCAAACTGAAGAAGGATTCCTTGGGGATAGTGAGATTCTCCGTATGTTCTGGTTTGTGGATATCACTCTATTAATTGTATCAAACCCTGGAACATTGCACAGTACCCTAGAAGAGCTCTATAATTACTCAAAAGAGTGCAACCTGACATTCACATAGGTAAGATCAAGTAGATGAAACATGATACTGCCCATATCACATCATGAATTTGGATGAAGAAATATATAGAGCTCGTCCATCAGTATGTATGCAGGCCTTGCACAAACCTACAGTCAGGCCCAGAATTGAACAGGAGAATGGACTGGATTGCCTTTGGTTAATTGCAAAGTTTTGGATGACCCAAAGCTTCACAAAAAATCAGAGGCCCAAACGTTAATATCCTTCTACAGGTACTATAAGATAATGGAGCATGGAATACAATAATTTTTTTAAGAATTAAAAATGATTACCATGGATTTTGGGGTGTCAGGACCCACAAGATAACAGACTATATACACTTTCAGCAGTCCTCATTAATTCTCAAAAAGCCCTACAAATAGGACTGATATGCCAGATATAGAAACATTGTAATTGAGTCAACTGGACAAAAAAGAGAGCCCTGGGAAAAAGTAACAATCTTTATAAATTAATTACTGGAGGATGTTAATTCTTAAATTACTTAATTCGACAGCTAATTCAATGAATAGAATAGAAAAAAATTGAATCCACTGCAAAAAGTCTCTCTAAAGAAGCAAAAGAGAGAATAAGAGAATTGGAATTTAAAAAGACTAAAGTAGAAGAAAACCTTGGAGAAGAGAAGCAAAAGTCATTATCATAAGCAAACACATAAACTCTATAGGAGTCAATTTACTCTGAAGAGACAGGATGCCCAGAGATAACTTAAAGATCACTTCTTGTTGTTCACTCATTTTTAAGTTGTGTCCAACTCTTCATGAACCCATTTGGGGTTTTTTTGGCAAAGATACTGGAGTGGTTTGCCATTTCCTTCTCCAGCTTATTTTACTGATGAGGAAACTGAGGCAAACAGGGTTAAGTGACTTGCCCAGGGTCACACAGCTAGTAAGTATCTGGGACCAGATTTAAACTCAGAAAGATGAATCTACCTGACTCCAGGCCCAACGCTCCAGCCACTGTGCCATGAAAAGTAAGGCCTATAGCAAATTGGATAGATCCCCTGGGATGAACTTATGGGAGGACACAGAGAGGCATCACACAGGATAGACAGGCATGTCTATGGGTCCCCCAGGATTGATACTTTCATAGATTCATTTGAGTATTCAAGTAGAGTCCTAGTTTTGTCAGGTCCCACCAAATTGAGAAGTTGTACAAGGCAGGCTGGGTTAGAACGTTTATCTGCCAGGGGTTCCCTATACCCTCTCCCCCTTACCCCAACAACTAATAGACTAGATTTTCCTTACAAGGTGACAAAGCTGGGACAAAGCTCAAACTGTCCCTCCCTAAACATGGGTTCTGGGTAGCTTCTAGCTGTACCAGTATGAAAGTGGGCTCCTGGCTAGTTAAGGTCATAAAAGACCTACTCAGGTGGAGTGGACACTCTTCAGACTTGGTGGATGTCCCAATACCACACACATCACCCTGTCCTTCTGACCAGACATATGGAGACAGAGGAGTCTTGTCTAATTGAACTAAGTGATATTGCATCATTTTCTA
This sequence comes from Pseudochirops corinnae, assembly GCA_028646515.1. Lineage (NCBI taxonomy): Eukaryota > Metazoa > Chordata > Mammalia > Diprotodontia > Pseudocheiridae > Pseudochirops > Pseudochirops corinnae. Next base: position 129,541,611 of record CM053587.1, read on the forward strand.
ATTTAAGACTAAATAAACTTCCTTTTGTTAATTGTTCAATGACCTACAAGTACCTCATTTTGTCCTGACATTAAGCCTGAATGAACAAGATACTGATCTGAATCAGTCTTTCCCCCAATATAGTGGTTCTTAACCTTCCTAATGCCATGACCCTTTAATACTGGTATGTGGGTGTATCTGCATGTGGGTAGACCCACCTGGAGACAGATAGAGGAGCAGTGTCTCAGTTCCTAAGACTATCAGAAATATGTGTTTTCTGATGGTCTTAGGCAATCCCTGTGACCCCTGTGAAAGGGTCATTTGACCCCCAAAGGGGACACGACCCGCAGGTTGAGAACTGCTGAGCCTAACATAAGCTCAGAGAAAGGTTGAACATCTATCTGGCTAAATTCAGAGCCACTTACCCAGGTGGCCATAGGTGGATGAATCCCTCCTCCTCCTCCTTCTCCTTTTCCCCTTCTTCTTTCCTATGTATGAGCATAAGTTCTTTTGTCCCCCATAATATAGTATAATAAAAAGATGATTGCACATGAAACTGCAAATCTATTATGGACAACTTGCTATTCTTTTTAAGTATAAAGGCCTACCATTACATCCAAGGCCATCTCCAGTCATCCTGATCTATATATTGCCACTAGACCCAAATGACTCTGGAGGAGAAAGTGAGTCTGGTGACTTTCTGCAGGCTTCCCTCACTTAGGTCCAATTCACTTCCATGTCCTGGCATCACCTCCTTGATGTCATGGTCCTTCTTGAGAATGAAGGACAAACAACAACCTTTTAAATATATAATAATCATGTAAATTTCTTTTTTTGCTTTTTTTTCTTTTCTCCTCCCCAATTTGGGGAAAAATAAAAAGAACCTATATGTTCCAATATATTTATAGCAGCATTCTTTGTAACGGCAAAGAACTGAAAATTACAGAGAAGCCCATCAATTGGGGAATGGCCGAACAATTTGTGGTATATGATTGTGATGGAATACTACTGAGCTATAAGAAATGATGAGCTCAATAATCTTAAAAAAACATGGAAAGACTTGGATAAAATAATGAAGAGAGAAATTATCACAACCAAAAGAACATTGTATATAGTAATATCAATATTGTTTTAAGAATTACTTTGAGTGAATAAGTAATTTCAAAACAAAATACAGATCGTTGCATTATCAAAGTGTGCTTAGAGAATTGTTTAGCACAGTAGATTTAGAGCTGAAAGATATGGCTTTGACAAGGCAAAGCCTTAAATCTTGGTTTGCTATTTATTAATCTCTGTAACCCCGGATCTCTCGACCTCATCTGTGAAAAAAAGAGAATGGACAAGATCTCAAGGTTCCCTCCCAGCTGCTAATCTCATGATTTTAAGGGCACACCCAGGAGGTGGGATTGTTCTAATAGAAGTAACAGGAGACATGCTATTTTATCCTTGTTTAACAGGGCAGAAAATCAATCCCTCCTCAAACACAATTTTAGCTGTGTGACTATGGGAAATTTATCTAACGTCTCAGTGTCCAAGGTAATTCTAAAACTGTAAGTTACAGAAGGATGGCCAATTTGCATCAGTGGAAAGATTCCACACTAGAATTCAGTCAGGCAACAAACATTTCTTGAGCGCTTATTATGTGCTAGGCATCGTATTAAGTGCTGGGGACAGAAAAAAGGCAAAAAACAATGGAAGAGACAACATGCCAACAACTAGGTACCTACAAGGTACTGATAGGGTAGCTGGAAGGGAACCTCAGTAGGAAAAGACCACTCGCAGAGAGGGAGCTTTGGAACGAATCTTGAAGTAAGCCAGGGAAATTAAGATGCAAAGATGAGGACGGAGAGCATTCCAGGCATGGAGGATAGGCAGGGCAAAGATGGAAGATAGACAGTCGTGCACGCGGAATGGTGAATAGGTCTGCATAGCTGAAATGTAGAGTATTTACCGAAGAGAAGGGCAAGGAATAAGCATTTATATAGCACCTACTATGTGCGGGTATTGTGCTAAGCCTTTTTACAGATTCGATCCTCGTGCCAGCCCTCGAGGAGAGCAAAGTGCTAAAATTTCTGAAAAGGCTGAAAGGGGGCAGGTTATGAAGAGTTTTAAGGGCCAAACAGGAGTTTATATTTGATCCTGGACGTAATAGGGAGCCACTAACATTTATTGAAAAGTGAGGAGGGGCATGATATGGTCAGATACACACAATACTTTAGGAAAATCACTAGGTGTTTCCTGTACGTATAACTCTCCCTCTCCAGCTAGTTTGTGATCCCTTAACAGGCAAGGCAAAAGTCAATGTGATCTAAAAGATCCTAGGAGTCACTTAGGTCTTTCAGTGGACTGAATGCCGGGCCTGGAGTTAGGAAGACCTGAGTTCAAATTGGCATTTGCTAGCTGTGTGACCTTGGGCAAGTCTTTTAAAATCTATTTGACTTGATCCACTGGACAAGGAAATAACAAACCAGTCCACTATCTTTGAAAAGAAAGCCCCATATAGGTCACAAAGAGGCAGACACAACTGAACAACAAAAGAACCTAGGCACCCAGACTATAACTTGGGATGCTAGTCATGTTTCAAATAGATCTTAATCCATGTTTTTAGAAAACAGATGAAAAGTTGTGCCATTTCTCTAGTTTGCAAACACAAATACTAAGCACTAACAATTACCCTGACACCAGAGAAAAGAAAAGCAACAGCCTCCCACCCATCCCTTGATTAAAAATAGTCCTATCATTGGAGTTGGAGAATCGTCTCCTTTAAATTGTCTCAGGCAATGTATAAACCTCAATGACTGCTATTACCTAAAGTGTTGCCTACATCCTTTTCCTCATGTTTATAATCCACAGTTTTCTAAGATTTAGGTTTGAAACTGCTCCCCTGTCACACAAAAAAGCAAGGCCAGGACAGTCTCGTTTTGGACACTTCACTGACATTTCAGAAGTGTCCAGACAAAGAGCAATCAAATGTGGCCTGAGAAGCACTTTCTTCCAAAGAACAGGTGTTAAAAAGAGAGAAAGAATAAGATGCTAAATGGTATAAGATAACAAAAGATTATAAACACGTAGCATGATATAGAGGGGAAGTTAGGTGGTATAGTGGATAGAATACCAGGCTTGGAGTCAAGAAGATTCATCTTCCTAAGTTCAAATCCAGCCTCAGACACTTAGAGGTTGTGTGATCCTGGGTCACTTAATTCCATTTGTCTCAGTTTCATCATCTGTAAAATGAGCTAGAGCAGGAAATGACAAACCATTCCAGTATCATTGCCAAGAAAACACCAAAATTGGGGTCATGAAGAGTCAGATACAACTGAAAAATGACTTAACAACAATAAAGCATGATATAGTGGATAGAAGACTGGCCTTGGTGACAGGACATCCTGAGCTCAAGTTCTATCTCTGACCATGTGATCCTGGGCAAGACACTTAATCTTTTTCACTGGCCCAGATGACACTCCGAGGTGTAGAATAGTACAAATAAGTTTAGCTTACTAAATTGCACCCAGTCCCTTTTGTGACCTGAAAACAACAGGAAGAAAAATGGTCGGATGAGAGGCAGTGTGATGCAGTGGTTAGAGGCTGAGCCTTAGAGTCAGAAAGCCCTGGATTCATGTCTGGCCTCTGAACATCCTGGCTTTGTGACCAAGAACAACTCATTTAATATCTCTAGGACTATAAATTTTCTTGAAGCTATTCATCTGCATTGGTGGAGGGAGTGTTGACACCAAGGAAATCATAAATCTGGACCAAAAAAAGTTATCATAGTATGGAAGTCACTTCACTATTCTGTTCTGGGTCTCATTTTCTTCATTTTGTTGGAACAAGGGGCAACTCAGACACAATATCACAGAAATTCAGAATGGGAAGAGACCTCAGGAGCCACAGTCCAACCTGATCAGGTCCCCTCTATAGCATCATTCCCACTCTGCTCTACTGACCTTGCCTGGTTTTTTCAACTCCAGAGAATAAGGTGTCCCTCCAAGGTTAAACTCATCATGTTTAATCTCATCATCACTCTGCTAACTCAAGCCTTGAATTTCCCCATCATCCTGCCTCCCCCAGTCTCCTCTCTCCTCTGATTGGAGGGTTGAGTACCAAACTACTCCCAATGTTTTCCTTTACAGAGGGAAGAAATTGGACTTCGGGGGCTCACTACACTCAGCATCTGCTGCCCTGCCTGGTTTTTTCAACAAGACGCCCCAGTACTGGCTACTCTCTGGTGTGTTTCATGCCCCCTCCTTCCCTGCATCCTTTTGTGTGTGGTCTTCCCCCATTAGATTGTAAGCTCCTTGAGGGCAGACACTGCCTTTTTATTCATTGTATCCCCAGCAGTTAACCCCTGCCTGGTTCATAGTAGGTGCTTAACAACAGACATCTATTGGATTGAACTGGATTGAGTCAAACTGGATTGGATTCAACACAAATGGTCATCCAACCTCCACTGGAGTGCTCCCTCCCTCCCAGGATGGCCCCTTCTGCTCTGGGGCAGCTCTAATTGTTAGGGACGGTTTCCTTTAGGTCTCTCTCTCTACAACTTCTAAAGATGCATACTCATCTGCTGTCTAGGACCAAGCAGAGTACTTCTAACCTTTCTTAAACTTAGAGAATGATCACGTTTGTCATGTATACTATCGTGGTGGAAATTTCATTCACATGTGTGTTTGTTCCACAGGTGGCTGCTGAGGTCCCTTCAAATTCTGTGATTCCGTGAAATTCTGGCCCCTCTAACACTAAATCCTATAAACTTAGGAAGCCGTATAGTGGTTTATATTTATCAAAGTGCTTTTGACTACATTCCTTTCTTTGTCCCAGCTACAGAATATGTTCTTTTTGCCCACTTCACAGAGAATTTAGTAATAATGTCCATGTAACAGGGGTGGTCCATATAACATGTGCCCTTTCAAAAGTAGTCAGCTTTTCAGAAAGGACTTCAGCTTTTCAGATATGATCTTGAGAAATTCTTGGGTTATTTAGGTCATCTTGCTCTAAAGAAATAAAAGATTCAAAAATAGGAAGACATTATTATTACTATTGTTATGATTATTTACGATGATGATACTAAAGTAAATTTCTTTATTTGGAGGACAGTAACAGTAATATAATCCACTTGACAAAGCACTGGGAGATTTTTGCCCAGAAATTTCTCAGAGAATTGAAAAGGTAAACTAAAAAAGAAAATCTCAGACACCTTTATGCACTGGTGATATTTCTAAATCTATTCAAACACAAAAGCCTTGTGCATCTGTTAGGGAATGGGTCTAAAGATAATAGGACTGGGCCATTTTGAAAGTAAAAGTGAAATAAAAGTCACTACATGTTTGGAATAAGAGGCATTTTACTGTTCATTAAACAGTTCTAGTCAGTTAGAGCATGGTGCTAATGAAGCCAGGGTTTCAGATTTTCTCTCCCTATAATATTACTTCAATATCCTGATGTATCCATGATTTCCTCAGCAAGACCAAATGAGATAATACCTATAAAGCACTTTGCAGACCTTAAAGCATTATATAAAGACTAGTTATTATTACTATTATCTTCTTTTCCTGTCACCAGCACAGATCATAAACCATCCTTGACTCAAATCTTGTGAATTCATCTGCTTTTCCATAAATCTTGTATAGAGGATTCCAGAGGATTTATACAGGGTGCTGAAGGTCTTCCTATGTTTTTGTTTTTAAAAAAATATTTTGTAGATACCATTACTCATAAAAATACCTAGTAATATCACATTCTTTTGAGTGATTGCAGGTCTCATTTAGAGAGCCCAACAATGTTTTAGAATTTAATGTAATCAATTTGATGAAACGTTGTTTGGTCACCCAATCAAAGCACCTTCAGTACTTCATCATGTATAGGGAGGAAATCTCTCATCAGTTTGGACTCTGTGCTTGACATTCTCTAAGCTGTGGTGAGCATATGGCTTTCTATTTTTTCACCTCTTGAGACATTTCCTGATTAGCCACAAATGAAAAACCATTTAGATAAAGAGTGCCTTTTATTGGGACTATTAGATGCATACAGTGCTAGTCTATAAGTACAAATATCTCAGAAAGAGGCTGTGAAAGGACAATGACCTGGACCCAGCATTTAATAGGAGGAAGAGATCAGGATAAATTGCATTTGGGAACTTATTCAACATTTTTAATGACTCTCCCCCCCCAAAACTTCTTCCTGAAACAAAAATCCATCTTTTGAATATTAATATACCTCTGATGAGCCTATGTGTACATGGATTATGGAAGAGTATAGTTACCTAATAGGTAAAGCCACAAGCCATCCAAACAGCAATGGAAGAATTCAAGATGGGTTTCAGTAGGCTGAAGCACATCACAATGAAAACTTGTACATAAAAAATGGAACAAAAATATCAGTAGGGAGACTTAAGACCAGCAAAGTTAGTTGTGCCACAAGTGTGGCAAGAACAAGGGGTGAGGCTTTAGGCCAAGATGGCAGCATAGGAGCAGCAAGGTACAACAGCTCCCACATAGCCACTCAAATACCCATAAAATATGACTCTAAACAAATTTTAGGGCTCTAAAACTGACACAAATACACCTCCCACTGAAGGCAGCTCGGCTTGAAGGGATCATCTCAGCACTGGGAACAGAAACCAGCTCAGCCTGAAACCGTGACTTGGCCCCGGGGGAGGAGTGGAGCAGCCAGGAAGAGCCGCAGCTGGAGCTTCAGGAGAGTGGATCTGCAGCAGCTGTGGCAGTTTCCAGAATTATCAAACCATAAGAAACAAGGACTAAGTGAAAGGTCAGTGGAACTCAGCTAAACTTGGGGGAGAAAAGTGGTCCAGCCAAACTGCCTCCAGGCCAAGGAACTGGCAGAAGCAGTGGCCCGGCAGCCACGTGGCTGCTTCAGAGCTCCCGGCCTGCAGACTGGAGGGGGGCCAAGATTGTTCTGAGGCCAAGTGCTCTTGCATTGAGTGGCCTGGATCTGGATAGTGGTCTTGGGTGGTGGTCCTGGGGTGCATTTTCAGTGAGCCAAAGCTGGTGGGGGCTGAAAAAAAAACAACAGGCCCCTAATAGCTCTGGTAGCTGGGAAAACCCTAGCGATTTGGGACAGAGCTTTCCCCTCTGGAAGCAGAGTTCCACAAAGCTAAAAAATCACTGACTGGGCAACATGAGCAGGAAAAGGAAGCAAAGTAAGAACCAAACTCTAGATTCCTTCTTTGGGGACAAGAAGGATCAAAGCATGGAACGGGAGGAAGACAACACAGTCAGAACTCCCACACCAAAGCTTCCAAGAAACATGAAGACTGTCTAAAAGACATAGATCAGCTTAAGAAGGATTTTGAAAACCAAATGAGAGAAGTGGAGAAAAAATTGG